>OY755242.1:46783337-47473274 GCA_963576725.1 Azorinus chamasolen | reverse complement strand
AAGATATCATAACAATGTGTTTATGAGTGGCATTGCCTGTATATGGACATACACGACCGTGGTACATTACAGAAAAAAGACACATTGTTGACACCACAGACCAATCAATGAATATTAATATATAATCAGATTATAGCGAGCACAGCTCGCAAGAATGGCCGAAGGCCATTCTTGCGAACGAAGTGAGCTCTATGGTAACGCGTAGGATATAATTTTGGTTCTCTAAGCTGTACATTGTTAACCTGGAATCGGTTGTACCGATTTTATTTCGCTTCCGGTTTGATCCATTCAGCAATCGGAACACCTCGAAATAGCCGAGGTGTTCCGAGTGGTTCCTATATTACGAACTGTGACGGAATACAGCGAGTAGTTACGATTGGTCCTCAATACCCGACAGTCAACACAAATCGCAACAACGTTTGTCTACGAAGAAAATCGATTTTCTAAAACTTACTAACTTACTAACTTGTAACTTGCATTTCGTTTCGGTGTAGATTTAGATATAACTATTTGAATCGCTATTTATTTACCAGAAAATTAATGTTTTCCGTTCGGTAATAATCTCCGTCCGAGATCCAGTTAGTGGAAAAGGCCGAGTGTATGTGTGTCAAATCTGATGACGTATTATCCACAACTTGTAAGTGACGTAGTTGTGGTCACATGACTTCCATTTATCGTCTGAAGTGCATTTTGTTTACCTCAGCTGCGTTACTCTTCCGGTTCCTACTGTCAATAACTTTGTATGTGAGTAATTTAGACATTGATTATTTAATTTTCTTTCATTTGAATCAGTTGTCAATACAAAACATCACATTATTTGAATTAGATCTACGTCTAGATATTTATCCCGGCGTAGGGTGTTTTCGACGGTGTAAGCGGTTTTCCTAAATTTGACCTACTTAAACAAATTCCGATTGCTTAAATAAATATGTGAGTGAAATATGCAAACGAATGTATATCACTGAGATTTTATAAAGAACTTGATCTACGGCAACGTAGAATTGTTTACATTTTGAACCAAAATAGCTTAAATCTTGGTGAAATCTGACTTGTTCTTTCCGACTAGAGCAGGTCTGTCTGCCAGTGTACTGTTTAAGTTTCGTAGTCTTTCTGTCCTTCTTTAAATACTGTTTTACATAAATCAGCCTGTCTGTCTGACTTCTTTAAATAGGCCTACTGGTTTACAAAAATCATTCTGTCTGTCCGTCTCACACACATCTAACATCCCAGACATAGGTCTACAGCCTTGAAGACATATTCTCTATTTACAGTCATTCTACACAGAAAGTTAATAACATAATTGAACAACTTGAAGGCTTAGCAACATCATTTAACACAGACATCACAACTTTAAAGGTTGGGAGCATACCACCAGCATCACTTCAGAAATAGAAAGAATTCAAAAACAAGCACAGCAAATTTCATTCAATGGAAAAGTAGTAAAGTCAAGCAGGCAAAGCCACATACAAGACGCAACCACCACCAAAACACCGATAGACAGCATGACACACACACACACCCAACCACACACCCAAACGCACACACACACACACACACGAAATGAACACAGAAAACACCAAAAGACACACAAGAACCAGAGACAAACGCCCCACACATGAACGAAATCACAAGCACAATCTACCAACAATCAGATGGGATAGAGACATCCAGAAAACAAGCACAAAAATCGAGGGAGGCATGCCCAAAATTCTAAAAAAGTAGAAAATTTACTGTTGAAGTTATGTTCATATATGTATGATGGAGTTCATCCTGATCACTGGCTAACTTACAAGTGGTTTTCCATTGTTTGCAAGACAGTTCAGAATGACTTAAGTTGTCCTTCTTCCCTGCAAGATGTTGCTGCTGCTGATGATGATGCTGCTATTGATTACAATTTTAATGATGAAAATGATTCTGATTCATGGGATTTCAAACGAAAATAGCTTTTAACTACCCTAAGATATACTGTATGCATGTGTAACACATAGTTCAAATGTTTAACCCTTTCCTCCATGCTAAAAAGGAAATAGCTAAACATTATGTTGTATGTGTTAATAAATACATGTATATGCATGCACACAGTATTGTCCTTATCCTATTGACCTATCCAGTAACTTCAAAGTCTATCATCACCATCATTAGCATCAATTGACATTAAGTTACTAACACAACAGCTCTATCAATATCTTCTGTTTTCTGCATGTTTCTATCCCAATGCACCTAAATGTACCTGGTGTACATGCAAATATACCACAACTTACACACAGCTTGTCTTGCCATTTTAACCCTTTTCTCTGCATATTTAACACATATGACACCTTTACTATATTTTTTTACAATTAACATTTACTGATGATGGCGAATACAGATCTGATGGCAGCTTAACTCATGATGAGAGTAACGTAGAAAGCTCCTTGAGCTTTCTGGTTTCTTGTCATCTTGCTTTAAGCATTACCAAACCTTAATTTCAGCTTGCTTTAAGCAGTATTACATTATACGTGTAATGCCCTTCTGGCAATGGAGGAAATGGTTAATATCGCTTATCTACAGTCTTGTGATTTAGACTATGTCAATAATTTAAACATCACATCGCAGCATTATGAGTTTCTTATTTTACTTGTAAAAATTAGTGGGTGACATGAACGTCGCTAACCAATACACAAAGTTCTATTTCATAGATATATTACAACATTCAACTTGTTAAAAATTGGTGGGTGACTTGATCGTCGCTAACCATGATACACAACTATTTCACATTATATTACAATATTTAACATATATATATTGCTAATATATATACATTTTATTACTAACTGTAGTATTTTGTTTATTAGAAATTGAATGAAGTATCGTGGGTGACATGAACATCGCTAACCAATACACAACTATTTCACGTTAATATTACAGTACTTGTCTTATTGCCACGGTTCAGTTAAAGCCATTTTTTTTAAATCAACATAGTATGGTGGGTGACATGATCGTCACTAACCAATTAAAGATACATTAAATAAATTGCAGTAGGACAGTCACTTAGAGTTCCCGTCACTTATATAAGTCTGTAACACACAACATCAGCCAATAAGATGTCACAGTCTTGGACCAAAAGTAGATCTATCAACCACTTTACGACTTGGATATGTAGTAAAGAAAAGTAAGAGATTGTTGGTTTAAGTTTGTTATTTGAAGTTGCGCTTTCAACTTTTATCAAGGTGTTCTGTATTCGTTTATTGTTCTGTTACTTTTAGAGAGTTATAATTGCTGTTACTAATTTCATCTATATCTGGTGTATAAATTAGTCCTATAAATCAAAGGTGCCCGACGCATGCTTGGACTCACCAACGGACCCCCCCCCCCCAACACACACACACACACAAAAATTGTGATCGAAGTATGTTAAACTAGCCTAAAACTATCTATTTGAACCTTAAACCAGTCCAAAAAACCCCAAGAAAAACACGTCCCGGAAAAAAAATTCCTTTCGGGTCTATGTATGTATTGAAAGGTACCTAACTACGTCAGATCAGCGGCGGAAAATACAACAGTCATGTTTTTCAAAGTCTTACAGCAAAGCCAATTCAACACCGATTTCAATCATTTTGGTCTTGATCCCTTCCAAATTACATATGCTAAGCGGCACAGTTAGTGCTTTCCTTAAATATTGCTCCGTCTTGTCGCTGCAAGACCGCGAATTTGAAAATACGCTAGAGCGAAACGATGTGACTCCCGCCAGGATGCATAGAAGTATATAGGGGGATCTGTATTCGTTGAACTTTTCAACAAAAACGCGAATTATGCTGAAACACATTCGAAAAACATTCAACTCACCGCAGTTAAAACGGTGCTGGCTATTTCCAGTCTGCTACGAGACGCCAGTTTTCTTTCTCCTACTTTCGTTTTTAACGGAGTTGGCCATTTCGCTGTGGCCCGGAAGTAATAGTCAATTTGCATATCGAATAGTTTATGAGCCGGGTCACAGCAAAATGGTCGCATCCGTTCAAAAGGAAAGTTGGAGAAAGAAAAATGGCGCCTCGTAGCAGACTGACAATAGTAAGCGCCGTTTTAATTGCGGTGAGTTTAATGTTTTTCGATAGTGTTTCACCATAATTCGCGTTTTTGTTGAAAAGATTAACGAATACAGACCCCCCTGTATACGTCTATGCATCCTGGCGGGAGTCACATCGTTTCGCTCTAGCGTTTTTTCAAATTCGCGGTCTTGCAGCGACAAGACGGAGCAATATTTAAGGAAAGCACTAATTGTGCCGCTTAGCATATGGAATTTGGAACGGAACAAGACCAAAATTATTGAAATCGGTGTTGAATTGGCTTTGCTGTAAGACTTTGAAAAACATGACTGTTGTATTTTCCGCCGCTGATCTGACGTAGTTAGGTACCTTTCAATACATATATAGACCCGATAGGAATTTTTTTCCGAGTCGTGTTAATCTTGTTTTTCGGAGTGGTTTATGGAACAAATAGATAGTTTTAGGCTCGTTTTACATAATTCGATCACATTTTATTTTCTTTTTTTGGTGGGGGGAGGGGGGGGGGGGGGTTCCGTGAGTCCAAGCATGCGTCGGACACCTTTGCTATAAATAAGACCTGACGTTGGTATTTCACATTTTTACATTTGCTAGTACGTCAGTTACATGCACGATAAATAATTATAAAATAAGGGGCATGTAGATACGTCTAAATGTTTGGACTAGTGTATAAATCATCAATTTCACCATATATTTGGTGTTATGCTGTCACTTTATTTAGTTGAATGCGTTTGGCAGCTGTGCTCGCTTATAGGCTGTGCCTATTTCATATTATATAGAGAATAATAGGTTAGTGCCGTAGATGGGACGCTTTATCCGACGAGGGGAGAAAACGTTGAGGCGAGGCTTGCCGAGCCTCAACTGTTTTCTGTCCGAGTCGGATAAAGGCGTCACATCTACGGCACTAACCTATTATTCTATTTATCCAGTCAATTTAGTTATATCTTTTTTCATAGACTCATAAAACATACGAATATTGAAATAATTTGCATTGAAAATGCGGGTTTTCGTTCAACGGACCTCCCTTTTCATTTCCATTCTAGAGACGTAAATAATGAGCTACCGCAGAGGAAAATAGTTTCGATACTTACATTACAAGAGGGGAAAACGTGGTTGAATTTGAAAAATAAGATAATTTGAATTCAGAGTCGATATGTTAATTTAAACAGACATGATAATATTCTCCCGGAGGCTCTCTGGTCAAATTCGAGTTCCGTCGTCTCGGTTTCTATTTTTAGATAGGGCTAACGTCACTCATAAAACGATGGAACTGAACAGCCTAGATTTAGGTCTATGACAATCACCCCTGTAAGAGCTTATCAATCAAATTATTATGAGAGTGAAAAGAAAACATTTAACTATTTAACTGTAAATCTTTGCTCCCGGACTTGTTTTTTATCAAAACGCGTTTCGCCAGCGGTGAATTGAATAAATAAAAGTGATAAATCAACGTCAATTTGTGTGTTGCCTCAGTGGCGTAATCGGTAAGCACGACGTCTCTAGAGAGATTAGATTTGGCTTTTGTAGAATCAGGCGCGGGTTCGAATCCAGCTATAGCCATTTTTTTATTTTTTATTTTTTTCTTCTTTTTTCTTATTTGAATAATAATTATACATGTATTGGTAAATTTTCTGTTAGATCTATTCCGTCAACATCTTTATGCATATTTACATAAAATTAAAATAGTTCCTTGGTTATAGAATCATTCCGCATATCTACTAACCTAATAAACCTTCTACTACCGGAAGTAACCTAAGTTTATTTGCACCCCCTTTATTATGTCACTAGAGAAGCCTGGTGACTGGATAAAATTCAAATCATTCTATAGAGCAGGTCTGACAGATAGGGATAACTACTAATTGCATGAAGACACGGATTACTGAAGCAATAAATCGTATTAAAACTGTCAATTATAAATTCCATTTCTATGTCTTACTTTTCAATGTCTGTCTCTCGTCCAAACACCACGTAACATTTTTTGAAATATGTATGAAAGAAAAAATGAAAAAGTAGTAAAGTCAAGCAGGAAAAGCCACACAAAAATGCCACCATCACCAAAACACCGACAGAAAACACACACACACACAGACACACACACAGACACAGACACACACAGTCACACACAGACACAGACACACACACAGACAGACACAGACACACACACAGACACACACACACACACACACGCACACGCACACGCACACGCACACACACACTATTATAGCATATGAATACATGCTGTGTTGGCATTAGTAGAAACTGTGATTCAGCGTGTCATCTTGATCCATAATGTTTGAATGTATATAATCACATAATCGCCAATGGCGGCGAAAGGTTCAATACAATAGAGTCTCGCTAATGCGACCGAATAATGTATTAACAGAGTATGTAAATGCAGAAGGTTGCTAAACACTAAGCTACCATCTGTTTCAATAATCAGAATCAGAAAGTCTTCTTTTGAGTTGTCGTATTAGCGAGACTGTATTGTATTGCTAATGGCAGTCTGAAGGTGTCGTCTACCCTGAGATTGTATTGTATTGCTAATGGCAGTCTGAAGGTGTCGTCTACCCAGAGACTGTATTGTATTGCTAATGGCAGTCTGAAGGTGTCGTCTACCCTGAGATTGTATTGTATTGCTAATGGCAGTCTGAAGGTGTCGTCTACCCTGAGATTGTATTGTATTTCTAATGGCAGTCTGAAGGTGTCGTCTACCCTGAGACTGTATTGTATTGCTAATGGCAGTCTGAAGGTGTCGTCTACCCTGAGACTGTATTGTATTTCTAATGGCAGTCTGAAGGTGTTGTCTACCCTGAGACTGTATTGTATTGCTAATGGCAGTCTGAAGGTGTCGTCTACCCTGAGACTGTATTGTATTTCTAATGGCAGTCTGAAGGTGTCGTCTACCCTGAGACTGTATTGTATTGCTAATGGCAGTCTGAAGGTGTCGTCTACCCTGAGACTGTATTGTATTGTATTGCTAATGGCAGTCTGAAGATGTCGTCTACCCTGAGACTGTATTGTATGTCTAATGGCAGTCTGAAGGTGTCGTCTACCCTGAGACTGTATTGTATTGTTAATGGCAGTCTGAAGGTGTCGTCTACCCTGAGACTGTATTGTATTGCTAATGGCAGTCTGAAGGTGTCGTCTACCCTGAGACTGTATTGTATTGCTAATGGCAGTCTGAAGGTGTCGTCTACCCTGAGACTGTATTGTATTGCTAATGGCAGTCTGAAGGTGTCGTCTACCCTGAGACTGTATTGTATTGCTAATGGCAGTCTGAAGGTGTCGTCTACCCTGAGACTGTATTGTATTGCTAATGGCAGTCTGAAGGTGTCGTCTACCCTGAGACTGTATTGTATTTCTAATGGCAGTCTGAAGGTGTCGTCTACCCTGAGACTGTATTGTATTGCTAATGGCAGTCTGAATGTGTCACATGTCTACACTGAGACTGTATTGTATTGCTAATGGCAGTCTGAAGGTGTCGTCTACCCTGAGACTGTATTGTATTGCTAATGGCAGTCTGAAGATGTCGTCTACCCTGAGACTGTATTGTATTTCTAATGGCAGTCTGAAGGTGTCGTCTACCCTGAGACTGTATTGTATTGCTAATGGCAGTCTGAATGTGTCACACGTCTACCCTGAGACTATATTGTATTGCTAATGGCAGTCTGAAGGTGTCGTCTACCCTGAGACTGTATTGTATTTCTAATGGCAGTCTGAAGGTGTCGTCTATCCAGAGACTGTATTGTATTGCTAATGGCAGTCTGAAGGTGTCGTCTACCCTGAGACTGTATTGTATTTCTAATGGCAGTCTGAAGGTGTCGTCTACCCTGAGACTGTATTGTATTGCTAATGGCAGTCTGAAGGTGTCGTCTACCCTGAGACTGTATTGTATTGCTAATGGCAGTCTGAAGGTGTCGTCTACCCTGAGACTGTATTGTATTGCTAATGGCATTCTGAAGGTGTTGTCTACCCTGATATTGTATTGTATTTCTAATGGCAGTCTAAAGGTGTTGTCTTCCCTGAGACTGTATTGTATTTCTAATGACAGTCTGAAGGTGCCGTCTGCTCTACTCATTGCAAACTAAGCCTGTCTTCAAGCAAGTGCCATCTGCCAAATGTTTGCCTTATCATTTCATTTCTCAGCGCATTCTTTTCTAAAATAAAACAAGAGCGTCTGGCAGTTTTGATCACCATGAGACGTTCAGATTGTTCATGCATATCAAGGAACTATGCATTGACTGTGTCTCTCATTTAGCAACACTACAACACTAATAAACAATCTATGCATCACAATGAAAAACAAATTCGATCAAAGAATATATACAGTTGATCTTTAAGGAACTGCAAAATAAGATTACATAAGTTCGAGTCATCCTATTTCAAGTTCGGGCAATTTCGCAAGTTTACAGCTTAATGCAAAGCTGAAAACAACCGATTTTTGCCTGATTTTCTTTCCACATTAAGCAACCACTGCCAATGTATGGCCGTCCCTTGTCGTCTTATATGTGGTCTTGTATTATACTATGAACATGTCCCTCTTTTGAATTTCCTATTCAGTGTATTTACAGTTCAGGAATATATGACCGTACCTTGGCAGTGAAAAATGGCTTTAAAAAATCAGTAAACATTATGGACGCTTGTCAGTTTGCATGAACTATTATCGTTTGATATATCTCCTAATGTGGACGAACATTTTCCAAAACAGTTTTGCACTGATATTGACTAACGGATATTTAAATATCAAGGAAATATGGAATTACTTGTTTATTCTGATTCTTAGCCACGCTGTATATGCCCGTTATTTACTACACTATTCGCAACCCGTCTCCCATTATTTGCACACAGCTTGGATTCAGATGAGAATCGTCAATAGTTTCTTACGGAAGCCTATTAGGGTCATTTTGACTTAGAACTTAGATCTTACAACTTAGAACTTAGATCTTAGAACTTAGAAGAGAAAAGGGGTAGACGCGGCAAATGTCAGCACATTCACACATGGAGACGACCATGCGATTAGGAAGGGTAATTATAGATTTATTTTATTGCTAGCGTCTTAAATATTCTGCAGATTCCCGTCGAGGTAATGGGTCTAAAAAGTGAGCCTTTTGCCGGACCTCGAATGTTTCAATTGAAAGGTAAAATGGTAGATTGTATCAGTTTCTCCATGTAGGGATATTGTGAAGAGGTCATATAACCTAGCTCTCCCATGCGTCCTTTCTGAGATTAGCATTTGTATCTGTATCTATTAGAATCTACGTCGTAGAATCCTGATACGACGGATGAGAGAGGCACAGTTAGTATTGGCGATGATATCATATAGTACTATTTTAAAAGCCTATACAGAATTAGCATGCACACCGTTGTCATCTGGTTTATTCTGGTGCACCTAGTGTCAACAAAGAAGTAATATTTGAATTGAGGTATTTTGCTATTTGGAACCACAAGTCTTCTTGTGTTGTTAAACTGTTACGCACTTGATTTTCTGTGGTGATATGTGTAACTTGTCGAAATAGACAGCATCCGGTTATAAATTAACCCGGGTTAGGACTTTAATTTGAGAACCTAATCATGCGATATATATGAGGCCTTCACACGTGTATATCTGCATAAATTATTCACAATATGCAAAACAACGGGAAGATCATTCACTTAATATGTATACAGATAACAAGTTATGGCTAGTCTTGCTCTGTTGAATAGTTTTGCACCATGCCATCGATATTATATTTACCTTTACAGATAAAAGCTATTAATTCTTTTTTAAACAACGTTCTATTTCAGTGGCATCCGAGCCATGCA
This sequence comes from Azorinus chamasolen, assembly GCA_963576725.1. Classification (NCBI taxonomy): domain Eukaryota; kingdom Metazoa; phylum Mollusca; class Bivalvia; order Cardiida; family Solecurtidae; genus Azorinus; species Azorinus chamasolen. Next base: position 47,463,432 of record OY755242.1, on the reverse strand, counting down.
GCACTCGTAATGCAAAGAGGTTTGCTACTGACTCTGGTGGTATGCTGGCTGTTTCCATCGCCAGTGTCCAGTGTTGTTCCATCAAGCATACCTAGTCAACCCGGTCTTACCAGACTTCAATTGATAAAAAAATATTTTTACTGTGGCATTCAATATCAAGAAATGTTAGTGCTTTTGTTTGTGTTACATAATGTTAAGCTGAGTTTGAGACAACTGAAGCGTATACTAAAGGCAAATAACCTTCGGCGACGTAAGCAGCTGACCCATGAGAATGTCGTTAGGCAGTATATATTCGCTGAAATATCAAACAGTGCATACTGCATCGGCTATCGCTCTATGTGGCAACGTCTTGTGAAAGATCATCATCTCGTAGTGCCACGAGATTCTGTTTTACGTATAATGAGAGAGATTGACCCTGATGGAAACCAGCAACGTAAAGCACACATATTAGTCAGGCGGAATTACATTGCAAGAGGCCCAAACTTTGTTTGGCATGTTGACGGTTATGACAAACTGAAGCCATATGGGTTTGCTATCCATGGTGCAATTGACGGGTACAGCAGAAGAATATTGTGGCTTGAAGTCTCAGTCAGTAATAATTCACCATCTGTAACTGCAAGTTATTATCTAGACACATTAAGACAGCTTGGAATTTCTCCAAGGTTACTTCGTTGTGACCGTGGAAATGAAAATGTAAGATTGGCTGTACTACCACCCTTTTTCAGATATAACGATACGGATAGTTTGGCTGGTATTAAAAGCTTTATGTACGGAAAGAGTTCAGCGAATCAGCGAATAGAATCATGGTGGGGACAATTGCGTAGGCAAGGCATTGATTGGTGGATTTCTTTTTTCAAAGATTTACAAGATATGAACATATTTGATGCAACTGATCCTGTACAGCTCGATTGCTTGAGATATTGTTTCATGGACTTGATCCAAGCTGAAATGGATCGAATAGCTCAACATTGGAACACTCATGAAATCCGACAACAAAAGAATGCAAATGTTCCTTGTGGCAAACCAGATATATTATATTATGTTCCAGAAATATATGGGGGTCGAAACTTTGGTCACGTTGTTGATCGGTTAGATGTGATTGAGTGTACTGAAATGTATGCTGAGCCTAAACGGTTATATTCAGATGAAATAAGAGAATTAATTCATATACTGTTACCAAATCATGATATGCCATCGTGTGCAGATGATGTGTTATATATGGTCAGGCAAATTTTAGAGTTCATAAATGAATATGTACATTACTAACAGTGTCATGCTTGTAAAATGAATATTTTGATTTGACAAATGCTAAAAGTCGGTGGTTTCTAATCATACGTGACAGAATACAGAATTACAGTAATTTTGAATTACATCAGAATTTCAGTGGACCATGTCTGAGTTACTTCTTATGAAATGATAATCTTTTTCCATGATTGTGTTACAATATGTATTTTTTCCTGACCAATTTAACACTTAAGCTGAACAATGTCCCAGTATGTAGATAAACATATGACGAGCATCGTTCCAGATCAACGGCAAACTAAGCCGAACGAGGCCCATAGTATTTTGCAGAAGTAGACCCAGTGTAGGTTGTATCATGAATATCTACGCGAAGAGTCGCCGTTCAAATCCATCATTGATATTATTCTTTGTTGTTATTAAAGAACAAATATGAATAAAAAACATGTATACTCGTTATTTGTCTTACAGCCATGGAACTTTTATTACAAATGCTCATGTAAGCTGAAACTCCAAATACTTCTAAATATGATTTATTTTTCCATTCTGGTACACTTTGTATATGTAACAAGATGTCTTGCTGTTGCAACCATTAGTGAAAAAATATGTTCTTGACCAGACATCAAGGATTAATCTGACAGTCTTAAATACAACTACATGTACATCTATTCATTGAAAGCTTTACAGCTATTTGGTTTCAATGCATACTATCATTATAACTAGGATGCCCTTGTATCCAGTGCTGTTATAAAAAAGAGTTGGCTGTAATTGACTTATTGCAATCTTATTTCAGATCACGGAAAGGCAGCATTTATGACAATATGCTACGTTTGAATTGAATCTGAGTAGACCCTGTCAGCTACAGCTTCTGTAATGCTTTATAATGGTCACATCACTTATAACTTAGACCTTAGAACTTAGACCTTAGAACTTAGACCTTAGACCTTATAACTTAGATCTTAGAACTTAGGCCTTAGAACTTAGACCTTAGAACTTAGACCTTAGAACTTAGGCCTTAGAACTTAGACCTTAGAACTTATAACTTAGATCTTAGAACTTAGGCCTTAGAACTTAGACCTTAGAACTTAGACCTTAGAACTTAGGCCTTAGAAATTAGACCTTAGAACTTACGACTTAGAACTATTGACTTAACCCTTACCCCGTTTAAATTTTCACACAACTCCGCCTACTGCTATATTTTCTATATCAATTTATCAAATAAGTGTTTCATTGTTGTCACCTGTAGAGAAAAGTCTGGTCTTAATATCCACTTAGGCAAACAGAGTAGACCCTGATGAGGCAGCTCCTACAGGAGCTGCCTCATCTGGGTCTACTCTGTTTGCAAAACTGTAAAACAAATAAGTATTTATCTGGGAAAGGGTTAAAACTTATGATTTAGAGCTGACAGACACATACTTATTTCACTGGCTTCATCTAATACTGGATTCTTACATGTATCACTAGTGTGTAGAGTCTCATGCACTTTTGAATCCAGTGCTTCAGTGGTTAAGTGTTCTGTTTACTTGTTCTCTGGCCAATCAGATGATTGCTGCTGAAGTGGAACATTATCAACATCAATATCTGGAGTCTTAAACACGTTTTCATTGCCAATGGTGACCGTCACATGTGGACTAACCTGATGTATTAAGTCACCCACTCTCAAACCAACGGTGTATGTTCCTGGCTGATGAATATGTATGGCAGGCATTTCGGTACCAGTGGATGTATGGGTTAATCTGGTTTGACACTACAGCCAAAATTAAATGTTGCTGACGGTCAGATGAAGTTTCATAACCATGCAAGTACTGCGGCGTAAAAAGCACAGTACTACCAATAGCAATATGTGGAGGCAAGTGATCAAGCTCTTTTTTACCGCCAAAGAATTTTATCTCTCCAGTCTCAGTTTTGTCTAAGATTTGTTGATCGCCAACTTTTAAGTATTGCATTTGGAATCCATCCTCAACTGGGTTGTATTGTTCGAAGTTTTGAGATTTTCTAGTGGCAAATTCATAGCAGCTTTTCATGGAATGACACGTTATGAAATGCTCAGATCCATCATACTGTGAACATTGTGCCTTTGAATACCTGATCTCTATCAATGGTGGACAGTTTCCATTGACTAGAAAGGTTTTTTCAGATGCTTGTTCAGACAGTAAAGTTTCATTCATATCGCAGGACGCAGGATTCACTGCTTCCAACTCACTGTTCGTATCTTGCTTTTGCTCTGTATCTGTTGTAACTGTCTCAAATTCAGTATTTTCAGTTTTCCGGTAGATGTAATACTGTGAGGAAAAGATTCCTTGGGCTTTCAGATAGTCTTGAAGAGTAGAGTTCTTTCCATCCTTGTCTTTAAATTCTGTAATTTCTGTCCCATCATAACTACTTAGACAAACCTTCATGGTTTTAAGATATCCATGACAGGATTTTCCATCGGGGATGAAGAGACTTTTGCCACGTCCTAGTAATGACTGAACAGACTCAGGCTCATCCTTTTCATATTGTATCAAGCGGGTTCCTCCACCGTTTTTGGCATGCACCTGTCTGAACCTCTTTTTTCTCATCATAATGTAACCAGCCCATGTGTAATTTGTATCTTTTACAGGGTTGTGCTGCACGACTTGCTCCATGACACAGTCCCTGAAAACAAAAAGTGTCACACCAAATTAATCAATCTTGAAACAAGAGCCTGAGGGTTCTGAGGTGCTCACCTGAGTATCACAGTGACATGACGGACCATGTGTTGGTGGAAAATAATAGCCCCCTATGTTTATCTTGCTCTGATAACAGCCTAAGTAGAGACCATGGAGTGCGGTGGAAACGAATTTCAAAGCAGTTCCTTCAGGTCTCAAAATACAGGTTTTTAACCATATCTTTTTTTAATAGATATTATTTTGAAACATTATCTCACAAACAGCGATACATATACACGTATCATTTAGACCAAATAACACCAAAACAATGATTTAATTAGGTAAAATACATTGCACTGTGGTGTTTAAACGGGCCGAGGGCGAATAGGACTTGAGCCGTACATCCTTGAATAGTTCATTGTTAAGGGATAGGGGTGGGGGTGGGGGTGGGGTGGGGGTAAAAACATTTGGATTATAGGACTTGAACCGTCTCACCGTACTCGTACACTGAGTTATTCAAATCTTAGATTATAGGTTTAAAGTTCTGCTGAACAAATAAGTTACATAAAGGTAACTAGATCTACTAATTTACTCTTACCGTGAGATTACAAATTGAAGATCCGGTCAAAACTTTTCAAAGAGAAGCAACTCAAGACTAAGATACATATAAGGTACGTTCTAAAACACGGAACCAAAAGGCGGCTCAAAAGCCGGTGATCGCGGTATCACAGAAATCGGCATTAAGTAGTAATCCATCAGTGAAGCTAAATGCAGTGGTCAGGTGATTTGACCATTCATACGGGAGATCAACCCTACAGCCACAGGTGTAGATCTAACTATTATACGCAGAGAAAATGGAAATATAGTATGGCATTATGCTGTAGATCTACATCAGATATAGCCCTAAAGGTTTACTATTAATTAGCATAGAGCTACTTATTATTTATGTAAAGATATCTAAATGCTGGTCCCTGTTAATCTATTATAAATAAAGTCTACTCTTGACCTACCTCATTCTTTCTTTCCTCATCATCAGCCATTTTTGCCGCGTCTTCTATGTTCTAAGTTCTAAGTTCTAAGATCTAAGTTGTAAGATCTAAGTTCTAGGTCAAAATGGCCCTAATAGGCTTCCGTAGTTTCTCAACCGCTTAATCAATTCTGACATATTCAAAATCTGAATGTCTGAATCGAGCAGACATATTTTTACAGCGGGATAAGGGATATTATAACACAAATATCCTGTGTCGTATTGATCAGATCATATGGAACTAAACAATGATACTGGTATCGATTAGACTGGAAGTAAGCATTGTTCCAAATATTCGCTGTTATGATAGTTTTTAAAAGATAGTAGACCATTGTTCATCATTCTCATGCTGAAAAAACTAATGCCCGTTTTACTTTAATAATGTCTGCTGAACATTTGACTGAATTTACTTTCGTTCTGGCTTTTTCAGAAACTAATGACCGAATCTCAAACAACTTGTTTAGACGGTGAGTTGCTCGGCGAGTTGCTCGGCGAGTTGCTCGGCGTCTAATCTGGATCCAAGCTGTTCGCAAATTCCAGTCTTCTCGCGCTGGCCTTAAAAAGGGTTAAGATACATTGCAAATTGAGTTCATTAGCATTTTTACTGTATTGTCATGTTCATGTTTCAAATAGCTTTGGCACGGAAGCTATTAGGGTGGACTTTTCACGACCTCCTTTAAACGAACAAGCGGCTATTAAAGTTATCCAAACATGGAGGCATTTCAATCACATTATAAAATAGTTTAATGAACTTATTCCTTAAAGGCTCGTGTTTGGTGGATCCTCAGCCTTTCTCTGTGTCGTCACATTATGATCTTTTGAGTGTACATGTATCAGATTCTGTTAATTATGACATCGTGATAAACATATATGAAAATACCAAATCAGTCGTTGAATGTAGCATAAGATGTGCAGGAGTCTCTTCACCTTCATTTTATTTCAAAGAACAAACTGTTATTTGTTACTGCAACAACCAGCAAGACTCAGATATAACCGTTGATGAAAGTTCCGGAATTTTTATATACGGGTATCTGACGAAAGAGTATTTCACTGAAACGTCTGTTTCAGATCAACATATCACCACTACCACGGGGAATTATTATCGATGATCTGAGATTGCCGATGCCGGGTTCACTGCTGACGGTTTATACAAAGTTTACTCAAGCACAGGTATCCGAGAGGAACAATACTGTGCTTTTCCCAGTGGTGGATGGACAGTCTTTCAACGGCGTGTAAACGGAAACGTGAACTTTTTCAGAAACTGGACACAGTACGTAAATGGGTTTGGCAATGTTAACGGCGAATTTTGGCTTGGACTGGAGTCGCTTTATAATCACATTGCAGCTGGGGGATGCGAGTTGCTGATTTACCTTGAGGCTGAAGAAAATAACACAGTACGAGAAGCTGGGTACGCTTTGTACGCTAATTTTACAATTACTGGCGTCAGCGATACTACCGGCTTCACACGGACGGTTTTACGGGTAATGTCGGAAATGCGCTGGAATTTCAAAACGGAAATCAGTTTTCAACATCCGATAGGGACAACGATATGGCTAGGTATAACTGTGCCGCGGCTTTCAAAGGTGGTTGGTGGTAGTCATTGTCACTCTTCGAATCTCAATGGGCCGTGCCTAGGAGGTGCTCATGCTTCTTACGCAGATGGTATCGAATGGAGTGATCCTTGGAGACAGCAGTACTCCCTCTTATTAACTGAAATGATGTTTAGATGTCAGAATATTAATTGATTCCCACAGTAATGAAAGGAGCTTTATACAGCTTATACTTGGTGTTGTGCACGCTGGCTTGAAAATACACTAATACCGTTGGAGGCTATCATGAATTTCAGACTGTGAATAAAAATGTTTCTATGAAATCAGCTAATTCTATATGTGTTTAACCGTCAATCCTTCTAGCCCACTGTTTTTCCTTTATTGATTTAAACATTCGTACTCGTGAACCCAGCCTTATTTACGAACTGATATTGGAGTTTTGACTTGGTAAAATTACATAATAACAAATCACATTTACGAAATACTTAAGTACAGTAGAACCGGTCTTAAGCGGCCATCATACACAGAGGTCTAATTATTGGTATGAAAGACAGGTGGTAACTTAAACTAGCTACATGGTTGCTCAATGCAGGTAAAATAGCATGTCGAAAGCTCCCATAGGAGCTTTCTGTATCACTTTTGCCCTGAATTAAAATCCAGCTATGTTTAAAGACGTCCATGTTCAATAAATCCATGGCTGCTTAAGACCGGTTCTACTGTATACTAAAGCACTTCTATTGCCGCAAGGATTAAATACTTTATAATAATACATATATCAATGTTTCGCTGTATAAATTTTGTTTTAGCCTTATATTCAGCGGAAAATTTGACAGAGTTAACTATATAAATCATGGGCTAGTGTCCCGTCACGTGTCTAATAGTGGTTAGTATACATATTGAAATCGCTTTTAAATGTTATACAGCCAAACCAAAAAAAATAGTTTTAGATGACTTTGTGACATTCAAAATGCAGTCGAGGACTTCGCGTGGTTAGACGGAAGCTCACAATTGCGATCTTAGTGATATATGTAGTGAACATTGAACGACGGATTAATTATACTTAGGCTTTTTTACATGTATTATATAACTGAAAGGACGACAATCACCCGAAAAACATGACCGTTAGATAATAGATCCTTTAAGTGCGTGTTATATATAAATATATACATACTAACCAGAATACGTGAGGCAAGCTTCAGAAGACAAATGTAACAAAATAAAAAATATTGATAATAGATCAATATCCCCGAGAAACCCCCGAGAAACAGAGGGAATACACAGATCATTATACCAGACATTATGATAAAAACAACAGCAATATAACAATTGGTAGAAATGATACAAACTGAATTGTGCAACAGGCAATAGATGCAAAACAACGAATTACATTCGACAGACAAATGTTCAATAAAGCAGAATATTTTTCAGGCAATTGGCACTTCGAGCTGCAATCGAAAAATGAACATTTATTGGTGAATAAATAGCATTATATACAAAACACACTAGACAAAGTAAAACATATCACAGCAATAAATAAGAAATCTAGTTAAATAACGGAGTATTGACTAAAAGAAAATATAATAGGATTAAAATCTTGCATACTTTTAACAAAACTGATAACTTGGTAAAATTGATGAATTGAATCAGATCATTTGTCTCAATTTATAAAGACAACAATAGTACCGCATACGGTACATAATACGCCCACTTGCAAACTTTCTCTGATTCAACATGCCTTATAAGTGTTGACATTTTCTAATCTGTGCTTCAGATCTTGATTTCCATATTAAGGGGATACTATATTTTTAAAAAAATGAAGTGAATATCCATTAAATAAAAAAGTTACAGCTAATCCTCATTTTTGCAGATTTTTGTAAAGTGCAACGGCCATAACTCTGTAAAGACAAACTGAATGAACCTCAAAATAAACTCAGCTTCAGCTTTTTGCTTAAAACATTTGTGTTAAGTTTCATTTATATCATTTTAATAGTTTTCCCAGAAAACAACAGACAAACTAAAAGTTGACCGACAAACAAAGCAAGGAACACACAAAGTTCAAGGACCGTAACTTTAGAATAAAATGACATATCAAAACCCCCGCAATATATGTGAAAATTCACATTAAGGTTTAACCATATAAAAATTGAAGTAAATGTCATTTCAAATGAAAAAGTTATGGCCATCCTCATATTTGCATACATTTGCATTATTGTTTTAAGTGCAAGGGCCAACTCCGAAACAACAAATCAAATGATCCTCAGAATCGAATTAGCTTCAGGTATTGATGCATTAAACATGTTTATAACATAACTCGTGGCTTCAGCGTGACGTAACACTATCATTTATTTTTTGATAATCACGGGCATATATTCACTAGTGAATAACATTCGAACGACCGAACTTTATTCATACGCGCTGTCAAAACAAACAAACTGACGGACGGTGACCTACCTTGACGGTCAACGATTGAGTCACGATAGATGGCAAAGGACAGTTGGCACTTGCGCCTTAATTTCGATAAAATAATACAAATTGTAATCGCTGTCAGTAATTATATACAAAATGTATGCCAAAAAAGACCTACCAGCTACTCTGACCCATACAATCCATTCTACATAGAAAATGCCTCCACAACTTTGCATTTTCTTCACCGCATGTCCTTTTGTTTATGCAGATTTCTACTCATGGAAATATCTCGTCAATCAACAACTATAGTCATCTGAATCCAGCACAGAACAAACATATTTCAAATATGCTATACTCAGCTGATCGCGAAAATCTTCCTCCTGTTCCAACACATTTTATGCAGCAGTTCGTACTGAATCTTTTGTCCATTTCAAACATTTTCACTGAACTTGAATCGAGATTTTTTTCTCGGTGGAAATGTCCATGTCCATGTGTATACATACAGCACTAATGAAGGGCTTAATATACCAAAACGAAGGCGCATTTCGAATCCCATTGACAGTGAGTGTCGGACGTGTTGACGACTGTATGTGGGTCTTCATGTAAATGGCGCACTTTACATAGACACATGTTGTGTACAATGACGTCATGATGTGACGTGTTTGTAACTATGTATGTCAAAACTGTAACTCAACATTTATTTTTACGTGTTTCTTTATGTTTTTGTATCATAAACTATCACAGTTAAATTGAATACCAGAGATGTCTGAATTAGATCCTGGTTGATATGAGAGTAAGTAAAATAAAAAGTTATAACAATCCACGTTACTGCTGAAATATTGGCTGCAAATAACATTTGTGTGTGTTATGTTATAAATAGGATCTTGCATTCGTGTTCATGATTATTGGATTTATTAAATTCGTCTTTTTAAAACGATAAAAAAAACTCGCTAAAGCTCGTTTTTTATCGTTTTAAAAAGACTCATTTAATAAATCCACTAATCAAGAACACTCATGTAAGATCCTCTATGTATGAAGTTTCATTAATATCTGTCAAACAGTTTTGCCAGAAAACAGCGGACAAACTATATGCATATATTTGCATTATTATTTAAGTAAAAGGGCCGAAACGACAAATCAAATAAACCTCAAAATCGACTCAGCATCAGATCTTGATGCTTTAAACATTTTTGTGAAGTTTCATTAAAGAGGAAGTCCCTACATTGATCGCATATTTTCAATAATATCATAAAACTTGATATTTGTCATGCTCTATCATTATTATGAAGGTTCCCAATTTGAACTTATATCGAAAAATGTCCCTGTGATACAAATAAACCGATTTCATCAATACTGATAATTTTTGTTCTACAACACAATATTATCGACATTTTCCGTTAAATTCTTCCGCGTTTTGCCGATGATCACCCGATCCCTCCATTGTTTACGTAATAGCTTTCTCGGAAGTGGTCGGAGAATCGCGAATAGGGCGAACAGTTACGAAACTAAAACCCAACCCGAAAAAAACTGAAAAATCAGGGAGTAAAACCGGGATCGGCGATATCAAACACATGGATGTTTTGTCATTATAAACGGTAATTGGATGGGGCTTTTTGCGATATACTACTTTTCAGCATATAAACAAATGAGTTTTGTACATTTTAAGTGTTTATGAAACGCGTCAAATGTAGGGACATTCCCTTTAATATCTTTCAAATAGTTTTCCCAGAAAACAGCGGACAAACTATTTGCATGTATTTGCATTATTTTTTAAGGACAAGGGCCATAACTCTGAAACGAAAAATCAAATGATCCTCAGAATCAATTCAGTTTCAGATATTGATGCATTAAACATTTTTGTGAAGTTTCATTAATATCTCTCAAATAGTTTTCCCAGAAAACAGCGGACAAACTATTTGCATGTATTTGCATTATGCATTATTTTTTAAATACAAGGGCCATAACTCCGAAACGACAGATCAAATGAACCTTAGAATTGATTCAGCTTCAGATCTTGATGCATTAAACATTTGTGTGAAGTTTCATTAATATCTCTAAAATAGTTTTTCCAGAAAACAGCGGACAAACTATTTGCATATTTTTTAAGGACAAGGGCCATAACTCTGATATGAAAAATCAAATGAACCTCAGAATCAACTCAGCTTCAGATCTTGATGCATTAAACATTTGTGTGAAGTTTCATTAATATCTCTCAAATAGTTTTCCCAGATAACAGCGGACAAACTATTTGCATCTACATGTATTTGCATTATTTTTTAAGTAAAAGGGCCATAACTCCGAAACGACAAATCAAATGAACCTCAGAATCGACTCAGCTTCAGATCTGGATGTATTAAACATTTGTGTGAAGTTTCATTAATATCTCTTAAATTAAATAGTTTTCCCAGAAAACAGCGGACAAACTATTTGCATGTTTTTTAGGACAAGGGCCATAACTCTGCAATGAAAAATCAAATGAACCTCAGAATCAACTCAGCTTCAGATCTTGATGCATTAAACATTTGTTTTAAGTTTCATAAATATCTGTCAAATAGTTTTCCCAGAAAATAGCGGACAAACAAAATGTTGACGGACGAACGAACGAACGAACGGACGGACGGACAGGGCCACGACAATATACGACCACCTTTATTAGGTGGGCGTATAAACACTCTATTTTTCAAATACCTTAGATAATATGGTAAGAATGGATACTGGCCTGTAATTACTGACATCAGATCTATCATTTTTCTTATACAAAGGAACAACTCGAGCTTGTTTCAAATCATCAGAGACGGATCCTTGGATTATTGATAAATTAATAAAATGAGTGAGAGGGCAAACTATCAAGTGAGCACCATCACGTACAAATCTAGATGGAATGTCATCCAATCCCATAGCTTTATTAAGACCTAAGTTCCTTAAATACTTCAAAACACTATCTTCACTTACGATTGAGAATGTAAAACTATTAGGAATGACACGTTTAGAAGAACAGTAATCAAACATAAATTTCTGGCCATATTTGCCAATACATTTTGGCAGCTTTTCAACCACACTAGACGCTATATTGGCATAAAAAGAGTTAAAGTGTTTGGCAACATTAAGTTTATAAAAGCAAATTCCACCATTAATATTGAGTCCTATACTACTAGCAGAAGAGAGCCCTTTTTAGAAGGCATTCCGAGCTCTTTCAAAGTTTTCCACAATGTCTTAGAATCATTCTTATTCTGATCAAGTTTGCTGGTAAAATAAGATTTCTTTGCATTAAAAAATACAGATTGTGTTCTGTTCCTAAGAGTTTTAAAACCGTTAAAATCAACTTCGGATTTGGTTTTCTCATACAAGTTAAAACCTTTATTCCTCTCATTAATGCATTTTAAACAAGAGATGTTTGTAAAACATGTATACCCCCAGACCCCCTGACCTTTGATCTAGAGGTCATCTAGCGGTCATGACTAATCACCAACTTTGAAGATCCTAAGCCAAACCACTGATCATTTATTGATCTGAAAACATTTCAAAAGTTAAGGTCATGGTGACCTTGACCTTTGACCTAGTGACCTCAAAATCAATAGGGGTCATCTAGTTGGCATGACCAACCACCACAGCAAGTTTGAAGATCCTAAGCCAAACCCTTGAGCAGTTATTGATTGGAAACCATTTCACCAGCTAAAGTCATGATGACCTTAACCTTTGACCTAGTGACCTCAAAAACAAAAGGGCTCATCAAGCTGTCATGACCAACCATCACAGCGAGTTTGAAGATCCTAAGCCAAACTCTTGAGCAGTTATTGATTGCAAAATATTTCACCAGTTAAGGCCATGGTGACCTTGACCTTTGACCTTGTGACCTAAAAAACAACAGGGCTCATCTAGCTGTCATGATCAACCATCACAGCAAGTTTGAAGATCCTAAGCAAAACCCTTGAGCAGTTATTGATCGCAAACCATTTCACCAGTTAAGGTCATAGTGACCTTGACCTTTGACCTAGTGACCTAAATAACAACAGGGCTCATCTAGTTATCATGACCAATCACCACAGCAAATTTGAAGATGCTAAGCCAAACCCTTGATCAGTTATTAATCAGAAGCCATTTTACCAGTTAAGGTCATGGTGACATTGACCTTTGACCTAGTGACCTCAAAAACAATAGGGGCCATCCAGTTGTCATGACCAACTACCGCAGCAAATTTGAAGATCCTAAGCCAAACCCTTGATCAGAAACCATTTTACCAGTTAAGGTCATGGTCACCTTGACCTTTAACCTAGTAATCTCAAAAACAATAGGGGTCATCCAGAGGTCATGACCAACTACCACAGCAAGGTTGAAGATATTCTAAGCTAAATGGAAAAGTAGTAAAGTCAAGCAGGCAAAGCCACATGCAAGACGCAACCACCACCAAAACACCGATAGACAGCATGACACACACACACACACACAACCACACACCCAAACGCACACGCACACACGAAATGAACACAGAAAACACCAAAATACACACAAGAAACAGGGACAAACGTTCCACAACATGAACAAAGCACAAGCACAAAGCAAACAAAAGGAAGGGTGACAAAGAGAGTACCGCCTTGGCACGGTCAGCAGCAAAAACACCACTGGGGGTTTAAACCGGTTTACGGACGTCCTAACCTCACACTTCTCTCAAAGTCACCCTAGCTTTACAAATATTGTAAATAAAGGTATCCCCGCTGGACTTACCCACAACATAGACGACGGTGAACACAGGACAACATGTAAAACATAGCATAATAACTGTGACAATCCGTCAAATATGTACTCAATGGCTTTGCTGAAGTCAGAGCACCTGCAGGTAAGCCGTTAAGGGCACGACAGGGAAAAAATAATACATGAGTCTGGTAAGCTCCTCCTGTATCCAAGTTTAAGAGTATACCATCATAGAGTACTACCCTCGGCCTGTCATCGCGCAAGCAAAGAGGGAAGCGTAGCTACCGACTGTAAAAGGATCGATAACCAAACATGCAGTGTGTTGCAATATAATAGGATCATAACCTTTCTTTTTAAATTTTTTAATGCGTTTTATAAACAAATCATGAAAATGGATATGACCCCGAATTTTCCTGAGTTTGTAGATAACATCCCCATAAAATTCTGGTTGAGAAATGCCTTGTCGCAGTAACGTCCGTAGATTGCAATTATATTTACTAATGAGAGGTAAATTTCGATAATAAAATTTAGAAAAGGTTTTCCGAAGTTTGTGATATCTGTAACCTTGCTTAAGAAGTTTATCAGTTATAACTAAATTACGTCTGTTAAAATCTTCAAGCAAAGAACAGGCTCGGGCAAACCTAATAAGTTGAGAAATATACCCTTGAGCAGTTATTGATCGGAAACCATTAAAACATTTAAGACCATGGTGACCTTGACCTTTGACCTAGTGACCTCAAAAACAATAGGGGTCATCTAGTGGCCACCACAGTAAGTTTGAAGATCCCAAGCCAAACCCTTGAGCAGTTATTGATCGGAAACTATTTCACTATTTTAGGTAATGGTGACCTTGACCTTTGACCTAGTGACCTCAAAAACAATAGGGGTCATCTAGTGGCCACCACAGTAAGTTTGAAGATCCCAAGCCAAACCCTTGAGCAGTTATTGATAGGAAACTATTTCACTATTTTAGGTCATGCTGCTTAAGCCTTTCCTCCATAAATACGACTCCGTACAAGTCACTTTGTGAAACCATTTGTGAAACCATTGTGATAAATAGAGCATTTGCTCCTAAGGAGCAAATGATCTATTTATCACAATGATTTCAGAACTACAAAATTATAAAAAAAGTTCCTTTTATCTAGTTAATGCTCCTTTTCGGTAGATTTACTGAATGAGGTTAATGCATTAAGCTGTCTCCAAGACTGATATTTATACTAAATTTAGCATCTGTTTAGAGGGTTTTTACTGTAATTTTAGACAGGTGACTGCTTAATTCAGGGTGAAAATGGAAAAATAGTCAAACAGGGAGAGCCACACACGAAATGACACCGCACCAAACACCATCAAACAAGAAACGGTAAAGCCACAAGACAAAACATAACAGGACGCATATCAAGACGAAAAACATTAAACATTAAGCATATTAAACAACAAAATTGACCGTAGGCTGAAAGCAGGAGTACCGCCTTGGAACGGCCAGCAACCAAAATAAGCTACTGGGGGACTTAAACCTGGTTTACGGGTACCCAACCTCGTCCTTATCCCACTTTCACCAAAGTCAAAATGTAAATAAAATTCCCCCTCCAGACAACTCCACAACAGGCATAACGATGTCTGCCAAAATGAAAATGATTTGAAAATAAACGTTAGAGGTAAACAAGCGACGTCATCATTTAAATGACGTCATAATTTAAAAGTACGGGAAAACTATATGAAACACTTCTACACCGACATTTAATAAAAGATAAATCGCAAGAAGATACAATTACTAGTGGATATTAAGCATGCACAACTGTTTTGTTTGAAAAAGAATAAACTTGACATCGTAGACATGTACTCGATGACTATTCAGCTCCTCTAAGAGTTTTCTGCATAGCTTTCACCCCGTATTAAGCTGCCACCTCAGGGTAGGTAAAATCAAACGTCCGTATTGTCCGTGTTGTCCAAAAGCAATAACGAACAGGTGAAATGTTATAGGTTTATGCTATTAATTCATTATTGGGCTCACGCAAGAGGGCGATTTGGGAGAAAAAGCCTCCCTAACTCTGCTGACTTCTCCTTATTTTGAACTGAGGGAGAAGTTAAAATATATAGAACATATAGGGTTATACAAAATTAGGGTCAAAACGTCTCCCTCAATACCACTTAACTTCTCCCTGATGGAGAGCTCCAGCTTGAGCCCTGCATTATACGGACAAGTAGAAAATAGTTTTTACAGAAACGGACAAGTCATCCAAAATTAGATTTTGCCACCCCTGCACCTCTCTCCAAGACTTATATTCATACTAGTACATCAATTTTTGAGGGGTTTTACTGTACTCATCATGGATGTGATCACGTATTTTGGTATATACTGTTTGCAATGCGATAACTGCCCGTTTATTGAAGAGCATCTCAAATTGTATGTCAGATGGTAGACATGCTCTTTTCCTGTTACATCTGTCATATACTTTCTTGGGTTATCATTTCTAGTCTCTCCTTGGTCATGCAAGTCCTGGCAGGTCATATGACAAATACACACGACTTGATACAGAGATGGAAAGATCGCATCAGAGTTACATCGATGACACAACGCAACATCAGAAGGTATTAAGCATGGCACACTTGCTGGAAACGAGAAATCTGTCTAATATTTTCTTAAAATGTATCTTAGAGTTTGTAGCACTATGTAGGTGATCTTACAAGTTGACATTCAAACCACAGCAGGGAAGAGCCACATGATTGTCAGTCAAATACCATAAACACTCAGCCACAACAATTAATTGTTGTGAGTATGGATATCATGGCCAAATAAAAGACTTACAAATCTTGTTTACAGCTGCAAGACAACTTATTTCACATATTCAAGACTCTGTGTGTTTTTGTGTGTCATCTGCTTTAGCAGAGCGACACGTAGGTAATCACTTCACTGTCATCTATCTGGTTATCTGTCTGTCATGCTTTTTTCGTTACGCCTGTCTGTCACACTTGTTCTTCAATTGGCGTTTGTCTACTTTCGAACACCCTTGTTATTAAGTTTTCTTAATGTTCTGTTTTTTGAATATTTTAAGGTTTTTCTTTCTGGTACATCTATTAAAACATCTTGGTCTACTCTGTGTGCAAATTTTTGTCCATTACCTGGTGAATATTTATTATGTCAATAAGCCTTTACTCTGTGAATTATTATCTGTTTACATAGAGTGTTACAGTCATCCAGAAATAGTTGAAGACGATATGTCACTGAAAAAGCAGAAAAAGTAGGAGTAGAACAAATTGACATTAAAGTAAAAACTCACTAGTTCACTCAAAATAAGTATCATATCAGTTTTTAGACAGGTGATAGCGTAACCCTTTACTTCATATAAACACTTTTAACACTTTTGCAAACAGTAGACCCAGATCAGACAGCTCCTGTAGGAGCCGTCTGTTCAGGGTCTGTCCCGTTTGCTCATGAGCTTCGCAGTGTTGTTATACCTTCTGATCCTTCGAGATCATGAATTTCAGTACTTCTTGAAAATTGAATACCGCTTAAACCGGTGCTAGGGGATGTGAGCAGTGTTGCACTTTCAATTACTGTTCATGAACAGACTCAATAAAACCGAGTCTGCAATTTTCTCTTTTTGTGTTGCAATTTTTGCTCACGGGGGAACACCTTCCTTCAGAATTTATAATAGATCTGACTCTACAGTTTCTACCAATCCCAAAAATTCCTGTGTACATATGCTACGTATATAAAACTTTCGTAAATTAATAGGGAATCGACCGGGCGCCAAAGGCGCCGTCGATTCGCTCTACGGTAGATGGTTAAGCCCAAAAAACTGCGTGTCAAAAGTGAATTAGGCTATTTCGGGAGTTTTCATTGGAAAGCATTGACAAGCGCCGAAAATCCGAATTTGACATGTAATTTTCTGAGAAATTCACATGATTCGGCGAGGCGGGTACATGTACCGTTGCCATATTGGCGGCCTAAAACGAAAGTACGAGTGTGAACATATTTGTGACTATCAGGATTAAAAGCAAAGGTAAATTTGATATTTTGAACGACATTATTTGTTTTAATTATATTATGCATGTGTTGGGACCTAATAATCTACAGTTGCACGTGATTAATGGCTTTCGGAATAATTACACCGTTTTGGCATATATGGTTTTAACTTCACGCCAGCAGCGAAAAATAATGATAAACGGGATAATTTGAATGAAAAATAAGCTTGCGTGATGTCAAATTATTTGGACTAGTATGGCCTCCTACAAATATAATACTTACGAAATGCAATTTTCCAATACTTTAAATCTCAGATAAGTCCCATTTTGTAGAGTTTCAGAATTGTCTGATCTGGGTCTACTATGTTTGCAAATGCGTGAAAACGCGTTCATATTAGGGAAAGGGTTAGGAACAGGGAAAGGATTACTAACTACTAGTACATGTATCAGTATAAGTGTAACTCCAGTATATATACTATTTACATTAATTAAAAGTTACACGTGTGACATGATTTAATAACCTGAGATAATTTCAAGCTGTCAACATATATATACTCTTTACATTAATTAAGTGTTACACGTACCACATAGTTTCAACAGCAAAATCATGTCGAAGTCAAAATGCAACAATTCAACAGTTTGAAATTTGGGCTTGGAAAACTCTTAAACAGGTTTCATAAGTTTAGGAAATAGTTTAGATCCTCACCAAATACCATTTTTGGCTGGTTATTTTGTATGTATTATTCGGATGTTTAGCAAACTGGGTAGACCGAGACCAGACAGCTGGTAGGATATTTGATCTGGGTCTGCACTGTATGCATTTAGAATGTTGATGATTTGATTCTCTAGTTTCTAATGGTTGAACCTTTGGCAAAATATACAACAGAGAAAGGGTTATTCTCTGAAGCCAGGTTGCTAACTATTATTTTGTCAGGACGGGCCGGAGTGTGGACAAAAAGACAAATATTTTATTTAATTTTTATTTTCTTCTATTATCATATTTCCACACTAAATATTAATAACATTTTAATATAGATCTATATTTATATTTAAATAAATACAAATCTATATACAATGTACCTTTATAAAATCAATACCTTTCCACAAGAATTTGTCATAACAATTTTCAACAAGCAATATCGTGTGAACAGTTTTCAAAGTTTGAGAACCTTTTCAAAAAGCAATATCGTTCTAACGGACCGTTTGAAATTCGGCCGATTTATTCGGAAAGGGTGGACCGAAGAATAGATCGAAAATCTCCGGTTGCTAAGCATCAGAGGCTTCAAAGTGAAAGTATTCATTAGCCAATCAGAGACGAGATAACAAATAATTCCACTTCCGTTTCAATCCGTCGATTGAAAGTTGTGTTTGTTGAGGGATACAAATTCATGAATTTTAACAAATTCAAAGACAATCATGACGAATAAGGGGTAAAGATCGATTGTACAACATGTATGTGAAAGGACCATATAGACCGTAGACTTACCAAACCAAGTCCCTAGAATTGAAATAGCCCCGGGAATTTCAGACCATGATATTGTTTTTATGGAATTCAATGTCACCCCCTCTAAGGTAAAGTCTGCTCCCAGAAACATACCTCTATATAGCAAGGCCAACTGGGGCACCTTGAAAAATGAAGTCAAACAACTATATGCATCTATACTAACTATGGTAGAAACTCACTCTGTTGACGAACTTTGGCTATATTTTAACGGAGTGTCTATTGCCACTTTTTTCTGACCGGTGAAAGGGTAAAAATCACACGCACCGTGAGAATTACACAAAATGGCCATAATTCCAATAGCAGCCTACTATCATCAATGTAAACAAGTGTCACTAGCATCGTCTAACTCTAATTACATGTCATTAACATAACACTCAATTATTGTCCAAATATGCTTTTCGCGTTTTATATCATAACACACCTTATTTTTATTATTAATTAAAACTTTAAAATCAAAATAAAATCCTTACATATATTTATTTTTTCAATAACTAGAATTTCTGTAAATATAGGGCGGAAACTTTCTTGGGTGGGGTTATTCTCACGAAAAGGTCATTATGTGCGAAGTAGCACTAGCACGCCTTGCTAGCGCCACTTTTTGAAGTGTCAATAGAACTGGCCTAATAGAATATAACTGCAAAGACTGTTTTGCACTAAATCTAACTTGTATTCAAATAAATAGCTGCGAAGGCCACTTTGCATTACCCTCTAACTAAAGGCTGCTCTCCCCTAAATTAACACATTAGTAGCATATTGTTTTAAGAATATACCAAATTCCATCCTAAAAGCTGCAAAGGCTGCTTTGCACTAACCAATTCCTCATTATCTCTACAACATTACCAAATAACTGCAACCAAACATAATTTTCAACCATTAGAGCTGCAAAGGCTGCTTTGCACTAATCAAGTCCACAGCATCCCTATAACGAATGTCCAATACTCCATAACTACAAACAGGATAAAATTTTATCAGCATAGCTATCCTTACAATATACGTCAGCATAGTTCCACTCTGAGAGCTGCAAAGGCTGCTTTGCACTTATCAAGTCCTCAGCGACTCTACAATATAAGTCCAAACTGCAACCAAATTAATAGCCACTCTAAGTGCTGCAAAGGCTGCTTTGCACTAACCAAGTGCCTGAAAAACCTTCGTACAATATACATTATCAGCTGCAAAGTCTGCTTTGCACTAACCAAGTCCTCAAAAACCTTCCTACAATATACATTCTCAGCTGCAAAGGCTGCTTTGCACTAACAAAGTCCTCACCATCTCTACATAACTGTCCATAACTGCAACCGATTAAATTACCACTCTGAGAGCTGCAAAGGCTGCTTTGCACTATTCAAATCCTCAGAAACCTTCCTACAATAAACATTCTCAACTGCAAAGGCTGCTTTGCACTAACCAAATCCTCAACGTCTCTACCGCACAAATTCTGAAGTAAAATATGGCAAACAGAAGTGAGGAAGACCAAGGAATCCTAACTCTAGGACATGCTCTACAAGCAATTCTGCGGCAAACTCGCCGGGAGGGTCGCCAAACAAATTAATAGCTCTAGCAAACAGAGACGATGATGAATCATGGACCTGCAAAATATGTGGCAAACCATGGGAAAAAGGGGCTTATTGAAGTTTTTTGGTCAAATTGAGATTTGGTATTTTCTTACACAACAGTGTTTACTTGAAACACTGACGAAATATTTTTGCCGTTGCTGCTATATTATTGGAGAAATCGTATATTTTCTAATACCACCGCTTTCATAAAATCGCATTTTGGCAAATAACAGCCGACAACTGATATGGAATGACATCAGATAAAACTTTGTTTTCATCTTTCATGCAGTTGTTTTTATAACTAGTCAAATATAGTGATGGTGTTTCTAAATTAATGTATTTATTTATTACTTATATGAAAACGGTTACCATTGTAACGGGATTGAAAAACACGACTTCGTCAATATACATGTTAACTGTATAGAATAAATACATCTTTATTGAAAAATTGTTAAGAGCTCTCTCTCTCTCTCTCTCTCTCTCTCTCTCTATCTCTCTCTGTCTCTGTCTCTCTCTCTCTCTGTCTCTCTCTCTCTTCTCTCTCTCTTCTCTCTCTCTCTCTCTTCTCTCTCTCTCTTTCTAGTCCATTGGTTGGGCCGAATCGACCTACATAACTGGAGTCAACCAATACATAAAAAGTTCAGCAATAAATGTACAAAAGTACCTGTGCATTATCACATATTTATACGAGAATAAATTATCTTATAGTTCAGTAGTTAAAAATAAAAATTATACATACATGTATAATGGCTTAATCGGGTCGATACCGGTTCCCTGAAAGTCGATTCCGCTTACGAAGTCGGATTCCGGTAAGTCGTGTGGCCGCGATCTAAACGAAGGCCGCTTCTATAGTCCACGGGCAGACAGTTGGTGCTAGTCCGGAAGCCGTCTTTTACAAAGTTTACCGGGTAGCGTTCCCATCATAAACAACAATAACACTAAATATATTTAATGACATACATTTTTGTATTTGTAGAAAACAATGTTTACGAATCAATTCACATATAAATAATATTTTTAGGAATACGAGAAAAGATACAGCATAATTATTTGCTTTACAATAAGTTGCCTCAATCATCCGCACTCCGCTATTTACACAGGGCACCCTTCATTAACACCAATAACTTTAAAATACAGGTAACAAAGTCTATTTTTCTCCTTAGAGATGTAAAACAATATATCTAGAATTAATTAACATTCACTTTGTAGAGACATTGTAAAGAAAGAACTATACTTAATATATTTAAAATATACAGCATCGTTACTATCGATGCGTTGCCTCGATCGTCCGCACGGCGATATTTACATTGCCGACATATCATCAACGGCAATAACATTAAAATACATGTAACACAATACTGTTTCTTCATACAGATATAAAACAATATATTTATAGAATTGATTCACGTAAAAATGAATATAAATAAAGATCTATAACAAAAATACAGCACATTTACTCTATAACCTTTTAGTCCATAAATACGCCTTTCTAGACCTGTGCAAACAGAGTAGATCCAGATCAGACGGCTCCTGTAGGAGCCGTCTAATCAGGGTCTGCTCTGTTTGCTTATGGGAAAATACAGATATAGTTCTACAGTTTTGGCCATGGCCAAAGATTCGTGTGCCTATGTGCTATCATTGCAATTAATCTAATTAATACTCAGGATGTCATGATTTCTTACATGAATATTCATGGAGTAAAGTGTTAACCCTTACCCTCATGTAAGCGAATTTTGACGCATCTGCAAACAGAGTAGACCCAGATCATACGGCTCCTATGGGATTCGTCTGATCAGGATCTGCTCTGTTTGCTTGTGGTGTAATATAGATCGTATTCTACAGCTTCTTCCTGAGCCAAAATGTCATGCGTCCGTAAGCCATTATAAAAAATAATCTTATTAATATTTATGACGTCATTATTTCCTTTATGAATATTCATCAGGGAAAGGGTTAATGCGTGGCCTCGATCGCCCGTAACCCCCCCCCCCCCCCCCGCGCAAATCCCCTACCCACCCCCAATTTATCTAAAACTATAAAACGACAATAACAATAAAATATATGCAATAAATCGCAAATTATTTTATCTCCATGTAAAATAGTATCTAAATGAACAGAAGTAATTCTCTAAAACAAAACGTACAGCATCTTAACTCGGCAACACTCTGTAGT
The DNA here is from genome assembly GCA_963576725.1 of Azorinus chamasolen. Lineage (NCBI taxonomy): Eukaryota > Metazoa > Mollusca > Bivalvia > Cardiida > Solecurtidae > Azorinus > Azorinus chamasolen. The sequence goes on along the minus strand of OY755242.1, from coordinate 47,440,699 downwards.
ACCCCTTTTAAACACATCCTATTGTTTACGCTTACCCGCAATCAATTCAACCCGTTACTCCATAAATGTATCTTTCTATGTCTTTGCAAACAGAGCAGATCCAGATCAGACGACTCCTTTAGGAGCCGTCTGATCAGGATCTGCTCAGTTTTCTTGCGAAATAATATAAATATGATTCTAAAACAGTTGCTATACTCCGACTAAACATTCCCGTTTCAAATAAACTACATGTAAATGTAATAAAAATTAATCATGTCATTATTTCTTACATAAATATTCATGGAGTAAAGGATTAACCCTTTCCCTGTTCAATATTCATGTAAGAAATGATAGATAGATAGATATTCTTTATTTCCTCCTTAAGGAGAGTTCACAATACAAACAACAATCACATTACACAAAATGACAACACTGTTAACAATGACAGTTTGAACATGGAAACAATTATTATGTAGTAACGTTACAGTAGATTTTCAGTAAATGAAATGAATAAACAGGACAGGTAAAGATGTACTGATTCCCCTACTCTGTAGACCCATATCGAAACGAAATATATGGGACATACTTCGGGGAACTGTTCATCCGCAATACTGCTGGGTTTCGAGAGGATTGTTACCAAAATCGACATGTCTCAAACAGTGTAAACGCATCCCAGACGGCGCCTTGTGCAGCATCTGTTCATGATTTGTACTGCTTGTCGGAAACACGGACAGTTTCAATTTTGATGTAGTATCAGCAATTACCAGCACAGGTAATTAACTATACCAATCTCGAGGGAAAAAAAACAAATAACCTAGGATACAAATATACACCAAACAATACACAACGTATCGATACTAGACTATTAACATATATGCGGGTGCATTGCATATTAAGTGCAGGACTGACAGTAAGTATACCGCAAACAGTATAGATCTGGGTATACGCTGTTTGGCATAGTAGGAGAACTCTCAAGGACAATAGCCCTAAAGACAATGAACAGACAGTTGCCTAATCAAGTCCTTCCAAAATAATGCCTTAGTATGCAAACAACCAAACAAGGTCACAAACGAACAACCTATCGATAATAAAATAAGCACCATTATGGCATTATACAGCCAATCTGGACAAATATGCTACCATGCGTTAGAATGGGAGGAAGTCGTTCGGATAACAGTGTAGACACAGCATATAGGGTTCATTGCGAGCCACTTTGATCAGGGTCTACACTGGCTGTCATCTCCTTAGACAGTTCCGACGACAATCCAAGACAGTCCACGAAAGCCGACATATTGCAAACAGAGTAGGCTCAGATCCCGTGGTTCCATGCTAACTCCCTTTGGACGGGATGTGCACCAATACGCAAGGTAAAAGTGAAGACGGTACCCAACTAGTGACCTACTTGCCTAAATAACAAGGACGCACACGAGACTAAGCTCGTGTCACTACTGCTGACTTGAGTATTCCCGCGTGTGAGCGAGCGGGAGACTTTCGCAAACAGTGTAGACACCACTACGAGGTACCCATGGATCCATATAGTAATAGTTTACACGGTTTGCTATACCAAGGTTACCCTAAGAATCCGTGTCCGCATCCGTGTCCAATAATTCAGGCAGGCAGATAAAGAAACACACATATACATACATACACACACACACACACACACACACACACACAGAGATATATATACATGTATATATATATATATATATATATATATATATATATATATATATATAAAGAAATATGGTCAGTTACGGGGTCTCTGTGTCAAACCTTACTGTGGGGCTTCAGTTCCAACCCGTAATATTTATACAAAAATCATATATATATATACCACTTAGATTATAAAAAGTATATATATATTTATATATATACCACATAGTCTATACAAAAAGTATTTATATATATATCACACAACGTTTTTTTATACAATATATATATACAAAGATATATACCACATAATGTTATAACAAAGCTTTAATATAGCCCACAACATATCTAAATTATATACTGTACACAATACTGTCAACCTGGGTTGGAAAATTGACCTCAGGCATTCAAATATCCAGATATCATTTTCATCATCTAAACGATCACACCATGTTTGCGATTAGCTTGAACCCTTTCCCTTATGTAAGCGCATTTCGGTGCATCTGCAAACAGAGTAGACCCAGATCAGGCGGCTCCTATAGGGTCTGCTCTGTTTGCTTATAGTGTAATATAGATCTGATTCTACAGCTTCTGCCTGAGCCAAAATATACTGTGTTCATTAATGCCATTATAAAAAATATTCTTATTAATATTCATGATGTCATTATTTCCAACGTGAATATTCATCAGGGAAAGTGTTAAAACAATATTTATCACTGTGGTTGCTATTTGTTAAATTATTTAAAAAAAATTCGTCCAGCATATCCTTGAATCACATGTATATGAATTCTTATTATGATTTCCAAGGGTGCCAATTTGGCCTTTACGTTTTTCTGTTACGTTTTACCTCAAATGCAACCACTCCAAAAATACAGTTTTATTAAATGCACATGTATGGCAATATGAAATGCTTGTCTGTCATTGTTCAAATGTCATTCATTATACAAATCTGAAGTTTGACCTCAGTGTATGAACTTGACATGGGGGAGGGTAAATCAATCTAAAGATATAAAAAGGGGTAAGACACGTACAATTAACACATAGCACATACCATAATTGTTCAGACACACAAACTTAGGCAAACAAATGTATGTCAAAATCAAGCTACTCCTGGATGACATGTTTATTCAGGGTCCATACTACATGCTAATATGTCAGTCTAATTCATAGTTATAAAAATCTGCCAAATTCACTTATTCAGCGCAAAGGTGTCCGACGCATGCTTGGACTCATCCATGGACCCCCCCCCCCCCCAAAAAAAAAAAATAAAATAATAAAAAATATTGTGATCGAAGCATGTTCAATTCAACTGGCCTAAAACTATCTATTGAACCTAAAACCACTCCGAAAAACGAGAAAAACACGAACCGGAAAAAAATTCCTATCGGGTCTATATATGTATGTATTGAAAGGTATCTAACTACGACAGATCAGCGGCGGAAAATACAACAGTCATGTTTTTCAAAGTCTTACAGCAAAGCCAATTCAACACCGATTTCAATCAGTTTGGTCTTGATCCGTTCCAGATTCCATATGCTAAGCGGCACAATTAGTGCTTTCCTTAAATATTGTTCCGTCTTGTCGCTGCAAGACCGCGAATGTGAAAAAACGCTAGAGCGAAACGATGTGACTCCCGCCAGGATGCATAGAAAGTTAGATACCTTTCAATACATATATAGACCCGATAGGAAATTTTTTTCCGGGTCGTGCTTTTCTTGTTTTTCGGAGTGGTTTAAGGTTCAAATAGATAGTTTTAGGTTAGTTGTTAAATACTTCGATCACATTTTTTTTTTTGGGGGGGGGGGGGGGGGGGTTGTTTCCATGTTTGAATCCAAGCATGCGTCGAGCACCTTTGATTCAGCGTTACAAACAGTGGGTGTATTTGGTGTATTTATAGTAAATTCGGTAGCAAAGAAGAATGGATCAGTGAGCTCTTGCAACATGCAGCAGCCATCTGGTTTGTATCTACATTGAAGAAACAGACATATGAATTTGTTTCTACCATCAAAAGAAATATTCAGGTAAACAGTTTGGACAAATATTAAACTGTTCAGATCTCATTGTGAGCCACTACATAATTTACTTTCTTTTTTTCCATCTGGCTCCGTTTAAAAGTTATTACGGTTTTAAATGTTCGCTTTTGTTACCTCACCCAAATTCTTGTCGAGAGACCGGTGGTTGCCGATCGTATTGTCCTGAATGCGACCAACCTCAGGCTGGTAGCATATCGCAGGAAATGATTCAATTGCAAAGAGTTTGATACTATGGTAAAATTGACAACTCGGCTGAATACAGGCATGTTGTCTGCCCTTGATTTTGTCAGAGCCTAATGAATTACATTTCTCTTAAAACAAACTACTGGAAATATAGCGAATGTATGTAAGAGCAAATGTTGTTAATTTCTAGCCCATAAATCGATTGGTCTAAAGGATATAAACTATGTTTAGCACTTTCTCCGTTCTATTTGTATTCTATCTTTCAATACCTGTGCATATTCATGGACAAAACAGCTATAATAACATATGAACGGTGGAACATTGTAGCCATTTTAGAAAGTAAAGAACGAAGTATCAAATTCCATTAGCAAACATAGCATACCCTGATCAGACGGCTATAAAGGATCCGTCTTATCTGGGTCTACTCTGTAAGCAGATGCGTGAAAACACGTTTATATGAAGGAAAAGGTTAAACAAAACATGTTACCGGAGAGTATATATAGAATATATATGTAAGAATAAAAGTTGTCCATTTCTGACTGTTAGATCGATTGATATAAAGGTTTCAAATCTGATACCTCAAAATAATGCACAAAAGTGAAAAACCAGAACCAGAAGGACTGGGTGAGAAAATTTGACGAGAATTGATAGAGCTTGTCAAATGAAGCACATTTGCTGTTGAAATTATTTTAGATATCTCCTATAGTTCCTGATTTATAACGGATCAAACTTTGACCAGAAATCATTTTCGACCACCTTCTCGCTCATGTTGCGCCTGTCCCAGAAAACGAAATACCAATCGGTAGATCTCATCACAACAAGCAACTTTGCAATTTACCTTTGGTTTTCGTTCTTTCTCCGTTCAAAAATTATGACGGTTTTAAATTTCAATGTTGTTACCCTACCCATATTCGTGCCGAGAGACCGGTGGTTGTCGGTCGTGTTTTCCTGAGCCAAATGCGACCAAACCCAGGTCTGTAGCATATCGTTGGAAAGGTTTCACTGCAGTGAATATGACACTTTGGTCAAATGGACTAATCGGCTGAATACAAGCGGGTTGCCTGCCCTTGTTTGTGTCTCAGCCCAATGAATTATTTTTCTTATATAATTAGCTACCGGGGAGATTTGGAATATACATATAAGAACAAAAGATGTTCAGTTCTAGCCAGTAAATTGATTGATATCAAGGTTTCGAATCTGGGACCTCAAAATAGTGCAATAAAGCGAAAATCCGAACCAAAAGGGCATAAATCGATAGATCTCATCAGGACAAGCAACTTTGCAATTTACTTTGGTTTTCTATCTTTCTCCGATCTTAAATTATGACGGTTTTAATATTTCAATTTTGTTACCTCACCCACATTCGTGCCGAGAAACCGGTGGTTGTCGGTCGTGTTGTCCTGGTCCACATGCAATCAAACCCAGGCTTGTAACATATCGTTGGAAAGGTTTCAATGCAACGAGTATGACACTATGGTCAAAGGAAAACTCGGCTGAGTACAAGCGGGTTGTCTACCCTTGTTTTTGTCTCAGCCTTTAAATTTTCTCTTATAACAAGCTACCGGGGAGATTTCGAATATATATGTAAGAACAAAAGATGTTCAGTTCTAGCCAGTAAATCGATTGATACTAAGATTTCGAACCTGGGACCTCACAATCGTGCACTAGAGCGAAAATCTGAACCAAAAGTGATTGGTGCAAAAACTCAACAGCAATCGACAGAGCTTGTCTAATGAAGCAAAATTACTGTTTACACTATCTTTCTATCTCCTATGGATCCTGAAGTATGGCGGATCGAACTTTGGACGGAAATGGTTTTCGGTCCCGTTCTCGGCCAGTCGCATAGAGAACCCAGTTAACATAGCATCAATCGATAGATCTCGACAGGACAATCAACTTTGCAATTTACTTTGGTTTTCTATCTTTCTCTGTTCAAAAGCTATGACGGTGTTAATATTTCAATGTTGTTACCCCACCCACATTCGTACCGAGAGGCCGGGAGCTGTCGGTCGTGTTGTATTTATCCAAATGCAATCAAACCCAGGCTTGTAACATATCGTTGGAAAGGTTTCAATGCAGTGAGTATGAGACTATGGTTAAATGGACAACTCGGCTGAATACAAGCGGGTTGTCTGCCCTTGTTTGTGTCTCAGACTAATGAATTAATTTTTCTCTTATAACAAGCTACCGGGGACATTTTGAATACATATGTAAGAACAAAAGTTGTTCAGTTCTAGCCAGTAAATCGATTGATATCAAAGTTTTAAACCTGGGACCTCCCAATCGTGCACTAGAGCGAAAATCTGAACCAAAAGTGCTAGGTGAAAAAACGCGACAGCAATCGACAGAGATTGTCTAATGAAGCAAATTACTGTTTACATTATCTTTCTATCTCCTATGGATCCTGAGTTATGCCGGATCGAACTTTGGACGGAAATGGTTTTCGGTCCCGTTCTCGGCCAATCGCATAGAGAACCCAGTTAACATGGCATCGATCGATAGATCTCGACAGGACAAGCAACTTTGCAATTTACTTTGGTTTTCTATCTTTCTCTGATCAAAAGCTATGACGGTGTTAATATTTCAATGTTGTTACCCCACCCACATTCGTGCCGAGAGGCCGGGAGTTGTCGGTCGTGTTGTATTTATCCAAATGCAATCAAACCCAGGCTTGTAACATATCGTTGGAAAGGTTTCAATGCAGTGAGTATGAGACTATGGTTAAATGGACAACTCGGCTGAATACAAGCGGGTTGTCTGCCCTTGGTTGTGTCTCAGACTAATGAATTAAATTTTCTCTTATAACAAGCTACCGGGGACATTTTGAATACATATGTAAGAACAAAAGTTGTTCAGTTCTAGCCAGTAAATCGATTGATATCAAAGTTTCGAACCTGGGACCTCCCAATCGTGCACTAGAGCGAAAATCTGAACCAAAAGTGCTAGGTGAAAAAACGCGAAAGCAATCGACAGAGATTGTCTAATGAAGCAAAATTACTGTTTACACTATCTTTCTATCTCCTATGGATCCTGAGTTATGCCGGATCGAACTTTGGACGGAAATGGTTTTCGGTCCCGTTCTCGGCCAATCGCATAGAGAACCCAGTTAACATGGCATCGATCGATAGATCTCGACAGGACAAGCAACTTTGCAATTTACTTTGGTTTTTCTGTCTTTCTCTGTTCAAAAGTGATGACGGTTCTAAAATTTCAATGTTGTTACGCCACCCACATTCGTGCCGAGAGGCCGGTGGTTGTTGGTCGTGTTGTCCTTATCCAAATGCAATCAAACCCAGGCTTGTAACATATCGTTGGAAAGGTTTCAATGCAGTGAGTATGAGACTATGGTTAAATGGACAACTCGGCTGAATACAAGCGGGTTGTCTGCCCTTGTTTGTGTCTCAGACTAATGAATTAAATTTTCTCTTATAACAAGCTACCGGGGAGATTTCGAATACATATGTAAGAACAAAAGTTGTTCAGTTCTAGCCAGTAAATCGATTGATATCAAAGTTTCGAACCTGGGACCTCCCAATCGTGCACTAGAACGAAAATCTGAACCAAAAGTGCTAGGTGAAAAACGCGACAGCAATCGACAGAGATTGTCTAATGAAGCAAAATTACTGTTTACACTATCTTTCTATCTCCTATGGATCATGAGTTATGCCGGATCGAACTTTGGACGGAAATGGTTTTCGGTCCCGTTCTCGGCCAATCGCATAGAGAACCCAGCTAACATGGCATCGATCGATAGATCTCGACAGGACAAGCAACTTTGCAATTTACTTTTGTTTTCTATCTTTCTCTGTTCAAAAGTTATGACGGTTCTAAAATTTCAATTTTGTTACCCCACCCACATTCGTACCGAGAGGCCGGTGGTTGTTGGCCGTGTTGTCCTTATCCAAATGCAATCAAACCCAGGCTTGTAACATATCGTTGGAAAGGTTTCAATGCAGTGAGTATGAGACTATGGTTAAATGGACAACTCGGCTGAATACAAGCAGGTTGTCTGCCCTTGTTTGTGTCTCAGACTAATGAATTAAATTTTCTTTTATAACAAACTACCGGGGAGATTTCGAATACATATGTAAGAACAAAAGTTGTTCAGTTCTAGCCAGTAAATCGATTGATATCAAAGTTTCGAACCTGGGACCTCCCAATCGTGCACTAGAGCGAAAATCTGAACCAAAAGTGCTAGGTGAAAAACTGCGACAGCAATCGACAGAGCTTGTCTAATGAAGCAAAATTACTGTTTACACTATCTTTCTATCTCCTATGGATCCTGAGTTATGCCGGATCGAACTTTGGACGGAAATGGTTTTCGGTCCCGTTCTCGGCCAATCGCATAGAGAACCCAGTTAACATGGCATCGATCGATAGATCTCGACAGGACAAGCAACTTTGCAATTTACTTTGGTTTTCTGTCTTTCTCTGTTCAAAAGTTATGAGGGTTCTAAAATTTCAATTTTGTTACCCCACCAATATTCGTGCCGAGAGGCCGGTGGTTATCGGTCGTGTTGTCCTGTATCCAAATGCAATCAAACCCAGGCTTGTAACATATCGTTGGAAAGGTTTCAATGCAGTGAGTATGGGACTATGGTTAAATGGACAACTCGGCTGAATACAAGCGGGTTGTCTGCCCTTGTTTGTGTCTCAGACTAATGAATTAAATTTTCTCTTATAACAAGCTACCGGGGAGATTTTGAATACATATGTAAGGACAAAAGTTGTTAAGTTCTAGCCAGTAAATCGATTGATATCAAAGTTTCGAACCTGGGACCTCCCGATCGTGCACTAGAGCGAAAATCTGAACCAAAAGTGCTAGGTGAAAAAACGCGACAGCAATCGACAGAGATTGTCTAATTAAGCAAAATTACTGTTTACACTATCTTTCTATCTCCTATGGATCATGAGTTATGCCGGATCGAACTTTGGACGGAAATGGTTTTCGGTCCCGTTCTCGGCCAATCGCATAGAGAACCCAGTTAACATGGCATCGATCGATAGATCTCGACAGGACAAGCAACTTTGCAATTTACTTTGGTTTTCTGTCTTTCTCTGTTCAAAAGTTATGACGGTTCTAAAATTTCAATTTTGTTACCCCACCCACATTCGTGCCGAGAGGCAGGTGGTTGTTGGTCGTGTTGTCCTTATCCAAATGCAATCAAACCCAGGCTTGTAACATATCGTTGGAAAGGTTTCAATGCAGTGAGTATGAGACTATGGTTAAATGGACAACTCGGCTGAATACAAGCGGGTTGTCTGCCCTTGTTTGTGTCTCAGACTAATGAATTAAATTTTCTCTTATAACAAGCTACCGGGGAGATTTCGAATACATATGTAAGAACAAAAGTTGTTCAGTTCTAGCCAGTAAATCGATTGATATCAAAGTTTCGAACCTGGGACCTCCCAATCGTGCACTAGAGCGAAAATCTGAACCAAAAGTGCTAGGTGAAAAAACGCGACAGCAATCGACAGAGATTGTCTAATGAAGCAAAATTACTGTTTACACTATCTTTCTATCTCCTATGGATCCTGAGTTATGCCGGATCGAACTTTGGACGGAAATGATTTTCGGTCCCGTTCTCGGCCAGTCGCATAGAGAACCCAGTTACCATGGCATAAATCGATAGATCTCGACAGGACAAGCAACTTTGCAATTTACTTTGGTTTTCTATCTTTCTCTGTTCAAAAGTTATGACGGTGTTAATATTTCAATTTTGTTACCCCACCCACATTCGTGCCGAGAGGCCGGTGGTTGTCGGTCGTGTTGTCCTGATCCAAATGCAATCAAACCCAGGCTTGTAACATATCGTTGGAAAGGTTTCAATGCAGTGAGTATGTCACTATGGTTAAATAAACAATTCGGCTGAATACATGCGAGTTGTCTGCCCTTGTGTGTGTCTCAGCCTAATAAATTAAATGTTCTCTTATAACAAGCTACCGGGGAGATTTCGAATATATATGTAAGAACAAAGGTTGTTCAGTTTTATCCAGTAAATCGATTGATATCAAGGTTTCGAACCTGGGACCTCACAATCGTGCACTAGAGCGAAAATCTGAACCAAAAGTGCTAGGTGAAAAAACTCAACAGCAATCGACAGAGATTGTCTAATGAAGCAAAAGTATTGTTTACACTATCTTTCTATCTCCTATGGATCCTGAGTTATGCCGGATCGAACTTTGGACGGAAATGATTTTCGGTCCCGTTCTCGGCCAGTCGCATAGAGAACCCAGTTAACATGGCATAAATCGATAGATCTCGACAGGACAAGCAACTTTGCAATTTACTTTGGTTTTCTATCTTTCTCTGTTCAAAAGTTATGACGGTGTTAATATTTCAATTTTGTTACCCCACCCACATTCGTACCGAGAGGCCGGTGGTTGTCGGTCGTGTTGTCCTGATCCAAATGCAATCAAACTCAGGCTTGTAACATATCGTTGGAAAGGTTTCAATGCAGTGAGTATGAGGCTATGGTTAAATGGACAACTCGGCTGAATACAAGCGGGTTGTCTGCCCTTGTTTGTGTCTCAGTCTAATAAATTAAATTTTCTCTTATAACAAGCTACCGGGGAGATTTTTAATATATATGTAAGAACAAAAGTTGTTCAGTTTTAGCTAGTAAATCGATTGATATCAAAGTTTCGAACCTGGGACCTCACAATCGTGCACTAGAGCGAAAATCCGAACTAAGTTATACCAGTTCAAAATATGGCCGGTTACGAGGTTACAGCGAGACACCTTACACAGCGTAGTCAGGGCTAACCCTAACCTAACCCTAATTATACTGTTTTGTGCCGAGTGTCCCTGAGTACACAAAATGATCAGGGTCCACCTTATTAATCTTGGGTCAGTACTGAAACTTGGTATATAAGTACATTTCGAGTATACCTACTAATGTCCCCTACGAATTCGGGGTAGGGTAAATTACTTTTGGCGCATTTCTGGTCAACTTTGAGGGACACTCCAACCCTTGATTTTTAGCCCCCAGCGATTACGCAACACCAATCGTGACCTTTCAATGTCGGGTGTCGATGACCTTGACCCAACCACATACCCAGCACAAAAAATCTATCTCCAGGCGTTGAGATTATGATGCTGTGTCAGGTATACAATTTAACCTAACAAAAGTCCGCAACTTTCGTGATCCATTTATGACACTTTTATTTATCTTCCGAATATGGCGATGTTGGTGTCAAAAGATGCAGTATCAAAAGGTCTTTAGAGCCTGTAAGTATCATTTCCGAAAACTTCCATATAAGGAACTTATTTCAATTTCCGTGGGTTGAATTTTGATAGGGTTTGGTGGTTGAAGTGTCCCTGTCCGTATTTGGGCAATAAAAAACTTATCGTTTGACCGATTTCAATTCAAAAAGGTATCGACGTGTTGGGCATGTTAAGATCTACAGAATGACATATCGTTTGATAGTCTAACCCTATGCGTTCTCCTTTAGTTTACTTTTAGTAAAAAAACAAACAAGTTAAATATAGACACTTCCTTAAATGGACGAGTTATATTAAACGTTCATAACGCGCTTAGAACTTAATATTTCTGTGTTTTTTTCATGTACGTGTAGAACTATTCAAGATGTAAAAAGTAAAGTCATATCATGTGTCAACACAGAGTTTTAATAAGGTTGCCAGTTATGACACAGATACATGTACAACCAAACCGCTCCGGATTTGCTCATTTTAAATGTTTGGAACCTGATAACTCAGTCATTTTTCAATATTTTTCCAATATTTTTGCGCCGACTTGTAGCTGTTTACTAGGTTGTACAAACGCACTAAATTCACATTCCTCGGTGTAGGCGTTCGTCCGTCAGAGCGCGAAAACCCTTTTGGCGCCAAAACAGTTCCTTGTTCTATAGCGATTACCGCCGTTTTTTGGGGTCCCATTATTACATAATCTCTGCATATATTCTTTATATCTATATACCAATATAAAGAACTAATATTGGACAGAACTTAGGCATAAATATATTGGTCTGTCCGCTTTTGTGTATGTCTGTACGAGGTCTTGAATTAGCTAAGAATCGCGAAAATTACCTTTTCTTTTTTCGAAATTTACGAAATTTGACGGGCATTTCCGAATCGATCTCGCAATGTCTACGCAATTAATTTATCATGCATATGAAGATTTAATTATGCGCAGTCAACTGGTTATAAGTACATTACCGAGAACCCTCGATATAGTTGATTCTAGGCTCGATCCCGGAGGCCCGCTAAAGAGTCCAAAATGCACCTTCTGTGCCCTATTTAATGGAGCCCTGGGCTCTATATACTTTATCTTTTATTTTAAACCTACTTCTACGTATTAAACATGTTATTTTTTACAAGTTAGTATTCTAATATAATGCGTACGGATGTTCGTCCTTCCGTACGCGCCGTTTTCTAGGCCCACAGAGCTAATTTTGTGAAAATCGGGCCATTTTGGTCTATTTTGATGGTTATTTCTACATCAATTATTTGTATCTAGTATTTTTCTTTACATATGTATGTAGGTAACAGAGATATAAACAAAATCACACAGATTACATAGAATTTGGGGCATTCGTTCGTCCGTACAGCTTAAGAAACGGCCAAACTCACGGCTAACCCTAACCTAACATAACCCTAACCCTAACCCTACTTATAGACCCCAGAAATATAAGCAGAGCTATATTAATTTCATTTAGGGTTATATAGTAATGATTAGACCAGACACAGACAGACCGACTCTGTTCAATAGATAGTGATGCCTTACACATTGTAACAGTCAGGTACACATTTTATTTCTGTTTTGTTTGTATCGGGTTTTACGTTATAGTCAAATACATAGCTAAATATAGGTGGAGAAAAGACCCGGCTTTAGATTGAATTGCATTATTCTGTGCTAAAGAGTCCAAAATGCACCTTCTGTGCCCTATTTAATGGAGCCCTGGGCTCTATATACTTTATCTTTTATTTTAAACCTACTTCTACGTATTAAACATGTTATTCTTTACAAGCTAGTATTCTAATATAATGCATACGGATGTTCGTCCGTCCGCACGCGCCGTTCTCTAGGCCCACAGAGCTAATTTTGTGAAAATCGGGCCATTTTGGTCTATTTTGATGGTTATTTCTACATCAATTATTTGTATCTAGTATTTTTCTTTACATATGTATGTAGGTCACAAAGATATAAACAAAATCACACAGATTACATAGAATTTGGGACATTCGTTCGTCCGTACAGCTTATGAAACAGCCAAACTCACGGCTAACCCTAGCCCTAACCTAACATAACCCTAACCCTACTTATAGACCCCAGAAATATAAGCAGAGCTATATTAATTTCATTTAGGGTTATATAGTAATGATTAGACCAGACACAGACAGACAGACTCTGTTCAATAGATAGTGATGCCTTACACATTGTAACAGTCAAGTACACATTTTATTTCTGTTTTGTTTGTATCGGGTTTTACTTTATAGTCAAATACATAGCTAAATATAGGTGGAGAAAAGCCCCGGCTTTAGATTGAATTGCATTATTCTGTGCTCAGAAGAACCAAAGACGGATTGCGGAAGGACACAGTTTACGAAGCAAACATACTATACATTGCGGCTAATTCAGATAATGATATACATTATTAATTCACAAGCATTTTATATACATCTCAATACATATAGTCTCCATATATTTAAAATTATACTTTAGCCTTTCTTTACGATGTACATTATAAATGTAAATTAAAAACCCATGTTCAATTTTCCATATAAGAAAAAAATGAAGGCATTTAACGGACTGGGAAACAGTTAGAATACATTAGGATTGTGTGGTGACAACCAGAGCTTACCCTGATAAGACAGCTCTAACAGGAGCTCTACTCTCTTTTTCAATGCCGGAAACACGCTATATGAGGGAAAGGGTTAAATCAAAGCAGTTATTTGTAGACCTCGCAAATATCATCATACACCCTACATATGGCTATAGACGTTCTCTATTTACACTCAAAACAATTATGTGTAGACCTCAAACACATATACACCTCGCATGTAGACTTAGATATTATATACAGTAACTGCTGAACCGGCTCTATCTAAACCCGACAAAATGACTCAAGGCTACGATTTATAGACCTCGTAAACATATACGCCCCATTGGCGGAATCAGTAAGTTAATATACTCTTACATGTTAATATTCTGTATCCAAAATAAAACAAGATTCTTTTTTTTAATAAAAACTCGGAGGAATAACTTTAAACTATTTTGTTACTTTCCAATATGTTGTCTTCCATAACATCGACTCTGTTTGAGAAACCATTAAATATTGTTTCACACTGAGTAATGCATATACAAAAAAACAGTTACCTTTTTGCGTTGTGATTAGTTTTTTGCCTGAAAATATGTGCCGCTTAAAATATGAAAGTACTCAACAAAAACGTTAAGGAATTTGTGTTTGAGGGGCTATGACACAAGATCTAAAATATTTGAAACATTTTGAATTTCGCGGTATCATAAAGTGTCCATTTTTCCTCAGAAGGATGCTTTATTTGAACTTTCAACACCTAAAGCGTCTTAAAAAATAAATGTCAAAGTTAACTGGTCTTTTCCGTCATTTTTCGCAAATTAAAATATTGGTTTGATTGCGTAAAGAGTGTCACTGTATAGTTTCACCCAAACACTCTAAAAAAATAAATACAAATCGAATGGTTGTTTGTTTTGGGGTTCTTTTGTTCCATTGCTTTCTGAAATTTCCTTAGCTTTTTTTGTTCAGTATATAACTAGACAATGTCACCTACGTAAAAGTGGGTTTTATGAAGTTTTGCAATCAAAGTAATTATTTGTATACCTCACAAACATATAAACCCCGCATGCAGATTAAATATTATATACAGTAACTGACGAACGTTCCCTATCTGAAATCGGCAAAACGACTCAACACAACGATTTATAGACCTCGCAAACATATACGCCCCATTGGCCAAATCAGTATGTACATAATATACGTGTACATGTTAATATTCTCTATCCAAAATAAAAGGAGTTTCGTTTTGAAATAGAAGCTCAGAGGAATGACTTTAACTTAATTAGTTGGTTTCCAATGTGTAAGTTGTTTGCTCATAACTTCCATAACATCGATATTGTTTGAGAAAGCATGAAATACCGCTTCACACTGAGCGATGAAGAAAAAAGCCAGTTACCTGTTTGCGTTGTTATTTAGTTTTTGTCTAAAAAATATGCCGCCTATAAGATGAACGTTTACCCAGGCGTATGTAGTGACAAACAGAGCAGACCCTGATAAGACAGCTCCAACAGGAGCTCGCTGGTCTGGGTCTACTCTCTTTTTCAATGCCGGAAACACGTTATATGAGGGATAGGGTTAAATCAAAGCTATTACTTGTAGACTTCGCCAATATAATCATACACCATGTACACGGCTATAGATGTTCTCTATTTACATTCATAATAATTATTTATAAACCTCAAAACGTATACACCTCACATGCATTCTAAAATATTATATACAGTAACTGCTGAACCGTCTCTATCTAAAATCGACAAAATGACTAAAGGCAATGATTTATAGACCTCGCAAACATATACGCCCCATTGGCGGAATCAGAAAGTATATATACTCTTGCATGTTACTATTCTCTATCCAAAATAAAACAAGTTTCTGTTTTAAATAAAAGCTTGGAGGAATGACTTTAACTTAATTAGTTAGTTTCCAATATGTAAGTTGCTTTCTCATAACTTCCAATAACATCCATTCTGTTTGAGAAATCATTAAATAGTGTTTCACACTGAGTGATGCAGAAAAAAAGAGCAATTACCTGCTTGCGTTGTGATTAGTTTTTTGTCTAAATATATGTGCCGCCTACAAGATGAAAGTATAATTAGACAACGTCACATACGTAAGAGTGGAATACATGAAGTTCTGTAATCAAAGCAATTATTTATAGACCTCACAAACATATACATCCCGCATGCAGATTAGATATTATATACAGTAACTAATGAACGGTCTTTATATGAAATCAGCAAAATGACTCAAAGCAACGATTTATAGACCTCGCAAACATATACGTCCCATTGGCGGAATCAGAAAGTATATGATATAATTGTACATTTTAATACTCTCTATCCAAAATAAAACAAGTTGTTTTTTATCCCCCCCCCCCCAATTACCTCTTTAGCGTTGGAATTAGTTTTTTGTCTAAAATTATGTGCCGCCTACAAGACGAAAGTATACCTAGGCAGTGTCACATACGTAAGAGTGGGATATATGAAGGTCTGCAAAAGAAAAGATGTTCTTACACATCAAATGTGATGTTCGTGATTGCCCTATCACACTAGTGTATAAGTTGAACGTGTAAACTACGTACGAAAGGTTTCGAAAGAACTGGCCATACGCACGCATTTTGAGCGTATGAACCCGAAATTACAACCACTATATATTCGATGAACGTATTGGCAGTGTATGAATAGCATATGTGAACCGTATATCTGGCGTATAGGCAGCACATGGGAACGTATACGAGCGTATGTCAACATGTCACCGCCATTGTATAGCAGCATAAAAGTAGCGCATGCGGGCATACGAGTAACACATGCTTGGCGCATGTGAGCGTTTGAGTAGCGTATGAATCGCCAGGAATACGTTAGATACGTTAGTCGTTCGTCAGAATAACGTTACAAATAAGTTGCTGATATATCCATATGATAACTCTACTAGCCACCTTCGTGCCACCATATGTAAAGCGTATTTGACTTATATGTGGCATGCCTTTTACGACACTCTAGCGTATTCAACGTGTGCCTAGCGCATGGTGATCGTGTGCGTAATATATAACTCATACGATCATATACGCTGAATTTGTTTAACATGATCAAACATTATTTCCGACCTCTGCGTATGAGAACGTTCATCGATGTATGGCAGCGTACTTGAATCAGCATAGGCCAAGGTCAGACTGCTTGGAAGGATACATGAAGTAGAAAAAATATTGCACAAAATGGCCTGATAGGTTTAAGTGTTAAAAAGTTTATATTGTGTAAAATATTATATAATACTTCACAATAGATGTAATCGGAGTTGACTTTCATATTCCAGATCTTCTCATGCAGGTTTGCATTATCATTTTATTTCTTCGATTAAACATTTTTAATTGTTTGACAAATCTGGGAGGGGAAATTTGGAGATAATAAGGGGAAATATAAGTAAATATGTTTCAGAAAGGGACTTGGGCCGAACGTTGACCCAAAACTGACCTAAAAGTACCACTGAAACACTATCGAAACAATTGTGCCACTGAGACGTTCGACAAATTCGTATGTTATTCAATGTAACAATAAATTTAATACGCTTGCATGCTGACCAAATCGATTGTACTATCTGTATTTAGTAACTTGGGCGGAACCAATTATCAATAGTAAAATCGAAACCGATTTTTAACACTTGTCACGATAGTTTCGTGAAACAATTTCCATGGCGATTCCAAGCTCTCATGGGAAGGACAAGGTGATAGACATATGTATAGGATTCACACTCCGCAATGTTAAGATGAGCATACGCACCAAATCTGATGTCCTTAAGTAAGATATCATAGGCGCCATGTCCCAGTCAAGGTTTTTGATAACTGAGCTCAAAGATCATATGCCTTTGTATTGCTAAGTGATTTGACATACTGCAATTATATATTTACGCTTGTACTCTGGGCCGGGTCTATCATTCTATTTTGTGTTCTTAATCTGTATACATGTATATGTAGATAGATCAAGATCTGCAGAACCTCACATGATGTTCGTTTCCTAAGATCACTAGATTCACTGCTTATGGATTTTGGCGGTTCACACTATTCTCTTGGTTGTAGATCTAGATCTACTTCCTCCACTCTCTTATGTTAATCTAATATGATAAATTTCATGGATAAATCATAGGTAAGTGATCGTTTTAATAGTTGTGGTGGCAACCTAACAACCGTTTCCAGGTTGAGTATGTGGGTGCGTTGTAAAGGAAGGGGTTTAATTCTAATAAGAAAAATACGTCACTACATACTGCATAATCTTTACAAACTCCCAATAACCGTAAAAACTTACCATCCGCTTTGAAAATTTGTCAACTTATTCTGCCTTTTTCGATGTGCGAAATCATAATAACTGATATAATCATTGGTTAAATTCGCATTTCCCATAGTTGTCAATGGCTTGATTGTGATAAGAGTGAGGTTATGTAACGCCGGGGTCCATGCGTTCTACTATTGGAGACCAGGGTAATTACCCCACCTCTCCCGTGAAGTTTTCACCCCTTAGATGGGCTCTTTTGACCTAACATTGTAAAATCTTTGATAGGCACGCATTTCTCCGCTGGACTAAACTGAATATGCGAGCAAATAGGTAAGGGCTCCAGTACCCAGGAGTGGGGGTACACTGTTGGTCGATAAAGAGCTGCTCTTAAAAAACCTGGCAATTTCCGTGAAACAGAACGAGTCAGTTTAAAAGATAAAGAAATAATATCAAAAAATACTTAAACTATATATTACACCCCATAAACATGCTATGGGGTGTAATATACAGCTCAGGCTAATATATGTTACGGGGTGTAATATACATTTCTAGACTGGTTCTCAATTTTTACCACAGATATGGGGTATATAATTGACACATTTTAAACACAGTCTAAAATGGCGGATACCTATCAAAGGGAGACAATCCAAATAGAATTTCGATATGAAACCTTGTTATGAGAATGAGGTTATTTTTCTTTAAAAGTCATTTTTACGCATAGATATAGCACTCATTTTGGGGGGTTCTATATATACCCCCTAAGTATATACAACCTCTCAACAAGGCGAAATTTAGACACAAACCTCATAAGTGACCATGTCTCTTAGTATATATATATGAAATCAATGACTTCGCCCCAGAATGGATTTTTTTTACACAGGTGAGCCATTTTGAGGTCCAGGCACACTTCAGACCCCTGTGGGTTAGACTGCATTACAACAAGTCTTCATTATTTCATGAACTGTGTGGAGCGTCAACGAATCCAATCTATTTCATGAAGACTTGTCATTAACAGTCTAACCTAATTGAAACCGCAGTTTCATTTTGGCGGTAATTATCCAGTCTTCACGAAAAAGGTAAAACTGAATAGCCAGCTTTGATTGGCCAACGCCGCAGAATTTTCAATAACAGTGTTCGGAGGAACACATGTGTCACCTGCTCGCAGCTGACACAAAAACTGTTAATATGCTGGAGTGAAATCAGAACAAAGGGGAATAACTAGAAAGTATTGCATGCAGAGTGATGGTCTTAATTACATAATGATCCTCAATGAGAGGAAGACACACGTGCAATTTGAAAGCTCTATAATGATTAGTTAAGAAATGACAGCCAGAAAAAGAAGGTGTGACGGACGGACGGACATACAGACGGATGGGTGGGCGAACGGACATTCTAACGGATTGAATGTATGTGGCTATTCTTTTGTTCGTTATAGCCACATAAACTGAAAATAAGCCACATAAAATCGATGAGAACAATAGATCATTTGTTCTCATATAATTATTTAGTCACATAAACCGGAATTGTTAGCGCGGACGAACGGACAGACAGACAGAAAGACAGACGGACAGACATACATACAGACAGATATATACAGACAAAAGGACGAACGGGCGGGCGGGCGGGCGGACGGACAGACAGACAGACAGACAGACGACGGAAAAGTGATCCTTAAGTGACACACTGCCTCTCGGCAGGTGACACAAAAACTGTGGTTTAACATGCAATATATTGATGCTGCGAACGCCGGTGCCTGGTCTCCATTTTGATAGAAATCAACGCCCTGTGTGAGAACGTTTTTTCTGTGAAATTTTGCAGTCGCAGAACTACCTTTGGGAAATGCAATTTTAAGAACGGTCTTTTGAATCAAAGAAAGCATCCTTTCCATAATCTTTCTGCAAATCGGCATGAATTTGTGACTACGGGCTGTGTGCGACTTTTACAATACACCCTCATTTCAGACGCTTTTCCCTCCATATCGCAAGTTAAAATTTGCTCCAGTGTGTAATACCACGTGTTGTAAAATCTCAGCACGGCTTGCACGAAGACCATGTGCATCGCCTAACTTGCCACCAACCAAGCGGGTAATGTTTAAACTAGATATATAAATATACTGTGTACTTTTATCATCGCTTAAAACGTTGGATACATGTTCTACGGACTTAACACATTCTCTCCTACTGACGCCTTTTTGCGCCTCTGAAAAAACTCATTTATTGAAACCATTGTGATAAATAGAACATTTGCTCCATAGGTATCCATAGATAGATATATTTAGATAGATTTATTTCGGTAAAAAGTGTACATAACTTGGCAAAACATAATTAAGACAACATATAAACAGCCATGTAATGCGCACTAGAAACCAAGGATAACACAAAAAGGAAAATAGGACCATAGGCGCAATTGCTCTATTTATCGCAATGGTTTAAAATCTGCACAATTCTAAAATTCTCATTTTCTATATTTAATGCTCCTTTTCGGTACATTAATTCAAAGTGGTTGGGTCTAAAAATAGTCTATGAAGGAATGAGTTAAATATGGCAATACCTTTGATACGTCATACACCTTGCGAGCTGAACCTGTACATGGGTGGGGTAGTCTTGAAATGAAGTGTTTCCTCGCATCAGCGCCAATATCTGCAACATTAAGCAAATACGGGGGTGTTGTCGTTGTTAGTCACTTGTTTGAAAATGTTAAATATTGCAATAAGTTGATTTGTTCAAACATACAAAGAATTTTTACATACTGGTTCACTAAAGCCCAACTAATATCACCCCTAAAGATAAGTATATTGTTTCTAAAACAGGCGGTAGCTTAATGCAAGACAAAAGTAATGCAGAAAGCTCCAATACGAACTTTCTGCATTACCTTTAGCCTGCTAATGCAACTACTACTTGCTTTAACAGTCTCTTATGGCAATAAATAATGTATGCGCTTTAGCTAGACTTTACTGTATTATATTATTTTATAGAAGAACACTGATATAAATGACTTTCGTCCGAAATGCACAAGTCATTACTCGTAAAGTTGCCACATGTATATATAGCAACACTGGCATACATTAACCCATTTGCCCCCACGATCCCATATATGGGACGTAGGCAAACAGTGTAGACTCTGATTAGACGCCGCATTATGCGGCGTCTGATCAGAGTCTACATTGTTTGCTGATAGAAAATTCAATATAAAACAAAACAAAAATGAAAATTTAGACCAGACATCCCTTAGATAAAAATGGACTAATCCAATATATAAGCATTGAAGAATCCACAGGGAGCAAATGGGTTAATATTGTGCTACTAGTCTGACAGAAAAGACAGACACTGAAGTTTGATGTTGCTAATTTAATCAATAAATTATATTCCCGTAACACACATGCATACTAAAACAACAACTTTAGATTTAAATAAAATTTGACTTTTTAAGGTCATTATAGCTCAAAAACGTGATATTTTGCAGATGTTTATGAAGAAACCAGACGGGTCTATATCAAAATTTGAAATCTTAAAATGGTCCTCACGCAGAAATAATGCCGAAATTAGTAAAATGTAACCAGTAACTAATGGTGTAAATAGCTCACACAACCCAGGGTTTATTTAAGAAATAATAAATTCATACCAGTGTTTTATCGTGCAATCGAACACTGGTAGAAATTGAGATGCGTAGTAATTAAATCACGAGGCCGATAGGCCGAGTGATTTAATTATAAGCATCTCAACGACTACCCGTGTTCGATTGCACGATAAAACACTGGTATAAATTTATTATTTCGATTCTAACACTTCAATTTAACTATAATTTGCACCGCCACAACGGCACTACGTTTCTTGGCGTACAAATTTTCGAAGCAATATTACGTCACGTTAAACCGTTACAGCGCGTGCGGTGTTTTATGCAGAATTCAAACATAGATACGTCCCTTCTTTGTTTATGTAGATGTGTGCGCGAGGTGTGTTAGAATATCATTTTCACCGTTTACAAACTGTGCCGAAAATTGTTCTGTTACACCCGGAATGAATTGGATGAGTATAGTTCAATTTTGACCCGTGAGCTGTGACCTTTAGGACGAGTCCACCCGTGGAGGTAAAACGCGTCACAAAGCATGTATTTGTTCCGGAGTTAGCTGTGGTTATACAGACCTGTAATAAGCATATACAGTAGAAGCCCTCTAATGCGACCACTTAATGAATAAACATGGGTGTCTTTATAAGTAGGTGGTTGCTTAATGCAGGACAGAAGTAATGCAGAAAGCTCCTCTAGGATCTTTCTGCATTACTTTTGCACTGCATTAAGTTACCACCTGCATCTAGCACCCAGAATTATACCTCTTTTAGATGGTCGTATTAGCGGTGTTTTACTGTATATACTAATTCTGCACGATTACTACGAGCTTCGTGTGGCAATCATTGTCCACTTACCCATCAATTAGAATGGTTGAAACTTCTATAAATAGAAAAGTGCAGTCAAGGCTCGAAATCGAACTATAATTATCATATATGTGTATACACATTCGTGAATGACGTCAGGTGATTACGGTAAACATACAATAAACGTGACCTCCCGACGCCAATGGAGATTTGTTCGCGATAAGCTTGCGTATTTTCTAAATATGTATAATTATAGGTGTTATGACGACATGCTAATAAATCCCATATTCATTAGCTGACATACGACCGATTAGACAAAATGGTGTTATTAATACGAATTCAGTGGTTATTTATATCAGGCATAATACGTACATATAACTTTTTTCATGATTTTGAGCGATATTATAACTAAGTTTGTCTCGGTAAAAAACAAAAACAAAACAAAAACAAAACCAACAACAACAAATAACAACAATAAAGGAAAAACAACAACACAAACATCAATTGCTCGAACATCTAGCGAGAAAGTAGTATATAAACTAGTATACCTTATATAACAAAATGATAGTTTCCGCTAGATTTTCCAGCGCTTGAATTTATACCGGAGACATAAATTTAAGATCCAAAACTAGATATGAAAAGGTAGTAAATGAAGGTCAAGCAGGCAAAGCCACATACAAGACGCAACCATCACCAAAACATCGATAGATAGCAATCCACACACACAACTACACACCCAAACACACGCACATACACAGGATGAACACAGAAAACCTTAACAAACACACAAGTACTAGAGACAAACATTCCAAACATGAACAAAAGCACAAGTACAAAGACACAAGACAAACAAAAGTAAGGGTGACAAAGAGAGTACCGCCTCGGAATGGTCAGTGGCAAAGTCACGACTGGGGGTTAAACTGGTTTACGGACGTCCTAACCTCACACTTAACAAATGGTGTAAATAAAGGTATCCCCGCCGGACTTTCCCACAACATAGAAGACGGTAAACACATGCCACTATGTTAAAACATGGCATAACAACTGTGAAAACATCGATAGATAGCATGTCACACACACACACACGCAACACATTATGTTTACTGTTAAACATCTTGTAGTAAAAGTAATGTTTTATTCTAACGCAATCTGTCAATTTTCTGCAATCTGATTGGCTCATGTGACTAAATTTGCGGCATATAAAAACTGTTTTATATGTCGCAAATTCAACCAATCGAAAACGGCCGAATAACAGCATTAGCCTGTAAATATATTAATGCGCTTTGTTTATCAAACACTTAGATCTACTGATAAATTCGTATGCATACACTGACATATATTCAAGTTCAGTCCGGTATTTTGAAAGTTATTAATTTCCATTCTTTGTCACGACTTGACCGGTCTTTCATATGTCATGTGGAGAATTATTGATATACTCAAAGCGTTGTGATTCAGATTCAACCTTATTTATCATACTATTCAAACATAACGTTATAACGTGACGTCATTGTTACAGACGACGTTTATGCGTACGGCGCCAAAGACTAAGATAACGTTACTTTTCCTGACATGTGTATTGAAAGTGTATTGAAATGTAAAATAACTGTCGCGTAATGATTCATGACAAATGTAATAGTGAACTTACAACTGGGCCGGTGTTTTGACTGTGTAAACCAGGGTGAAAAAACCGAGTTATTTTAAGAAATCTGAGAGAAACTGGGCACTATTTCTCGCCTCATCACTCATTCAATCACCTGCGTGCATAGGATATAACAACAATTTGGCATTTTTCGTGTTAGGATTGCGTTAGAATAGGGATAATCCTACTGTAATTTGAAATTTGCGACGGTATATGAGGTTTTTAACGGTCTTAAATTATTTTAACTGCTCCGCCTTCGGCGTCGCCATTAAAATAATTTGCGACCGTTAAAAACCTCATATACCGTCGCAAATTTCAAATTACAGTAGGATTAACCCTATAGTATGGGTAGGTGTTTCGTGAATGTAATATATGAAGTAAGTTTTCAAATTCCAATGTCTTCCTTTGAAGGAATGTGTTGGTGAACACAACGAATGCGATGTATTTATTTTACTTTTATGTCACGATGTTCTACTACATAAAGCATTGATGTTAATCGCTGTTCTACTACTTAATATATTAACGCTAGTCCTTGTTCTACTACTCGAAACATTGGCGTAAATCGCTGTTCTACTACTTAATATATTGACGTTAGTCCTTGTTCTACTACTCGAAACATTGGCGTAAATCGCTGTTCTACTACTTAATATATTAACACTAGTCCTTGTTCTACTACTCGAAACATTGGCGTAAATCGCTGTTCTACTACTTAATATATTAACACTAGTCCTTGTTCTACTACTCGAAACATTGGCGTAAATCGCTGCTCTAATACTTAATATATTGACGTTAGTCGCTGTTCTACTACTCGAAACATTGGCGTCAGCCGCTGTTCTATTATAAATACATTGACGTTAGTCGCTGTTCTGCTTCTCAATACATTGAAATTAGTCGCTGTTCTGCTACTCGATAGATTGCTGTTATTCGGTGTTTTAATGCTCAATGCATTGACGTTTTACACTGTTCTAATACTCAATATATTGTTGTTAGTTGTTCTAATACTCAATACATTGGTGTTAGTTGTTGTTCAAATACTCAATACATTGGTATTAGTTGTTATAATACTCAATACATCGGTGTTAGTTGTTGTTCTAATACTAAATTCATTGGTGTTAGTTCTTGTTCTAATACTCAATTCATTGGTGTTAGTTCTTGTTCTTTTGCTCAATTAGTCGGTGTACTACTACGCAATACATTTGACATTATTATCTGTTCTACTACGCAATATATTGACGTTATTCTCTGTTTCGCTACTCAATACATTTGAGGTTAGTCGCTGTTCTACCACTCATTATACACTGTCGTTAATCGTTTTGCTACTACTTTAAACATTGACGTTAGTCGTTATTCTACTGCTCGTTGCGGTGCCACCAGATGCTATTCGATTTTTTTTTTTATTAATAACACGTAGAAAATACATTGACATCAGCCGCTGTTCTACTATTCAATGCAATGAAGTTAGTTGCTGCTCTTCTACTCATTACTCTGGCATCAAATCCGTTCTTCTACTGAATACATGGACACTGTTCTACTACTCAAAACATCCATATCAACCGCTGTTGTTCTACTAAATACATTCATACCAGCCGCTGTTGTTCTACTAAATAATTCCATACCAGCCGCTGTTGTTCTACTCAATACATTCATACCAGCCGCTGTTGTTCTACTCAATCACGCTGTTGTATTACTTGCAATATTGATACCAGCCACTGTTCTAATACTCAAGACTTATGTACTCTTCACTAGACACATTAAGGTTCGTCACATTAACGTAAGATTTACATGCTATTATCTTATCTCCTACTTTCGTTGCTATGGCAACCTGTAGTGTGCCACTGAATTCACCATTTGCCGTTATAAAAAAGATACTTGCTTAATTTACGATCTGTGATTTCAAATGTTCACTTCCGATTCGTTCAAACGTTTGAGAAACTATTTACCTAGCGAGTGTCAAATAGCTTTAACTAGTGGGTGTCAAATAGAATCTATTTACCAAGTGGGTGTCAGATAGCTTTACCTAGTGAATGTCAAATAGAAACTATTTACCCAGTTGGTGTCAAATAGAAATTATTTACTGAGTGTCGAATAGAAACTATTTACCCAGTGGGTGTCAAATAGAAACTATTTACATAGTGGGTGTCGAATAGAAATTATTTACCTAGTGAGTGTCAAATAGCTTGGACCCTTATGAGCCGAAGAGTTACTCCAAGCTGTTCGTAAATGCCAGTATGGTCGTGTTTACGAGGAAAACATTTATTTTGTGTGTTTATCTGTTACCGTCACTTCGATTTTGTGAGCCTTTATTGTATAATATGCATTTCTTACCACCTTAACATCGTATGGTGTTCTTGCTGCCCCTTCTTTTCGTAACAGCTTTCTAAGCTTTAGACTCTCCTGAAAAATAAAATGTCAAGCCACTTACTAAAGAGCGTAAGAGAAACAAACTTTGCCCCTTTCTCTATAAATACGCTTTTTACGCCTTTTGAGACAGAGAACACCCAGATCAGACGTAGGAGCAGTCTTAACCCATTACCTCATAGGCTATTTTTAGATAAACCTCTTTGAATAAATCTACCGAAAAGGAACATTAACTAGAGAAAAGGGAAATTTTAGAATTTTGTAGTTTGAAACCTTTGTGATAAATAGAGCATTTGCTCCTATAGGAGCAAATGCTCTAATTATCACAATGTTTTCACAAAGTGACTTTTACAGAGTCGTCAATATGAGGAATGGGTTAACAGGGTCTGTTCTGTACTTTCCTTATGAATAAAATAAAGATATGATCTTACAGTTTCTGTCATGGCCAAAACTTCCCGTGTTCACTTGTTATTATAAAACATTACCTTATTAATATTCATGATATCATTATTTATTACACGAATATACATGGAGTAGGGATTAAGAAAAGCTGGTGCACATTGGCGAATATCCATTTTTGTAATATTATCTTGTAGGGCCTAGGTTAACGATGTGAAGTCCTGAATAAATCTCAATATAATCTCAATCTTATACATTTCAAATCTTATAACACAGCGAATTCTACTATTAAATGTAAAAAAATGAAAACAGTCCAAGAATACATTGTATATTCAATCATCTAGGCTTTAATTATGATGATTCACATTTAACCCATTCCCTCATACTGACAACTTCTGACGCCTCTGTAAAAGTCACTTTGTGAAACCATTGTGATAAATAGAGCATTTGCTCCTAAGGAGCAAATGCTCTATTTATCACAATGGTTTCAGAACTACCAAATTCTATTTTTTTTCTTTTCTCTAGTTTATGCTCCTTTTCGATAGATTTATTCAAAGAGGTTGTATCTAAAATAGCCTATGGTGTAATGGGTTAATATTTCAACCCTTTACTCCATAATTCAGGGTCTGCTCTGATTGATCGTGAAATAATGTATATACATGTATGTATATGTAGATATGATTCAACAGTTTTTGTCATGGCCAACTATTGGTATGTCTATGTGCCATTATAAAATAATCTAATTACAGTAAAAACCCTCTAATGCGACCACCTTATGAATAGAAATGAATGTCTTTAAAAGCAGGTGGTTGCTTAATGCAGGTCGAAAGTTATGCAGAAAGCTCCCGGGAATATTCTCGAGTTTTGTATTTGAAATTGCGTTGGTGAGTCCAAACTGTGACCTGTCTCGATTATAAAACTTACCGGTTCTACGCGTGCAAAACTGTGAGGGTTGAAGGCCACCAGTTGGTTCAAGTCTTCCTTCACATGCAGGTACATCTCCATGAAGGACCAGTTCTTGGTCTGGCACGCCTGTACATAACTGGTTATATAAAAAGAGCACTTACCATTAATAATTATACAATAATCTAGCACTTCTTTGGTATGTATTGACTGATTTTTGTGTCAACTGCCGAGCGGTAATGTGTCACTTAGTGATCACTTTTCCGTGGTCTGTCTGTCCGTCTGTCTGTCTGTCTGTCTGTCACACTTTCTTTCTTGGGATGTCATTTCTAAACTAATCATTATAGAGCTTTCAAATTTCACACGTGTCTTCATCTCATTGAGGACCATTGATGTAACTAAGGTCCATCACTCTACATTAAATAGTTATTCCCCTTTGTTCACACTTTCCTTTTGGCTGTCATTTCTAAACTAATCATTATAGAGCTTTCAAATTTCACATGTGTCTTCATTTCATTAAGGACCATTGATGTAACTAAGTCTGCATGCAATACTTTTTGAGTTATTCTCCTTTGTTCTGATTTCACACCAGCATATTAACAGTTTTTGTGTCAGCAGCGAGCAGGTGACATATGTGTTCCTCCGAACACTCTTGTTTATAAGTAAGCTAAAGTATGGGAGTTGTCGTCCATGGTAGAAACCTTAGAATAAGTTCTATACAGTCCCATTAGCAAACATAACAGGTCCTGATCAGACGGGTCCTATTACAGATGCTTTTTTCTTCTTCAAAATTATGAATAGGCATCTGTATGAAGGTTTAACCCTTTCGCCGCCAATGTCGCATAAATGCACCATGACAAATCATGCAGTCCCAGGCCAGACGCCGCCTCTTCACCTTCTGTCTCACTGTCTCATGTATGTGATTTATTCCTATGAAATTTGCATTTATTGATCTCATTTCCTTATTGAACCGAACGATTTACAAAAATTAGAAATTTGGCACCTAAAGGGTTTATGCAAACCTACTGTAACCATCTTTTTAGAGTAACACCGTGATGGTCTTTGCAATCAGTTTGTATTCTTGTGAGAGGCCGATTGACACGGTGACCGGGTCGGTCCAACATGTTTGTTAGCACGGTATACACGAGTGACACGACGACTCGGTCAGGCCCAACATGTTTGTTAGCACGGTATACATGAGTGACACGGTAGCTCGGTCAGTACCCAATATGTTCATTGGCAATGTATACATGAGTGACACGGCGACTGGGTCAGTACCCAACATGTTTATTGACACTGTATACATGAGTGACACGGCGACTGGGTCAGGCCCAACATGTTTGTTAGCACTGTATAAATGAGTGACACGGTAGCTCGGTCAGTACCCAATATGTTTATTGGCACTGTATACATGAGTGACACGGCGACTGGGTCAGTACCCAACATGTTTATTGACACTGTATACATGAGTGACACGGCGACTGAGTCAGTACCCAACATGGTTGTTCGTACTGTATACATGCTTTTGGAAGGAGTTATGAAAAACTACATTTCTAATTAAAGAATTCATTAAAACACCCCTCAACGTTAGGTAAAGCATAATTGACAAGCCCTTTAAGCAGAAAAGTACTCAATGCCGAGTCAAAGTCAAACAAAAGGCCCCTGCATTAAGCTACCTCCTGTCTTAAAGACCGATGATGGTACATATTCTAACATTCCAATTAGCCACGGTTAACTGAAGATGCACTGAAAATGTCTATAAAGCGCTTGAAAAAGGCACAGAAAGACTTAGATATTACAATTAAAGCGAGATAAATTATCCATTTTGGAAAATTAAGTAAATTCCATCAACAAATTTAACCCCGACGGATTTAACATTTCCGTAACGAATAATTAAGTAATTCACCATGGCTTCATAAATATATAAATAAACTGAACTGTTATAATGACAAATAGATACAGGGCTGTTTGGTCATGCAGATACTATAGAACTAGATCTATATATTTCCACAAGCAAACAGAGCAGGCCTATATGAATCGTCTTATCTGGATCTACTCTGTTTGCAAATGCGCATACATGCTTCGTTATGAGGTTAATGATTCAACATCGTCCGTTTCCTTCATTTTAATAATATGCGAAACATTTAAGTGCCACTTGCATCGGGACAAGTACCATAAATATTAACCCATTCATTACCTTATAGGCTATTATTAGATCCAATCTCTTTGAAAAAATCTACCGAAAAGGAGCATTTACTAGAGAAAAGGAAACTGTTAGATTTCTGTAGTTTTGAAACAATTGTGATAAATAGAGCATTTGCTCCTTTGCTATGGATTGTTTTGTTTTATTGTTATTGTATTGTTTTTAAATATCTTCATGTTTCTGTATGTACATATGTTCAGATTGATGGTAAGTGTTCTGACAAGCAGACAGGTGGGGGTATTCGTTAGCCTTTGGCAGGGCATGAGCACAGAAATTTTTGGCCATGGCAGAAACTGCAGAATCATATCATATTTATAGCATAAGCAAACAGAGCAGACCCTGATCAGACGGCTCCTACAGGAGCCGTCCGATCTGGGTCTACTCTGTTTTCCAAAGGCGTAGAATGGAGTAAATGGTTAAAGTTAACCCATTTGTGCACAGTGTCCCTTAAAAGGGACGTAGGCAAACAGTGTAGACCCAGATCAGAGAGCTCCTGAAGGAGCCCTCTGATCAGGGTCAGCACTGTTTGCTGAAACCGCCGATGTCAATGGCTTATTCCAACAAATATTTTTGTTAGCTGGGCCCCCTCAACATGAAAAATGGAGGCTTTCCATAGTGAAATTTGGACGATTTTTCTTCAAATAATGTGGGACTAAATGGGTTAAATGGCCAATACGTGTTCATGTGTAGAGTCTATTCGGTATGAAAGGCTTAGATTTGCTTGAGAATTTAGAATGCCGAAGAGCGCAGACACTGATCAAAGTACTCATATAGCAGCCCTCTGATCTGGGTCTACATTGTTTTCAAGTACCAGTACATTCGTTTTTCGCGTTTAAAGGGTTAATCCATTTTATAAAACATCTTTTATAAAAAATCCATAAAAAAATCTCTTTTTTAAAAATAAAATTCATAAAATATTAACCCTTTCCTCCGTAAAAACGCCTTTCTACGCCTCTGTAAAGGTCACTTCTTGAAACCATTGTGATAAATAGAGCATTTGCTCCTAAGGAACAAATGCTCTATTTATCACAATGGTTTCGAAACTACAAAATTCTAAAATGTTCCTTTTCTCTAGTTTATGCTCCTTTTCGGTAAATTCATACAAAGAGGTTGAGTATAAAAATAGTAAGGGGGAAGGGTTAACGCTCTACCCCATGAATATTCACGTAAAAACATAATAACATCATGATAAAGCATTTTAATTATTATTGCCAGTACTATTCCTCTAATAAGATGAATTATTTATTTATTCCTCTAATAAGATTAATATTTGCACATGGATACGGGAAGGTTTTCCCATGGCAGATACAGTAGAATCATATCTATAGTATTTCATAATCAAACAGAGCAGACCCTGATCAAACGGCTCCTGTATGAACCGTCTGATCTGGTCTACTCTATTTGCAAAGGCATAAAAAGACTTGAATATCTGTTCAGACAAATTAAAATATCAAATCCTTGGTGGCAATACATATGAGTTGCATGACACATGTAGGTAAAGTATAATTGCCTGTTATCAACACGAGCATAACACATTTATTTAGAAACTTAAGTTCTTGTAACCGTCAGATGACAATCCGACTCAACCCTCTCCTCCCTCTTGTATTGCCAGACGACATTAGTGGGTTCAAAGAGAATTGCAGCTACGATATTACAAACAATTATTAATTATTTACTTTACAACAACCAAATGGAGCAAGACAGTGAAGTGAATTTATATTTTAACACATTCCACGCCATAGATCAACATTAGATGATTATTCTGCAAACCGTTTTGGACTCATATTCATAAGTTCCTAAGGAGAAACTTAAGGAAATTCCCTAGTTTCTTGAATATTCATTATACATTATACAATCAATACAAGTAAAGACATTTAACCCTTTCACCGCCGGTGTCGCATAAATGCACCACGACAAATAGTGCAGTCCCAGATCAGACGCCGCCTTTTCAAGGCAGCGTCTGATCAGGGACTGTACTATTTGTCTCAAACTCTATTTCTATATATGTGCTTTATTCATTTGAAGTTTGCATTCATTTATTTTAGTTCCTTATTTTACCAAATGATTTAACAAAATTGGATTGCAGACGACAATTAGAAATTTGGCGCCGAAAGGGTTAAGAGAAATAAAGCTGTATATAAGATATATATCTATACATGTATTGATAGAAACTGAAGAGCCAGGTCTATTATAATGTCTTAAGCAAACAGAGCAGACCCTGTAGGAATAGTCTGATCAAAATGTTTAGGTCTACTTCGTTTGCAAATGCCTGAAAAGGTGTTTATATGAGGGAACGGGCTAATTCATGCATTTTCATTAACCCTTTCGGTGCCAAATTTCTAATTGTCGTCTGCAATCCAAGTTTGTTAAATCATTCAGTAAAATAAGGAAATGAGATAAATAAATGTAAATTTCAAAGGAATCAAGTATAAATATAGAAATAGGGATTGAGACAAAAAATGAAGTCCGAGATCAGACGCCGCCTTGAAAAGGCGGCGTCTGATCTGGGACTGCACTATTGTCGTGGTGCATTTATGCGACTGCGGCGGTGAAAGGGTTAAGGAAATGGTAAAAATAGTCCATCATTCGTACCATAATGGCGATGTCCATTAGTCCCACAGGATTAATTTGTTAGTTTCGGTTAGTTTAACCCTTACCCACCTGGGAAGAAATAAAGCCTCCTTAACCCTTTCCCTTATATAAGCGCATTTTGACACATCTGCAAACAGAGTAGACCCATATCAGACGGCTCCTATAGGAGCCGTCTGATTAGGGTCTGCTCTGTTTGATTATGGTGTAATATAGATCTGATTCTACAGTTTCTGCCTGAGCCAAAATACCACGTGTTCATATGCCATTATAAAAAATAAACTAATTAATATTCATGACGTCATTATTTCCTACATGAATATTCATCAGGGACAGGGTTAAATTTGGATCTAGTGCAATTCGGACACTTTCGATTCGAACAAGCTGTTTAAAAACTATTGACAAAGTGTCAAACAGCTTGGATTCTGATGAGACGCCGGGTTACTCGGCGTCTCATCTGGATCCAAACTGTTTGCAAATGTATCTGTGTTGTCGTGGATATCTGGAGAAGGGTTTACACTAATTCTGCTGTAAAACAAAATGTTTGCTCTAACTCCAATCTGCAGCATGTTATACTTTCAGCTGTTGAGAAAAAACTGACCAAAGGTCAAGCGGTTTGGATCCTGATCTCCACGTCTTATCAGTATCTTGATTGTTTGACGTTCGGTCAACAGTTTCTAAAAAGATTGAACGAACCAGGAAACGTGAAAACTGTTATACGAGTATATATCTGAAATTGCCCAGATCAGACAGCCCCTATAGGGTCTGCTCTGTTTGCTAATGGAATTTGATAGATCTGTTTCTTTTAGTTTCTAAATTGGCTACAATGTTCCACCTTCCGTATTGTATAACTATTCCGTTCATGACTATCCAGTAGATATTGAAAAGGTTAAATTTTAAGTTAAAAGGTTAAGTCCTGTATAATGTAGCATAGGATATACATGTTTATTATAACGCAAAGTAAAATCCTCGATTTTGATTGGTCAGTTAGCCATGTATAAAAGCCGTGTATCCCTCTAAATTCTGATGTATATACGGAGTCATGAGAAACAATGGAATATCCCCCGCCGAGGGCCTCGCTCCCTTGATATCTGTATCTGTATCTGTATCTGATCTGTATATATACGTCGTAGAATCCTATAAGGCTTTTACACGACGGGTGAGAAGAGTCGCCTTTATTTCTGGCGATGATCTCGTAGGGCTGTCTTGAAAGCCTCTACGGAATCAGCATGCACGATGCTGTTCGGTAGTCTATTCCACTGTATCGCAGTGTCTACAAAGAATGAATTCCTGTATTGAGGGGTCTTGCTATTTGGGACTGCCAGCCCTTTTGTGTTGTTACGTACTTGATTTTCTATTATATTGCTTGCACTGTAGTCTTTAAACCTTGTTGCCTTGACGTTTCTCCTTGGCTTTGACGGTTTCGTGAAAGTGGATTTCGGTAGAGCTGGTACTAATCCCTCTATTACCTTATACATTAGTATCAGGCGAAGGCCCAGTCTCCTGTCTTCGAGGGTCTCTAAATCTAGTTGTTCTCTCATTCTTGTTACCGCTCCCGTCTCTCTGTCCTTATAGTTCCTTTTAATGAACCTGACCGCACGGTTTTGAATTTTCTCCAACCTGTCTATGTCCCCTTTGAGGTAAGGATTCCAGATGGTTGCTCCATACTCCATTATAGATCTTACTACTGATATGTATGCCGTTTTCCTGCATTTTTCGGGAACATTTCTTAAGTTCCGTCTTAGAAATCCAAGTGTGGCGTTGGCCTTTTTACATAAATTGTTTATGTGCACATTCCACTTGAGGTCTTTTGATATCTGTATGCCTAGATACGGATTATCTTGAACCTCCTGTAGGATATGGTTGCCGAGCTGGTAGAATTTGGATATCTTCTGGTTTATGGAGAGCATATAACACTTTTTCGCATTGAATCTCATACCCCATTTGTTCGCCCATGTTTCTAGGTTGAGTAGGTCTGATTGAAGTTTCTCCTGATCCGTACTGTTCTTGATGGTTCGGTAAAGTAGGCAGTCATCTGCAAACAGACGTACTGACGATTTTACACAATCTGGGAGGTCATTTATGTGACAGAGAAACAGGATCGGTCCAAGGACAGTTCCTTGTGGGACTCCGGAGTCCACAGATGTCTCATCTGACTGTCCACCTTCTACTATGGTTCGCATTTTGCGGGTTGTTAGGAAGTTGGTCAGCCAGGTGTGGATGCTCCCTTGAATTCCATAGTGGTATAACTTGTGTAACAGTTTGTCATGCGGTACTGTGTCGAATGCTTTAGAAAAATCTAGAATAGCTACATCCGTTTGGTGCCCCCTGTCATGCTCCTGGAGGAAGTCGTTCAGCGTAGTTAAGAGCTGTGTCTCACAGGAGTAGCCTGTTCGGAATCCATGGTTCAGATTTGTGAGGATTTCGTTATTTTCTAAGTGTGTCATTAGGTGTCTGCATATTATGTGTTCTAAAATTTTGCAGACAACAGAAGCCAAAGAAACCGGCCTGTAGTTTTCAGCAAGATGCTTATCTCCTTTCTTGAAAATACTGGAGACATTTGCTGCTCTCCAGTCAGTTGGGAGTTCACCAGTGTCTAGTGAGGCCTGCATTATGAGTTTCAGGATTGGGGCCAAATGTGCCGCACATTCTTTTAGGATGCGGTTTGGGATGTTGTCAGGGCCTGAAGCTTTAGAGGGGTTTACCCTTTCCAGCAATTTCTGCAAGCCGTTTCTGTCAATTTCTATCGGTTTGACTGTGTTTTCTGTCTTCGCTTCCATGTCGGGTAGGTCTTGGCTTGCAGATTTCGTGAAAACTGATTTAAACTGTTTCAAGAGGATTTCTGCCTTCCCTTTACTGTCTGACACCAGTGATGTCCCTTCTTTTAGAGGAGCAATGCCTCCTGCATCTTGCCGTTTAGATTTCACATATTTCCAGAACGGTTTTGTGTTATTATTTTCCAAACCTTCTATGATGTCTGAGTTTATGTAGTCTTGCTCTGCTTTACGCATATGCCTTTTACATTCTTTTTGAAATGCCCTGTAGTTTGACCATTTGTTTGTTTTGCGGGCCTGGTTATACAGTCTTTGCTTCTTTCTAATCATTTTCCGTTCCTTTCTTCTTATCCAAGGTGTACTATTCCTAGATTTTATTTCTTTACTCGGTATGTTTTTGTCCATTGTTTCAAATAGGTGTTTCTTAAAGGTTTCCCACATACTCTGAACATTTCCTCCAATTCTGCACTGGTTTCCAATGACAGTTTCTGTATCCGCTAGGTCCACTTTAATCGAGTCCCAATCGGCTTTGCTGTAAATGTAACACTTTCTGGGTGCACACTTTTGGTGTTGGACCTTCGTCTCTATGTCTGTTATTATGATGTCATGGTCGGATATGCCTGGGACATTCGTGGATGACTTAACGAGTGTCGGGTTAGTGACAAACACCAAATCTAAAAGGTTGCTCTCTCTAGTAGGTGATTCATGGATCTGTGTCAACGAGCTTGCACTAGTGACATCGAAAAGGCCTTGCTGTATATCTCTATCAGGACCTTTAGCTATCCCGGTGTTCCAATTTATGTCCGGGCAGTTAAAGTCTCCTGCTAGAATAATATCTTTGTTACTACTTTGTATCTGTTGCAGTGATTTCTCAAGTTCTGTCAAATGTTTCTGGTGTCTGTGTGGCATGTAGAAGGAGCCTACCAGCAAATCTCTACTGCTTTTCGTCTTGACTTTGACCCATTCAATTTCTCCTTCTGTGACAAAAGACGGTTGCTCCACTGAGATTAGAGATTTCTCTACTAGTACAAAAACCCCTCCTCCGAGGGAGCTCCTGTCATTCCTGTAAGCGATATAATTAGAGGGGAAGATTTCACTTGATTTGACTGCGTTTCCCTCGGGGTTTCTACCTGGTTTTATTCCCTTCAACCATGATTCTGTCCCACATACTATGTCAGGTTTCAGGTATTGTAATGCCATTTCGAATTCACTCTTTTTGTCTATGATACTTCTACAATTTACGGTCATGACTCTGAGATTCTTCTTTGGCGGTATGTCATAAGGGTTGATGGTTTTACTGACATTTGATTCCCTTGTTATTTTGCTACGGTTTGAATAACTGATTTCCCCTGCGGTATTTCCGGGGCTGCTTGTGCGTATGGGACTGAAAACTGAGGGAAGTGAGTCAATAGTGATATCTAGTCCTGAAATAGGTTCATAGTAATTTGAAGATTCGATTTCATAAGATCTAAATGTGAATGAACTGGCGTTTATGCTATCACATTTGCAGCAGAGCCATTGTACATTAGATCTATCTAAAAGTTCATAGTCTTGTGTACACAGATCCATGCAGGATTTGTGGTGCCAGATGCTGCATCCATCACAGCAGACACCATAGCATTCCCATGTTACTGGGTGGTCACACATCCCGCATGGATAAATGTTTGCCTTTTGGGGGCCAGGATTTAGTTCGATGTCCCCTGCCAACAATGCCGTAAGGATCAGTAGATTCGCAGTACGGTTTACTTTGACTGGTAAGTTGATAGGCCTACGCCCAGCATAGCTCATTTTGATGTTCAGTAGACTGTGTACTGACTGGCCTATTGACTTTGCGGTTTGGTTTGAATTTTGTGGGTACTGATGTTGTTCCCATTTCCTGGTCAGATTTGTGGTTACATGGACCAGCAGAATAAGAGTTAGGGTAAACATTTGACCGGTGTAGTGTAGAAAAACCCACGCTTATAGTCAAACAACTAGGTCTGACGTGTCAAAGGTCAGCCGAGTCCATTTTTCAGGGAGATCAGCATTCCGCCTGTTCTCGGACCATTTTTTTAAACAGACGAGTTTAGTATATAAGATAAAATTGAAGGCGGAATTGTTGTCGGCAGTTTAGCGCAGTGGGTAAAGTCTAGGTACGCAGAAGACAGTCCGAGAGTAGTTTTTTTTTATTGAGCGTGGGTTCGAATCTCGTGTCGACCTTAATTTTTTTTAATTTTGAATGAATAGTAGAGTATTATTTTATGTCATATTGTATAGTTGTAATGGCCATTTATGCACATGTTTGTCTATGTTAGGGAAGGGTACCTTTGTTTGAGTTCGAGTCCTATATTAGCCATATTTTCAATAATAAATCGATGCTAAAATATGAATATCAATATAAGTTTTAGCAAATGTCTTGTACAAGTGGATTCTTATTGCATAACAAAGCTAATGCTCTTAAGGGGACTTTCCTTAATATTTTTAGCCAAAAAAATTATTTTAGGTTTATGCGAGACTCGAACCTGCGCCTAATAAAATGTTCGCCGATCACATACTTCTTTATGGTCCTACGACTTATCCACTACGCTATATTTCCGATAACTAATGCGCTTATTCTTTATACCTATAACTGAACATTTTCTTTTATAAATGGCACGTGGATATCCGAAATGCTGATCTCCCTTAAAAATGGACTCGGCGAACCCGTGACCCGTCAAACCTAGTTGTTTGACTATACCAAGTCAGTTTCGGTGTAGCTCAGAAAAACCCGTGCTTACCAGAATATGTTTACTCTTACCTCTAATCTACTGCTGTCCCCAACAGTCCCTTTTGGCCTGCTCTGCGATTTTTCTTAACCAGGCTCTGGCGAGGGTGCTGTCTGGATGTACACCGTCGCAGTATATGTTGTAGTTGTAGTAGTGTTTCGTCTTTAGTTTTTTCCCTCTGCTGCTTCGGTATCTGCTATTTACTTTCAGGTCTTGTGAAAATTGGGGCGAATTCGAGCCTAGTGTCCTGTTTAGCTCCCTAACCCTCCCGTTCAGATCATACACTTGTTGTTCCAAGGCGTTATCCTGTTCCCCGAAGACGTCCGGATTTTTATGGCCCTTAGCCTCGTTCCACTTCCTGATGGAGTAAACGGGCGTTTCTAAAAAGGTTAGCCTAACAGAGTCTTTATACCTGCAGGTTATCTCCCTAATCTCTTGATATCTGCTATAAATACTGTCTATTTCTCCTTCTTCTGTCTTAATAGAAATGTACTGTTTGTTCTTACTGGTGAGGTCCCAAGTCCCAAGCCAAACGTAAATCCAAATTTTCCCGTGTATCCTGATATTTCTTTCTATATTTCTTTTCAACCATGCAGCACTAGATTCTGTAGTTGCACCCCCCTTACTCCACCATACAATGTGTCTCTCAGTCTGGTGGGTTACGTGCCGCTGGAGCCACTTCCCTTTGCTGTCGGAGAGAACTACTGGTCTATATACCCGTCTGCCAAGTGGAGGTTCCCTTGGCCTATTAATAAATTTATTCAGTTTGTATTCACTCATTTAGAAGATGTTACACTAGCGTCTCTACTTCGATCTACTTGTCGCGAGAGGTTTGTTTTGACAGCTGTCAAGATGGCGACCCGATACAAGAATGACA
Organism: Azorinus chamasolen; assembly: GCA_963576725.1. Lineage (NCBI taxonomy): Eukaryota > Metazoa > Mollusca > Bivalvia > Cardiida > Solecurtidae > Azorinus > Azorinus chamasolen. The sequence continues at coordinate 47,401,956 of OY755242.1, read as the reverse complement.
AGTGTCGGAGTCCGGTTACTAATTCTCGGTATACTGTTGATCTGAAAACTAAAGTAGTCAACAAAACATGTATAAACAATGATATAAAACAAAAGAAAGTCCTGGGTTGTTTTTGTTTGTTGTGCAGAAATGTAGAAATTTCTTCTATTTTTCTGTCTTCTTTGAAAAGTCCGCCTTCCGCTCGCGCATGCGCACTCCACCATATAACAAAATAAAAATGGCCGACCAGCTTCACTTCGTCGATTCGATTCAAACAACCGCTCTCAAACGAAATAACAAGAGTTTGGGGCGGAAAAAAGTTATCCATTTAGAAACATTTTTGTTATAGTTGTTGTATAACAATGTAAATGAACCCTGTATGTGGCGAAGGTCTTATTCTGCTTTGATGCTGCACATGTTGCCAAAGTGCTTGTGCACGTACCGATTAGCCCCCAAACTCCGCTTTTACAAAGATAATCCACACCCAATTCGATTCAGATTTTATTTATGTACATGCAAAGTACACGTACCTGTAAATTGCAGTATAGCCGCTCCTTCCAACGCCCATTGTTTGAATATTATAAAACCGTCATTTTGACGTCATCCAAATGACGCCGGAACTGCGCCAAAATTCCCTCAATTAAGTTAAATAGTGTCTGCTTAACCGCTGATCTGCTGAAAGTTTTACCAACGTCTGATTCTTTCGACCCTTTGATAAACTAATGCACTTGGAAGATCCCTTTCTATCCACAAATATAATGAACTGGTTGTTATACACGATGAACTAGGGTTGCAGAGTGATATATAAGCCCTTACCTTAAGAGGCCGCTGAGGGGAAGCAAAACGACGCCTACATTAACAACGCTAATTAACTGCTACAAATATTAAACTTTGCAGTATAATAAAATCGTTATACAGATCACTGGCGGGATATCTGACTTTTTATTTCCTGCTGAGGAAAATACATGTAGCCCTCGCCTAACGGCTCGGGCAACATGATTTTTCTCAGCAGGAAACAAAAGGTCAGATACCCCGCCAATGATCTGTATAACTAATATTATTATAACGCAAAGTAAAATCCTCGATTTTGATTGGTCAGTTAGCCATGTATAAAAGCCGTGTATCCCTCTAAATTCTGATGTATATACGGAGTCATGAGCAACAATGGAATTTCCCCCGCCAAGTGCCTCGCTTCCTTGATATAACAAAATAAAAATGGCCGACCAGCTTCACTTCGTCGATTCGATTCAAACAACCGCTCTCAAACGAAATAACAAGAGTTTGGGGCGGAAAAAAAGTTATCCATTTAGAAACATTTTTGTTACAGTTGTTGTATATCAATGTAAATGAACCCTATATGTGGCGAAGGTCTTATTCTGCTTTGATGCTGCAAATGTTGTCAAAGTGCTTGTGCACGTACCGATTAGCCCCCAAACCCCGCTTTTACACAGATAATCCACACCCAATTCGATTCAGATTTTATTTATGTACATCCACAGTACACGTACCTGTAAATTGCAGTATAGCCGCTCCTTCCAATGCCCATTGTTTGAATATTATAAAACCGTCATTTTGACGTCACCCAAATGACGTCGGTATTGCGCCAAAATTCCCTCAATTAAGTTAAATAGTGTCTGCTTAACCGCTGATCTGCTGAAAGTTTTACTAACGTCTGATTCTTTCAATCCTTTGATAAACTAATGCACTTGGATGATCCCTTTCTATCCACAAATATAATGAACCGGTTATTATACACGGTGAACTAGGGTTGCAGAGTGATATATAAGCCTTTACCTTACAGTTTTCCCTTGAGGGGAAGCAAAACGACGCCTACATTAATAACGTTAATTAATTGCTACAAATATTAAACTTTGCAGTATAATAAAATCGTTATACAGATCATTGGCGGGATATCTGACCTTTTATTTCCTGCTGAGGAAAATACATGTAGCCCTCGCCTGACGGCTCGGGCAACATGATTTTTCTCAGCAGGAAACAAAAAGTCAGATACCCCGCCAATGATCTGTATAACTAATAATATCTCTATTCTCTAACAATATATATGTACTATAAGTGGGACATTAGTTATTGTGTGATCATGGTCCTTAAAGCCTTCCCTACATGAATATTCATGTAAGAAATACATTTATCAACTACATGTAGCTATAATTATGAACCAAGGAATTTTGTTCATGAGATAAACTCTAAAATTCAGATCATTATTATTTCATCAGCAAACAGACGAGAATCTTATTATCATACGTCTCCTACAGAAGCCGACTGACCTTGGTCTTCTCTGATCTCCGGTCTTTTATGTTTAACCCTTTTACCGCCAATGTCGCATAAATGCACCACGACAAATAGTGCAGTCCCAGATCTTTTTCAAGGCGGCGTCTGACCAGGGACTTCACTTTTTGTCTTAATATCTATTTATATACATGTGCTTTATTCCTTTGAAATTTGCATTTATTTATCTCATTTCCTTATTTTACTGAATAATTTAACAAAAATGGTTTGCAGACGAGAATTAGAAGGGTTAAAAGGCGTTCACGTGTATCTATCATGTAAATAATTACATAAGCGTTGTCATATGCTGCATGTTTCCATTGGCAACCGGTCATGCTAACATTTTATCTGATGAATATTTCTGTAAGAAATAATGACTGAGCCGTCATTTCTAGGTCTAATCTCTTTGCAAATGGGTTAAAAGGCGTAGATATTAACGGATTGAAGGGATGTGCCCATATACCATACCAATCAGTCGGCCAGCACACCTGTAGCACGTTTTGTTTGCGAGTTACTAAGAAACAATATATCAATGTACTAGATAGTGACTTTGCTAGTCACTGCACTTCAACTATTGTGGTTAATCAGGCTTATCCTTTATGCCATTAATATTCATGTAAAAAATAATTACCTCGTTATATAAATATTAGATTGATCATTATAACAGCACATGGACACGGGAATATTAATCCATGGCGCAAACTGTAGAATCATATCTGTATTATTTCATAAGCAACACGAGCAGGCCCTGATCAGACGGCTCCTATAGGAGCCGTCTATTCTGGGTATTCTCTGTTTGAAAAAGCGTAGAAATGCTTAGTACAGGGTCCAAGGTTATAAAACTCTGAATCTGAGTCTGAGATCATTCTCAAGTATCTGATTGGTCAGATTCTGAGCAAGCTCAGAATCTGACCAATCAGATGCCTTGCTCAGAATTTGACCAATCAGATGTTTAAGCAAAACGTTATATAACCTCGGGTCCTGGAGTAAGGGGTTAATTGTTTAGGCATGTTATACTATAGTATTTCTACTATTTCATAGATACCGGTAGTTAACCCATTACATCATAGGCTATTTTTAGACACAACCTCTTTGAATAAATCTGCCGAAAAGGAGCTTTAACTAGAGAAAAGGAACATTTTAGAATTTTGTAGTTTGAAACCATCGTGATAAATACAGCATTTGCTCCTATAGGAGCAAATGCTCTTTTTATCACAATGGTTTCATAAAGTGACTTCTACAGAGTCGTCAAAAGTCGTCAATATGAGGGAATGGGTTAAGGGATCGTCAAGAAGGTTCAGCGCTTACCGCTTCAGTGCCAAGCACACACTGGTGATGATTTTCACTGTGTTCAGAACTCGTTGAAGCTTCATCCGGGCCTGCGTGAAAATAACAAAATGGCTGGTTCGTTACGGAATGTTTAAATCATCTTTCAAAGTTCTTAAATTGCAAAAACAATGCACTACCAACAACAACAACAACAACAACAACAGGAATGCGTTGTTTTCTGATTATAAAAACGAGTTCCAAAAACGAGTTTTTTGTAGTTTACATTTTCTACAAATACCAAAACATTCTGTATACATATGTCAGGGTCATCCTTCAGGGTCAGAAGAGTTCAAACATATAGGTCAAATCACCGACTTTAACATTGGGCATAATTTTATAACCAGTAGAGATAGGGACTTGATATTTGGCAAGCAAGTGTATCTCATGAAGCTGCATATTTTGAGGTGTGAAATGTCAAGGTCAAGGTCATTCTTCAATGTCAAAGCTCACATCGTGGGCTAGTGTTCAAACATATCTTGTTTACATTAATATTTAACAAGAAAATGGTTAACGGCTTATGTCAGTTGTATTTTTACCGTTATGTTATACGCTGTCCCATAACAGTCTACTCGTGTAAAACAGATCAAGTTCTGTCTTACCAGTACAACGGAGAAAATAAAATTTGAGACAGCTGTTAGAATAATTTATCACATAAAATCGGTTCTAATTGTTGATCTAAAAACCGTCATGTACAGTGAATCCCTTTTTGGTTTCGGATTTATTCCAAAAGCGCCTAAATATACCATAATAACACATGAAGTAGATGGCGCCAATATGGTGGCATATTTGTGCCATAACATAACCATATAACGATTGCGAACATGTTCGTTTAATATTTCACATACTGTTTTCGTAAATGTCAAAAAATGGTGGCATGTTTGTGTCATCACATAACCACATAGCGATTGCGAATAGGTTCGTTTAATATTTCACATACTATTTTCGTAAATGTGCAAAAATGGTGGCATATTTGTGACATCACATAACCACATAACGTTTGCAAACAGGCTCGTTTAATATTTCACATATACTGTTTTCGTAAATGAGTCAATATGGTGGCATATTAATATTTCATATACTATTTTCGTAAATATGTCTCAGATATGATACAATTATGAACATTTACCCGTTAGTGCCCAGTACTTCCACTGCTTAACCCGTTATTATATAAACCCATTTGCGCCCACGATCCCGTATATGGGACTTAGGCAAACAGTGTAGACTCTGATCAGACGCCGCATAATGCGGCGTCTGATCAGAGTCTACGCTGTTTGCTGATAGGAATTTCAATATAAAACAAAAACGAAATTGAAAGTTTGACCAGGCACCACTTAGATAATGTTTTTTAGACTAATCCAATATATAGGCATGGAAAGAATCCACTGGGAGCAAATGGTTTAACTCTTTTCCTGCTCTACATTTAACCCTTCCGGCGCCAAATATCTAATTGTCGTCTGCAATCCAAGTTTGTTTTATCATTCAGTAAAATAAGGAAATAAGATAAATAAATGCAAATTTCAAAGGAATAAAGCACATATATAGAAAAAGAGTTTGAGACAAAAAGTTAAGTCCCTAATCAGACGCCGCCTTGAAAAGGTGGTGTCTGAGCTTGGACTGCACTATTTGTCGTGGTGCATTTTTGGGACATTGGCGGTGAAACCTAATTTCAATATCTATTGAATAGTCATGGGAAAATATGGAAAGCAGCTATTGTAGAAGGTACCCCCAGATGTTTCAAAATTCATTTAAGTCAACAAAGCAGACCCTGATCAGACGGAACATATATGGGTCGTCTGATCTGGGTATGCTCCGTTTGAAAATGATTGAAAGCACGTTTATATGAAGGAAAGGGTTAAAGATAATTTGCAAACATGTTCCCTAACGATTTTTGCTATCCTGTTCTCGAAGGTGTACAAAGCAAATAAATGGTCGACAAAGATAGATATATATTCAAATACTACGTCTATAACTGAATTGGCGAATGAGTTCTAATTATACAATATACTTTTCAAGATAACTACTAAGTGGTGACAGTTTAATGCACTAATATGAGATACTTTGAAATAAGGTAACTGGTTTTCAGGAAAATGTTTCAGGTTCGACCTATCAGATAATGTTCTGAAAAACTAACGCGAACCTGTTCGTGAATGGGAGAGAGACACAAAGAGAGGGGGAGGGAGAGAGAGAGATAGATAGAGAGAGAGAGAGAGAGAGAGAGAGACGTACACGCACACATACACATAGACATAAACTCACAGTTTCTATATCAATTTCGGGGGTAGATGTAAATTCCTCTGCTTTCAACACGCTTGATCGCCGGGACTCGCGTCGGGATTCGCGGCGGGACTCGCGCCTGGAGCGGGGCGTTTTATCACCAAAGCGCGGAGACCAGCCTTTGCTGTCTCGGGGACTTGGAGTTGCCTTTGGGCTGTCACATGTCTTACTCCCGTCACTGTTTTTTATTGTAAGTGTCAACTCCTTGGCTACTCGTCTGTTGTCACTCTCATGTCCACGTGCTAGGGATGAACCAAGACGCACCGAAAAGTCCAGTGTCTCTGAAGGAACAAAGGTGTCGTCTACTTTCCCCGGATCCGGAAGTAGGGGCATGTGCAGCTCATGGTCCCAAGGGGCACTAATTTCCGGAATATTTCCTAACTTTGTTCTTTGTCCAGACATTTCGATTCATTGAATGTTGTTTACACTGCTGCGTTACACGCTTACGCGATTTTTCTCAAACCTCTCTGAATAACAAGGCCGCAACGTTATGAAACTTTCCACTTGAGCCTAAGTTCATTCTCAAGCATATGCATGGGCAGATACTCCGAGGATGAACTCAGATTCAAACCCAGACCCCGAGATTATAAAACTTTTTGCTTGAGTCTGAGATCATCCTCAAGCATCTGACCAATCAGATACTTGAGAATGAGCTCAGACTCAGACTCAGAATTTTTATAACCTTGGACCCAGGCCCCGATGTTATAAAACTTCTGAGTCTGAGTGTATTCTCATTATCTGACCAATCAGATGCTTGAGATTGAACTCAGATTCAAGCAGAACGTGTTACCTCGGGGCCAGAAGTTTTCTAATCTCGGTGTCGGGTACTTCTTTAAACTCCAAATGCTCTACTAGTGTGTGTGTAAATACGGTTTACTTAGTTTGACATAATCTTGAATACAGTCAACCCTGTTTTAAGCGACCGCCTACTGACTATACACAGGGATCTTAACACTGTATTCCATGAATATTAATGTAGGAAACAATGCCATCATGGATATTAATTACAGTTGAACTTCGATAAGTCGAACTTCAAGGGACCGTACAAATTAGTTCGAGATAACACATGTTCGAGTCATCCGATTTCTAATCTGAACGATTTGTCAAGACCACAGCTTAATGCAGGTCTAAAGTACTGCTGAAAGCTCCTGTAGGAGCTTTTAGCATTACTTTAGACCCGTATAAAGCTGCCACACGTGTTTCTAGATATTTGTAGCGATACATTTTAGAGCAATTCTGTAGTGTTAGTTTTGGAAGGACTGGACTTTTTCTTCGAGTTATCCGAAGTTCGTGTTATCCGAGTTCGAGATATCGAAGTTCAAATGTAGTTTAATATTTGTCCATGGCATAAAATGTAAAATCATATCTACATGTATATTATTTCATAAACAAATAGAGCATATCCTGATCAGACGGCTCCTGCATGAGCCGTCTGATCTGAGTCTTCTCTGTTTGCAAATGCACGGACAGGCGTATTTATGGAGTTAAGGGTTAATTAAAAAACATGCGATTGCTTTAAACAGAGTAAATGTAATGCAGTTTGTTCATTGCGTTAACCTTTTTCTACACATTATTACTACATGTACCTGTCGTTTATAAACACAGACTTCAACTTGTTCAATGGTCGCTTAACCCATTACCTCATATGCTATTTTTAGATCCAACCTCTTTGAATAAATCTGCCGAAACAGAGAATTAACTATAGAAAATATTTTTTTTTAGAATTTTGTAGTTTGAACCCATTTTGTTAAATATAGCATTTGCTCCTATAGGAGCAAATGCTCTATTTATCACAATGGTTTCAGGTGGTGACTTTTACAGAGTCGTCAAAAGGTGTCGATATGAGGGAATGGGATAAGCAAGGTTGAACTGTATGTGAAATTCGAACGTGAAATATTTGATTGTCACAATGGAACGTGACGAAAATCAAATAGTAATTTATCAATATCGAATTTAAACAAACAGAAGTGTTAAAGAAATTAAGATACGTTATCAGTGAAAACAAGCGCACTGGCTTGAGTGTATACATGAAATTAAAGGCCTTTTAAGAATCTGATAACTACACAAAAGGTCCTGATTAGGTGCAAAGTTTAAACAAACATAAAACAACACATTGCTGCGGTATTTAGACCATGTTCAAACAAACAGGCGGCAGTTCATGACAGAACTGTTTCACATAGTAATTCATGGACCGTGTTATGAGAGAAAGGACAACGGGCAATTGAAATTCAGTGCAGACCACACGCCAATTTACAGCACAGCATCCGATCTGGATCAACACTCTAACCCATTCCCTCATATTGACGACTTTTAACGACTCTATAAAATTCACTTCGTGAAACCATTGTGTTAAATAGAGCATTTGCTCCTATAGGAGCAAATGCTCTATTTATCACAATGGTTTCAAACTACAAAATTCTAAAATTTTCCTTTTCTCAAGTTGGTGCCCCTTTTCGGTAGATTTATTCAAAGAGGTTGTATCTAAAATATCCTATAAGGTAATTGGTTAAGCAACTGCACGGGTAATCTCTTTTCGTTACGCCGGTCACATGACTCTGTCTGCTCTAATGTGGATCTTGTGTAAATTTTGACTTCTTCTGATTCGATCAAGGTGTTGAAAAACCACTGACCCAGTCTCAGACAGCTTTGAAACGCTTGGAACTCGACGTCTTATCTGGTTCCAAACTGTATGCAAATGCAAGTCATGGCGCTGATAGCGCGATATGAGTTACCCAGTTACCTCATATTGACGCCTTTTGGCGCCTCTGTACATGTATATATAAGTCACTTTTTGAAACCAATGTGATAAATAGAGCATTTGCTCGGAGTCTCCATAGGAGCAAATGCATTATTTATCACATTGGTTTCAAAACGACTTAATTCTATAGTGTTCATTTTTTCCGCTAGTTAATATTCTATTTCATTCGATTTGTTCAAAGAGGTTAGGTCTAAAAATAGCCTATGCGGGACAAGGGCTATATAAGGTTATATTAGTGAGACATTTTTCATAGATTATATAGGGCGAACTTTGACCGGGCCGACACCAATACATCGCAACCATAGTACAGATCTACATGGTAATTACATTTACAACCCAAACAGACGAACACCCTGAAGCAGACGACACCACCCGCACGTAAACATGTTGTTGCTATGGTATCAATACTAATGATACGACTTTTTTCAGACGTATTATCTGTAGTAAAATGCTCATTAAATATGGATCATCACGTTATAGACCTCAAAGACGAAACTGTAGTAAAAATGATTTACAGATTAATTTTCATTATCGATTTTAGATTTATTTTAGATAACAAACCCTTGGCACGTTAGTTGCAACTTCGTGGGGAAACTGTGCAAACAGCGTGGATCCAGATAAGATACCGAGTACCTCTACATCTAAAGGTAACATTCTATTCATTGTTTTAAAAGAAACAGAAGAACATCATGTTTGAGAATGTGTAGAAGACGTCAAGGTTTGCAAGAATATGATTACAGTAAAATCTCTCTATAACGTCCACTACTAAGTAAATTACATCAAGTATTTTGTGTTAAAGGCAGGTGACTGCTTAAAGCAAGGTGAAAATAAAACAGAACTGTTTTACTTTCACCTTGCTTTAAGCAGCCACCTGCCCTAAATACCAACTAATTAACATAATTTAGTGGCCGTTATAGAGAGGTTTTACTGTACTTAGCTCGGTTGCTCGGCCTCTCATTTGGATCCAAACTGTGTGCAAACGCGAGTCAAGTCGCAGAGGTTATCTAGTGTGCTGTTTTCTAGGTAGAGACAGGAAATCTATTTTATTCTATTTTATTTTCTACTGGCTGACCTACATCGACCGTCACAGCTAATTACTCTTACGGTTATTATATCATAAGCAAATGATTAAATTAGTGAGACAATTTTCAATATATCGCCATTTTCACATGACCAGTGTGAAACAAGCTGCGCCACACCTTTAGGGAATAGCGAACATTTTATTCTATTTTATTTTCTACTGGCTGACCTACATCGACCGCCACAGCTAGTTACTCTTACGGTTATGATATCATAAGCAAATGATTAAATTAGTGAGACAATTTTCAATATATCGCCATGTTCACAACGTGCTGTGCCATACCTTTAGGGAATAGCGAACATATCCTTGCGAATAGATCATTGCGGTTTATCTTTTGGAACTGGTTAGCTCCAAGACCCATTAACCCTTTCCTCTATAGGCTATTTTTAGACCCAACCTCTTTGAAAGAATCTACCGAAAAGGAGCACTTATTAGAGAAAAGTAAAATAATAGAAATTTTGTAGTTTGAAACCATTGTGATAAATAGAGCATTTGCTCCTATAGGAGCAATTGCTCTATTTATCACAATGGTTTCATGAAGTGTTTATTACAGAGGCGTAGAAAGGCGTATTTATGGAGGAAAGGGTTAAAGACTAACGGCTAGGAACTGCGTTATCACTGTGTCTATGCTAGTTGATAATCACCACGTTGTGCAGTATATTTTCACATAAAATCGCCATTAAAGTCATGACTTAAAGCCCGTAATACATCATGCATTACTGATTTTGAATCCCGGTTTGCTAATAAAGCGTCTGGTGCAACGTGCAATCAGGTGATGTAGATGACGATAATAATTATGACGTTCTGCAGTATATTATACATGTAACAGCGATGGCATATGGCGGTGGGATCACTGGCACTATACCGGAGCGTTCTGTTTTACTTTCACCTTGCTTTAATCAGCCACCTGCCCTAAATACCAACTAATTTACACAATTTAATGGCCGTTATAGAGAGGTTTTACTGCATAGTCTATTTATAACACCTATTGCATTATGCTGTATAGGTGTTATAAATACACTATAGTTTGTTTTTGATCTAGTGTCAGTGAATGGGAAAACCTTATCTGTGATTAACTGCAAACAGTTTGGACCCAAAAGAGACTCTGAATAACTCAGCGTCTCATCATGCAGGACCCAAACAAGTTTGATTAATGATCATTGTTTTTAAGGAAAAACGAGCAGACGACATATGTTTGGGTCTTCTTGGACATTCTTGACTCTACCACCACCTGCAATTAGCTGGACGTCGCTTTATGACTGCAATAGTGTTAACCCATTTCTCATATTGACGCCTTTTGACGCCTCTGCAAAAGTCACCTATAGGAGCAAATGCTCTATTCATCACAATGGTTTCAAGCTACAAAATTCTAAAATGTTCCTTTTCTTTAGTTAATGCTCCTTTTCGGTATATTTGTTCAACGTGGTTTGATCTAAATATAGCCTATGAGTAATGGATCCAAATATAGCTTATGATGTCATGGATCTAAATATATCCTATGCCGTAATGGATCTAAATATAGCCTATGAGGTAGTGAGTTAAAGCGGCGAAAAACACCGAACAAACAAACAAACAAACAAACAAACAAACAAACAATCGTTTTACTATCATGACTCGGTCATTTAGCACTCAGTATACTTTATAATGGTAGTTCTGGGACTCGTTGAAACGGATATAAACAAAGAAGAAAGTCATGGCTAGTTTATAGTATAATTTGTCTGTAACGTAACACAGCTATTGGCCTTGAACATTTTATAATTCACCGAACATAACCAAACATTTCTAACACATTCAACGACAAATAACTTGGCACTCTGATTTCTCAATAACATAAAAAAACATTTCAGTTTCCATAGCACTCCGTGTCTTATTTCACATTAACTAAATAAACCTAAAACTAAGAGCACTTTTCATAATTCTATTATCAACTCTTAAAGTCCTATATTATGTACAGTTAATTCGTCCAAATCAGATAATTTGCAGAGGGAAACAAGCTCAAAATCTGACAAATCAGATGCCTCAGGACCAGTTCTGAATGCATAGCAGAAGTGTTTATTTATTATATTGTCACCCTACTGAAAGTGCCGGCCAATTTGGCGTATGCAATACCTTATTGTCTTGCACAGTACCTCCCGGTCCCCTACCTTAATGACATACACCAAACAGGTAAGCATTCTTTAACTAGCTGGCGGCTTACAAAACGGCCATATCACTACGAGCCCCTGGCGGGGATCGAACCTTCGACCTCCCGGTCCCGAAATGGGTGCCTTATCCACTAGGCCACGGGATCGGTCAGTAAGTACAGTTATCAGTGGCTAAGACCATTGCTATGCACACAAAACTGTAAAACAACTTGAAATATTCAGTAGAACCTGTCTTACACGACCATTCATTTATTGGACACAGGTGTATTATAAAGCAGGTGGTTGCTTAATGGTGGTTAAAAGTAATGCTTTCTGTATTGCTTTTGACCTGCATTAAGCTACCACCTGCCTTACAGGCCCATAATTAGACCTTTTTTGATGGTCGCATAAAACAGATTGTACTGTACAAGTCGCGACAAATAGATAAGTCTTATAGACTTTGAAAACAGTGTAGATCAATACCAGCTGTCCCATTAACCTTTTCGCTGTCACGCATTGTCTGGAAAATCCGTTGTCTGTTTATTTTTTTATCTTAATCAGAGAAAACATAATTTCAGTATCAAACAATTTGGATTCTTTCGAAAAACTGGGGCGTCTGATCAGAGTCTTCACTGTTTGCCTATATCCCATGTATGGGATCGTGGGCATAAATAGGTTAAGTTTTGACCGAGTGTCAAACAGTCTGGAGCCCGATAGGACATCGAGTCACTCGGTGTCTAATCTGGATCGTCACTGTTTGCAAATGCGAGTCTGGTCGCGGATACAGGGAAGCGGGTTAATAATACATGACTAAAGGTCAAATGTTTGACTAGTCTGGGTCTACAAAAAATAACAGTGACCTTTTGTCTTATTAACAGTTACAGTAGAACCCCTCTAATGCGACAACTTAAAAATAATCAAAACAGGTTGTTGCTTAATGCAGGACGAAAGTTATGCAGAAAGCTCCTATAGGAGCTTTCAGCTTTACTTTCGACCTTAATCAAGCTACCACCTGCCTCTGCCACCCAGAATTATGCCCTCTTTGGATGGTCGCATTAGAGGGGTTTTATTGTATATAAGAAATAATGACATAATTAATACCACTAAGCTAAATTCTATATCGGCATTATGACCAAATATATTTTGAGTATGGTAGAAACGGTATACTTAAGCAAACAATGCATACCATGATTTTAAAACGGCTCCTACATCAACCGACAACCGTTTGATCTGGATCTGCTCTGGTTTGCAAATGCGTTAAAAAGCATCTCGATCAGGTGAAGGGTTAAAGGGTTAATGTATCATTTACAAAACCAAATTCACTACACCTGAACTTAAATATGTCGAACTCCAACGGACAATGCACATTACTTCGAGATAACAAAGGTTTGAGTCATCCAATTTCTAATCTAGACACTTTCTCAAGTTCATAGCTTAATGCAGGTCTAAAGTAATGCTGAAAGCTCCTGTAGGAGCTTTCAGCATTACTTTAGACCTGCATTAAGCTGTCGCATGCGTTAAGCTGTACTATCTGTTTCTAGATATGCGTAGTGATAAATTTTAGAACAATTCTGCGTTACAAATTTTGGAAGAACCGAACTTTTACTTCGAGTTATCCCAAAGTTTGATTTATCCAAGTTCGAGATATTGAAGTTCAACTGTATATCCCGCTTCAAATTTGGCAGTCTAAAGGACAAGTTATTGGTAAATTGGAATTATAAGTAAAATGTTAAATGAAGCCATGGAATGGTACCGACAGCAAAACCCCTCCATAGCGACCACATAACCAATTACCTCATAGGCTATTTTTAGATCCAACCTCTTTGAATAAATCTACCGAAAAGGAGCATTAACTAGAGAAAAGGAAAGTTGTAGAATTTTGTGGTTTGAAACCATTGTGATAAATAGAGCATTTGCTCCTATAGGAGCAAATGCTCTATTTATCACAATGGTTTCAAGAAGTGACTATTACAGAGGCATTGAAAGGCGTATTTATGGAGGAAAGGGTTAAGGAATAAACTATAAGAGCAAGTGGTTGCTCGATGCAGAACCAATGTTATCCAGTAATCTTCTTTGAGTGGTCATTGTAGAGAGGTCTTACTGCAAGGATTTATATGCAAGGACAAAATGCGACGGCACTTACAAACATGGTTGAGAATTGAGAAAAATGACAAAACAAACATTGCAATGCACAATATTAGACATTGTGTTTGGAATATAGGGGATCATACATGACTGTTCATTACAAATTGTTTTTATGAAACGAGTTTACTATGATAATATGACATGAAATTTAGCGAGTGTCATATTTATCATAGTAAACTTGTTTCATAAAAATAGTTTGTAATGAACATGAAAGCAAGATTCCTTTTATCAAATAACCCTTAAACGTGCCATAGAAAGTGAATCAGGCTATAGCTGACGCCATTGTTTACAGCGTCGACGTAAATGCACGCTACGATTGGCTAATGATTAAATGACGTCAACGACGTCATGTATTGGTCCCGGGTGTTCTCTTTAAGATTCATTTTCGGCCGGATTCAAACTGCTTATTTGAAGAAAAATATATACTCAGTTAATCTAATAGCAATCTAGTTAATCAGTAGATCTAACTCTACTCTGATGAGATACAGCCAATGAATTTGTTTTACTAAAACAAACAGAGTGGACCCAGATCAAATGCTCTTATAGGGTCTGCTCTGTGTGCTTATGATATGATATAAATACATGACTTTACATTTTCTGCCAATACCAAATATTCATATTTTCAAGTAGATTTTACTAGATCTATTATAGCAATTAATCTAAGATGATAAGTAAGATTATACGTTTGGTCGTACGACAAGTAAGATGATAAGTTTGGTCGTACGACAAGTAAGACGAGTCCCTGATACCAGATCTCTCGTGATGCTCTTAAGTCACAGTCTCTACAATACACACATACATTCAATGAAATCATGAAACACAGTTTTGATTATTTTCAATTAAAATTGTATCGAAACATGGCCCTGTAATACAAATTAATCCGCTTCATCGATATTTATAAATTTGTTGGACAACAACATATTATTGACCTACTTCGAGCAGAGTACATACGAATACATCAGCGAATAACACCAGGATCTTTGGTAAGCTATAAGCATTTAAAAGGCGTTTCCAGCCGAGACTATAACTTTAAATGTGTGGTAAAACAACACATATTACCAAACCCTCGTCGCTGTTAACCCATTCCCTCATATTAACGACTTTCGACGACTCTGTAACAGTCACTTTGTGAAACCATTGGGATAAATAGAGCATATGCTCCTATAGGAGCAATTGTTCTATTTATCACAATGGTTCAAAACTACAAAATTCTAAAAAAATCCTTTTCACTAATTAATGTTCCTTTTCTGTAGATTTATTCAAAGAGGTTGTATCTAAAAATAGCCTATGAGGGATTGGGTTAATCTAGCACGTTGTAAATGTTTACAACGAATGTCTGTTAAAACCTTTAACTATGTGTAATCGGGAAACCCTTAGTCAAGATGAGACGCCGAGTAACTCAGACCCTAATCTGTTTAATACTTAGTAAACTCATTCTGTCCCACTGAGGCCTTTATGCGCCTCTTTAAAGTTCATATTTTGAAACCATTGTGATAAATAGAGCATTTCTCCTATGGATCAAATGCTCTATTTATCACAATGGTTTCAAAACTACACAATTTGATTTTTTTCATTTTCCATAGTTAATGCTCCTTTTCGGTAGATTAATTCAGAGGGGTTGGATATAAAAATAGCCTAGGAGGGAATTGGTTGATAGTTTCTCAAACGTTTTAACGAATAGAATGTTAGTAAAACTTACAACAGATCGAGCCGACCTAATATATGTTACGATTAACCCTTTACTCCATACATACGCCTTTCTATGCCTTTGTAAACAGAGCAGACCAAGATCAGACGGCTCCTATAAGAGCCGTCTGATCAGGGTCTGCTTTGTTTGCTTATGAAATGATATAGACATGACTCTTCAGATTCTGCCATGGCCTAAACTCCCGTGTCAAATTGCTATTATAACAATTAATCTAATTAATATTCATGATGCCATTATTTCTTTCATTGAGTAAAGGGTTAGGATATTCAAAAGACTTTCGCGACTATCTATTCACCATAGTATATGAGCTTAAATACACGTTTGGTTCCCCAAATACTACAGTGAACCATCATTACAACGGAGGTGTGTGTTTCCAGACATGTTACTGGTATAACAAGATTGCCGTTATAACGAGTTGAAAATGAAAAGAACCATATGGCAAGTTTTAAACTAGTATCAACAGGTGAATGCTTAATGCAGAACACAAGTAGTGCAAAAAAGCTCCCTTTTGGAGCTTTTTGCATTTCTTGTGTTCTGCATTAAGCGGTCATCTGTCTTACTGGCATTGCACCTATTTATTCAGTGGTTGATTCAAGGCCGTAACGGTAATTTTGTTTCAATGCATATTGCCGGTATAACGCGGGTGCCATTGTAACGAACGCCTGTATAATGACGGTTCATTGTAAAAGTAAAAAGCTCACTGCAATGTCAAAAGCTCTTTTTATGAACAATATTAGGTGACAGAAAAAAATTACAATGGGTTATAAAATGGTATTTACAATGTTTTAATGGGGTGTATTCTTTGGCATTCCTTTGAACATGCATTATACTTACCAAGCAACCGGGAAATAGTCGTAAAATATGTACACGCTAGGCAAACGAAATATGCTATGGTAATAACATTTTGCATTGTTGTCAATGAAAAGGACCATATATAAAAATCCCTTATGTTGCATACAAAGA
This sequence comes from Azorinus chamasolen, assembly GCA_963576725.1. NCBI lineage: Eukaryota > Metazoa > Mollusca > Bivalvia > Cardiida > Solecurtidae > Azorinus > Azorinus chamasolen. Next base: position 47,385,310 of record OY755242.1, on the reverse strand, counting down.
GACACTGACTGTCTATAACAGTGAATAAGAGACAAATGTATTGCTCCAGTCTGGTTTTGGTACAAGCTGATTATTTTTTTGTGAAAATAAGGTGCACTTTTAGAAAAAGAATTATACACATATGTACATGCATAATCCTTTAACCCATTCCCTCATATTGACGACTTTTGACCACTTTGTAAATGTCACTTTATGAAACCATTGTGATAAATAGAGCATTTGTTCCTATAAGGAGCAAATGCTCTATTTATCTCATTGGTTTCAAACTACAAAATTCTAAAATTTCCCTTTTCTCTAGTTAATGGATTTGTTCAAAGTGGTTGGATCTAAAAATAGCCTATGAGGTTATGGGTTAAATTACGAGAAAAGGGTGTATTGGCACTAACAAACAGTGTAGACTCAGATGGCTCATAGATGAGCTCTCTAGACACTGTCTGCACTGGTTTCCATTCAAAGTTAACTCTTTCGGCGCCAATGTCGCCTGTTGGCACCATTGAAAACAGTGCAGTCCTGGGATTTCACTGTTTTCTGTATTATTTTAGCCCAAGCATACAGGTTTTTAAAAAACAAATGTTTTACTAATATACCTTTATTATTAAGTTTAGAATTATATTTAATATGAAATTATTATTGCAGACGACACTTTTAAATTTGGCGCCAAAAGAGTTAAAGCCTTTTATACTGAATGGACTCTCTATAGCTGAATAGTAATAGACCATTCCACTTTGAATATTCAGTATCCACAGTGTTAGCCCTTCTCTTGCTGAATTTTAAAATACATTTCTCCTTCTTTACCCATGCCCTGTTGTATAATTACATATATCTTCACTGTGTACACGTATGTCGTTGTGCAATCACTGCTGTGGAGTGCACTGGTTACACTATCAATTTGTAAATAATGCAGACCCTGATGAGACAGCTCCTGCAGGAGCTGTCTCATCTGGGTCTTCACTATTTACAGGTAGGTATATTGACGTGAATAGCAAGCCAAGGGTTAACCCTTTACTCCAGAAATACATCTTTTTGTGCCTTTGCAAACAGAGTAGACCGGGATCACACGACTGTATTAGTAGTCGTCTGATCAGGATCTGCTCTGTTTGGCGATGGAATAAAATATATTTCATTCTACAGTTTCTGCCATGGCCAAACTTTATTGTGTTCATATGTAGTTATGAAAATCACACATGATATCTCCATGTTTCACATGAATATTCGTGGAGTAAAGAATTAACATATTTTTTTGAAAAACGTACAATTTGAATTTTGTACTTATTTCGTCACACTGCAAGCCTCTACTGTTTCCTTGGACTTAATCTGTTTGCTCTGACTTGTTGGCAAGCACTTTTAAAGCGTTTCGATTGAGCTGACGGACTGTTATTGTTATCATTGGGAGCTTCTGCGACTTTGATAGTGGGATGTTTGTTTCCATCAGGGACTTTTCCATTTGGAATAGGCGTTCCGCCCCTGCCGTCTCTCGGGGGTCCAGTGCCATTTACGTGTGGAAGGCCAGTCCCGTTAAGAAAAGGGTTCACAGCATTACGACTTCCAGTGGAACGCGAAGTGTCTGGTATATCGCGTAAACTGTTTAGATTTATATGCATGGTGCTTAGTGCACTCCTATTGGTAAAGAGACTGCGGATTTTATTAAATATGTCTTCCTTTCGTTTGAGTTGTTTTTCTCTAATTTTGTTTCTTGAGTAGTAGTCATTGAAATTGGTGGCTATAATAGCAATTGGCATAGATAACAACAACAACCCACACATTGCACACACCGCACCCACAACGTACCCGAAAGGTGTAGTGGGATAGTAATCTCCGTAACCAACCGTTGTCAGGGTAACAATGGCCCACCATATTGCTATGGGGACGTTCGTAAATAGAGTTTCATCTGTGAAGAATTCGACGTAGAAAATTAGTCCTCCGAAAAGTGACGTTGTTATCATAAAGGTCAAAAACAACAAACCTAACTCTTGAAAGCTTGCCCTCAATGCCAAGTATAGAATCTTTAAACCACTGTAATGCTTGGCAAGTCTAAAGAGTCTGAACAACCTCAGTATTATACAGCCCTTGGACACGAGGTACAGCCACAGCAAGCCTGGCGACCTGTTGAACGTTTCAGAGAAGTATAATATTGACGATATGGTCATAAACAGCACAATCAACAAATCCACAATGTTGAGCATGTCTTTGAAGAAGAGCTTCTTTACCGGACATGAAACAAACCGCAGAATGAGTTCGATCATGAAAAACACGGTGCAGATGTTATTGATGACGGCGAGACTGGTGACGAGCTCGGTGGAGGCGAGGTAGGCGACTTTAGGGTTGTTGTGTTCGTTCAGCATATGCTGGTACAGGGAGATAGTGTGAGTGCCATTCACCGCCACGCGGGTGTTTATATTGTTCCTGAACGACGAGTGAGTCTCGAAGATGAACGTGATGCATGTTATCAAGACGAACACAAAGTAGAGAACGCTAAAACCCTGAAATAGAACACGGATATTAACCTTTAGCCTGCTGAGAAAATTATTATTTTTACAGAATATTTCACCTACTACATTTTTTAAAATTCAACCTATTATAATTTTTGCTACCAAAGTACAATCCGGGTGTCAAACAGTTTGGATCCTGATGAGACGCCGAGTTACTCGGCGTCTCATCTGGATCCAAACTGTTTGCGTAGGTATTCACTCATCGGCCCATAGCAGGCTAAAGGTTAAAGTATTTCAAGAACATGGCTAAAAGGTTTGCATTTTACTCCTAATTCCAGGGCAACTTTCTCGTCATTATTGGATATTTCAAGTACAGTAAAATCCCCCTAAAGACCATCAAAATGTATGTCTAATTCTTAGTTTTAAAAGGCATGTTATACCTTAATCCAGTACGAAACTGATGCAGAAAAGCTCTACAGGAGCTTTCTGCGTTAAGTTCTGCAGGAGCTCTCTGTGTTACTTTCGTTCTGCATTAAGCAGCCATATACATTTAAAGCTCCCTATGTTTAATCAGTACTTGGTTACTTTAGAGGGGGTTTTACTGCGTTTTAGCTATGTTCTATGTTAATGATATCTTGGGAGTTTGTAAATTGTGAATATCAAGGAAAACATTTTGTATAACTTTTGGTTTGCATTAAGCTGCCAGCTGATTAAAAAAAGAACAACAGAATTATACTTCTTTTGAGTGTTCATATTAGCCGGACTTTACTGTATACATGTAATATAATAAAGTAAACTTAAAAGTCGCCCCGTACTTCATTCTCAGTGTTGTTATATTTTCTGGTCCTTCGGGATCATAAGTTTTGATGTTATTAGTTTTGAAAATTGAACACTGCTTAAGCCGGTGCTAGGGGGCGTGAGTAGTGTTGCACTTTTAATTATTACTCATGAACAGACTCAATAAAACCGAGTCTGCAATTTTCTCTTTTTGCTTTTCTACTTTTGCTTTCGAAGGATCACCCATTTTCAGATTATTTATAGACAACTGCTCCCATGTAACCATAACTGGCCTTAAACGCACCACATTTAGTAGAATTTGTTGGATCCAAAATGTTTTGCAAAATCAATCACCGATCTGTTTGTAGTGTGAACACAGTTAGCAGTACATGCACAAAACAGCGGCGTTTGATCAGGTCTTAACATCTTGTAAAAACAAAAAGACCTTAATCTCATTGTTCTGGGAGTACAATACATGTATCTTCAAAATGCCACAGAACCCACTTTTTCTCATGTCCTTACTAATGCGCTAAAATGAAATATTTTATTAAAACATTGTTTCCGATAGTTCTATGTAAGACCGGTGCAAAATCATGCATCATTCAATTTGTTTACCTTGGCCCAGCGCGATGAACGCGGCTTGTCGAGCACGTTCCAGATGAAATTTTTCACCTTATTCCACTTGCTTTTCACCAGCGCCTCTCTCGTGTACTCAAGTCCTGCAACATACCACAAACCATTCAATAAATGGATACAAGAAAAACACTAAACAAACATACCCTAATTTACCCTACATATTCGGACACCAAATGTCCTGTCGCGCTGGGTTTGTAAAACCGAATAAGTTAATTTGGAACTATTTCGATAACTTTAAAATTAACACAGTAGCAAATAGTGCAGACCCTGATCAAACTGCTCCTTCGGGAGCAGTTTGATCTGGGTCTACACTATTTACCTCTGAGTATCTGACAGTCAACTTATAGTGTTTATGGTATACTATTTTCGTCAGTAACAACTTTCTATCCCTAATTTCATTTCCTCGTAGCGTCGATAACTATAGGCGATTCTGATCTTAATCTTTTTTCCAATGTGTGGTGTCAATAGGATTATACCACACTCCCACTAGTACCTAAATTACCACCAGAACGTAGGCGAATAGTGCAGACCCAGACCAAACTGCTCCAGACCGAGACATGTGATCACAATCTGCACTATTTGACCCAATGTTAACCTAATTCAAAGTTATGCAACATGCGGCAAATTCAATTACTTTACAAATTAATGGGGAGGGGTGTTTTGAATAGTTTGGTGTACAGGGGAACGGCTGAACATGAGTGACAACAGCGAGTAGAACGCACAATCTCTGCTAATAGTTGAACTGCTGCAGAAGTTCCACCCGCTTCTTATTAACCCTTTCCCTAATGAATATTCATGTAGGAAATAATGACGTCATGTTTATTTTTAAAATTATTTTTGTAATGGCATATGAACACATGACATTTTGGCTCAGGCCAAATCAGATCTATATTACACCATAAGCAAACAGAGCAGACCCTGATCAGACGGCTCCTATAGGAGCCGTCTGATCTGGGTCTACTCTGTTTGCAGATGCGTCAAAATGCGCTTACATATGGGAAAGGGTTAAATATCAAACTATGTTATCTTCCCTACAAACATACAATCTGAATGTCAAACTGATTGGATTCTGATGTGGCGCCGTGTTACCCGGTGTCTTATCTGGATCCAAGCTGTTTGCAAAAGTAAATACTAATTTGTTTGATATATAGAGGATTTAATAAAACTAGGTATGTGGAAAGACGCAATTTTAACTTAACGATGTTGCAATAATTATAATTACAAGTGCTTGACGAAGGATGGAAAACATGTTAATCACAAGGGAATATCAAAGTAAGATGCTACATTATTGATACTTTTACAGAACCAAGCTCTATCAATAAAAATAATTTTAGACAAACATTAAAGTCCTTAATCAAGCGCCGCCTTGAAAATTCTGCGTCTGATCTGGGACTGCACTATTTGCTATGGCGTAATGTCGCGGCAGTAGCGGTAAAATGGTTAGAAACCTACTCTATGAAAAACGAGCGTGGGCGCCAATAATATTCTAGACAGCCTCTCTCTCTTACAGCGTGGATTCTTACTTTGCGTGTAGTGCTGAATACTTTTTTTTAATTTAGATTACGAATCTCGTCTTGTTTTAGGTTTTTATAATTTAAAAAGATCGAAAGAAATAAAACATATCAAAAGTGGAACGTCGTTCTCCTGTGGTTTGGCTAAGTATGAACTGCGATGAGTCGCGTGCAAACTTTTATCGAGACTCACTTACTTTGCACACGACTCCCAATAAACCACAGGTCGACGATGTTTATACCTTTATCTGACATGAACGACTTTCGACGTTTTTGCATATGCAGATGAGCCATTCCACTTTGAATACTCAACTTTCAAAGTGTGTGTGTGCCCCAACCACTGACAAATATCTTGGCTGAGTACGAGTTGAGATAAAAACAATAGGTTCTTTCTACATGGAATGTGCTATCTGATTTCACTTATATTTTTCTTTGATGAATATTCATGACTGGTTAAAATAATGACATTATGAATATTTATTAGCTGAATTTATATAATGACATATGGGCGCATTTTTTGGAATTGGAAGAAACTTTAGCGCGATCTCTATTATAATTTCATAAGCAAACAGAACAGTCCCATACCAGTTGCAGCGACCATTAAAATGGTTAATATTATTCTGTTTCGGTATAAACGTGGTTTATAGGCGTTAATGGGAGTTTGTTATCCTTTAATACTGTCCACGTTGAGTATTCATGTTAGATATAATGACATCATGAATATTTATTAGCATAAAATTTACAATAGAACATGTACCCAAGATAATTATATTGGTACTGGTAGACACTGTAGAGTCAGGTCTGGGTCTGTTAACCTTTTCCTCCATAAATACGCCTTTCTATGCCTCTGTAATAGTCACTTCTTGAAACCATTGTCATAAATAGAGCATTTGCTAGGAGCAAATGCTCTATTTATCACAACGGTTTCAAACTACAAAATTCTAAACTTTTTCCTTTTCTCTAGTTAATGCTCCTTTTCGGTAGATTTATTAAAAGAGGTTGGATCTAAAAATAGCCTATGAGGTAATGGGTTAATTCATAAGCAAATAGAGCAAATAGATCAGACTCAGATCTGACGGCTCCTATAGGAGACTTCTTATCTTGGTCTACACTGTGTATTTGAACGTGGGAAAGGGTTAAATGGTGAATATTCATGGCAGAAAACACCCATTATAAACATTAATTAACTACATATTTAATGTTGTTATATAAAACGAGTGGACACATAGTTATTCAAAGTATTATAGAATCGACATAAGCAACGAGAGCAGACTCTAGTCAGATGGCTCCTACAAGATCCGTTTGAAATTGGTCTACTCTGTTTTCAAAATGCGTCACTATGGAAACCATAGTCAACAAATTAATGTTTATTTTATTATTTTGTTTACGATTATGGCAACGGTTCCATTTATCACCTAACTCTTTAACCTACCATACACGGCCTAACTATCATCAGCAAACAGCTTGGATCCAGATGAGACGCCGAGTAACTCGGCGTCTCATCAGGATCCAAGCTGTTTGACACTCTGTCAGTAGTGTTTTCACAAATTTGAACGAATCGCAAGAAAGCAAAACTCGCTTCATATCAAAGTAGACAATATTGTTTAGGCGGCAGGATAAATGGTTAAATGTTGATATATGTATATGAGCTAGTTTGACAAATGAGCTGTTGCACCTTATTGCTTATGAATATTTCTGTTACAACTGCTAGTGTACTTTACTACTATACCTCATGACTATTTATGAAAGGAATAATGACTTGATGAAACTTAATTGGATGTTGTTTTATAATGGAATATGAGAACACATGACATTTTGGTCATGGCAGTAAGTGTAGAATCAGAGTCATGTCAGTTCATAATCAAACAGAGCATAGTTATCCTGATCCTAAAAGAGCCGTCTGATCAGGTATACTCCGTTCCCAAAGGCGAGCTGAAGGTTTATATCAGCCGTGCGTTCGGTTAAGGAAAGCGCTCGCAACTGTTGGCAATGAAGTGTAACGGCGTTTTCCATGTAAACGTTCCAAAACGTTAGGGTTGTAGACAACAGTTGTGAGAGTTACGCTACAGTGTTCCTCTAATCTTTACTAAAGAGTAGATGAATACTCCAGCGTAACTCTCGTCGCTGTTGAAATTACTACCGAATATTTATGTAAGAACAAATGACATAATTATTGTTAGTTCTTTATCAACTCACATGATCTCAGTTGTCCAAGACAGAAATTATAGAACCAGTCCTATACATTGCCATAAGCAAACTGAGTAGAACCTGATCAGACAGCTTCTGCTTTCTGGTCTGGGTCTACTCTGTTTGCAAAGAGTAAAGATTAAATGAACGCACGCCTGGTGCTTGCTTGATGCGGATTACAACACAAACATGTCAGTCTGTCAAACACTGGTATCGCAAGATCGCCTTGAACGTTTCGACCTGGGAAATAGTCTGCAAATATTATTCTGTTAAGATGTGTTTTGTTTTAAATAAATGCACTTATGTCAACTAGCTTTAGCCCCAAAGAGACGCCAAGCTACCCTTGGCCCCATCTTGATCCAAATTATTAGCAAAAATTGATATTATTACAAATTCGTACAGAGCATGGTCACAGGTAAAAGCGTGGTCTATAAGCTGGCACCTGAACACACAGGAAATCGATGGAAAGAGACAGAGTCAAAACGAATCATTAAGGATGCGCAAATGATGAATACATGAGCCAGTTGAAATTCACCAGCTTTCAGAAAACCTGTGTTAATGGTTTCCTTCATGTAAATTTATGTAAGAAAAAAGCTATGCCAACATGGCATTGTGATATTGAGAACAAAGGAATTCTTTCCCATGGCTGGAATTATAAAATCAGATCTATGTAATCCCATCAGCAAACAGCGTGGAGACTGATAAAATTCTACGGTCCAATTTAGTCAATGAATATAGAAGTTTTTCGTTTAACACATTCCATCCTAGTGACGCATTTTGGCGCCTCTGTAAAATTCACATTTTGAAACCAGTGTGATAAATAGAGCATTTGCTTCTAAAGGGGCAAATGCTCTATTTATCACAATAGTTTTAAGCTACCAAATTCTAAAATGTTCCTTTTCGCTAGTTAATGTTCCTTTTCGGTTGATTTATTCAAGGATGTTGGATCTAAAATAGCACATGAGTGAATGAGTTAAACATTATACTCTGTTAATATGTTCGCAAGGTTTGCTCACAAAATTACTCCAAAATCGGTATATACATGTATGTGACCTAAAATAACTTAGTGCTAAAGAGCAAGGCAATAAAATTATTGTTTGCATCGAGAAAATGACGAAACTTGATTGCTACGGTAACCAACGGAAATCCCGAACCTGCGCCTTTGAACGAAAATATCCTGTGTGAAAAGAGCGCTATATAAACGTGGTATAATAACGATAATAATAATAATAATAATAAAATTAATAATAATATCGAAAATGCACATGATTGTGATACAAGATAAAACGTAATCGTTGATGTTTATACTTATGTGTTGTACAGCAAAAAATTATTGTTCTAATTTGAATAATAAAACCATAGCAACCCGAATAAATACTCACACAGTGACGAATAACACCCGAATCTTCAATATCACGTGAAAGATTTGTCATTTTCAGAGTTAATCGGTAAAAATTCTTGCGATGTACTCGTAGATCTACTTATTTTCAGCATATAGACAAATGAGTCATTTTAAAACGTGTTTCAAGTAGAATCTATTACTTTAACCATTTCGGCGCCAAATTTCTAATTGTCGTCTGTAAACCATTTTTGTTAAATCATTCGGTAAAATAAGGAAATGAGTTAAATAAATGCAAACTTAAAAGGAATAAAGCATAGATACAGAAATAGAGTTTGAGACAAATAGTGAAGTCCTTAATCAGACGCCGCCTTGAAAAGGCGGCGTCTGATCTGGGACTGCACTATTTGTCGTGGTGCATTTTTGCGACATTGGCGGTGAAAGGGTTAAGCAAGTTATACTGACGTCAGCAACCAGAACGATTTCATAAGATATATACATGTATCTGGTCTTCGAGTGAAAACGATATTCTTGATGTTTTTGATATATTTGAAATCAGCAAAGAACAAAGACTCCCTAACAGCAAATAACAAATGGAAAAATATCAATAACAGAAAAAATACAACGCAAGCAAAATATCAAGAGGTGAGCGCACCAAAGCAGCGTACGCCCGTGTTCACAAAGAATCAAGCGAGTGATTCTGATCAGGAAACAGAATCAAATTTTCAGTCTTGATATTCTTGCAAACGAATTATATAGCATGTCCCTTCGTATAAACGTTTTTCACGGTTCCTGTAGGAACCATCTGATCAGGGTGTGCCCTGTTTGCTTATGAAATTACATAGATTTGGCTCTACAGTTTTCGTCAAAGCAAACAAAACAATGTGAAAAGTTTACTGTATAGAAATCAGCAAATGAATATTCATGATACCACTATTTCTTACATGAACAGTGAACAGGGACAATGTTAACCCATTACCTCATAGGCTATTTTTAGATACAACCTCTTTGATTAAATCTACCGAAAAGGAGCATTAACTAGAGAAAAGGAAACTTTTAGAATTGTGTAGTTTGAAACCATTGTGATAAATAGAGCATTTGCTCCTATAGGAGCAAATGCTCTATTTATCACAATGGTTTCACAAAGTGACTTCCACAGAGTCGTCAAAAGTCGTCAATATGAGGGAAAGGGTTAAAGCAGAATATTTTTAAACATTATTTTTCTGAAGAAAAAAACCCCAACAAACAAACAACAACTCCAATATACCCTTGATAATCCCATTTTATTATTTAAATCCCAGTTTGATGACCAACTGCTTAACCCTTTAATCCATAAATACGCCTTTTTTACGCCTTTGCAAACTGAGTAGACCCAGATAAGACGACTCCTATAGTAGCCGTCTAATATGAGTCTGTCCTGTTTACATTCAATATATTGCAGTTCTTATTGTCTACCTTCAGTCACAGTAAGGAAGCATTTTGTTAAAACGGTACTACCCATTTAAAAAATGCAGCGAATAAATATTTCATGACGTCATTAAATCTAGCCTGAATATTCATGGAGCAAAGGGTTTAACTCTTGAGATATACAGTGTTTACTTACCTTTGATTCGTTTAACCCATTCTCTCATATTGACGACTTTTGACGACTCTTTAAAGGCATTTTGTGAAACCATTGTGAGAAATAGACCATTTGCTCCTATAGGAGCAAATGCTCTATTTACCACAATGGTTTCAAACTGCAAAATTCTAAAATTTTCCTTTTCTCTAGTTAATGCTCCTTTTCAGTAGATTTATTCAAAGAGGTTGTATCTAAAAATAGCCTATGAGGAAATGGGTTAAACATTTAAGAAACTATTGACCAAGTGATACACAGCTTGGATCCTGATGAGATGCCGAGTTACTCGGTGATACTGATTATATCCCGAGTTACTCGATACCTGGTCTGGATATAACATGTTTGCCAATACGGGTCAGGTTGTGATGTGTAAGGCGACTGGTTAACATGGGTAGTTATAAGAATTCTTATAAAACAATGATCAACATAATGTTCTTGAATTATAAACACTATTATGCAATATTCTTTGATCATACAACATTATTAGACTGAGAATCAAGTGTGTTAGCATGTGGAAGAAATTTAAAACGAAAGTTCTGATTCTGGTCAATATTCCGATCTCTTTTTCCCTTTGTAAATATGGGCTCTGTGCTTATCAACATCCGTTTTTAAACAGCACATTTAAAATGGCAAATCTCTCAAAAGGGTACAGGTTTCAATTGCTTCAAGTATATTGCATACAGTAAACCCCCTCTAATGCGGCCACCAAAAAGGGACATAATTCAAAGTGGCAAAGACAGGTGGTAGCTTATTGCAGGACGAAAGTTATGCAGAAAGCTCCTATATGAGCGTTCTGCATAAATTTCGTCCTGCATTAAGCAATCACCTGCTTATAAAGACACCCATGTTTATTCATTAAGTGGTCGCATTAGAGGGGTTCTGCTGTAAAAGGAAAAGCTCGCTTATTCAAACACTCAACTACGTATCGGCCATGTCTATGTGACGGGTGAAAGCTTGATACTGAAGTAAAATAATTTAAATAGCTCCTCTGAAGCTATCTGTATGACTTTAACCTTCCATTAGGGAGCCATCTGCCTAATCAGTTCTCAATTCATTTCTTCTTTACAAATAGTTTTGATTAGTGAGTTTTTTCATGTTATTACGAAATACCTTTTGACTCAAACTGAGTTTTTAAGTTGTTGGTCACCTCCAGCTCGTCTTCGAATTGAAACAGACTCGATACACAGCAGTCTGATATACTTCCGGATCCGATCTGCCAGAACTCCAGCTCGTGGCGAATGGACGCCCCGCACACGTGTTTCGGCAGGTGTAACTCCCCTGTCCTGTAGAAATCCAGAACTGACGTGAAAAGTGTCGCATTACGGTCGAAGAAATACATATTGAGTTCAGGGACGTATTCCGCCGATGACGTCGATAGAGCCGACAGACGCGTGTCCGGTTTGGATTTAAGAGTTCCCATTGTCGTTGTAAACAAGATACCGCCGACATTGAGATTGACTGCGTCGGAAAACTTAGAACATTTAGACCAGTCGATCAACATTGTGTGGAATTATTTATTTTTACATTGTAACTGAAGTCCATCTTTATAGGCACGAACATCCAACTGGCAGTTTAACCTACCGTCTATCTACGAATGTTCTTTCTCAGCGAAATACTCTAAAAGGGAAGTTTAGTACTTATCCTCGGAAAATAAATTCCACTTTATATTGACAATATCTTTAACGACACTCGTTATGCTAACAGATGAAATACACAATAATTATAATTAATATTGTTATTCTTTCCTGAATTCATTCCTAGCACATTCCAGACATATAGATTCCCGCAATCCTGTGGAATTACCCCTGTTTGACGGTGAAGTGGTTTTCTACTGTGAATGGTATCGATTTAATCATTTAGCTCTTCAATAACCTTTAGCCCGACTGTGCCTGATATTTTCAAACGTGTTTATCTATGGCATATTTCGAACTACTTGAGCAGAACCAAACGGTTGTATACACAGACTGTTTCTATGACAGAACCTGGAAAATGCAGTTCGTTTTACTATTACAACAGAGAGCAGCCTTGGAACAATTAACTGTTAAGTCTACACCACGAATATCGACCTCCTGGTTATAGAGTCAGCAAAGTGACTATTTTTGTCGTGATTAATAATGGAATGGTGATAACTGTAGATCATTAGAACGACAAAACACAAACTAATTTACGATCGCTAATTGCCTGGCTCTAGATCAGATATGAGGTAATTGAGGACGTGATATAACCAGAACCATAACGTAAGTAATCCTGTTTAGTAAACAGGTATGCCACCATTTCATACGGAGACAGTTAAAGCAGGCTATTTGTTCTGTAAGGCGATGGAAATGGATTGTAACGTATCCGTAACTATGGCCGTGTGTTGTCTCGAGGGGCATACATTTAATGGGCGTCACCTGTAACACTCCAGTAGACAATGATACTTACAACAGGCATTAGCTCTCGCTCTCCGTCTATCTCTCTTCCCCTCTCCTCTCTGTCTCTGTCTCTGTCCCTCTGTCTCTGTCTATCTGTCTGTCTCTCTCTGTCTCTCTCTCTCCCCTTTCTCTCTCTGTCTCGCACTCTTTCTCTTTCACTCACTCAGTCTCTCTCTGTCAATACGTATCTATCATTCTATCTCTTTTGCTCTCCTTATCTAACTCTAACCCAATATCTTGCTCTCGCTGTCTATTTTTCTCTTTCCCTCTCTTTTCATAGTATCCTCCCTCTTTCTCTTCTTTCTCTCCTCACATCTCTTGCCTCTCCCCTATCACCGCGTTTTCTTCCCTACTTTCTCTCTCTCATTCCCGTCCCGTTACCCTATATCCTTTCTCTCGTCCACTATGTCTTTCTTGTCTCTCATTTCACTTCTCTAACTCCTCTTCTATTCATATACCCCGTCTCTCCCTCTGACTAACTAGCCACAGAAAAAGTATTTTACATGGTTTTGGTAATCTACACACTAATACTCATTAAAAGTTACAATAAAAACAGATGGCAACTTAATGCAGTGTTAAAGTCAAGCAGATCTTCCTGCATTATTTTCATTCTGGATCAACTATTTAAATTATTTTAGAGATTTTTTACTGTAGAGACGTAATAAATAATTAGGTGCTTGCGTTTATGCTGGTCAATGTTGCAGATTGATAAGACCCGTTATTCGCTAACAATTCTACATACATGTATTTTATATATGTCTACATTATGTGGAATAAAAGCACATAATATGTTGATTGATCTCTATGAACGACCAGTGGGTGTCATATAAAAGCAAAACACGGCATTAGACAAGTATAATTTGATATAATAATCATCAAACAAATTATGAATCCTTAAAAATCTTATTGAACCCTTTACACCATGAATATTCATGTAATAAATAATGACGTCATGCATATTTATTAGCTTGGTATTTTAAAATGACCCGTGAACACATGGCAATTTCGCCATGACAGAAACTGTAGAATCAGATCTATATTATTTCATAACCAAACAGGACGGACCCTGATCAGACGGAAGCCTTTTGATCTGGATCTACTCTGGTAGCAAATACGTAAAAAGGCATATTTATACTGTATAGGGTGTTAATGCCTAAACATTCCCCGTTGTCATAACAGATTTGCCGGATGACTCGCGTGACAACGCAATACTGACTATGCTATACACTGGTTTAACCCTTTCTTTCATATAAACGCATTTTCAAGCATTTGCAAACAGAGTAGACCCAGATCAGACGGCTCCTACAGGAGCCGTCTGATCAGGGTCTGCTCTGTTTGTTGATGGAACTTGATAGATATGTTCCTTTAATTTCTAAAATGGCTATAGTATTCCACCTTCCATGTTTCATTGTAACTATTTTGTCCATGAATATTTAGTAGATATTGAAAAACATTTGAAATAAATATATTACAGGGAAAGGGTTAATGTAAAATATTTGTTGAACTGAATATTCTGAAAAAAGCACGTAGGCAGGAAATGCCATACTTTTATGGCTTAATTCATAATACTGTTCTTTATTACATCCAGTTCAGGAAAGCATTTATCTCGTTCATATATTTTGTTGTCAGATTGTCAAACAGTAGGAAGCCTATTGGGACACCGAATTGGTCAGTTTCTCAACTGAATCTGAACTACTGGCAAAGCTGTTGAGGCAAATACATATTTGCCTTCAGAACTCTAATGGCGAATTTGTGTGATAACCTTTGCAAACAGGTTGGATCCAGAAGAGACGCCGAGTAACTCGGCATCCCAACAGGATTCAGACCGTTAGACATTTTGACTCTGGTTGTTTTTAAAAAATGTGGGATAATCGACACAAAGCAGACGACAATATTTGCAGACGACAATTGCTCAGATTGCAGACGGATAAGCGAAAACCAGTGGTGAAATGATGAAATTGTCGTGTCTAATGGCCAATAAAGTACAGTCAAACCCCGCTAATGCGACCACCTAAATGAGGTATAATTCTGAGTGCTAGATGCAGATGGTAGCTGAATGCAGGACAAAAGTAATGCAGAAAGCTCCTACAGGAGCTTTCTGCATTACTTTTATCCTGCATTAAGCAACCACCTGCTTATAAAGAGACCCATGTTTATTCATTAAGTGGTCGCATTAGAGGGGTTCTAATGTATTGCAATAAGCTGCACTCACTGAGAAGCCTTAGAAGTATGCTTCGTTGCACCTACCCATAAGCCCGCTGTTAAAAATCAAAGGCTCCTCAAATCTGGTTTTGGTGCCAAACTGGCTCCTTCTGATCAAGCTGTTGAGAAATTATTGACCGAATGTCAAACAGCCTGGATCCTGATGAGTCGCCGAGCTTCTCGCCGTATCATCTGTTTCTAAACTATTTGCAAATGCGAGTCAGGTTAAGGATCTGGAGATAAGGGATACTCAATGAAGTGTTCATTGGAGCGGAACATCGACACCAGGCGACGCCTCTCCCTGGATTTGAAACGTAAACATAACAACATATTGGAAACCATAATCAAGGCAAAACATGGAAACACGATAAGAGAACTGGATTGCGTAATAGAAAAAATCGTTACTTAGTGAAAGTTAAAAATATATGAACTGTGAAAGACAACTTCATTATTTTGAAACGTACATGCACTAGTAAACGCAAATTCGATGAAATTGATTTCGTAATAATTATTATTATCAAATGATTAGTTCAACTTAAACCGATTACATTGTGATAAACTTTATCTCCTTATTATAATGTATTGGAAATGGTTTCAGGTTCTTACAATATTAGACCCCCCCCCCACAAACACACACGGTCACCACCACAAGTACACACCACAAAGCAATAAAACGGATAGAGAAAGATAAATATATCAATGTTGAATGAGCAGCTGCGTAAGCGAACTCAAAGTACTTGGATTTCTAATATAAATATCAACATTCCTCCATAATAACTATTGACAACGGAATACATAATTTATCAGTACAGTACAGTCTCACTAATACATAATTTATCAGTACAATACAGTCTCACTATTACGTAATTTATAAGTACAGTACAGTCTCACTATTACGTAATTAATAAGTACAGTACAGTCTCACTATTACGTAATTTATAAGTACAGTACAGTCTCACTATTACGTAATTTATCAGTACAATACAGTCTCACTATTACGTAATTTATAAGTACAGTACAGTCTCACTAATACATAATTTATCAGTACAATACAGTCTCACTATTACGTAATTTATAAGTACAATACAGTCTCACTATTACGTAATTTATCAGTACAGTACAGTCTCAGTAATACGTACTTTTATCAGTACAATAGTCTCAGTAATACGTAATTTACAATAGTCTCAGTAATACGTAATTTACAGTAGTCTCAGTAATACGTAATTTTATCAGTACAGTAGTCTCAGTAATACGTAATTGTATCAGTACAGTCTCACTGATACCTAATTTATCAGTACAGTACAGTCTCACTGATACCTAATTTATCAGTACAGTACAGTCTCACTAATACGTACTTTATCAGTACAGTCTCACTAATACGTAATTTATCAGTACAGTCTCACTAATACGTACTTTATCAGTACAGTACAGACTCACTAATACGTACTTTATCAGCACAGTACAGTCTCACTAATACGTACTTTATCAGTACAGTATAGTCTCACTAATACGTACTTTATCAGCACAGTACAGTCTCACTAATACGTACTTTATCAGTACAGTACAGTCTCACTAATACGTAATTTATCAGTACAGTCTCACTAATACGTACTTTATCGGTACAGTACAGTCTCACTAATACGCAATTTACCATAGAGGATAGCCTCACTAAAACAGGTGTAATTCTTGATTTTTAAAAACATGTGGTCACTTAATGCAGGACAAAAGTAATGCAGAAAGCTCGAATAGCAGCTTTCTGTATTGCTTTTGTCCTGAATTAAGCAGTATCACTAATACGTACTTTATCAGTACAGTACAGTCTCACTAATACGTACTTTATCAGCACAGTACAGTCTCACTAATACGTACTTTATCAGTACAGTACAGTCTCACTAATACGTACTTAATCAGTAGTCTCACTTATACGTACTTTATCAGTACAGTACAGTCTAACTAATACGTAATTTTACATTACAGTCTCACTAATACGTAATTGCACAGTACAGTCTCACTAATACGTACTTTATCAGTACATTCTCACTAATACGTACTTTATCAGTACAGTACAGTCTCATTAATATGTATACCAGTACAGTCTCACTAATACGTACTTTATCGGTACAGTCTCGCTAATACGTAATTTATCAGTACATTCTCACTAATACGTACTTTATCAGTACAGTACAGTCTCGTTAATATGTATACCAGTAATACCAGTATTTAACAGTACAGTCTCACTAATACGTACTTTATCAGTACAGTACAGTCTCACTAATACGTAATTTATCAGTACAGTCTCACTAATACGTACTTTATCAGTACAGTACAGACTCACTAATACGTACTTTATCAGTACAGTACAGTCTCACTAATACGTCATTTATCAGTACAGTCTCACTAATACGTCATTTATCAGTACAGTCTCACTAATACGTACTTTATCAGTACAGTACAGACTCACTAATACGTACTTTATCAGTACAGTATAGTCTCACTAATACGTACTTTATCAGTACAGTCTCACTAATACGTACTTTATCAGTACAGTACAGTCTCACTAATACGTAATTTATCAGTACAGTCTCACTAATACGTACTTTATCGGTACAGTACAGTCTCACTAATACGCAATTTACCATACAGTATAGCCTCACTAAAACAGGTGTAATTCTTGATTTTTAAAAACATGTGGTCACTTAATGCAGGACAAAAGTAATGCAGAAAGCTCGAATAGCAGCTTTCTGCATTGCCTTTGTCCTGAATTAAGCAGCCACCTGCTTTCACAGACTCCTATAATAATAAATCACGTGGTCGCATTAGCGAGAGTATATTGTAGAAGTTCTAGAAAATTGAACTTCTGTGTTTTATTGATTTGGGGTATCTCCTCTAAATCTGATTGTAGCAAGTCACATACCAATAATGGAACAATAGTGAGGTGAGATTTGTACATACAGGATAATTTGTTTCAACTGGAAAAGAGATTAAAATTCCTATCCACGGTATAGATTATCTAGAGATAATGATCTGGCGAGTCCTGTTACAACACGGAAGAGTCCAGTTACAACATTGGTACAATACGGGTGAGTCCAATTACAGCTTTGGTACAACATGCATGGGTCCAGTTAGAACTTGGGTACAACCCGGGTCAGTCCAAATACAACACAGATCAATCCAATTACAACTTACTAAAATCGAGTGACAGAACTGGGTGTACAACAAGGCTGATTCAAGTTAAAACATGGGTACATCACAGGTCAGTCCATGCAGTTACAACACGGGCGAGTCCAGTCACACCATGGGTGCAGAACGAGGCAGTCCAGTTATAACATGGACAAATCACGTATGAGTCCAATTGCATCACGGGTTCAACACGGGTACAACAAGGGTAGGTCCATTTACAACACGGGTAGGTCTAGTTACAACAGATGTACAACACGGGTACATGTACAACGCGGGTAGGTTCAGTTACAACATGGGTACAACACGGGTAGGTTCAGTTACAACACGGGTACAACACGGGTAGGACGGGTAGGTTCAGTTACAGCACGGGTACATTGTACAACACGGGTAAGTTCAGTTACAACACAGGTACAGCACGGGTATGTTCAGTTACAACATGGGTACAACACGGGTAGGTTCAGTTACAACACGGACAGCTTCGTTTTGCAGTTTTACCGAAGAGTCTTGGCTCTATACGGAGAAGTCCTCCCAAACTGTGGAGACATATATACATAAGACCAATATAATTGGTTTAATTTCTATATACAAAGTAAATTTAACCCTTATCATGCCTTATCATATCAAGTTTGACCTGTCTCGCATTTGCAAACAGCTTGAATCTAGATGAGACGCCGCGTAAATTGGCGTCTCATTAGGGCCCACGCTGTTTGACACTCGGTCAAAAGTTTAATCCAACGATTGTATGAATCAGGGGTAAGTAAAAATGCAAAGTTTTTGCATACATAAATTATCGTGACAATACAATTATTCATGAGTCCGATTGTTTAAGAGACTGGTTATAATACACTACAATGAATTAAGGGTATATCAGACAGGTGGTAGCTTGATGCAGGACAAAAGTTATATAGGAGCCTTCTGCATTACTTTCTGCATTAAGCTACCATCAGTGAGTTATGATTACTGTATAAACCCTTAACACACTATCCCCGTCTTGGCTCGAAAATGCAAACAGTTTGGAATCCAGATGAGACGCCGAGTAACTCGGCGTCTCATCAGGATCCAAGCTGTTTGACACTCGGTCAACAGTTTCTCAAACGCATGTACGAATCAGAAATAAAAAAAACATACAGCAGGTCAGAGTTTTGGTAGATATATTTTTACAGCACGACAAAGGTTAAACCAGTAATCTGTCCCTGATCATTAGAATTTAAGGTAGTTCCCAAATGCTCATATTCTTCAACTAATTGAATGTTAGTATAGAAACTGTATGATCTGAATCTATAATTTGGTTATACAGTAAAATCACGATTATTCGAATTTTCTGTATAGAAGAACTTAGATCATTTTAGGCAGGTGGCTGTTTAATGCATGTTGAAAATCATGCAAAAAGCTCCTCTAGGAGCTTTCTGCATGACTTTCACAATGCATTAAGCTGTCACCTGCATTAAAGATCCATAATAATACGTACTTTAGTGTTTGAATAATCGAGATTTTACTATACAGTAAAACCTCTCTATAACGACCACTAAATTGTGTTAATTAATTGGTATTTTGGGCAGGTGGTTGCTTAAAGCAAGGTGAAAGTAAAACAGAACGCTCCTATAGGAGCGTTCTGTTTTACTTTCACCTTTCTTTAAGCATCCACATGCCTTTAACACAAAATACTTGATGTAATTTAGTGGTCGTTATAGAGAGGTTTTACTCTATGTGATAAATAACCTGTATTGTCTTTCGTGACAATTCATTTACTTCAATTGTATTTCTATACACGAACCTAAGTGTACTTAAAAATGGTTGAAATCTTAGATGAATATTCATCAGGTAAAGGGTTAAGATATTGTAAAGCGAACATTCACACACAAACACATACACAAATGCACTTAGCATTTTAACCCTCTATCACATGAATATTCATGTAAGAATTAATGGCATCATAAATATTAATTAGACTAATTGTAATCCATGTAATAGCAAATGGACGCTGGAATATTTAACCATGGCCATGGTAGAATCGCATCTATAATATTGTATAAGACGCGGTTTTATCCGAGACATCAATATTGTTAAGGTTTGGTATTATTCTTTGTGATTTATGTTTTCCTCTATAAGCTCATATGTTGTTACTTTTATGCAAACTGTGACGAAAATAAAGGATCTGTTCTGTTCTGTTCAGCAAACAGAGCAGACCCTGATCCTATAGGAGCCGTCTGATCTGGGTCTACTCTGTTTGCAAAGGCGTAGAAATCTATTTATAGAGTTAAGGGTTAACCATCATCCGGGTATCCTCGACCTGGTTCCCATTTGTAAATAATTTTTATCCTAATGAGGTACCCACAGACTGATCAGGATCGAAACTGTTTGACAATTGAGCAATAGTTTCTCAACAGTTTGACGTCATGACATTTGGTCAATAGTTTCTCAAAAGCTTGTTAATATTGGAAGTATTTGAGCAGACATTTAGTCAAAGCGAGATGTGTGTTAACTTTGGAAAATCATCAGCACGAAAATGACATAAATCTGTTTTAACACTTTCGGCGCCAAATTTCTAATTGTCGTCTGCGAACCAATTTTGTAAAATTATTCGATACAATAAGGAAATGAGACAAATAAATGCAAATTTCCAAGGAACAAAGCACATATATAGAAATAGAGATTGAGACAAAAAGTGAAGTCCCTGATCAGGCGGCGTCTGATCTGGGACTGCACTATTTGTCGTGGTGCATTTATGTGACATTGGCGGTGAAAGGGTTAAAGTGAAAGTGCCTACTACATTCAATAACGTCATGCAACTTGGTATTTGTTATGTTCAATCATTATTGTGAAGAATGTCAATTTGAACTTATATCGAATATTGTCGCCAAAATACAGCAACTGAGATAACTTTTAGGTCTAAATTCCTGTACAACAAAATCTAGTGCCAGACCTGTCAGTTATGCCTGACCCTCTAATAGGAAACAATGATAAAATGGATAAGAGCCAGATTATGCAGACGACACATGGTCATGGTAATTAATTTTTCAAGGCAATTACAAGTGAAAACAGAAAATGCATTGTGGTTACAGGCTTAATGTGAGAGCTACACGATGTTTGCTAAAATGAGAGTATAAAATGTGACAAATTCACAATATGATGATGCATACATGTATACTAATGAAATTGGTACAAACGTTTTTATGTGAACTTATCTTGATTAACACACACTGAGAATAATATCAGTGATCTGATTCATAACAGTTTACTGTGAAGAGCGAGAGATTTTTCTTAAAATGGGCATATATTTTGTTGCAGTCGAGTCTCTTATCGGTATTTGTCAGCAGCAATTAAAACCTCCGTCATTTCATCTTCTTTCTGGAAAATATTATCTAAATGGTGTAGAGTTGTAAGGATTTACCTATTATTAAGGTTAATTGGCGACAAGTGTGCTATTGTACGGTCATGTCCGTCACTATCGCGACGGACATATAAGACCGTACAATATCCCACACTTGTCGCCAATATACAACAACTGATATAACGTTTAGGTCTAAATTCCTGTACAACAAAATCTATTGCCAGACCTGTCAGTTATGCCTGACCCTCTAATTGAAAACAATGATAAAATGGACAAGTCAGATTATGTAGACGACACATGGTAATTAATTTTTCAAGGCAATTGCAAGTGAAAACAGAAAATGCATTGTGGTTATAGGTTTAATGCGAGAGCTACATGATGTCTGCTAAAAATGAGAGTATAAAATGTGACAAATTCACAATATGATAATATTGTGTATACTACTGAAATTGGATAAACGTTCTGGTATGAACTTATCTTGATTAACACTCATTGAGAACAGTATCAGTGATCTGGTTCATAGCAATTTATTGAAGAGAGAGAGAGAGAGAGAGAGAGAGAGAGAGAGAGTTCTTAAAATGGGAATATGTTTTTTTTCGGTCGATTGTCTTATCTGTATTTGTCGGCAGCAATTATAACCTCTGCTATTTTATCTTCTTTCTGGAGAATATTATCTAAATGGTGTAGTGTTGATGGGATTTGCTTATTAGTAAGGATAATTGGCGACAAGTGTGATAGTGTACGGGCATATAAGACGGACATGTAAGACCGTACAATATCCCCTGTAATAGAAAATAAATCGTTTTCATCGATACTTTATTAGTTATACAGTTCTTTCCCAGGGTACATGACGATTTATTCCCGGCTGAGGAAAATCATGTTGCCCGAGCCGTTAGGCGAGGGTTACATGATTTTACCAGCCGGGAATAAATCGTCATGTACCCTGGGAAAGAACTGTATAACGAATTTATTATACTGCAAAGTTTTACGGTTCGGATAATTTATATAAATCCATTTTTGCATGTTGAATCACTAAACACGCTAATTCCCCTAAAAGCGCCCCAATACAATTATTTCTACCCGAAGGTATCCGAAGTGTTTTGTATTGTATTTCATCGGCGTTCGTGTTATTATAGATGGCTGGACGATATAATAACTCCTCTAAAAACTGTTTTATTGGTCATTTCAAACAATGGTGTTTTTTAATTCATTTCTGCATTGTTTTCTTTACGTATCAATAGTTGTCTATTATGAATTTTGCTATTGTTTAGCCGAGTCGAGAAGTGGGTATTTTGGTTGCTGACCATAATATGTGGGGCCTGCCATGGGGCTTTTCTATGTACCCTGTCAGCTCACAGGGTACATGGACTCATGTACACGGCTAGTTAACCAATCAGAAGTGAGGATTTTACTTTGCAGTATAATAAATATTTTTGTTCTATTACAAAATATTACCGACTTGTATCAAACGGTTAACGAAACTTAAACACAACCCAAATAAATACTAATACATTGCTGAATAACATCGGCTCTTCGATATCAAACATATGAACGTTTTGTCTTCTTCTGTGTTTCTTGCGATGTTGTTCTTTTCAGTAATTAAACAAATGGTTTGTGTAATTTTATGGCGTTTTTAAACAGGCTGCAGGTAGAGACTACCACTTTAATCGTATAATTTCTACCTGAGTCTGAATGGAAATACAGTGCTCCCTCCGTACAACGATCCTCTCAATAACGATTCCCTCCTTACAACAACGCATGTCACTGTTTCCGAAACAACAAGGCTCCAGAAACAACTTTTTTCCATCGTATTTTCTTTATGCCACCATCAAACTCTATGTTGTGACCACTCTTTAGAATCGTCACTTTGTGACGATTCTAAAGAGTGGTCATAACATAGGGTTTGATTGAGGCATAACGGTTTTAGTTCTCGAAATACACCTTATCTGGGGATATGCAAACAAGCTAATTATATTTGATTTCCCCTCCCTATAACAACTCCCTCTGAACAACACATACAATATTCGTATCCCAAAGTGTGTCGTTGTAGAGAGGGAGCACTGTAATACAGTTATTCTCCCTTAACCGGAGTTTTAGTAAAGAAGAGTTATTATCTTTTTTTGCTGCTAAAAGAGGCATGAAAGTCTTGCAAACAGCTCCAAACTGGAACATTGGCATAGCTCTCAGTCTGTATTAAGCTGTCATCTTTCTTAAAGACCGGCACATTTTTGGTACATTTTAGATAGCATTTACTGTAAACTTGTAATACACTTATCCAAACGCATAAAACCCATTTCCTCATACAAAAGTTTTTTTTTCGCGCATTTGCAAAGTTGAACATAGTATGCCCAGATCAGAGTCTGCTCTATTTGCTTGTGAAATTATAATAAATCTCACTCTACTTTTTCTAGCACCACCAAACAGAACTAATTAATATTCATGATGCAACTATACACCAGGGAAAGGGTTAAAGTAGACAGCGTTCAATTTACGCCATTTTAAAACTGGTCAGTATATTAAAATCGCTTCCGGCCATTCGTGTTGGTTGAAACTGGACAGCAATGTGACGCACAGAATCACTGCCCTTTACATTAATCATCAAAATAAAACCATTTCTTACCTGCATGTCCTGGACATAGAGTGGGGCGTCACTCGGTGTTCGGCCAATAACATGTCAGCACAACACCACGTGATTAACCGGAAGCTGAGCATTTATTTCTCACATTCCGTGTTTACACATAATTTGGGCATTATGACGATTGCTAGAGTTTGTGTCATCATCAACCTGGTTGATGATTCGGCGTGTGCAGGGATTGTCGGCTTGGATAAATACAGAAGGATTTCAGATGGATTCAGCAGAAGAACCTGACAGCTTTGAAGAACACATCGTACAGACGAAATCCACTCACGAGGTAGGTGTTATTATTTTGGTTATTTATGACAGTGAATTCAGTGTCGCCGACATTCGCCTATGCATTATGTTTATTTCTAAGATACCTGCTATACTTTAATAACTTAAACATTTTACAAGCGAAGTTGCCATGCACTTTTCTTCATAAAATAATCTTTTCTTTGCCTTTGCTTCATATAAATGTGTTTTCACGCATCTGCAAACAGAGCAGACCAAGATCAGAATAGAGACACCCTTGTTTATTCATTAAGTGGTCGCATTAGAAGGGTTCTACTGTATAACTATACTGACTGGAATCAACATTTTCTCGTGCATATTTTCCAGACTATTTACAACCATGCAGCTAATCTCCTCTATCGTATTCACACTCCTGGTTGCGGCTGCATCGTGTCACGTGACTGTTTTTAGAGACGGTATGTGGCAATCGATTCCTGGACGAAGACCAGGCCTCAGTGGCTGGGATAGTTTCGGTAAGTCAACCAATCTTCCATTACTGCATTATTCGAATATAAAATACAGAAACCCTTTGTATACCATGGTGAGAATTTGATGTTTTTTTGTATAACTAATGACTACTAAATGCTGGTTGAGAGTCGTTTTTCTCAACTGTTTGTCTAAAAGTTCTGATTCCTTCTTTACTAAAATTTGGTATAAATAGGTTTCACTATATTTTTAAACTTAACCCATTCCCTCCTAGTCTATGTTTATACCCAACCTTTTTGAAGAGATTTACTGAAAATGAGTAGAGGAGCTTTCTGCATTACTTTTGTCCTGCATTAAGCAACCACCTGCTTATAAAGACACCCATGTTTATTCATTGAGTGGTCGCATTAGAGGGGTTCCACTGTACTCGTACCATTTTTAAAACATCAGCTTAAAGGGTTAAGTGTAGTTATTTTGCTGTTGTGGGATATGATATAGATGATGAAATTTTATTTTTCCTCTAATTATTTCCTTACTTCATGACTATATGCGTGTGAGTACTCATTTGTATTGCAATGTTAAACAATAGAGACCCAGAAATGTGACACATAATAAACGAGCAGACCCTTATCAGATAATTCCTATAGAATATGTCTGATCTAGGTCTACTCTATTTTCGAATGTGTAACACTGGTAGGAATGTGTAACACTGGTAGGAATGTGTAACACTGGTAGGAATGTGTAACACTGGTAGGAAATGTGTAACACTGGTAGGAATCAAATAACGCACTGTCAAGTGACAATGCATACATTTATCTGGCTGTTTCGTGTCGCATTGTCAAGTGACAATGAATACATTTATCTGGCTGTTTCGTGTCGCACTGTCAAGTGACAATGAATACATTTATCTGGCTGTTTCGTGTCGCACTGTCAAGTGACAATGAATACATTTATCTGGCTGTTTCGTGTAATTTTCTAGACCTGTGCGCCAATAATCTGCTATTACACTTTTGATATTTCAGCATAAAACGTTGCCATATAAAATAAAATTAACACTTATTCCCTCTATTCTCGACTTGACCTACATTTACAAACAGCTTGGATCCAGATGAGACGCCGAGTAACTCGGCGTCTCATCAGGATCCAAGCTGTTTGAAATTCGCTCAATAGTTGTTCAAAAGTTTTATTGAATCGGAAGTAGACAGAATTGCACCAGAACTTACATTTAGCCAGAACCTATTAACAGCTTGATAAGGTTTAATTAACTATTTCGATATTTCAACTTGCTTTTGCCTCCCACGTATATCCGTGTGGGTTTAAAATTGGCTTAACATCTATTCCACTGTGGAACAAATAACTTCATATCCAGTCAAATTTTGATCTGGTGTAATTTTGACCCCGTCCGATTCAAGAAACTTTTGAGAAATTACAAACCTGGTGTCAAACAGCTTGGATCCAGATGAGACACCGAGTTACTCGGCATCTCATCTGGAGCCGAGCTGTTTGCAAATTGCGCGTCTAGTCGCTGATAGCGGAGTATAGGTTAGCGCCACGGCTGTAATTTAATCTGTAGAAGGTCACTGATATGTTTAATTAACCTTAGGCTGCTGAGCACACTTTTATTGGAAGAAAATGTCATCGTTTACCGTTGTCACAGTTGATTTATCTTGCATTTCTTTTACACAACACCGTCAGAGTATCAAACAGTTTGGACCCTAATGTGACGCCAGGTTACCCGGCGTCTGATCAGGATCCAAACGGCTTGCATATGCAATCACTCACTTTCCATAGCAGGCTAAAGGTTTAACTTCAAATTGAATCATAATTTGCAGGCGCATATGCGTTTGATCTATATTAACCCTTAATCTGCACTTCAAAAATTATGTTTTTCATAAATTCTGGCCGTTTGCAATTTTTACATACGTTTAATTCATTCACGCTTTTTGAGAAATATTGACACAGACATTTTGGATCCTGGTGAACGCAGAGTTTTCTGGACCCAGGTGGGTTTATCTGGATCCAGGCAGTTTGTAAATTTTAGCCAGGTCACTATTAGCTGGATAGAGGGTTAAGTCCACGATATATCTTTAAATATTTCACAGCTTTGAACAATCTTAATATATCTAGGTTTCTATAAGCTAAGTCAGTAAAGCCAACATTAATGTTAGTAGCGATTTTGATGGTGATATTATGTATCAGTTAAATGGTTGAAATGTGAATCGTTTGTTCTTTAAACCCTATTTCCGCTCTTCTCGAACTGACCTACATTTAAAAATAGCTTGGATCCAGATGAGACGCCGAGTAACTCGGCGTCTCATCAGGATCCAAGCTGTTTGGCGTTCATAGTTTACTGCAAACGATGCAATCGGAAGTAATCCAAAATGATTCAGGTCTAAAATTCAGCAGACATTATATTTTTTCACAGCTAGTAATGGGTTAACAGTAGTTTTGCAAATGCCAAAAGGATAAAACAAGCATTCTGCGCAGGCAATTTGTGAAAATATTTGTCGATATAAAAGTAGAAACGCATTTGTCATATTGAAGGTCATTGTACATTTGTGTCATTTACTACTGTTAAAACTGCGGATTTAACTATCTATTCAATGAATATTCATGAAAGAAATAATGACAGCACATATATTAATAACAAGATTTTTTATAATGACATATGAACACATACTATTTGGGTCATGGTTGATACTGTAATATGAGATCTCTCTTATTTCATAAGCAAGACAGAGCAAACTATGATCCAATGGATCCTATGGGGGTCATTTGATATCTGGGTCTGAAGTTGGCAAATGTGTTAACCCTTTGTGCGCCAAATTTCTAATTGTCGTCTGCAATCCAGTTTTTGTTAAATCATTCGCTACAATAAGGAAATGAGATAAATATATGCAAATTTCAAAGGAATATAGCACATATATAGAAATAGAGATTGGGGCAAAAAGGCGACGTCTGATCTGGGACTGCACTATTTGTAGTGGTGCATTAATGCGACATTGGCGGTGAAAGGGTTAAAGACGTATATATCGAGTTAATGATTAACTCCTGTCATGATATTCCAGGTATGCAGACAGAACCGTTTGGACGTAGCTGGTTCGGATCCGGATTTCCTGGCCGGATACAGACTCCATGGACAAGCAACAATATGTGGTGGAACTCTGGTTTTCCTCAAATACCCGCTACTGACCCGGTAGGCATATGTAACCATGCAAGGCACATGCAACTAAAATACATTCAAGCTGTGTTCAAGCATTACCTTAGCGAGTTATCATAGGGATGCTAAAAACCAGATAGGCGCTTTGTCCAGGGCAAACGTAATAAGGGAGGCATCTTTGATGACACCATGCCTATAAATTAGATGAAATGTCTATTTAATTGACGCCTTTTACGCCTCTGCAAAAGGTAACTTTCAGAAACCATTGTGATAAATAAAGCATTTGCTCCATAGGAGCAAATGATCTATTTATCCCAATTGTTTCAAAGCTACACAAATCTTAAAATTTCCTTTTCTCTAGTTAATGCTCCTTTTTGGTAATTTAATTCAAAGAAGTGGGATCTAAAATAGCTTATGAGGTAATGAGTTAACAGGGAGAACTATTTTACCATGGCAGAAACTATAAAGTGTGATCTATATTATTTCCATAAGCAAACAGAGCAGACCCTGTACCGATAGGTCCTGCAAAAACCCTACTTCTTCAGTGTTTCTGTATTATTATTGTCCTGTATTAACCCTTTCGGCGCCAAATTTATAATGGTCGTCTGTAAACAAATTTTGTTAAATCATTCGGTAAAATAAGGATATGAGATATATAAATGCAAATTTCAAAGGAATAAAGCAGATATATAAATATAGAGTTTGAGACAAAAAGTGAAGTCCCTGATCAGACGCCGCCTTGAAAAGGCGGTGGGACTGCACTACTTGTCAAGGTGCATTATTGTGACATTGGCGGTGAAAGGGTTAAGCAACCACCTGCTGTTACAGGCTCCTGTGCTAATAATAATATGATCGTATTAGTTACAAATATTACACTCCCATGAAATACAACACAAAAGTAGTCCCAAAAAGAATTTGGCATTTGGGCCAAGCATTAGCCCACTGTGTTACATAGTCTGGACACGTCCGTGTGTATTTATATATGTATAGAAATCAGTTCAATTTTCTGTTTTAGAACAATCCTACTCAGTGGATGAACAACGGAAACAGGAACCAGCAGAATATCATGTCTGATCCCTGGGCCACTTACAGACTGTTACAGGGTTCAAACAACCAGGGAATCAACCCTATCAACCCCATCACCGACGGAAGTCCCAATACACAAGGACCCGCCATCAATGATCCCTGGAACACGTGGAATACCCAGCAGGTCAATCCAGCGCTGGGATTAAACACAGGGAACCAAGCCTCTTTGTTACCAAATAATGGCCTTACAGACCAGACTGGACAATTCCAACAAAACTCAAACTTTATTGGTTCCCAGCTGAATAACCAGTTCCAAGGAGTTCCAAATAACGGCATGTCTTTCCTTGGCACCCCAAGTAATTTTGGAAAGAAGAAATAACCCAGTGCAATACGTTTTTTTATACACATGTATACATGTACAACAGTATTTATAACATATTTGTACCTATTTACATTTTGATAATAAATATTCCTGTTTATTTATTTCGTCTTGTTTCAGTTGAATCCACATCATTGTTTATAGAACACATTCAGACTAGTAAACAATCGAACCCATTCTCTATACTAAAACACATACGCCCTATCTTTTCAATTTAATTGATTGTCCAAGTGAATTTAACCCTTTCCTCCATAAATAGCCATTTATACGCCTTTGCAAACAGAGTAGATCCAGATCAGACGGCTCCTATAAGAGCCGTCTGATCAGGGTCTGTTCTGTTTGCTTATGGAATAAGATAGTTCTGAATCTACGGTTTCTATCCTGTTCAATAAATCCTATGTGCACGTGCAATTATAAATCAAAGCGCTGAAAGCGCTGAAGGCCTGGGGATCTTAAAGCTGACTAGTGTAGGTACAAAAGATAACATGATAGCAAAATAAAGATTTGTATATTTATTTTGAATGGCATCATTTGAAGAAAGTAACAGTTAAATCGAAAGCTACAAAATAAAAAGAGGTCCAAGAGGGAGAGATATAGCTTTTGGGGACAATTGAAGCCTAAAAAACGAAGGATTCTGCACAACAGTCTTGGACCTTTTTACTTGTATTTGTATAACGCATATCATGTACATAGGTAAAATTTGTGGAAAATGGTAAAATAAAGTAAATGCATTCAAATAAAAGCAAGAGAATCAAGAAGGAAAGTAACAATTAGTGAATCTGCAAACTTCAGAAACACATGTTCCTACATTTCTTTCTCAGATGTGTTGCTTTTATTGGAATAACATCCTGAAAGACACATAATATTTACACTACAGAGCAACAGTTTCAATATCATCATTAGGGAAGAATAAAAGAAATTGCATTTAATAGACAATATTGGCACAAAGCTGCATATTACAGGTCGGTCCATGTTTGTTCAGTAAAACCTTCCGACTATCACATAATAAAGGCTAATTGATTGTAAGACAGGAGACAGCATATAACAATAGGAAAGCAAGACAGAAAGCTACTGAAGGAGCTATCTGTTTTGATCTCAATTTGATTTTATGCCACCTGCCTTGAACACGAAATGATTAATTATCAATGTAAGTTTGTGTTTGTGATAGAGACAGTAGAACAAACGGAAATTTGCCTAAACCAATGGATATGTCATCTTTTTTATCTCATGTACTGAAGAGAAAAGTTCCATGACATACATAAATGAATAGGCACAATAAGCTGGTAGTTCATGAAAACTGAAGGGATGTCTTTCTCTTATATAAGAACATTAAATTTTCCTCCATAGTTCAATGGTTCACAGTCATGATCATATACCATAAGAAATATATTCTATATCCTAGCAGTTGATAGCTTAAAGTAGGCTGAAAATAAAGCAGAAAGCACCTTAAGGCGCATTCTACTGAACTTTCAATCTGCTGAAAGTTGACACCTGTCTTCATAACTAGAAACAGGTTATTGGGTTAAGGATTTACTCATTTAGCAACATAGCCAGCCCGCTTAAGAAATGACCTTACAAGGTAATGGTAAATTTTTGAAACAGTTATGAACTAGTGACAACTGTCATTATATCCGGTGAAAGAAAGGCACAATATAAATATTATCACAGCATCACAAAGCATAAATTTTTAACATTTAACATGAAAAGCATAATAAATGATATTGTGTTTGTAAGGCACTTTCATTAGTATGATCGAGCAAGACGAAAACACAAAAAAAGAAAATGTATGTAATTGAGCTACTCAATTAAATACTATTTATTTGTCATTCAAGCTATAGACATGTCTTACCAAAATCTAAATCATATTGAGTAAAGAAATACCTAGCAGTTAAATCAACTTTAGATTTGTCACTATATAATATTGATAGTAACAGTATGTAGATGATTTTTGACATCAAGCAAATTACAAGTACAAGACAAAAGATGCACTTAAAAAAGGTAAAGGTAAAGGTGAGGTTTATAGTCTGGAACTACATCCAATGTACATATTCTCCCTACTTCACAATTTACCCCCTGATCATTGGGTTATAAGTCGGCCATTAACACTCGGCGCCTAAGGCAGCCATGGCACATTGGCTTATTTCCCTCACAGGTACCCATTTATACACCTGGGTAGAGAGGAGCAAACGTGGGATGCATTATTTGCTCAGAAAAATTCTGATAGTCCGATGGCAGGATTCGAACCGGAGACCCTTCGATCCCAAGTCTAACGTCCTACCACTGGACCACCACTCCCACTTAGATACTGTGTTAAGTACGATTTAGCAATTTGGTAGAACCATGGACTTTCCATAAATCAACAGATTGACATATTTTATTGAATGAGTAAAAGGTAAAATGTGACTGTGGGTAACAAAGGTGAAGTTGTGCACTGAAGACACGTTCATAAGATGAGGTGTAATTTGGATTTTATACAAAAACAGAAAACAATACTGAGAAAGACTGAGCATGAGCAACAAGGGTCAAACTGTACAAACAAGAGTAAACATGTTATAAAAGTGACAAAACTAAAACTGAGAAAGGCAATAGACATACATGTATATCAAATGTGTAATTGACTTCTCAATGGTTTAAATCAAGAATGACGTATTCAAAACCTACCACTTTCAGACAGAGGCATAAAATATCCAGTGCAACAAGGTTGAAAATGAAGAAATTCGGATTTGAATATTGCCATCATTGCATACCACCTCTTTGAATCTAACAAAGATGAGGAGGAATTTGGATTTCACACACAAAGAAAAAACAAAACTGAGAAAGACTGAGCATGAGCAACAAGGGTGAAACTGTACAAACAAGAGAAAACATGTTAGAAAACTCACAAAAATAAACTGAGAAAGGCAATAGACATATTTCAAATGTGTTATTGACTTCTCAATGGTTTTTATCAAGAATGACATATTCAAAACCTGCCACTTTCACTTTTTTCAGACTAAGGCATAAAATATCCGATGCAACAAGGTTGAAAAAAGGGAAATTCGGTTTTAGAATCTTGCCATCTTTGCATACCACCCCTTTTAAATCTAACAAACTACACAAGCACTTCTTATAGAAATATATAATGATAAGGGTATATATTATATGCCTTTATGTGATATCAAGCTTTCCGAGTCTCATCTGATCAGCCAAATACAAGACCTCGTTTTCAATAAGAGTGATGTTATGTATAAGCACAGCGTTATATCTGAGGGCATGAAAGAGTTCTTGTTCTGCCTCAAATATTTCTGGATAGGAAATGATTTAAACAACTATTTATTTGTTACTATGGTATATAAAGGCATATAATAAATACATGACCAGTTGACAGGCTTTATACTGTTTGCATAGGACAGGTGTACTTATCACAGGTACACTATTAGTTAATGCCAAGTAAAGCTAGTTACTAGGGTAGAATGTGTTAACAATGAATGAAATCCTAACATAACATATGAAGACTATTTAAGTTGTTGTCAACAATCCATGCAAAGGTTATAAACAAGGAAATAAAAAGTGAATGACAAAAATTCATGAATACAATCATTTTTAAATATAAACTTTAACTACATGTTTTTTTTTCAGTGAATAGTGATTGCTATTTTCCAACTTCATGCACCCCATCCCAGCACTTATTCTGAAGACTATTGGTGGAGTATTTTTACCTGTCGTTTACACTCATTCAATATGCAAACAGTGTAGACCCAGATCATAGGGCTCCTACTCCTCAATGAGCCCTCTGGTCTGGGTCTGCACGGTTTTGCAACTCCATACCCAATCCCACCACTTATAACTAATTCTGAAGACTATCAGTGGAGTATTTTTACCTGTCATTTACACTCAATCAATAAACAGTGCAGACCCAGATCAGAGGGCTCCTACTCCTCCAGGAGCCCTCTGGTCTGGGTATGCATGGTTTTGCAACTCCATACACCCCATCCCAGCACTTATAACGTATTCTGAAGACTATCAGTGGAGTATTTTTACCTGTCGTGTACACTCATTTAATATGCAAACAGTGCAAACCCAGTTCAGAGGGCTCCTGTTCCTCTAGGAGCTCTCTGGTCTGGGTCTTCACGGTTTGTCATTTTGTTAATTTATTGCTGAAATCATCACTTAATAAGAAGAAACTGACTAGACTTGATTCTAAACTGAGACTGTCTATTAGAAGTATCAGAGTTAAATGAGTTCTTTTAACTTGAGAATAACATAACACATTGGCTCCACCTTGTGGCAGCACATAAGCATATCTGTGTAAAGTGGGGAAAATGTTATTCTGTCCAACTAGTACTAACTTTATGCAGAAGGACGACCGAAATATGTGCCTAGTCTTGCAACAGAGCAGTGTACACAAATTTCAATAGCAAACAAGTATAACAATAAAGTAAAAATACCTTTTATATTAACATTTAAACAAGAGGGCCAGAATGGCCCTGACATCGCTCACCAGACAATCAGAGGAGAAGATTTTCAAAGTTTTCACTATATGTTTCTTTTGAAAACTTAACACCCTTGGGGCGGTGCCAATTTTGACCCCAGGGACACAATTTATATAACTTTTGTAGAGGACCTGAACATGATGCTAAAAGAATGAAGTGAAAGTATGGATAGAGCATTAGACCACTAGAACTTGTATTCTATGGATGCTAGAAGCGGATTCTCCCACCACTAATGACCTATGCAAACAGTTTGGATCCAGATCAGGCCCCACATAATGTGGGGCCTGATCTGATATCCAAATTGTTTGTAAATGAGACTGAACTTCTAAAAAACTTAGAAAGAAAGTGTGTAGTGGGATTCTCCCACCACTAATGACCTATGCAAACAGTTTGGATCCAGATCAGGGCCAACATAATGTGGTGCCTGATCTGATATCCAAATTGTTTGTAAATAAGACTAAACTTCTGACAAACTTAGAAAGAAAGTGTGTAGTGGGATTCTCCCACCACTAATGACCTATGCAAACAGTTTGGATCCAGATCAGGGCCAACATAATGTGGTGCCTGATCTGATATCCAAACTGTTTGTCAATGAGACTGAACTTCTGAAAAACTCAGAAAGAAAGTGTGTAGTTAGGATAACTTGTGAATATGCTGCAGACAACAATTTAGCAGATCACAAAATTACCCAGCATGCAAAGAGTTAAGCTGAAATTCACAACAGATATGCTCTATATTGATAGCTGGTAGCTTAATGCAGGGCATAGGTATGAAAAAAGCTTTAAGAGTATTCTGCATTTTGAGAATTATCCACAGTTTTCTCAATCTTAAATGAGTGTGTGTTATTTGTCTAAACACAATTTCTACTCTACTGATCAGGCTAAGGGTGATTACATAAGAACTCCCAGTGACTGGTCTCAGCTAAGAGTGATATTAAGGAGAAACCTTTAGAATGTAGTTTCTGAAGTAAAGAAGAATATACACACAGGGCAGGGCCAATTTTAACCCCAGAACTATGATACTTATAAAACTCAAAAAGTTATGCTAAGTAAATCTATACACCAAATATCTAAGCTCTGGGACATGTAGTTTCTGACAAGAGCGCTAACACACTCGTGAACTTCCGCCTATAACTGTGTTTCAGCGAACCGTTCGGTCGTTTAGTAAGAAATCACTACGCCGTTTCCCAAGCGTTCATTAATTTCGGACACTATTTTACCTCAATTTAACTTGCACTTTTAAGAGAATCTGAATAAACTCATCTGTTCATTTGCACAACACTCTTTCCGAGATCTAACTTGAAAACTAGCTGTTTTTCTGCGTATAAAAGGGATTACTTGTTGAGTTAACCGGAAGAAGAAGAAGACTGTGTTGTTCGGGCTTTTTTCACGAGACGATTCGTGTATGTGGACGCCTTAGTCTGCTTGATTTTGCTTGATAAATCCTTACCGAAAAGCCAAATTCTTAAAACAATAATCCAATTCCACTGCGTATTAAGCGTTTGAATGAATGTTGTAAAAAACTACCACTGATTTGGATCGGAAAGAAAAGTATAAACAGAATTGTTGCGGCATTGCTGTGTGCATTGTAAGGGTGGGCAGTCGTATTACAAACTCAATGGCCTTGGGGTCTTTCGACCCCAGGCCAAAAACAATCTAATTAACATTGATGATATCATGATATCTTACATGTATATTCATGGATTAAATGGGTAATCTATCTTTCTAACTGAATAGAGTCTGCGGCTAAACACGGATGTGACATTCATCTTTGAATACCCAGCATACATGCAGTTGTTTGGCGTCTCATCTGGATCCAAACTGTTTGCATAGACATACAGATGCGTTATAGGCAGAGAAACTGTTGATAGAGTTTAGATAAATACTTGGCTCACTCTGTATATGATCTGGACCAAAACTGTATTCACGTGATATATATCAAAATAATAGTACTCATACTGACAGCATCGCTGACGCAATACATTACGCTCATTATAGAAAGACGATGTTACAACTAAATTAATATTGCCATAGCAACCATCTGGTCATGAGCAGTTGCTACACTGACATCAATAAGTCAAATACAGCAAAATCCCGCTAATGCGACCACATAAAAGAGGTATAATTCTAAGTGCTAGATGCAGGTGGTAGCTTAATGCAGGACAAAAGTAATGCAGAAAGATACTCTAGGAGCTTTCTGCATTACTTTTGTCCTTCATTAAGCAACCGCCTGCTTATAAAGACACACATGTTTATTTATTAAGTGGTCGCATTAGAGGGGTTTTACTGTATACGGAGTTGATTTGATAAGCGATTGGCTTTTTACAAACGTATTCATTTACAAGGTATCAATGCATTCACTTATATAAGTCCATTAGTGTAGTCAGTATGATCTTGATCTCATTTACACTTGCACCGCTATGAAAAAATAGGTCTGCTCAAACTTGATGTTGGTACAATTTTTAGTACTTCCCATTCTGTCAAGTGTCAAATAGCTTGGATCCTGATGAGACACCGAGTTACTCGGCGTCTCATCTGGATCCTAACTGTTTGCAAAGTACAGCTGTGTGTGTAATGTCACGATCAGTAGAATAAGGGATAAGAGAGGCGTAATCTTGAGATCATCTGATAAAATATACTACATGTAAACATGTTTTAGGATGAGCTTTTATTATGCCCACTGTACGTCAGCGGTTCGTGACCCTTACCTCAGTACTGCTTAGACCTAGTGATGCTTTAACCCATTCCCTCATATTTGCACTCTTTGACGCCTCTGCAAAGGTCAATACATGTTTTGAAACCATTGGGATAAATAGAGTATTTGCTCCATAGCAGCAAATATTCTGTTTATCACAATGGTTTCAGTTTCACAATTCTATAATGGCCCCTGTTTCTAATAATTCCTCCTTCTCGGTAGATTTATTCAGAGCAGTTTGGTCTAGAAATAGCCTATGGTGGAATTGGTTAAACTCAGCGAAAACACAAAAAAAGGTCATGGTTATTGCGAGGGAGCCTGAAGGCCCCGCGCTTAATATGGAACGCTGGTATTGGAAATTTCACTGGTAGGAGGGCTGATTTATCAAGAATTGCGAGTGAATTTTATGGCAATCCGACTGAAATTGCTGCTTTTTAATAATAATAATAATAATAATTTTATTTGGCAAGTAAACACAACATGGCAATTTAATACAAAATTATGCAAAACTATATGTACAATGCAACTGTGAAATTAATCTGTCTAAAATGTAAGAGATCCAGGGGTAAGATCGTGATGGCCGACTCTGTAATCCAGAAAACGATAACACATTCTTTACGGAAATGAGTGTCCGAACTTTAGACCTGCAATAAGCTGTGCACTTGAGAAAATGTTCAGATTAGAAACCAGATATCTTTGTGCATATGCGATTATAAAATACCAGCTTATAAATGTTCATGATGTCTTTATTTCTTACATGAATATTTTTAACAAGATATGGTTAAGGTGTTTAATGTGAGACTGGAAGGGTTATTGTATTAACTAAGACGTTTCAAGGATCCTTTATGGTGAAATGGAATAATTGTGTTGTGTTACTAAAGCCATAGGAGTATTACAAACATTTTTTTTATATAAAACACAATTGTTCTTATTCATTATTCAGTAATCCGCGCCTTTGATGCTTTGCATCAATGGTTTTCTTGTTCTGTATTTGAACGCTACTACTACTACTACATACCGCACTGTTGGACCGTAATTTCCACACATACGAATATGTCACACGTGTGAAAAAAAATCGTACGAATTGTTAAATTGATACGAAAACGTCATACATTTGTGAAAATTTCGTTCTGTACCTCTACCCCTCCTCGAAGTAGAAACGTATAAGAGTAACAGAACAATTCGAAAACCATTCAACTGGGGTTATTGCACTACGCATTTGTACACACACGCTGGTTGTATAGACTTGTCGATGTTTTCAAATACAGTATAACCTCTCTTAACCGGAATTCTAGTAGATAATAATTTAGATACTTTTAGGCAGGTGGCTGCTTAATGCAGGGTGAAAGTCATGCAGAAAGCTCCTTTAGGAGCTTTCTGCATGACTTTCACCCTGCATTAAGCTGCCACCTGTCTCCAAGACCGATATTCATACTAAATTTAACTGCCGGTTAAGAGAGGTTTTACTGTACATGAATATATATACAGTTGAACTTCGATAACTCGAACTTCAAGGGACCGTACACATTCGTTCGCGATAACAGGAGTTCGAGTCACCCGATTTCTAGTCTGAACGATTTCTCAAGGCAATAGCTTAATACAGGTCTAAAGTAATGCTGAAAGCTCCTGTAGGAGATTTCAGCATTACTTTAGACCTGTATTAAGCTGTCACATGTGATTCTAGATATCTGTAGCGATACATTTCAGAACAATTCTGTATTGTAAGTTTTGGAAGGACTGAAGTGTTTGTTCGAGTTATCTCGAAGTTCGAGTTATCCGAGTTACTCGGCGTCTCATCTGGATCTAAACCTTTTGTATAGGTAATCACAGGTTCGCCATTGGTGGTGAAAGCGATAACGGCGAACTCGGTATTAACTTTTTCTGCGCCAATGTCGCCTGTTGGCACCATTGAAAACAGTGCAGTCCCAGGTCAGATGCCGCCTTGAAAAGGCGGTATCTGACCTGGGACTTCACTGCTTTCTGTATTATTTTAGCCCAAGCATACAAGTTTTTAAAAACAAATGCTTTACTAATATATCTTTATTATTTAGTTTAGAATTATATTTAATATGAAATTATTATTGCAGACGACACTTTTGAATTTGGCGCCAAAAGAGTTAACTATACATGTACAAACAGTGTGTGTCCTGATCAGACGCACGCTTTCTCGACGTCTCAACTGGATCTAAACTATCTGACACACTGGCAGTAATTTTAACCTTTTCCCTCTTCTATATTTATTCCCAATTTCAATAGGCCTGCTTACTGAATATTCATAGACAAAAGAGTTATACTGAAGTATGGAAGGAGGAACACTGTAGCCATTTTAGAAAGTAAAGAAACTGGGTACCGTTTTACTAACGAGCTTACGCTAGCGTAAGTTTACGAACGAAGGCAAAATTTTTTTTCGTAAGTTACGAAAATAGCGTTTTACTAACATTGGCGTAGCTGCCCTCTAGCGCAAGTTTTTGCGTAATTTTAGAACAGAAAAACCATGCGAAACTCAAGCGTAAATAAAATTATGGAAGCCTTTCTGCCGTCTCGTCAACGTTCGTAAATCTGAACTTAGGCGTCACTTACGACGAAAGTTACGCAAAAACGTACGAATTGTTAGTAAAACGGTACCCTGCAGTCGTCTGATCAGCATCTGCTCAGGGGTTTTTTAAATTGGAATTTGAGTTTTTATCTATGACACCATATACCTCATAGCAGCTGGTCTGGGTCTATTCCGCATTCATGGACCTTACCCTGGGGTTCTTAAACGTTCAGCCTCAGTCTAGGATTACACTCAAGCATAATGATTGGTTACATTTGGAGCAAAGGTCAAATTCTGACCAATCAGATACTTGAAAATTAACGTCTGGGTCTACGACAGATGTAACGTTCCTCACATAATATGACAGGCTTCTTCCTGAGCGCCACCTGTAGTCTGGTCTCCTCTAGCCTGACCATGTCTAGTCCGGCCAAATTTAGCCTCTTTTATTTGCCTCATGACGTCATGGTGGCTCATTTTCACGAATGCCTCCTTCTTTAGTTCCGAGAACCCATCAATAAGACGATGAGACAGAGCCGAATAGTCCAAATATTCATTGTCGTGATCAAAATTATCAATAAGATAAACTGAAATGTCTTCTGGTAGACTTTTCAAATTTTCATAGCAGTCTCTTCTTATATTGTCTACGATTTCTTCAGCAGCTCCTGGATTGGCGGCAAAATGTTTCTTCTTTGTTCTTCTCTCATTGTCTATATCTTGTGCTACTTTCGTACGAACAAACATACATAATATACCGCTTGACGCCACGCTGAGTAAGAAATGAACCTCGCTCTCTGTAAATCTGGAGCAAAACATGATTATGATCATGTCAAAAGAATAAAACTTTATCCTATGATCTGTGACGTATTTCTCTAGTGGAAACTCTGATGTTCCTGCGCCGGGAAGATCACACAAAATCAGTTTCCGGTTTCTTGGATGTGGGAATTCCTTGGCCCTTCGCGTCGTTTCCGTTACCCCTACGTCAGCTGTGGCCCCTTCGTATGAGTCTAGTTGCCTAATGGCGTTCAGGAAACTTGACTTGCCCACTCCCGAGCGCCCAATGACGCCAACTCTGAGAGGAATCTCACTCCATCCATTTATTTCTTCAATATGGTTCTCAATTTCACGTTTTACAGCTCTTTTACCGCCCCTCCTATAGGCAACTCTGAGAGTGTCGGTATGACACGTGAGCCCATCAAGTACTGGTCGTCGAGACATGATAAACCTTATCAGTGATGTTTGGCAGAGTATACACAATCAAAGGTGTGAAATCCAGATGCGTCTTCTATGAAGCAGTATATGGTTATCTCCCTTACTGAAATGAAACGCATAAATACTTGAATATTTCGACCACTAAGGATTGTGAATGTGTGCTCCTGGGAAATATCATGGAAAATAATACGACTGTTAATTCCCTTTAAAGAATATTATATTCACTGTGAATTTGTGCTCCTGGGAGATATCGTGGAAAAAACACGACTGTTAATTCCCCTTTTGGAATACAGTAAAACCTCGCTAATACGACCACCTAAAAGAGTTATAACTAGAGGTTTTTGTCACAAAAACGGATGTCTCCCCTCTAATAAAAACGATATGTAAAGGGAAATCACTAAAAATGTTATGGACTTGATGATTGATACTTCCCCTCATTATGCGCTTTCCACACCACATTTTTTCAAGAAGAAAATGATAACAGCTAATAACTTCAAAAATATTGATACCAGAGTTATGGCCCTTGTGCATGACGCTTACTTTCATCATGCTCTTTCCATAAATGAAATGTCATTCCAATAGCATCAGTCGAACAGGAGTTATTGATCGGACAAAAAATGTAACAAAGGACAATAACTCCAAAAGTATCGAAGCCAGAGTTATGGCCTTTGTTCATGACACTTTCTCTCATCATGCTCTTTCCATGTATAAAGTTTCAATACAATGGCAAGAGCCATGTAGGAGTTATCGTCCGGACAAGAAAGTGTTAAACAAATGTAACAAATGTACAAGGGACAATAACTCTCAATTTATTGAAGCCAGAGTTAAGGACCTTATGCATGACAAATTCTCTTATCATGATCAATCCATGTATGAAGTTTCACTCCAATGGCATGTGCCATATAGGAGTCATCATCCTGACAAAAAATTGTGTGTTTTTTACAAAGGGCAATAACTGCAATATTAGTGAAGCCAGAGTTATGGACCTTGAACATGACACGTTCTCTTATCATGATCTTTCCATGTATGAAGTTTCAATCCAATGGCATGAGCCATATAGGAGTTATCGCCCGAACAAAAAAATTGTTGAAAAAATTACAAGGGCAATAACTCCATTATTAATGAAGCCAGAGTTATGGACCTTGTGTATGACACTTCCTCTCTCCATGATCTTTCCATATATGAAGTTTCAATCCAATGGTATGAGCCATATAGGAGTTACCGTCCGGACAAAAAAGTGTGCTTTTTTACAAGGGGCAATAACTCCTATATTAGTGAAACCAGAGTTATGGACCTTGTGCATGACACTTCCTCTCATTATGCTCTTTCCATATATGAAGTTTCAATCAACTGGCATCAGGCATATTGAAGTTATCGTCTGGACAAAAAAGTGTGATTTTTTTACAAGGGGCAATAACTCCTATATTAGTGAAGCCAGAGTTATGGACCTTTTGCATGACACTTCCTCTCATTATGCTCTTTCCATATATGAAGTTTCAATCAACTGGCATCAGGCATATTGAAGTTCTCGTCCGGACAAAAAAGTGTGAATTATTTTTACAAGGGGCAATAACTCCTATATTAGTGAAGCCAGAGTTATGGACCTTGTGCATGACACTTCCTCTCATTATGCTCTTTCCATATATGAAGTTTCAATCAACTGGCATCAGGCATATTGACGTTATCGTCCGGACAAAAAGTGTGACGGACAGCTTTGAGGAGCTTTCTGCATTACTGTTGTCCTGCATTAAGCAACCACCTGCTTTTAAAGACACTCGTGTTTATTCATTAAGTGGTCGCATTAGAGGGGTTCTACTGTATTACATTGTACCTTCGTTGTGAAATGAAATAATTGATACAGTTTGTGAAAAACTTTCCAAATATTTTGTTGATATCTAAGGAATTTGAAGATAAGCATAAATAATATTAATGCTATATAGATGTAAATACAGTAAAAACTCGAGATTACAAACACTCAAATATGTACCATTATTGATCTTTAAATGCAGGTGACAGCTTAATGCAGGGTAGAAAGTCATGCAGACAGCTCCTCTAGGAGCTTTCTGCATGACCTTCATCCTGCATTAAGCAGCCACCTGCCTACAAATACATAAAGTCTTCATTACTTAAGGTTCGTAACATCGAGTGTTCCCTGTATGCATATTAAACAACCTACCCAATGAATATTCATGTAAAAACAGTGACACCATGAATATTTATTAGCTGATTTTTTTTTATAACGGTATCTGAAAACATTAAGCGTTGGCATTGTCAGAAAGTATAGAATCAAATCTTATTAAATAAGCATACAGAGCAGACCCTGATCAGACGACCCCTGTAGGAGCCGTCTGATCTGGGTCTACTCTGTTTACAAATGCGTGAAATTGCGCGTGTATCAGTAAAAGGTCAATGTCGTTTTCAGTAATGATTGCACTTCCTAATAAACTTAATAACAGGGAAGGAAGTTTAATTTCCTGATAAACAATGTATACAAAATGTACATTTTAATGTGCCAATTTGGGAAGTTGATTACTTTTATAAAAAAAAACCCCAACATTTTGCAAACACAAGTAGTAACCGAAAACAGCCGCAGTGTTGAAATCGCCCATCCCCAAGACCACTCGCACCGCCTCCCTACCAGGATCCATAAATATCATATGGTATCATTATGCATTTAGATCTATTGACTCCTGCACAAACTAGATTAAACATTTACCTCATTGAGGCGACTTACTTGTGCCCTCTTTGCAACCACAGTAGAGCCAGATTAGAGTCTGATGTTTGTGTAAGGAATGATGTCAATCTTAAGTTTCTGCCACAGCCAATCATATCCTTGTTACGCAGTAATAAATTCTTAAATTAACCCTTTACTCACATAAATACGTTTTCAACGCCATTGAAAGCAGAGTAGACATAGATCAGATGGCTCCTATAGGAGCTGGTCCGTATGATCAGGATCTACTCTGTTTGCTTATGAAATAATAAAAATATTACACTTTCTTCCATGGTCAAAAGTTCCCGTGTTCATTATAAGAATTAACCTTATCAATATTCATTATCATTATTTCATTATTTCTTACATGAATATTCATCGAGTAAAGTACTAATGCATGCATTAACCCTTTCGCTGCCAAACTCTGTCGTCTGCTAACTTTGTCGTCTGCTACAAATTTTCATTTTTTTTTATTTTCTTCATTTTTGTTTCAAAAACGTAGTAACAGTAACAAACAGTTTGGATCCTGATGAGACGCCGAGTTACTCGGCGTCTCA
Organism: Azorinus chamasolen; assembly: GCA_963576725.1. Lineage (NCBI taxonomy): Eukaryota > Metazoa > Mollusca > Bivalvia > Cardiida > Solecurtidae > Azorinus > Azorinus chamasolen. The sequence goes on along the minus strand of OY755242.1, from coordinate 47,341,606 downwards.
TCTGGATCCAAACTGTTTGCATAGGTAATCACAGATCCGGCATTGGCAGCGAAAGGGTTAATGGAGGTAATGCTTCAACCAGATCAATCCATATACTTCAACCCAGAGCTCCAGATAAGATGCGTAAATTAAATTATTTTCAAGTATAATTTCTTTATTTCTCCACCAAACCGTATGATGTGACCACTCTTTAGAATCGTCTCTTCGAGACGATTCTAAAGAGTGGTCACAACATTGGGTTCGGTGGAGAAATGATGATTTCAGTATTTAAGTATGCACCGTTATCTGTAGCTCTGAATTGTCTTCCACACATACAAGTACAAATCCATCTAATATTTCTCCAAATTAAGTACAGTAAAACCTCTCTATAACGACCACTAAATTACATCAAGTATTTTGTGTTAAAGGCAGGTGGATGCTTAAAGCAAGCTGGAAGTAAAATAGAACGCTCCTATAGGAGCGTTCTGTTTTACCTCCACCTTGCTTTAAGCAACCACCTGCCCAAAATACCAATTAATTAACACAATTAAGTGGTCGTTATAGAGAGGTTTTACTGTACATTGTATTTCGATTCAAAGTCGGTGTCTCACTAAGATCCAAACGTTTTGTTACTGTTATGACATAAAAAATGAAGAACATTCAGCAGACGACAAATGTTGCAGACGACAATACGTTCTAGCGAAATAATAAACTAAAGAATACAGTAGAATACAAAAGAACTTCTCTAAAGCGACCACTTACTGAATAAACATAGATGTAACTTATAACAGGTGGTTGCTTTTAAAATGCAACAGTGAGTGAGTGAGTGAGTGAGTGAGGTGGTTTGTTGGATGAGTGAGTGATTGAGTTAGTGAGTGAATGAGATGGACGAGTGAGTTAAGTTAGCCGTAAGGGTTGAAAAGATAAAACAATCATCGAATTGAGTTTTTACAACTCTTGGTAAACTGATACGCCAAAAAAGGACTGCATAGTTATTGACCGTTACTTATTGTTTTAGTTAACCCAAGTGCTTCCTGTGGATTCTTCAATGCTTATATATTGGATTAGTCCATTTTTTATCTAAGGGGTGTCTGGTCTAAATTTTTCATTTTCGTATTGTTTTATATTGAAATTCCTATCAGCAAACAGTGTAGACTCTGATCAGACGCCGCATTATGCGGCGTCTGATCAGAGTCTACAATGTTTGCATACGTCCCATATATGGGATCGTGGGCGCAAATGGGTTAACCGCTGGGAAATTAATTATGTCTCCTCTATTGTTTTGAATATGGATTTAACGAAAATGTATCAACATTTAGCACTGAGTAAACGGATTTTTATTTAATGCCAAACAGTGCAGAGCTTTCGAGGGAGTATTTTTTATCACGGTCTACACTGTTTACAAATGTTTTGTGTACTCGTTTCCCGCAATAAAGGTTTTAACCCAGTTCAGTATCATTTTCTAAGCCACGATGTGACATTTGGAATTTATTTTGTGACGCATTTAGTAAAGAACCTGATCAAGGGTCTCATTGAATGAACTTGGTCTACATGCTCGTCACTACCGCTTTTGGGGACACGGGGCATAGATGGCTTTTAAAAACTATAGCCTCATGAGTTGTTAATAGAGCATGTTAGTTTTATGACAGTTAGTCAAGGACATCACAGAAACCGAAAGTAGATCGATTGTACATATATCCGATCTAGAGTGAAACGGAAACCCTCAACCACAAAGCACATGTAGTCCTATCTTCTTATAGTTATGCAAAATCAACAATGACACTTTCTAATGTCTTTTCTAATGCCAATTAATCTCTTATAAGAAAGGAAGCATGAGACATTTTGAAACCGAAAGTACATTTAGATACACCATTATTCGGATAGTCCAGTAGTAAAAACGGATTAATATAACATGTCCCCAGTGTTAATTAAGCCTCACGTGTAATGTACCTGGATGAGGTATACGGGGTAGACAGAAAGAGAAAGAGAGAGAAAAACAAGTAATCAGGAGAATATTCTTGTTTACAAAAAGGAAGAAAAACGACACACAGACAGAATGAATAACAACACAGACAAAAATACACAAATGAAACTAATCATCATACTTCATAGATCTACAGGTAGAAAGAAAATATATAGCATATAAACAATGTACGTACACTTGCATTATCCAATGATGCTGACTTCACACGAAAACGTACTCGAGACCTGTGATATGCATGCGATTTTGTCAAGTAATGTGGGACAAACCACTCGAAAACATAGCCGTATTAAAATGAGAACACGTCTATTTTTAGACCTGATCTGTGGTATACACCGCACTTCGTCGACACGTAGTGAAAGGGCAGGTAATCACACCAGCAGACTGGATATAGGTGTAATTCACGCGAATAAGCTGCCTGCTTAATATACACACCTTGTGTATTCATATTTTGAACCTAAATGATTTTGTGTGCAAATAGTCTAGACACCATATGTCTTAGCACTGGTGAGACATCTGATTCAAGTATTAAATGAATGTAGATATTATCATCCCAATTTGACCTGAGACTCGATTAATTTTCGGCGTGTTTATCGGGATTGTTCGTAATATTATGTGACAAATAATAGCAAACCAAAAGCCGGTAATAATAATGTTCCACGAGGATTGTATTCTTATAGTGCATTCTTATACCTTCGGAAATTTATCCGAAGATTACCGACGATAATAAACGGAATATGCATGAGTCTCAGGTCAAATTGGGAGGATAATAGCGAGTTCGAATGACTTCTATAACCCTATAGAAATGACCTTAACCATTCGCTTGCTATTTACGTCAATATACCTACCAGTAAATAGTGAAGACCCAGATGAGACAGCTCCTGCAGGAGCTGTCTCATCAGGGTCTGCACTATTTACAAGTTGATTGTGCAACCAGTGCATTTCACAGCGAAATACTTGTACACAGTGAAGATATATGTAATTATACAACAGGGCATGGGTAAAGAAGGAGAAATGTATTTAAAATTCAGCAAGAGAAGGGTTAAATGAATGTAGATAGATAGTTCGAATGACTTCTATATACATGTAACCCTATAGAAATGACCTTAATTTGCAAGCAGATAAGACATCGGTCAGGGTTTTGTATAGACTTATAAAATATCTTAGATCTGATTCTATTCTGTGTGGGATATGGGGCTTTCCTATAGTCTCATTAATGACCTGTAAGACAGCATGCTAATTTTGTGACAGTTGTCTGCCGGGATATCGTTAAAACCGAAAGTAGCTCGATATCACCATTTAGAGTACACAGATGTGAACTAGGGGCTTTCCCAACAAAAAGTCTGCCACATGACACAGATTTGTCTTTCTCGTCTCGTACAGTAAAACCTGTCTTAATCGACCATTTAAAATAGGTCTAATTATAACTGGTAAGGCAGATGGTAGCTAACATGCAGTTCTAGAGTAATGCAGAAAGCTCATATAGGAGCTTTCTGCATTACTTTTCAGCTGCATTAAGCAACCACCCGTTGTTTGAGATTAAAGAATATGTTAAATCAATAAATGGCTGCTTTCTATGCCTCTGTAAAAATTACCTATTGAAACCATTGTGATAAATAGAGCATTTTGCTCCTATAGGGGCAAATGCTCTATTTATCACAATGGTTTCAAATTAAAAAAATCTAAAACTTTCCTTTTCTCTAGTTAATACTCCTTTTCAGTCGATTTATTAAAAGTGATTGGATCTAAAAATAGCATATGAGGGAATGGGGACAGATTCTACTGCACTCATGATGCTTATGTATACTAAGTGTGGCTGGAATATTGCGCTCACTGAGGGAGGAATTTGCAGCACATGTGATTTGCTATCATAGCAATTTAAAGGAGAGCCTTCAAGGGGACGCAATCATGCCACTACAAGGGGACACAATCATGCCACTATACAAGGGGACACAATAATGCCAAGGGAATAAGTCACTTAGTTGAGTATCTGGATCAGAGTCTGCAACGGAACATAGTACAGAGACAGGGATAGGAGTGGATTGGTGGGGGCGGGGGTGGGGTTGGGGTGGGGTTGGGGTGGTTACATCAGACAAACGTTTTGTCGCTCTTAACAATTTACCTGTTCAATATTCATGAAAGAATGTGTAGCATCTTCAATATGATTGTATTACAAATGTAGTTAAAGTTGTGTAAGTTTCAAGGGAATTTATTACTTTGACATAAACTGTAAAAACAGATTTAATCAATTCGTGAACAAATAGAGCAGATCCTGACCAGACGACTCCTATAGGAGCCGTCTGATCTGGGTCTACTCTGTTTGCCACTGCGCGTGAAGAGGCGTTTATATGACATAAAGGTAAATAGTTCTCATGCCGAACAAATAATGCGCTCAATCTTTCGTTAAAGCATTAACCTTTTCCCTTTTGAATAATCATGTAAAAGTTATTACTTTATTTTAATACATGTACACAATAATTTTTGTATTGGTAGAAACAGTAGAGTCATATCTATAACAATTTTATAAGAAAACATAGCAGATCCTGATCAGACGGCTCCTATAGGAGCCGTCTGATCTGGGTCTACTCTGTTTGCAAATGCGCGAAAAGGCGTTTATATGAAGCAATCACCTGCTTTTAAGGCCACCTTCGGTTACTCATTTAGTAGTCGTTTCACGATAACACCAAAATAAAAATCTTAGATATAGCAAAACCATGGTATGTTCCAGGTAACTTGATCTCTTTCTCCATGAAGATTCATTTAAGAAACGATGTGTGTATGAATGTTAATTAGCTTAACCCTTTCGGTGCCAAATTTCTAATTGTCGTCTGCAACCGGATTTTGTTAAATCAATCGGTAAAATAAGGAAATGAGATAAATAAATGCAAATTTCAAAGGATTAAAGCACAGATATAGAAATAGAATTTGAGACAAAAAGTGAAGTCCCTGATCAGACGCAGCCTTGAAAAGGCAGCGTCTGATCTTGGACTGCACTATTTGTCGTGGTGCATTTACGCGACATTGGCAGTGAAAGGGTTAATATTTATGATGGTATATATGAACAACAAAAGTTCTGACCCTGATAAAATATGTAGAATCCTGTAAGCATATCGAGCAGAGCCTGATTAGACGGTTCGTTCGTACAGGAGTTCTCTGATCTGGATCTACTCTGTTTGCATACATTGTAGCTGTTAAAAAGTGTAGCTATGGAGTAAAGAATTTAACACCCGGCTCTTTGGACTGATTACTCTCCCTTTACAGCTATTTTACATAACTGTCGACGCGATTACACATCGAGCTGGTGAGGAGGATGAGTTTGGGGGAATCTGGTAAGAAATTGTACTATTTGTACATTCCGCCATTTATATATATGTTTATATGTACCATGGCAATGGACATGTCGTGTTTATGCCAATAAAATATCTGTTCTGTTCTGTAAAAATATCTATTTAGAAGATACAACTTGACAGTCCTTAGAGTTCTACACTGTATTAGCATTTTCGTCATAAATACGTCTGTTTATAGTTTCGCAAACAGAGCAGACCCAGATCAGATGGTTTCTTTTGGAGCCGTCTGACCAGGGTCTACTCTGTTTGCGCATTTTGACGCATCTGCAAACAAGCTCACATGTTGTTACTTTTATGTATTAAACTGTGACGAAAATAAAGGATTTGTTCTGTTCTGTTCTGTCAACAAAGTAGACCCAGATCAGACGACTCCTATAGGAGCCGTCTGATCAGGGTCTGCTTTTTTTGCTTATGGTGTAATATAGATCTGATTCTATAGCTATTGCCAGAGGCAAAATCTCCTGTGTTCATATGCCATTATAAAGAATAATCTTATTAATATTCATGTCGTCATTATTTCTTACATGAATATGCAATAGTGAAAGGGTTAAGCCCGTGTCTCGGTGTTAGCGAATATTGATCCAGTACTTCACGTAGGTCTACACCACTGAAGTGTCTTTGTACACAGTCTCTCAACCCCTTTTCCGCATGAATATTAATGAAAGAAATTTCGACATCATGAATATTTATCAGCTGAATGTTTAAAATGGTCTATCTACATGTACATAGGTTGTTTTGGCCTATCTACATAGATATTTTGGCTTTTGCTGAAACTGTAGAATCAAACTGTAGAAGCAAACAGAGCAGACCCTGATCAGACGGTTTCTACTCTGTATGCAAATGAGTTAAAATCCCTCACATGTCACAAGTATCTAAAACATACCAAAAGATAGTTTTCTGACCCAACTAAAAAAACACACAAAAAAATGAAAAACAAGTCAAAAATAAAATCAATCGCGAACACCTCTGCTCTATATAATAAGTATATAGTATATAACATGTACTTATTTTTTCATGTTTGTTTTTGGTTGGGTCAGAAAACTATCTTTTGGTATGTTTTAGATACTTGTGACATGTGATTAAAATTAATGTATTTGTGATGGAGTTGTTGTTATTGTTGAGACATAGCATGCGAAGGGCACCTGTGATGTAATCTACATCAATGCGACTTCCTTGTTTGGGATTGAAATAACCAGGTGCTTCTTTTTTGCTTCGAAACCTGACACTATTCTTTTTGTTATGTTTATTATACGTTTCTTTGCAAATGAGTTGTAAACAGCTATTAGTAATCGGAATATTGATCGTTTTGATTGTCATCTCAGCCAAAATCCATTATGAAAATATTCAAATGAACTTGAGGAAGTCCATCATCGAGTTTTTAGAGGTAGGTATTTGTAAAGCAGAAAACAATACGCTTTCGTATAGAACACAAAATAATCTTTGTCTATCTATATCTACGCAGTTTTGGTAAACAATGTCGGGCTGACGATGATAACAAATTATTGTTCACTGCAGTATTCTCGTACTTGCTTTATCCCTTTCCCCTCATATAAACGCCTTTTTCACGGAAGACCCTGATCTGACGGCTCCTAGAGGAGCCGTCTGATCTAGGTCTACTCTGTTTGCTTATGAAATTTGATATCTATCTAATTATTTATTGTCTGAAAAGGCTACGATGTTCCACCTGCCATATTTCATTATAACTATTCTGTTCATGAATATTCAGTAAGTATTGAAGTTTGGAATTAAATCTAGAACAGGGAAAGGGTTATAAAACACTCAAATAGATTGTAGACGGTTAAAAAATCTTGAATCATTTTCCTGATTTTAATAATAATGTATAACCTATCATGTATGTGTTACAACCATGATAACATAATGTGAATAAGCAGAGGTTCAGACAACATGCGCATATTAATCTATTTTCAAGAAGAACTGATTATTTTTCCACCAAACCCTATGTTGTGACCACTCTTTAGGCTCGTATCGAAGTTCTTAACCCTTTCCTCCATAGGATTTTTTTTTAGATCAAACCTCTTTCAATGAATCTACCAAAAAGGAGCATTAACTAGAGAAAAGGAAAATTTGTGAATTTTATAGTCTGAAACCATTGTGATAAATACAGCATTAATATTGCTCCTATAGGAGCAAATGCTCTATTTATCACAATGGTTTCAAGAAGTGACTATTACAGAGGCATAGAAAGGCGTATTTATTGAGGAAAGCGTTGAACGTTTCAACGAATCTAAAATAAGTTCAAATTGCAGTAAGTCAGAGTTTGGTTGGACATTGTGTTCAAACAGGTTAACATAAGATTGACCGAGTGTCAAACAGCTTGACTCCCGATGAGAGGCCGATTTACTCGGCGTCTCGTATGGGTCCAAGCTGCTTGCAAATGATAGTTAGAACGCGTTCAGTAGGATAAGGGTACCGTTACCATAAGATGTACACAGAATAATATACATGTAAGTAAACATGATAATTGCTAATCATGGACACCATAGTGACGCCTTTTGACACATTTGCAGACAGAGTAGACCAAATTCAAACGGCTCTTGCAGCAGCCCTCTGACCAGGGTCGGCTCTCGTTGCTATAATACTTTATTTTAAAACTGATTCTATACTGGTTTCAATACTATGTATCCACTCGTTATATATAACAGCATAAACCCATTCCCTGATGGGCTATTTTTAGATCCTACCTCTTTGAATAAATCTACCGAAAAGGACCATTTTCTAGAGAAAAGGAATCTTTCAGAATTGTGTAGTTTGTAAACCATTGTGATAAATAGAGCATTTGCTCCTGTTTATCACAATGGTTTCAGAAAGTGACTTTTACAGAGGCGTCAAAATGACGGAAAGGGTTAAATATTTAGTGATATGAATATTGTTATTATCAGGCTAGATGTTGTGCGATTTCCGACCGGTTGAAAATGGTGTTACTGTAACTTTCAGTTGTGTCTTAGAATCCACAGTTTATGTTGACCCTTCAACGGGGTTGCAACATTATTCATTATTTAACCCTTTCCTTGATATAAATAGATAAAAGTTAAGATGACTTTTTAAGACATACTTTAGACATTACAATAAAACCCCTCTAATGTGATCACCAAAATAGCTCTTATTCTGGGTATTAAAGACAAGTGGTAGTAGCTTAATGCAGGACGAAAGTAATGCAGAAAGCTCCTGAAGGAGCTTTCTGCATTACTTTCGTCCTGCATTAACCACTTAGTTTTAAAGACATCTATGTTTATTCATAATGTGGACGTTTTAGAGGGGATTTCCTGTGCATTTTTGTTTAGAGGGGGTTTCCTGTACAATTTTTGTTTAGAGGGGATTCCTGTACAATTTTTGTTTAGAGGAGGGTTCCAGTACAATGTTTGTTTGAATACCTGGTTGGTTTGTTGAACATATAACAATCCAAGACGTCTTTCGTAGTATATGAATTCAAATCAGAAAAATACATTTATCAAAACAATAAATTCATAATTTTGCAAACAAAATTTCAATTATCATTACATGATTTAGAAAACAGAATCATGGATATACATAAACGTAGTAAAAGAAGACCGAAATGCACGAAATGCAGCATGGATGCTAGCGAAGATAAATGTCATGTTCTGTAAGTACGTTCAAAATAAAGAGAAACCAGACAACAGTATTTTAAACCATATTTCTGCCAGCGGCAGGACTGCCAATGAATTTTCTAATATCTGGTCAATAGACTCCAAATCTGCAATCAATAGCTTGTATGGATTCTTATATTGTGCATTTTAGATTAAGATCCGAAAGTGAAAACAGTTGTAATTATTGTTTACTAGTAAGTTATGTAGAGGGGCGTATCCGCTGCCCTTTTTCTGTAAACCATGTACCGCGTACATACATGTATACTGAACATGTACTTCACCAATACTATATTGGCTCTGTGTAACTTAAATCCCAAATAAAATATGTTATGTTATATTATGTCATGCTGTGTTGTGTTTTATTGTGTAGTTGTCAATGACATGTCATGAATGTATTGCTATATTATGTCATGTCGTTTTATGTCATATCACGTTATGTAATTTGATGTGATTCAAACCCTGTCGTCTGCTAACTTTGTCGTCTGCTACAAATTTTCATTCTTTTGATTTTCTTATTTTTTGTTTCAAAACCATAGTAACAGTAACAAACAGTTTGGATCCTGATGAGACGCCGAGTTACTCGGCGTCTCATCTGGATCCAAACTGTTTGCATAGGTAATCACAGATCCGGCATTGTCAGCGAGAGGGTTAAAGTAATGTGATGTGATGTAATATGATGTGATATGATGTGATGTGATGTGATGTGATGTGATGTGATGTGATGAGGTGTGGTGTAGTGTGATGTGATGTGATGTTATGTGTTGTGACGAGGTGTAGTGTAGTGTGATGTGATGTGATGTGATGAGGTGTGGTGCAGTGTGATGTGATGTGATGAGATGTGATGAGGTATAGTGTAGTGTGATGTGATGTGATGAGGTGTGGTGTGATGTTATGTGATGTGTTGAGGTGTGGTTTAGTGTGATGTGATGTGATGTGATATGATGAGGTGTAGTGTAGTGTGATGTGATGTGATGTTACGTGTTGTGATGAGGTGAAGTGTAGTGTGATGTGATGTGATGTGATGTGATGTTATGCTATGTTAGGTTAGGTTATTTTTGTCCCAAACACACATTTCCCCCAGTGAATGTTTATGAGTAAATATTTGCCATTCTTTCAGATTTCGACGAAGCGCCTCTGTCCTTCCATGGAGGTTACAGCCAACCAGAACAGAATCTTGGTCGGTTACCACAACAATATCAGTATGGCGCCCTCGATGAAACACCAAATCATAATAGACATCCCCGAGCTGATTATTTAGTTCATGGTCATGGTGCAGTATATCACCCACGTCAACCGATGGTTCATTCAGGCCAACCGGGAACATATCCATTGAAGTATCATGGGAGGCCATCATACAGGACAGAACAGCCAGTGAGTGTTGTAATTGTGGCAATAACAAATTTCGATCCTACAGTAAAATCCCTCTATAACGGCCACTAATTTGTGTTACTTAGTTGATATTTAGGGCAGGTGGCTGCTTAAAGCAAGGTGAAAGTAAAACAGAACGCTCCTATAGGAGCGTTCTATTTTACTTTCACATTGCTTTAAGCAGCCACCTGCCCTTAACACAAAATACTTGATGTAATTTAGTGGCCGTTATAGAGAGGTTTTACTGTATTGCTTCTTAGCTGCCAATATAATAGTATTGTTACAGTAGAATCTGTTTTAAGTGGCCATCAGAAAGAGATCTAGTTATGGGTATGTAAGACAGGTGATAGCTCAATGAAGGTCCTATATATAGGAGCTTTCTGCATTACTTTTGCATTACACTAAGCAACAACTACGTAACCAATTTTATTGTCGCAGTATCCTACATGATGTTTGTATGGAACAGGCAAGGAACAGTCTATGAAAGTCGTGTGTCGGCAATGAACAATCCATGAAGGTCGTGTGTCGGCAATGAACAGTCTATGAAGGTTGCGTGACGACAATGAACAGTCTATGAAGGCCGCGTGACGACAATGAACAGTCTATGAAGGTCGCGTGACGACAATGAACAGTCTATGAAAGTCGCATGACGACAATGAACATTCTATGAAGGTCGCGTGACGACAATGAACAGTCTATGAAGGTCGAACAGTCTATGAAGGTCGCGTGACGACAATGAACAGTCTATGAAGGTCGCGTGACGACAATGAACAGTCTATGAAGGTCGCGTGACGACAATAAACAGTCTTTGAAGGTCGCGCGACGACAATGAACATTCTATGACGGTCGCGTGACGACAATGAACAGTCTTTGAAGGTCGCGTGACGACAATAAACAGTCTTTGAAGGTCGCGCGACGACAATGAACATTCTATGAAGGTCGTGTGTGAACGCGAATTTAATTTAATTTAATTTGTCTTTCTGGGGTTGCTGTGCACTGTCGTGTGTCATTTTCAAAGTTCGGGCCTGACTTCTATTATATTACTAAGAATAATAAAATAAAAAAATATTTCGGATTGACAGTATTAAAGTCTTACACTCATTTTTAAAACAGGTAACTTAATGTGGGACAAAAGTTATGCAGAGGTTCCACGCAGTTGGAGTTTCCTGGAATACAGGAAAACCCCTCTAATGCGATCACCAAAAATGGGCATAATTCCGGGTGGTAGATCCAGGTGATAGCTTAATGCAGGACGAAAGTTATACAGAAAGCTTTCTGCACAACTTTCATCCTGCATTAAGCAGCCACCTGCTTATAAAGACAGAACTGTTTATTCAAGAAGTGGTCGCATTAGTGGGGTTCTATTGTACTTTTTAACTGCATTAAGCAACCACTCACATTTAATAAAGTATGTGGTCGCTTTAACGACGACTTATTGTGACGTATGTTTCAATTACCTTGCCGTTTGAAAACATCTAGAAAACCTTTTTTCTTTACAGCTCGGCGTGACCTATCCATACGAACAAGACATTTCACTCTTTGAAAGAGGTAAGCGAATTGAAAATTGTTTGACAATTGTGTCCGATTACAGCAGCTGTAAGTAACTGATGCAGTCCACAGTGCAATACGACTACTGTACATACGATTGACGCACAACTAGTCAATGGACTCCGGGGATTACCGAAGATATCTCGTGCAATCGTAAAGACCCCAACCGACATGTCATGCGAACCGCATCCAATAACTTTTGTTTAACCCTTTTCCTTATGTAAGCGCATTTTGACGCATCTGCAATCAGAGTATACCCATAGGAGTCGTCTGACCAGGGTCTTCTCTGTTTGCTTATAGTGTAATATAGGTCTGATTCTACAGCTTCTTCCTGAGCGAAAATGTCCTGTGTTCATATAAAAATAATATCCTGTGTTATAAAAAGAATCTTATTAATATTTATGACGTCATTATTTCCTACATGAATATTCATCAGGGAATGGGTTAACAATTAGCTCCATGAATATTCATGTAAGATAAAATGACACAAAGAAATTTAATTAGATTATTTTTTATGACACATGAACACAAGAATATTTGGCCGCGGTGGAATCTACACTATATCATAAGCAAACAGAGCAGATCCTGATCAGACGGCTCCTACATTAAATATCTGATATTGGTCTACTCTGTTTGCAATTTAGTCGTAGAAAGTATATACAGTCCCCCATCCCCTAATGCGACCACCTAAAACAGGTATAATTCTGGATGTTAGAGGCAGGTGGTAGCTTAATGCAGGACAAAAGTAATACAGAAAGCTCCTATAGAGGAGCTTTCTGCATTACTTATGTCCTGCATTAAGCAACCACCTGCTTATAAAGACACCCATGTTTATTCATTAAATGGTCGTATTAGAGGGGATTTACTGTTTAAGGAGTAAAGGGTTAAAAGTACCATCGATTACAAGCGACCATAATCGAAAGTCATATGACGATCGTACAACCACCAGAGACTCCTTTATAATCGTATTTAAATACTGCAGCATCTCCATGGCGAATACAAAGGAAATAAGACATGGTACGTGTATTTCCAGTGCATTCATTAATCAGGATCTGCCTTATTTGGTGGGATAAATGTACAAGATAAACTCCAGTTTGTAAGGCCAGTCCTCGCGGTTATAAAACGTTTTGCATGAGTCAGGGTAGATCTACATTTTCAAGCATCTGGTGGGTCAGATGTTGAGCAAGCTAAATATATAACACATCAGATATAGTAGAACCTCTCTAATGCGACCACTTAATTAATAAACATGGCTGTCTTTATAAGCAGGTGGTTGCTTAATGAAGGGCAAAAAGTAATGCAGAAAGCTCCTCTATGAGCTTTCTGCATTACTTTTGCCCTGCATTAAGCTACGTCCTGCATCTAGCACCCATAATTATACCTCCTTTAGGTGGTCGCATTAGCGGGGTTTTACTGTACTTGATAATGAGCCCAGAACCATACGCGGAAGTGTTATAATCTCATAACCTGGTTATATTGGATAGTTCGATGTTTCTGAAGATCTGGATCTACACAGTTTGCAATATATAAACGCCATTTTATTTTGACGTAGTTCGTAAATTACAAGAGAATGTCTAAACGTTCATATAACTGGGGCACTTAGTCACACAAATCACAAACATTCTGGTTCATATTTAGACAAAACGATTGCATCTCAGTTCAAGTGTATCAACATTTCAGTGTGTTTAGCTTGATATTGTAATAGAGTGGCATTTCAGAAATAAAGGAAAGCCAGAGATTGGAGTTAACCATACAATGCGGGACACGAGTCACTAATGTCCTTTGCAAACAGTGTAGACCCAGATAAGAGGGATCCTAGAGGAGCCCTCTCATCTGGGTCTACACTGTTTGTCATGTTACACTTTTCCTTCGAAAAATCCTTAATATTCACCAAACGCTTGACTTGTTTGAATTTGGGAAGTGCTCCCTCTCTACAGCGACACCCTTTGGGATACGAATATTGTATGTGTTGTTCAGAGGGAGTTGTTATAGGGAGGGAAAATCAAACATAATTAACTTGTTTGCAGATCCCCAGATAAGGTGTATTTCGAGAACTAAAACCGTTATGCCTCTATCAATCCCTATGTTGTGACCACTCTTTAGAATCGTCACAAAGTGACGATTCTAAAGAGTGGTCACAACAAAGGGTTTGATGGAGGCATAAAGAAAATACGATGGAAAAAAGTTGTGTATGGAGCCTTGTTGTTTCGGAAACAGTGACATGCGTTGTTGTGAGGAGGGACTCGTTATTGAGAGGGCCGTTGTAGGGAGGGAGCACTGTAATCCATTTGAAAATTCTGCGTTGTAAGGATTATGAGCAATTGTTCAAAACAGAGCGTGCAAACTTCACCGAGGCAGCGCCTCATCTGCTAATGGTACTACCGTAAAACCCCTCTAAAGCGACCACTTAATTAGGAGGCGTTAATTGTTTTAAAAAGCAGGTGGTTGCTTAATGCAGGACGAAAGTAATGCAGAAAGCTCCTACAGGAGCTTTCTGGATTACTTTCGTCCTGCATTAAGCTACCACCTGCCTCTAAGACCCAGAATTATATCTCATTTTGGTGGTCGCATTAGAGGGGGGTTACTGTACAAATTTACATAAAGAATCGCTGATCAATGAGGTATGACTCCGAAAAGGTTAACCTTTTCACAAAGGCTTTGCTGTCTCACGGTCAATGTGAGTGATAGTTGCAGGCCCATATTTCCTTATGGTACTTAACATTAACTCAACGTTACATAGAAAGGCTCTAAACCGTTTCTAAGATATGACTCCGGACAAACAAAAATGGAAAACGTTTGGAAATCAAAGGTCATTGGGACTGATACTTACATGTACAAGGCCGCATACCCTTAGGCTACTTAACCCATTCCCTCATATTGACGAATTTTGACGACTCTATAAAAGTCATTTTGTGAAACCATTGTGATAAATAGAGCATTTGCTCCTATAGGAGCAAATGCTCTATTTATCACAATGGTTTCAATCTACAAACTTCTAAAAGTTTGCTTTTCTGTAGTTAAGGCTCCTTTTCGGTAGATTTATTCAGAGTGGTTGAATCTAAAAATAGCCTATGAGTTAATGGGTTACAACGTACACATAGTTTCATACAAAAAAATCTAAACTGCTTCAGAGATATGAATCCAAGGTTAAGTTTTTGGAAAACAACGGGCCATAACTCTGGTATTCAAAGGCAAATGTGAGTAATCCTTGCAGAGTCACATCTTCTCATGGTCACTTAAACATTCGAAAGTCTTTTAAGATATTACGATGGGACGCACGGATGGACGCACAGACCACCCACGGATGAACGGACGGACGGGAAGATGGACAACGCCAAACTATACCCCCACCCCCTCGGCAGGGGATAACAAATTTGCAGACTACATTTCAAGGCAGAAAGAGATTCACATTTCCAAAGGTAGACAACTTGTGGGAATATGTTTTTCTTATTCATTGGGTTAGTTCCCTTAGATAACAGAATATTTGCGAGAATTTAGCGAAAACCTGGCTGTAAATATTATCTCTGCTTAAAATTCAACTGATACACTTTTTACTTGTTTCCGATTCAGTCAAGCGTTAGTGAAACTATTTGACCCAGTTTTTAAACAACTTGGATCGTAATTAGACACCGAGGTGTTTGCAAAATACCAACGATGTTATCCCCGGCAGGAAAAGGGTTAACCCTTTACTCCATAAATACGCCTTTCTATGCCTCTGCAAACAGAGTAGGACCAGATCAGACGGCTCCTATAAGAGCAGTCTGATCAGGATCTGCTATATTTGTTTATGATATAGATATGATTCTACAGTTTCTGTCATGGCAAAAACAATTATGTGTCCTTGTGCTATCATAAGAATTAATCTAATTAATATTCATGATGCCATTATTTCTAACATGAATATTTAAGGAGTAAAGGCACTTCTCTCTAAAGCGGCCATAAAAAAACAGACATCGTTCTGGTTCTTAAAACCAGGTGGTAGATTTGTACAGTCTGAAAGTTAATTCAGAGCTCAAGGTGCGTAAATTTAAACATTTTCAACAATAGCTCCTTTATTTCTCCACCAAACCCTATTTTGTGACCACTCTTTAGAATCGTCTCGACGAGACGAATTTAGCATAAATTTGTGTACGCATCTTTATATGTAGCTCTGGAACTGTTATGCATGAAACGCCTACAACAGCTTCGTGTATTATTTTCGTTCGGTATTAACCCTTCCCCACCCACACGAATATTAATTTATGAATAATTATATTACTGTATGAATATTCATGGACTGAAACATTAATAATCACACACTAAAACTACTCTTTGTCTGTAACACACACTTCAGATTAGGATATGTGTTATGTCATAATCAAACAAAGCGCCCCGTGATGAGACATCTCCTATAGGAGCTGTCTAAGCAGGGTCTTCTCTGTCTGCAAAGGTTTCAAAAGCCATATATATGAGGGAAAGGGTTAAACAGCCACATGTTTTAGAGACTATCACATCTATTCATATTCCCTGTTCGATGTTTGAAACCATTGTGATAAATAGAGCATTTGCTCCTATAGGAGCAAATGCTTTTTTTATCACAATGGTTTCACACAGTGACTTTTACAGAGTCGTCAAAAGTCGTCAATGTGCGGGAATGGGTTAACATTTCCCGTAATTAATACCCCAGTAGTTACGCCTTTTCACAGCTTTGCAAACACAGCAGACCAAGACCATACGGTCCCTGTAAGAATCGTCGGATCACACTCTGATTCTACAGTTTCAGTCATGTCCAACACGTTCTGTGTCCTTAGTCCGTTGACAATGGACCCATACAGTGAGTGAGAGAGCATAGAAACGTATAGACTGACAGACAGGCTAAGGGACAGTCTACAGTCGTAGATAGAATACAGTAAAACCCCTCTAATGCGACCACCAACAAATGGGCATAATTCACAGTGGCAAAGGCAGGTGGTTGTTTAATGTAGGACGAAAGTTATGCAGAAATCTCCAATATAAGCTTTCTGCGTCACTTTCGTCCCGCATTAAGAAGCCACTTGCTTATGAAGACAGTCATAATTGTTCATTAAATGGTCGCATTAGAGGGTTTTTACTGTAGATACTGACGTATATGTATGTATACATGTACAACCACAGGGAGGCATTTCGTGGGTCTAGATGGTCAAAAAAGTAAAAATAAATTGATTGGGTCGATTTAGTGTTACATGTATATTATATTATAATAATATAACACTAAATCGACCCAATCATTTAATTTTTTAGACCATCTAGACCCCCACTGTGTGTACAACCAGTTACAATACATAAACAGGACATGTAACAATTTGCTGGTCGAATCAGGATCAAAACTCTAGATGAATAACGTTCACGTTTAACCCTTTCCCTCATATAAACGTGTTTTCACGCATTTGCAAACAGAGTAGACCCAGATCAGACGGCTCCTAGAGGAGCCGTCTGATCAGGATCTACTCTGTTCGCTAATAGAATTTGATAGATCTGTTTATTTAGTTTCTAGAATGGCTACAATGCTACATCTTTCATGTTTCATTATAACTATGTTGTCCATGAATATTCAGTAGGTATTGAACTGTGGAATAAATATAGAACAGAGAGAAGGGTTAAAGCCAAATTTCATAGTGACGCTTAACATTCCGAAGAAGACGATATTTTCACAGTAATTATAAAATATAAACAACTTGTATCCTGCACACACAAAAAATGGGAAATTCTCCTCAAAGTCAGTTACATTGTGATTTTTTTTCTGCTTTGTCTTAGACGTTTCTTAAGCTATTGTCCGATAAGCAAACAGTCAAGATCCGGACCCTGAGTCACATGACACCCCAACCTGTCATGTGATAAGGCCGCTTTACACTGTCGGCTGTGGTTATTTTTACTTCCCGTGCGTTCGTCATTGTTTATTTCGCAAGCTGATTTCGAAAGAGTGCGCTCCCTTTCCGACTATATTTACACCACTGTCTACTCAGTATTGAACTTTACTATTGAGAGCAACACCTGTTAAGGATGAATTCAGAAAAGTCAGGTAAGATGTTATTTATTTTATCAGTTACATATATGTGTAGTAGTGGCAATCACTGTTAAAATGTTACTGAACACAATATGGAGATAGTTAGCCTTTACATCGGTTGACTGGAGAGAAATGTTTAATACCATTTAATAAAGAAAGCTGCCAGCTTATCGCGGCTTATTACAAGGCTGACCTATATTCTGGACTTGCAATCCAGATAACGAGGACTAACTAGCATAAACAGAGCGCAAAATGTCACCTGCTGAATGTATATACTTTGCACAGTATTGCAGAATGACCAACAGTAATGTTACGGTAAAGCCTAGCTAATGCAACCACATATTTTGTTAACACAGGAGCCTCTTCAAGCAGGTGGTTGCTTAACACAGGGCATCAGTAAAGCAGAATCTCACACATGAGCTCTCTGCATAATGGTTGTCCTGTATTAAGCTACCAGTTTAGAAATCCAGAATTAGATTTCTTTTGAGTGTATGTCGTATTTCTGAACTGTACTGTGTATATTTTGTAAACAAGGAATCTTAACCCCTAAAAGGCTTTTCTTTATGGATAATCGTGATATCCATGTCAAAATTATCCATAGTACAACAGATAGGACCCTTATCAGACGGCTCTTATGTTTCCATAAGGTGTCGAAGGATGGAGAATTTCCTCTTTAGAATTGCCATCATACCTGTAGTGACATTTTCATATAGCATTCACTTGGACCCAATTTGCGAAAAACATTCCTGCCAGGGATATACGTGTATCTACAGTGTAGGTCCTAATAAAGGGGTTAATTTGGGTACACACGTTTCGATCCACCGGTTATGTTTCGAACCCTTTCAGTGTGGGACACGGATCACTAATGTTCTTTGCAAAACAAAATGTAGACACAGATGAGAGGATTCGCATTGTTTGTCATGTTACACTTTTCTTTAAAAAAATAGTCCTGAATAGTTGCGGTAAACTTGACATGTTTGAAATTTGGAATAGTTCATTTAAAAAACAACAACAGTGGCGTTTTAAAGAGTTAAAACAATATAAAATACATTCCAATCACCCCCCCCCCCCAAAAAAAAACAAACAAACAAAAATAAACAACAACAAACAAACATAGGATTCTTTAGAATACATATATCCGGTTGTGTTCACGCCCATGTAAAGGCCTTGACACTTATAACACAGTTAAAAAATGGCTGCTCAGATTTGGATCCGGTACGATTTTGAATTATTCTGGTTCAAACAGCTTGGATCCAGATGAGACGCCGAGTTACTCGGCGTCTCATCTGGATCCAAGCTGTTTGCAAGTACACGTTAGGTCGAGGACAGCATGTTAAATGTTAATAGTCTGGCCTAGACATCCAGTCGACATCCGTGTTTCACTATTGGGTTGGATTTCAGAAGCTGTACATACTATGTATTGTATAAACCATCTTTGGTCATTGTCAGATCTTAATCAACAGTGCAATTTACCCGGCGGTGCATTAGCACTTCAAGCTGTGACAACGACGGTCAATTAAAGGTCAAGGTTAAACTCCATTAAAACAACCACTTCATGGATAAGTATGATTATGTTTCCATAAAATAAGTAGTTGCGTAATGCAGAACGAAAATACAGAAAGCTCATAATTAAACCACTTTTTGTTGGTCTCATTAGAGGGGTTTCTTGTGATGTGACGAATACAACTTCATTAGATACCACTCCAGTGGTGGGGGAATCTGTCATTTTGATTCAACGGCACATACTGCAGAATGAGAAAAGTTCATAAGCAAATAGCTGGTCATGATCAGACGGTTCCTACGGGAGCCGTCTCATCTAGGTCTACCCCGTTTGCTAAGGCGTTAAAAGGCGGTTATATGATGATAAATGTTCAAGAAGTACAGTAGAATCTGTCCTAACCCTTTCCCTGATGAATATTCATATAGGAAATAATGACGTCATGAATATCGATAAGATTATTTTTATAATGGCATATGAACACATGGTACATGTATTATTGCTCAGACAGAAGCTGTATAATCAGATTTATATTACATCATAAGCAAACAGAGCAGACCCTGATCAGACGGCTCCTATAGGGGCCGTCTGATCTGGGTCTACTCTGTTTGCAGATGCGTCAAAATGCGCTTGCATCAGGGAAACGGTTAAGCGAACTTATATTGATTGGACACAGACATCTTAGCAAACATGTGGCTGCTTAATGTAGGACAAAACTAATGCAGAAAGCTCCTATAAGAGCTTTCTGCCTTACGTTTGACCTGCATTACGCTACCATCTGCCTTACACATCCTTAATTAGACATCTTTTTAATGATTGCTTAAGAATGTTTTTCTGTACTTATATAAGAGTAGTACCGGAGTTGAACAGAGCGGAAGAAATACTTAACCCGACAACTTAGTGTCGGGATAATTAACCCTTCAATCACTAGCTTATACCATTCATGTATATCGTCTGCATTAACCCATTACCTCATAGACTATTTTTAGACTCAGCCTCTTTGAATAACTCTACCGAAAAGGAACATTTACTAGAGAAAAGCAAAATTTGAGAATTGTGTAGTTTTGAAACCATTGTGATCAATAGAACATTTGCCCCTATGGCGCAAATTCTCCATTTATCACAAATGTTTCAAAAAAGTTACTTTGGCAGAGGCGTCACTATGAGGGAATGGGTTAATTCATAAAGCCCCCCCCCCCCCTTCTGCTCAAATATTTCATTGTTCAGTAAAACAGTCAGTTGTTTTTGGTGAAGTTCAAAGTATATATTTGTAAATGTTTTTATATCTACAAAGCAGGCAACATTTATCCTGCTGATCGTTTCATATCATCCGCTTGCCGAGCAAAACAATCGCATGCATGCAGATAATGACGTCTTTCTCTTCCCCTTTTTTCAAACCGAAACGGTTTTGATCTTGGTTGGACATCACGTGACTTGGTGACCAATAAGGATTCAAACTGTTTGTAATGTTTACTACAGCTCATGAATATTCAACAAGTGTTTAACCATTTACTTGCTGAATATTCATATGAGAAAAGTATGTACAGTTGAACCCCTCTAATCGCTTAATGAATAAACATGGATGCCTTTATAAGCAGGTGGTTGCTTAATGCAGGACAAACGTAATGCAGAAAGCTCCTAGAGGAGCCATGTGATCAGGTTCTACTCTGTATGTTATGAGATGATATCGATCTGATTTTATAGTTTCTGTCATGGCCAAACTGTTTAGTGTTCAAGCACCTGAAATACAGTAGAACCCCTCTAATCAGTGACCACTTAATAAATAAACATGGTTGTCTATATAAGCAGGTGGTTGCTTAATGCAGGACAAAAGTAATGAAGGAAGCTCCTTTAGGAGCTTTCTGTATTACTTTTGTCCTAAATTAAGCTACCACCAGCATCTAGCATCCAGAATTAAACCTGTTTTAGGTGGCCGCATCAGCGGGGTTTTACTGTACATGTATATCTTCACGATGTCGTAATTTGCATGAATAATCGTTTTCAAAATTCAAGCTATAATCAGTTTGTCTACTCTGCGTCTCATCTGGATCATTTTGTCTTGGTTGTTACTCCATGGCCAACTCGACCATATTGTCTTGGTCGTTACTCCATGGCCAACTCGACCATATTGTCTTGGTTTTTACTCCATGACCTACTCTATCATTTTGTCTTTGTCGTTCACCTTGGCCTACTCGACCATTTTGTCTTGGTCGTTCACCTTGGCCTACTCGACCATTTTGTCTTGGTCGTTACTCCACGGCCTACTCGACCATTTTGTCTTGGTTGTTACTCCATGGCCTACTCGACCATTTTGTCTTGGTCGTTACTCCATGGCCTACTCGACCATTTTGTCTTGGTCGTTACTCCATGGCCTACTGGACCGTTTTGTCTTGGTCGTTACTCCACGGCCTACTCGACCATTTTGTCTTGGTTGTTACTCCATGGCCTACTGGACCATTTTGTCTTGGTCGTTACTCCACGGCCTACTCGACCATTTTGTCTTGGTCGTTCACCTTGGCCTACTCGACCATTTTGTCTTGGTTGTTACTCCATGGCCTACTCGACCATTTTGTCTTGGTTGTTACTCCATGGCCTACTCGACCATTTTGTCTTGGTTGTTACTCCATGGCCTACTCGACCATTTTGTCTTGGTCGTTACTCCACGGCCTACTCGACCATTTTGTCTTGGTCGTTACTCCACGGCCTACTCGACCATTTTGTCTTGGTCGTTACTCCACGGCCTACTCGACCATTTTGTCTTGGTTGTTACTCCACGGCCTACTCGACCATTTTGTCTTTGTTGTTACTCCACGGCCTACTCGACCATTTTGTCTTTGTTGTTATTCCACGGCCTACTGGATCATTTTGTCTTGGTCGTTACTCCACGGCCTACTCGATCATTTTGTCTTGGTTGTTACTCCACGGCCTACTGGATAATTTTGTCTTGGTCGTTACTCCATGGCCCACTCGATCATTTTGTCTTGGTTGTTACTCCACGGCCTACTGGATAATTTTGTCTTGGTCGTTACTCCATGGCCTACTAGATCATTTTGTCTTGGTTGTTATTCCACGGCCTACTGGATAATTTTGTCTTGGTCGTTACTCCATGGCCTACTAGATCATTTTGTCTTGGTCGTTACTCCACGGCCTACTGGATCATTTTGTCTTGGTCCTTGCGGGAATGGTGCTGATCCAATCAAACTTTATTTTGAGTTCATTCAACGCTACACTCACGAGTATGTGTAAATGTGTTATGTGTTTGCGAACAGTTGTACTCCAGATCAGCTGCCGAGGTACTCGTTCTTTTATCCGGATCCAAATTGTGCCTTGTTTGGACGCACGTGGAAAGAATAAAGGATATTGGAGGATTTTTAAACAAATTTGTCAAACAGCCATTAAACATTTCTTCCGAGTAAGAATCGCCGCTCCTATTCCTGTCCCAGGCTGGGCACAATTGTCCTTCATAGTAACCCCTTCATTCATATAAACGCGTTTTTCACGCATTTGCAAACAGAGTAGACCCAGATCAGACCCAGATCAGACGTCTCCTATAAGAGCTCTGTTTGCTAGTGGAATTTTGAAATATCTTTTTCCTTACTTTCTAAAATGGCTAAAATGCTTCAGCCAAGTATTTTGTCCATGAATATTAAGTAGGTATTGAAATTTGGAATAAATGTAGAACAGGGAAAGGATTACAAGGTTGCATGCTGCTACACTCGCCGAATAACCTTTATATAGCCTACTGCCGGTGGTTTGGATCCAGATTGCACCCTAACTACAGTAAAACCTCTCTATAACGACCACTAAATTTCATCAAGTATTTTGTGTTAAACGCAGGTGGATGCTCAAAGCAAGGTGAAAGTAAAACAGAACGCTCCTATAGGAGCGTTCTGTTTTACTCACACCTTGCTTGAAGCAACCACCTGCCCAAAATACCAGCTAATTAACACAAGTTTAGTGGTCGTTATAGAGAGGTTTTACTGTACATTTAGGTAGACACACTGATTATAGCTTGGATTTTGAAAATGTGTAGTGGGTGATAAATAATGTAAAAATATCGGTATAAAAGCTAAATTGTCTTATTCAAATACTTGATCCGAGTGTGCGACAAATTCCCTAGCAGTAAATCAAGTGTTTTATTCGATGTGCTGTGCAGTTTTTTACTATATTTTACGTACATTTACACTAGAGTCTGCTCAACATACCAATTGACCCTTTCCCTAATGTAAAAACGTTTTCACGCTTTTGCAAACAGAGTAGACCGAGATCAGACGGCTCCTGTAGGAGCCACCAGATCAGGGTCCGTTCTGTTTGCTTTTGAAAATATAATAGATATCACTCCACAGTTTCTACCCGTGCAAAACATATTGTGTACCTATACCAAATGTGAATATAATAATGTAATAAATATTCATGACGTCATTGTTTCTTACATGAACATTCAACTGAGGGAAAGGGTTAACCCTTAGTCTGCAGAAAGAATGAGGTGTTCTCAAACTGAAACATTAACCCATTACCCCATAGGCTATTTTTAGATACAACCTATTTGAATAAATCTACCGAAAAGGAGCATAAACTAGAGAAAAGGAAAAGTTTAGAATTTTTTAGTTTGAAACCATTGTGATAAATAGAGCATTTGCTCCTATAGGAGCAAATGCTCTATTTATCACAATGGTTTCACAAAGTGACTTTTACAGAGTAGTCAAAAGTCGTCAATATAAGGGAATGGGTTAATAAAGAATGAGATGTTCTCAAACTGAAACATTAATAAAGAATGAGGTGTTCTCAAGCTGAAACATTAATAAAGAATGAGGTGTTCTCAAACTGAATCATTAATAAAGAATGAGGTGTTCTCAAACTGAATCATTAATAAAGAATGAGGTGTTCTCAAACTGAAACATTAATAAAGAATGAGGTGTTCTCAAACTGAAGCATTACTAAAGAATGAGGTGTTCTCAAACTGAAGCATTACTAAAGAATGATGTGTTCTCAAACTGAAGCATTACTAAAGAATGATGTGTTCTCAAACTTTAAAGAATGAGGTGTTCTCAAACTGAAGCATTACTAAATAATGAGGTGTTCTCAAACTGAAACATTAATCTGCTGCAAGTTTTACTTAAGTCCATCAAGCTCGATAGAGTAACGATAGGCCGAGAGTCAAACAGAGTGGACCCGGATAAAGCGCCGAGTTACTCGGCATTGCATCTTGATCCATTTTGCATGTGTATAATATTTTCATCTGAAATGCTATTTTCTTACATGACTGCGGCTGTGTGTTTTGTATGTGGCGTTTCCAGCATTCATGGCGCGTACATGTACGTTTGTAGATAGCCGTTTCCCGTCACTGTGACTGTATTAATGCACGTTATTTCGAGGGCTTGGTGCAAAACTATTCTAACTCCTTCACTTTAGAATAGTTTTGCACCAAACCCTCGATTTGTAAATGGCACAAAGTGAGACTTTGCATAATTTTGAAACAAATTGAAGCTGAAACTGAAACTGTTTGAAAGGACCATCCAGGCCATGGTATGCCGGCAGAGTTCGTGCAGATCAACCTTAAACATATAGATACACGTATTTGTTGACAAACCCTTGGTTGATAGCAAAGACACCCCTCGCTGTAATTTGTGTCATATTTCCATATTATAGACGAATTGTTATACCACGTGACTTTTGACGTATATAATTATACATTCTTTTCTTTCTCGACGAAATTTCTTCAGACATATCGCATGTTACGCGGAAGTTTAGTCCTACCCGGCTTGCCATTTATTTTCCTTGTCATACATGTACCTGTCAAATTATGAGAAATTCAATGAGTAGAATTTTAAGCTCTGGCGCTCTCCCAATAGATGAATTAATGTAAAACTAAAACTTGATATCAAGACTAAACCTGGTGGACACGGATTTGCAAATAGAATAGGAGCTGTCTGATTAAGGTCTGCCCCACTTGCTTATGAAATAATATAGATCTGATTTTAAAGGTTTTGCTAGGGTCAAACGTGTTCACACGCCATTATAAAATTAGTTATCTAATAAACTATGTTTTTTTTATTATGAAAGATTATATTTGACTATTATATGTATTAACATATGTGTATATGAATGATGATGTACTGATGTACAAGTCAATAAATATACAGTAAAACCTCTCTATAACGACCACTAAATGTGTGTTAATTAGTTGGTATTTTGGGCAGGTGGTTGCTTAAAGCAAGGTGGAAGTAAAACAGAACGCTCCCATATGAGCGTTCTGTTTTACTTTCACCTTGCTTTAAGCATCCACCTGCCTTTAACACAAAATACTTGATGTAATTTAGTGGTCGTTATAGAGAGATTTTACTGTATGTTCTGTTCTAAAACGTCTACGGCCAATAGCATTTCTTCGGGCGCCCCAGTATCCTACGGCCATACATGTATACTGCAGTGGCCATATATATAGGTTACGACCGTCGTACGCCGTATTTTAAATTTGCTTTTTTGCTCATTTTAAAAACCATAACCACGTCGTCAAACAGGTTGGATCCCGATGGGACGCCACTTTACTCGGCATCTCATCTAGATCTAAACTGTTTGCAACGGTTCACACGTTAGTCAGTATAGAGTGCAGAATAATAACAACCTCATATGTAGTTTAATGGACTGTATTATGACGAAACAGCCGATCCGCAACGGTGCATTTAAGTACAGTAAACCCCCTCTAATGCGACCACTTAATGAACAAACATGGCCGTCTTCATAAGCAGGTGGTTGCTTTATGCAGGACGAAAGTTATGCAGAAAGCTCCTATAGGAGCTTTCTGCATAACTTTCGTCCTGCATTAAGCTACCACCTGCCTCTGCCACAGTGAATTATGCCCCTTTTTGGTGGTCGCATTAGAGGGGTTTTACTGTATGTCAACCCTTTACCTCATGAATATTCACTAAGTGTGTTTGTATATTAGTACATAAACTATGGGACGTTTCGTCATATATCAGACATTCCAGAATCAGTTACATATACAGTTGAACTTCGATATCTCGAACTCGGATAACTTGAACTTCGGGATAACTCGAGGTAAAAATATTCGATCCTTCCAAATTTTACAATATAGACTTGTTCTGAAATGTATTACTACGCATAACTAGAAACATATGTGACAGCTTAATGCAGATCGAAAGAAATGATGAAATCTCCTACAGGAGCTTTTAGCATTAATTTAGACCTGCATTAGCGGTGAACTTGAGAATTTAGCCCAGATTAGAAATCAGATGACTCGAACTTGTTATCCCGAAGTAAGTTTTGAATGGTCTCTTCAAATTCGAGATATGTACGTACATGTACAACTGTAGTTCCCTACGTGAGCCATCTGATCTGGGCCTACTCTGTTTGCAATGTCGTCAAAATGCACTTGTATAAGGCTAAGGGTCAACTGTCCACCAAGCTCATACCTTAGTGTATTTATTATTTACTGATACCTACATAGGTTATAACACAGATGCCTTTTGCAGCAACAAAAACGCCATCACAAATACATTATTTTTTTTATTCACATGTCTAATGTATCTAAAACATACCAACATATAGTTTTCTGACCCAACCAAAAAACCAACAAAACAACAATGCTCATATATAATATAGAGCGGGTGTGTTCGCGAAAACAATAATGTTTTGTTATTTGTTTTGGTTGGGTCAGAAAACTATATTTTGGTATGTTTTAGATACTTATGACATGTGATTAAAAAATAATATATTTGTGATGGAGTTGTTGTTTAGACATAGCATGCGAAGGGCACCTGTGGGTTATAATATAGTATGTTGATCCGTTTTCCCGCTATCCGCGACCTGACTCGCATTTGCAAACAGTTAGGATCCAGATGAGATGCCGAGTTACTCGGCATCTCATCAGGATCCAAAGCTGTTTGACACTCGATCAATAGTTTCACAAACGCTTCAGCAGAGTTACTTTTTATACAACGGTTATTATAGAGGTTGTGTTTTAATGGTTTCTCGGTATTTCATCTAGATTTAAACCTTTTTGCAAACGTGACCACACATGGTGAGTTATATATTGCATTGTCTATATGCCCCGGACATGGTAGGGTACTTTTTGTTTTCGCCAATTTGATCATGTTTACGACACAATCGCTACAGATTGGTTACAATCAATGGCCCATTACAATGTGACTTCCTAGTCCATTGTTCAGTTGAATGACGTGTCGCCTTTTCTTTGTGACAAACGTGACTGAGAATGATTCAGGCATGTAGATAAGAAACCTGTTTAGAAAATCTAATAAACAGTTTCTGATATTTCTCCGCAAAACTCCATCTCTCCAAGGCATTTCTAATATGCAAGGGGATTGACTGAAGAGTAACATACATGTATTTTGATAGATCGCTAAACACCTTACCTATAGTCCGGTTCAATTCTTTCAACATTGACAGTGACTTGGAACTTATTCAGCGCTACATGCAGTAAACCCCTCTAATGCGACCACCAGAATAAGGTATAATTCTTGGTCTTAGAGGCAGATGGTAGCTTAATGCAGGACAAAAGTAATGCAGAAAGCTCCTAGGAGCTTTCTGCATTACTTTGATCCTGCATTAAGAAACCACCTGCTGACAAAGACTGACATGCTTGTTCATTAAGTGGTCGCATTAGAAGGGTCCTACTGTATAAGTATATGTTAGTTTCGTTAATCATACAGGACACCATTCGTTCAAAGTTTTGAAAAAAAAACAACTTTTGCTTTCTGGAAATAAAATGAATCGCCTTCATGACAAAAATGGAGTAAACGATAACCTATATATAATAATATATGGAAATTAAATATACATGTATATAATTAGATATGTACAGTAGAACCCATCAAAAGAGTCTTATTATGGGTCGGTAAGACAGGTTGTAGCTTAATACTGGTCAAATGTAATGCAGGATGTCCCTGTGTTACTTTTGCTCTGCTTTTAAGACCCATACGTTCAATGAATGAATGGCAACTTAACCCATTCCTCCATAGGCTATTTTTTTTAGACCCAACCTCTTTGAATGAATCTACCAAAAATGGAACATTTACTAGAGGAAAGAAAAATGTTAGAATTGTGTAGCAGTGAAACCATTGTGATAAATAGAGCATTTGCTCCTATGGAGCAAATGCTCTGTTTATCACACTGGTTTCAAGAAGTGACTTTTGCAGAGGTGTAGAACGGCGTCAATATGGAGGAAAGGGTTTTAAGACAAGTTCTACTGTATTTTGGTAAATATGGAAAATAGCTATTGTGTCACTTGTGCATTTAAAAAAAAAAAGTTTGATGAAACGTCAAAGGCTCGTGTCCCCATCAAACACCTGTGTTTGTAAGCAGTTAGGACCAAGACGGGACGCCGAATTACCCGTTATCTCATTCGGATCCAAACTGTGTGTTGCTCGGAGGTATTTTGATAGATGTAAATAATATTGTAAAACATGAAGCAGAATGCATTTTTTCAGACAGTCGTTGATCACTTTCGCCGATCCTATGTCGGTCCAGTCGCCCGTATTTAACACTGCATCTCTCGATTAAAGTCCGTTACACTAGCTTCAATCAGTGATTTTGTTTGATCCACATGACATTAACGTACTCTTACACTACGCCGATTTTTTTCTTGACATTTCAAAATAAGACGGGAGGCAGGAAGGGAGGCAATATAAGTAAGTAAGCAGACAATTTAAGTAAGTAAGTGAGTAAGTGAGTAAGTGAGTAAATAAGTAAGTAAGTGAGTGAGTGAGTGAGTAATAGAGTAAAATATGACCGTAAATTGATAATCATAGCACATAATTTTGCTTCTTAACTTTACCAGCGTAGGTAACTTTAAACCATATTCTTTAGTTTTACTTATTTCGTCATAGGTCCTACATTCATGTCAGTCCCTTTATTTCAAAATGCGGCTAGTAGTATGATTCAATCTAGCCATACGTATGTAAGATGTAGAATGTGAGGCACAGGATGCTTGTGGTATATACATGTACATGTAGAGGATTGGCAACGTTTGATTGGTATAAAAGTATATAAAGATAATGGGTTGGTAAATATCGGGTTAGAAATGAGTTCAAAGATGTTTTTTTTCGGGTAACCACCATTTATAGTGAGATACAATATAACCCTTCTAAAACGACCACACATTGAATAAACCTGGATTTTTATAAGAAGGTGGCTTCTTAATGGAGCTTTCTGCATAATTTTCGTCCTGCATTAAACTACCACTTATCACTAGGACCTAGAATAAGACCTCATTTTGTGGTTGCATTAGATGTTTATAACTTTTTACTGTATGTTTAAAATCAATGAAAAGAAATAGATTTTATTTATTAATGTATAAAGTCAATAATGAAAGAGAGACAGGAGGAGAAATGAGCAAACCATGCCTCCAATAATGATAGAAAGATAGAGGGAGAAATGAGCAAACCATGCCTCCAATAATGATAGAAAGATAGAGGGAGAAATTGATAGAAAGATAGAGGGAGAAATAAGCAACCATACCTCCATATTTATGACAACCGCGTATGAATACACAAACAAGTTGATAACAACCATGATGTCATATCACTAGGGATAATATCAAATGCGATATTTTATGATGTCATCATCACTAGGGATACTATCAAATGCGATATTTTACCAAACTCAGAAATGTTTGTGAATCATAAATAGGATATTTGATAATTTTAAATTGATATTTTCTGAGAACCTGGCTGAAGAATAGGTCCTATACAAAAGTGTGGGGGGTGTGAACTTGGAAGAGTGAACTAGTCTGAGAGGCAATTCAATGGCCACTTTGTTTACCCCATTTCCTGTTGCATATTCATGTAAGAAATAACGACAATGTCACATCATGAATATTTATTAGCTGAATTTTTATAATGGCATATTATACAGGATGTTTTGGTATTGGTAGAAATGGCAGAATAGATCTACAGTAAAACCTCTCTATAACAGTCACTAAATTGTTTTAATTAGTTGTTATTTAGGACAGATGGCTGCTTAAAGCAAGGTGAAATTAAAACAGAACGCTTCTATAGGAGCGTTCTGTTTTACATTCACCTTGCTATAAACAACCACCTGCCTTTAACACAAAATACTTTATATAATGTAGTGGCCGTTATAGAAGGTTTTACTGTATATTATTCTATAAGCAAACAAAGTAGGGCTTGTTGGAGCCGTCTGATCTGTGTCTACACTGTTTTCAAAGGCGTGAAGAAGCGTCTGTTAAGACCTTTTGACTGGAAGCATCAATATAATTGACGTATTTGACCTATTTGCAAACAGATTCGATCCAGATCAGTCGCGGCTCCTGTAGGAGCAGTCTATTCAGTGTCTGCTCTGTTTGTGTATGAAACATAGACCTGATTCTACAGTTTCTGCCATGGCTACACAATTCTGTGTTCATGTTTCAAAATAAGAACAACAACAACAACAACAACAACAGCAAAACTTCTAGTTACCCTAGTTGCGCACAGTGGATTATTCCATGCTTATAAATTGGATTAGTCCATTTTTTATCTGAGGGATGCCTGGTCTAAATTTTCATTTTCGTTTTGTTTTATATTGAAATTCCTATCAGCAAACAGTGTAGACTATGATCAGACGCCGCATCATGCGGCGTCTGATCAGAGTCTACACTGTTTGCCTATACCCCATGTATGGGATCGTGTGCACACATGGGTTAATATTTCTTATATGAATATACATGAGGGAATTGGTTAAGTAAAATGTGAATTAATGTGAAAGCCCCTACAATAAACGCATATAATTATTTTCAATAACATATAACTTGGTATTTGCCATGTTCCATCATTGAAGAGTGTAAATTGAAACATAAAAATGTTATATAGAAAACGCCCCCCCCCCCCCCCCCCCCCCCCTGTGATACAAAATAAACAGTTTTCATCGATACTTTTATTTTTGTTCTACAACAAAATATTACCGGCCAGTGTCGAACAGTTAACGAAACTAAAACGTAACCCGAATAAATACTAATACATTGCTGAATAACATCGGGTCTTCGAACACGTGAATGTTTGTTTTCCTCGTCCTTCATTCGATTGATTTTCTTGGGATATACTTCTTTTCGGCGTATAAACAAATGATTTATGTAATGTTTGGACACGGTTGCAAGTGGAGCCCGTCACTTTATGTAAAAAAATGAATTGAAGAATTGATACGTTGCCTAACTGTATCATCCATTGAACAGTTTACCGAGCAAGCTGACATTATTACATTGATAGGAACACATACTGATAAAAATATTGGAACAGTCATAAGACAAGCCAACCATTGCTGTGCGAAGTAGGACATTACTGACATTTGAAAATAGTTTGGATTAATGTGGGACGCCGAGTAACTCGGCATCTCATTAAGATCCAAATTATTTGACACTCGGTTAAAAGTGTCTCAAAACCTTAAACGAACCGGAAATAAAAAAAAATGTAACAGGCTGATGTTTGTTCAAACATTGTTTTTACAGTATGATAAGGGTGATTAAAACAAGATCAAATTTTAGTAGCCCAGAAATCGACCAGAATACTTACAGTAGATGATAGGCCGGTATTTGGGTCAAACGAGGTCCTTCATAGATCCTTTGTCACTTCAAGTCCTGTTGTATTGATAAGTTCTACTAGATCTTGTAATGTACAAATCTAAATCTAGACTTATACCTACAAATGTATTGCCAAATCTAGATTGAACAAAATGTTTTGCCACGCTGTACAATAGGAGCTCGATCTAGCCAAAAATATTACTATGTTATATTGTATATATCTCTGATCAAACAGTAGGATTTGGATCAAACCAAAGTGTTGTCACACTGTACAGTGGGATCTAGATCTAACCAAAGTGTTGCCACACCCAGGGCTACACAGTATTTTATTACTCCAGGTTGTATGTAGACTAGGTACTAAACACGGGTACATGTATGTTCCGATACAGTACATAATTATAGTGTA
The DNA here is from genome assembly GCA_963576725.1 of Azorinus chamasolen. Taxonomy (NCBI): domain Eukaryota; kingdom Metazoa; phylum Mollusca; class Bivalvia; order Cardiida; family Solecurtidae; genus Azorinus; species Azorinus chamasolen. The sequence continues at coordinate 47,309,281 of OY755242.1, read as the reverse complement.
TGATAATGGCTTATGTAAATTGTTCGTAACATTAAAAACTGTTAACCTAAATTTATACATAACAATTCTCATCTTATATATAATAAGTAGAGCGGCCAGTATTATGAATGTCGCTGTATGATCTAACGCGGGAACAGAGTGTATTATAAGACATTAACAAACAGTGCAGATCCAGATCAAAGTGCTCCCGAGGGAGCCCTTTGATTTGGCTCATCACTGGTTGTCATAAAAACATCATTTTCTTAACCCCTTCCCTCATATATTAAACGTGTTTTCACGCCTCTGCAAACAGAGTAGACCCAGATCAGACGGCTCCTATAGGAGCCGTCTGATCAGGGTCTGCTCCGTTTGCTAATAGAACTTGATAGATCTGTTCCTTTAGTTTCTAAAATGACTAAAATATTCCAACTTCCATATCTCATTGTAACTATTTTGTTCATGAATATTCAGTAGGTATTGAAATTTAGAATAAACATAAAACAGGTAAAGGGTTAAGTGATGCATTTTGATACACGTTTTTGTTTAATTAGATCTGTTAGTGTTTCAGAAAGGGAAGAGCAATTTTATTCAGTAGAATAAAGGTAAATAAAACTTTTGTTGGACAGAAAAAGGGTGATATGGTTGACCAGAGGAAGCGATTTCTAATCGACTTCGTGGTGCTCTATATAAAATTTAATGTGGGAAAATTCATACTGGATCGAAAGAAACCATACAGATCTACCTAGACATGTAGGCCCAATAGATCTACTTTGAAAAAGCCGCTCGATTAACACAGGCTAAAACCCACAAGTTGATATCTACGAAATTAAACAGTTTTCGAGCATCGCGACTTGTTCGATAGTGATTTCAAACCATCTTTTATAATAAAATGTCGATATTTTTATTTTTTACGAGGAAAAGTGATGCTAAAATATTATGGGACTTAAATATCGTGATTATGACGTCATATAGTTAAATTGTGACATCACAAATATTTATATTACATGTTCACCTAAACCGTGAGGATATATTGTATACATGTAGATTCTAGTTACATATAGCTAGATGAAGAAAGTATCAACAATGCACAGACCACTTTTGAAGGAGGAAGAGAATTCACCAATAGGTGAGCAGTGTAATTTGAACTAAGCTTTATCCTCTTGGAATATACATCTGTTCTTGAAAGTTTTAATGAGTATTGATGAGATTCCGTGTTTGTTATGTAAATCATAGGGTATACTTCGTGGTTAAATAAACGTTAGATCATTGATAGTACATGTACTGTATACTATCTATAAGTACACGTGGTTTATGATACAGTAGTCTCTCTCTAGAGCCATGATTAAATTCAAAAACATGGCCGTATCTTAGAGCAGTTGGTTGCTTAATGCAGGACAAAAGTAATGCAGAAAGCTCCCATGGGAGCTTTCTGCAATACTCTTGGTCTGAATTAAGCTAGAACTACACTATTCACCTGTATTAAGAATATAGAATTAGATTTATTTCGAGTGATCTTTTAAAAAGTCTTTTAGGGAGGCTTTAATGTAGATCTAGATTTATATCTATTCTAGATAACTGCATAATTATATGGTGATATAAAATCAAATGGCGATACACATTTTCCAACGACCCCCATCTGCTTAATTTCAGCATGTGACATTGAGAAATTGTCCAGGTTAGAAATCCGATGACTCGATTTTCTGTAATCTTGAAGTAATTTGTGTGGACCCTTGAAGTTCGAGAAATCGAAGTTCGACTGTATTTATCTTGTTGAAGTGAATTTGCACTTTTTGTTTCCGTTGACAGTTGCGCAATAACTGACACTCCGTATCTTGCGTAATGTTTATCCAGTTGGCTATGTTTCCAAATCGGAGATTAGATTGTAAACACAAGTTGCACAGGTACAACGGAAAAATCAATATTAGAAAATACATGTACGTGTATACATAACACAAGCAGTGTAAATAACAGCTGTCCCATGAGAAAATACCGCATGGCTGTGTCATGGGAACATATGTCGCAATGGCTTAACACTTTTCCTAATGGATATTTATGCATAAAATTGATCACTTCATGAATAATCAAGAAATTTATTTTTATAGTGTAATTTGTTAAGGGAGTTATGCACAAACAAAACCTCTTGGGAAAGATCTATATAAGTCCACAAGCAAACCGAGCAGACCCAGATCAGACAACTTCTACAGGAGTAAACTCGTTAGTTACAAAATACAGTAGAGCCCCTCTAATGCGACCACTTAATGAATAAACATGGGTGTCTTCATGAGCAGGTGGTTGCTTAATGCAGGACAAAAGTAATGCAGAAAGCTCCTAGAGGAGCTTTCTGCATTACTTTTATCCTGCATTAAGCTACCACCTGCATCTAGCACCCATAATTATACATCTTTTAGGTAGTCGCATTAGCGGGGTTTTACTGTACATAATTATGCAATTTATTAGTTTATCGCCATATTTCCCCACTCTTGATTCAAGATTGTTTTAACCGAGACAAAAAATCATAGGGTCAAAAAATGAAATAGTGATATATGTATGTAGATAATTTTTTAATTCAATTAAAAGCGCTAATTAGCGTGATCATGCGTTTCGCGAATATGGTTAATTGAGTACGTTTAAGTTAATAATATCAAACCCCAATGTCTTCCTTTAGATCGATTGCATAGCTATTTAACCCTTTAATTCGTGAATATTCATGTAAGAAATAATGACCTCATGTTTATTACATGTAGCTGAAATTTTCAAGAGATGTTTCGCTTTTACAAAAACAGTAGAATCAGATCTATATCATGCCTTAAGGAAACAGAGCAGACCCTGATCATAGGAGCCGTCTGATCTGGGTCTGCCCTGTTTGCAGATGCGTGTATGGGAAAGGATTTGCTAACAGTCCGTATACGATGAATGTCAAAACAACATAATCTTCTTTTCTTATCACACATGTTGATGTTGTTAGGTCTCAGCAGTATTTGGGACTGGTTTGAAATGGCCTTTATATAATACACACGTATTTTCGTGATAACACTTTTTTCTTGCTGCCCCAGGGCTATACAGTAAAACCTCTCTATAACGGCCACTAAATTGTGTTAAATAGTTGGTATTTAGGGCAGGTGGCAGGTGGCTGCTTAAAGCAAGGTGAAAGTAAAACAGAACGCTTCTATAGGAACGTTCTGTTTTACTTTCACCTTGCTTTAAGCAGCCACCTGTCTTTAACACAAAATACTTGATGTGATTTATTGGCCATTATAGAGAGGTTTTACTTTATATACTTTATATACGATACAAAAAAAAAGATAAATCAAAATATCTTATTTCTTAGCCAAGCTTATCTTGCTGTTACTCGTTATAAATACTCTTATTTATCAATATATATACAGGCTAACAATTATGTTTAAGCCTTTGCAAACAGAGTAGACCTAGATCAGGGTCTGCTCTTTTTCCTATGGAAATATAAAGATCTGATTCTACAGTTTCTGTCCGAGTTGAAAAGTCCTGTATACATTCACTTTTATAAAAAAAAAATAAGTCAGCTAATGAATATTCATGATGTCATTATTTTTTACATATATATTCACAAGGGAAAGGGTGAAATCCAAATGCACTGTCCACAGAGCTACCAATGCGTACCCAAAGACATCTACTTAAACCGTCATTTCTCCACCAGACCCTGTACTGTGACCACTCTTCAGAATCGTCTCTTCGAGACGATTCTAAAGAGTGGTCACAGTATAGGGATTGGTGGAGAAATCAAGGAGTTATTCTTGAAAATGTTTAAATGTACATGTACCAATCTTATCTGGACCTCAGCATTGGTGTAACTGTTTTCCATACTGTTCTGTAGCACACTACCTATTTTAGACATGGTACTATATTCATATTGATTGTGTTTTATGCACTCACTGTATGTATCATGGTCCTGCCTTATACAGTAAAATATGTCCACAGCGACCACTACTAACTATAGTAATTGAGCTTGTCTGATACACTAAAGTATTTCATGATAATTAGTCATGTGTTGTACACTAAAGTATGTCATGATCATTAGTCATGTCTTGTACACTGAAGTATGTCATGAGCATGTCTTGTGTATTAAAGTATGTCTACAGCAACCACCACTAGAACTTGAGCATGTCTAATTCACTAAAGTATGTCATGATCATGTCTCATGTCTTATACACTAAAGTATGTCATGATCATGCCTTATACACTAAAGTATGTCTACAGCGAGCAACACTTGTAATTGAGCATTTCTTATACACTAAAGTATGTCATGATCATGCCTTATACACTAAAATATGTCTACAGCGAGCACCACTTGTACCTGAGCATGTCTTATACACTAAAGTATGTCATGAGCATGTCTTATACAGTAAAGTATGTCCACAGCGACCACCACTGGTACGACTACATTTCGAATTTTTATGACAGATAGTTCCCTAATGTTAGACGAAAGTTATGCAGAAACTTCTATGCAGTACCTTTGTCCTGTTTTAAGCAAGCGTTTGGTCTTCTAGACGCCCATGTTTATTCATTATATGGTCGCTCTATGCAGGCTCTCCTGTAGTTTGGCGTTGATAGAAAGCTGTACATCTTACAGACCCAGCGATATTGGGATTTATAGAAAGATGTACATCTTACAGACGCAGTAGTATAAAAGACACGCCCGAATAGTCGATTTGTAAGCATATGTGAATCCCAAAGTCTTCTCTTTTTCATATCAAAGTGTTCAAAGGACCAATTCCCAGATGATCTCTGATAAATCTGTGTTTATGTTTATTTGATTCATAGGTTGAAGTAAAAACCACCAACACAACTCACCTTCGAGTTTCATTAATTTCATTTGGTTTTCGATCGAGATATTCTTCTGATGTTGTGTGAAGCATTGTTTTCTTCAAACTGTAACGTTCAATCACTGCGTCTCTGTTGTCTCCATGGTAACATCAATGAGAAAAAAAATCATTTTAACCTCGCCTGGCACGATAAATGCTGTGTTGTTCCGTATATAGCTACTGGGCTGGGCCAGTCATATACCTAACCCATTATCTGTTGTAGACGCCTTTTAAAACGGAGTAGATCTAGGTCAGACACCTCCTGTAGTAGAGCCATCTGATCAGGATCTGCTCTGTTTACCTGTTGTGTATATACCTGTGATACTAGTCTGTATATACCTGTGATACTAGTCTGTCAGGGCTTTTTCTCTCTTAATTGGGAAGGGGCCTTAGCCTGCTGATTTTAGGAAGAATTCTCGCTAAAATTGCTGATTTGGGAAACAAAAAAGCGGGTGTAAGTTTGGATTTTTGGGAAAAATGCATGATTTTAAAGAAATTTTCAATTGGGAAGGGGCCTTTAATAGGTCTCTGTTATAGAAGGTGAAAAACCCCTGTCTGTATATACATGTGATACTAGTCTGTATGTACCTGTGATACTAGTCTGCATATACCTGTGATACTACAGTATGTATATACCTGTGATACTACAGTCTGTATATACCTGTGATACTACAGTATGTATATACCTGTGATACTACAGTCTACACATACCTGTGATACTACAGTCTACACATACCTGTGATACTACAGTCTGTATATACCTGTGATACTACAGTCTGTATATACCTGTGATACTACAGTATGTATATACCTGTGATACTACAGTATGTATATACCTGTGATACTACAGTCTACATATACCTGTGATACTACAGTCTGTATATACCTGTGATACTACAGTATGTATATACCTGTGATACTACAGTCTACACATACCTGTGATACTACAGTCTGTATATACATGTGATACTACAGTCTGTATATACCTGTGATACTACAGTATGTATATACCTGTGATACTACAGTCTACACATACCTGTGATACTACAGTCTACATATACCTGTGATACTACAATCTGTATATACATGTGATACTAGTCTGTATATACCTGTGATACTACAGTCTACATATACCTGTGATACTACAGTCTGTCCATGAAAGTGATAATTTTGATCTATTCGTCCATCTGTTGATTCCCTCTTTTACCTTTGTTACAAATAAACAATATTTGATTGTATTTAACATCTACAATATGCTTATATCAAGGTGGACATACTATAAATGCAATTGTAGTAAATACATATAAATAATACAAGAAACCATAACTTTTCCGTGAGTGTATTCATGTGAAATTAAAAAAACAAATAGCGCCTATCACAATTGTGTATTCATGATCAGTATTATGTAAATAACTTGCCATTTATTAGCTCTGAATAATATGGATAATACTTAACCCTTTACTCCGTGAATTATTCATGTGATACAGAGCTACAGATAAACATGCGTACCCAAATACTAAAATCGTCATTTCTCCACGAAACCCTAAACTGTGACCTCTCTTTAGAATCGTCTCTTCGAGACGATTCTAAAGAGTGGTCACATTTTAGGGTTTCGTGGAGAAATAAAAGAGATAATCTTGAAAATGTTTAAATTTACAATCTTATCTGGACCTCTATGTGATATGATGACATCATATGTATTAGTTGAATATGAAAATATAATGTTTTGCCGCAGCAGAATCAGATCTATATTATTCCATAAGTAAACAGAGCAGATCCTGACCAGACGGTCCCTACAGGAACCATCTGAAATGGGTCCGTTCTGTTTGAAAATGCATCAGTTAGTGTCTATATAAGGTTTTGTGTTAGCAGTGTCTCGTCATCCCGGAGAACTTGCTGAAATCATCAGTTTGGCTCTATTGGGCCGGTGGTATCTGATTTCTGGAAGCGACACCACATTTGACAAGCTGCAGTTCCTTCGGGACTCAGGATAAAAAGTCGAAAAGGTTAAGTTTATCTACAGTATTTGCTAACATGTCAGTTTCATATAAAGTTAATTGAACATTGGTGCTAATTAAATAATTCAGATTTACAAACTGGCGGAGAGGGGAGATACGACGTGTCTGATTATCTAGTATGCTTATGGTAGATAAGCCATACATGGTTGTTATGTCTCGTTTTATTACAATAATAATGTTATCAGTGCTGGGGCAATTTGTACGTGATTGTGTGGGCCCATATCTCCAAAGACTGTTTATTACGCAGCTTTTAGTATGCAGTAATTAAGGTTAACTTTTAATATGTGGGGACTGAGTATATAAGACCTTTTCAAACAGTGTAGATACAGATCAAAGGGCTCCTGGGGAGCGCTTTGATCAGGATCTGCATCATTTGCCATAGAAATCATTTTTTGTTTGTGTTCATTTTTATACCATTTCTTGTTTAATTAACAATTATAAATAGAGGGGTCAGTTATAATTATTCAGCATATTAAAGATAAACTTCTTGCGACAGCAATGAGGTATATTGTTCAGTGGTAAATTATCTCCCCTGATAGATAAGCACAAGGGTGTACCGAATGAGAAGTGTGTAATTTTAGTTGGATTACTCTGTTATTTCCGTTGTATATGATATAGGGTTTGGTTGAGAAATAAAGGCATTATTCTTGTAAATGTTTTAACTTACCCATCTGATCTAGGCCTCTTCAGCTGATCAGCGATTCAGCAGATATATTTTCCGCAGAGTTAGACCATTACCTCATAGGCTATTTTTAGATACAACCTCTTTGAATAATCTACCGAAAAGGAGCATTAACAAGAGAAATGGAAAATTTAAGAATTTTGTAGTTTGAAACCATTGTGATAAATAGAGCATTTGCTCCTATAGGAGCAAATGCTCTGTTTATTACAATGGTTTCAACAGATGATTTTGCAGAGGCGTAGAAAGGCGTATTTATGGAGGAAAGGGTTAAGAAATGAAGATGAATACTTGTAATTATTCAGAGCAACAGACAAAGGTGCATACTCAAATATTAAAATCGTCCTTTCTCCAGCAAACCCGAGGGCTATGTTGTGACAACTCTTTAGAGATGATTCTAAAGAGTGGTCACAACATAGGCGAGTTTGGTTGAGAAACATAACATAGGAATTCTTCTTGAAAATGTTTCAATTTACGTATCTTATCGGGACCATCTTATCTGATCTATTTGGTATTAGTAGCTCCATTGTCTATGATCGACATTAAAGGGGTAGTTCTAGGACTGGTCGATTCGGTGTCAGGATAATGTGACTGGGTGGGTGCCCTTGTCATGTGCCCGCGGCAGGGGTATTCCAGTGAGGCAGCATTATAACTTGTCTCTTGCCGGTGCCGTCTGCATATATGAAATACTGTTGGTCGGACGTAAAACCCAACTCACTCGCTTACTCACTTATCTAGGCCTCTGCTTGTTTACTGAATGTTTGTTTGTAATGGTATATGAACACATGAGCTTTTGTTACCAAGGCTGTAACTATAGAATAAGATCTATATAATTCCATAAGGAAAAAGAAAACAGACCCTGATCAGATGGCCCCTGCAGGAAAGCGTGGCATGACAAACAATGCAGACTCGGATGAGAGGGCTCCCGTAGGAGCCCTATCATCCGGGTCTACACTGTTTGCAGAGGACATTTATGACTAGTACCCTGCACTGAAAGGGTTCATATCATATGTAGGACTTGAGTCCTGTCCTATCTTATCAAACATAATAAACAGTTTTACAAAACGTAAGGACGTTGACCTCTACCCCGCAGTGATAAAATAATGTCCGCTTCAATTTTAATCTGTTATAATGTGATTGCGTATAATTATCCGATTCAATCAATCTGTTGAGTAATGGATTTCCATTAGTTTAGTTACACTTTAGTGTCTACATTTTCCTGGTTACACCTAAGTGTCTACATTTCTCTGTTTATACTTCAGTGTCTACATTTCTCTGTGTACACTTCAGTGTCTACATTTCTCTGTATACACTTCAGTGTCTACATTTCTCTGTTTACACTTACTCTGTATATACTGGAGCATATGAAAATATTTTTTTTTTACCATACCAGGACATGAAAATCAGATCTTTATTATTTCATAATCAAACAGAGTAGACCCTGATCAGACAACTCCTGTAGGAGATTTCTGGCCCGTTGTCTACTGTGTTTGCAACTTTATGGGTATATAATGACATGGAGCAAACGGTTAATTCAACCTCTATATTATATATATAGTGTCTTTCGCTTTCGGTGCGGGCTGTACATTGTCATTCGAAATTCTACATAACGCATGCATACATATACATGCAATTAGACTCTACACATACTCTGCCATTGCATGTTAGGCACACTTAACATTTAGCCTGAACATATGGTTTCTGCCAAAGCCCCGATCTGTTATAAGTTTCAGTTCTGATTCGTTCATGCATGAGAAATGAAACAGCTTGGATGTTGAGACGCCGTATTACTCGTTCGTCTCATCTGGATCCAAGATGTTTGCGAATATCAGTGTGGTCGCGTTTAACAGGCTAAGCGTTAATTTATACAAACTTAACATACCAATCAATGTCAGTTGCATGATAGTTTCACACGTTGCGAAATTTTATGACAAAGTTAGGATGACTAAGTGTTGATGTTGTGAAACTATTCCTGCAGGACGTGGAAGGGACAAAGCATTGGAGTAAAAAAGTCGTCTGCTTAACTCATTCCCTCATATTGACGACTTTTGACGACTCTATAAAAATTACTTTGTGAAATCATTGTGATAAATAGAGCATTTGCTCCTATAGGAGCAAATGCTCAAATTACCACAATGGTTTCAAAATACAAAATTCTAAAGTTTTCCTTTTCTCTAGTTAATGCTCCTTTTCGGTAGACCTATTCAAAGAAGTTGTATCTAAAACTAGCCTATGAGGTAATGGCTTAAAGCGCGTGATCCGAGTACATGAATAATTATTGGTCTATAAAAGTGCTGTCTTGACGTAAATTATTCAGCAACATTTTTTAGCTCACCAGAGCACAAAGTGCTCAGGGTGAGCTTTTGTGATCACCCGTTGTCCGTCGGCGTCCGTCGTCCGTCGTTCGTCGTTCGTCGTTCGTCGTCCGTCGTCAACAATTTGAACCTTTAAAAATCTTCTCCTCTGAATCTACAGGGATCTCAACTTTCATCTTTGGCACATAGCATCATATTCAGGTCCTCTACAAAAGTTATATAAATTATAACCCTGGGGTCAAAATGGGCCCCGCCCCAGGTGTGCCTTGTTTTCAATAGAAACATATAGTAAAACTTTGAAAATCTTCTCCTCTGAAACCAGAAGCTTCTCAGCTTTCATATTTGGCACATAGCATCATGTTCAGGTCCTCTACAAAAGTTATATAAATTATGGCCCTAGGGTCAAAATTGGCCCTGCCCCAGGGGTGGGCAGTTTTCAATAGAATCATATAGTGCAAACTTTGAAAATCTTCTTCTCTGAAACTGGAAGGCTCTCAGCTTTCATATTTGGCACATAGCATCATGTTCAGGTCTTCTGCAAAAGTTATATAAATTATGGCCCCGGGATCAAAATTGGCCCCGCCCCAGGGGTGGGCAGTTTTCAATAGAAACAAATAGTGAAATCATTGAAAATCGTCTCCTCTGAAACTGGAAGGCTCTCAGCTTTCATATTTGGCACAGAGCATCATGTTCAGGTCCTCTTCAAAAGTTATATAAATTATGGCCCCGTGGTCAAAATTGGCCCCGCCCCAGGGGTGGGCAGGTTTCAAAAGAAACAAATAGTGAAATCTTTGAAAATCTTCTCCTCTGAAACTGGAAGGTTCTCAGCTTTCATATTTGGCACATAGCATCATGTTCAGGTCCTCTACAAAAGTTATATTATTTATGGCTCCGGGGTCAAAATTGGCCCCGCCCCAGGGGTGGGCAGTTTTCAATAGAAACAAATAGTGAAATCTTTGAAATCTTCTTCTCTGGAACTGGAAGGCTCTCAGCTTTCATATTTGGCACAGAGCATCATGTTCAGGTCCTCTACAAAAGTTTTATAAATTATGGCCCCGGGGTCAAAATTGGCCCCGCCCTAGGGGTGGGCAGGTTTCAAAAGAAACAAATAGTGAAATCTTTGAAAATCTTCTTCTCTGAAACTGGAAGGCTCTCAGCTTTCATATTTGGCACAGAGCATCATGTTCAGGTCCTATTCAAAAGTTATATAAATTATGGCCCCGGGGTCAAAATTGGCCCCGCCCCAGGGGTGGGCAGTTTTCAATAGAAACAAATAGTGAAATCTTTGAAAATCTTCTTCTCTGAAACTGGAAGGCTCTCAGCTTTCATATTTGGCACATAGCATCATGTTCAGGTCCTCTACAAAAGTTATATAAATAATGGGGCCCTGGGGTCAAAATTGGCCCCGCCCCAGGGGTGGGTAGTTTTCAATAGAAACAAATAGTGAAATCTTTGAAAATCTTCTTCTCTGAAACTGGAAGGCTCTCAGCTTTCATATTTGGCACAGAGCATCATGTTCAGGTCCTCTACAAAAGTTATATAAATTATGACCCTGGGGTCAAAATTGGCCCTGCCACAGGGGTAGTAGACAGTTTTCAATAGAATCATATTGAGAAAACTTTGAAAATCTTCTTCTCTGAAACTGGAAGGTTAATCTCAGCTTTCATATTTGGCTCATAGCATCATGTTCAGGTCCCCATCAAGTTTTTCTAAATTATTCCCCTGGGGTCAAAATTGGCCCGCCCCAGGGCCGGCTAGTTCTCTATAGAAACATATAGTGAAAACTTTGAAAATCTTCTCCTCTGATTGTCTGGTGAGCGCTTCAGGGCCATTCTGGCCCTCTTGTTTCATTTCTTATTGAACACCTTGTCAGAAGTTAAGTATTTTTGATGTCAGAGGTGTCTAATATGGTGTCGGACAATTTTCGCCAAATTGTACTTTGTAACCATGCACTTTTTATACACCCGTCTTCAGACGGGACGTACACCGTATTATGTCGTGGCGCTGTCCGTCCGTCCGTCCGTCCGTGAACTTTTCATTGTCTGCTCTCTAACTCAAACAAATGCAATCCAATCCTTTTCAAATTTTGTCAGCATGTATATTACCATAATATCTCGGCCAAGCTCGATAACCAGCAAGATTGCCCCAGACACTCCAGAATTATCTCCCCTTGCGTTATGACTTGCCGTGAATGTTTGCTTATCCGCTCTCTAACTCAAACAAATGTAATCCAATCCTTTTCAAATTTGGTCAGCATGTATATGTATATTACCATTATGTCTCAGTCAGGTTCGATAAATTGCAAGAATGCCCTTTACACTCCACAATTATCTCCCCTTACTTTATGCCACCAGATACGGAGTAATGGCTTTTCAACTTCCAGATATTTAACTGACGTATATTGTGACATTTTGGCACTCTTGTTAAAATCGACTCTTCCAGACGATTCTAAAGAGTGGTGACAACATATGATTTGATGGAGAAACAAAGGGGGTTATTCTTGAACAAAAATGATTTCATTTATATGTGCCCCTTCCATGCTTTTCCTGAATACGCATTGTTAACGTTCTCTACACGTTAGGCCCAATGTATGTTAGATAGTAACCCCTTATATAAAAAAATAATCACTTGGTGAATATTAAGCCATTCCCTCGTCGCTATTTTTATATCCAACCTCTTTGAATGAATCTACCGAAAAGGAGTATTCACTAGAGAAAAGGAATTTGTTTAGAATTTTGTAGTTTTGAAACCTTTGAGATAAATAGAGCATTTGCTCCTATGGATCAAATGCTCTATTTATCACAATGGTTTCAAAAAGTAATTTTTACATTGGCGTCAAAAGGCGTCAATATGAGGGAATGGGTTAATTAGAATAGTTTTTTGGCTTATGATTGCAGGAAATTTAGCCATAGCAGAAACTGTAGAACCGTATCTATATTGATGTATAAGCAAACAGATCTGGATCTGCTCTGTTTACAAAAAACGTGAAAATACGTCTCTATCATGCGAAGAGTTAATTTACATGTCAATGAAATGGACAACACTATTTATAACAAGGACTAGATCTACCTGGGCGCCTTGCCTTGTAAGCAGGTAGTCAACAGATGTTCGTTATAGACACGTTCAGTTCTGATGTAGGCCTATATATTATTTTCTGATCTATTCTGCCACCCTTCTTATTGAATTAGATCTGCAACCAAAAAGTAAACATATTATTTATTCATTGACGTTTTTTTGTCATTCCAGATTTCCAAGAACCACCCCCGGCCTACAATGCGGGCCAGGGATATCCCCCGCAGCCGGCGGGCTACCCAGGAACCACGCCCTACCCAGCAACCACGCCATACGGCCAACCAGGTGGATATCCTAACCAGTACGGCGTGCCCCCCAATCAACCACAATATGGCGTCCAGCCGGGAGCTTACACACATACCCAGCAAGTTGTGAGTACTATATAACGTCAGCAAAAGTCTGACGTCATGAAAGGTCAAACTATCGAACAATAATTCTCTCCAAAGCGAACACAAATGAGAGACCCAACTGTTTTTCTTACTTAACCCATTTATTTCATTATTGTTTTAAACCTTTACTTCATGAATATTCATGTAAGAAATAATGGCGCTACGCTATGAATATTAATTATGTATTTTTTTATTTTGACACATGAACACAGGATGTGTTGCCATAGCAGAAACGGTAGAATGATATCTGTTATATTACAGTAAAACCTCTCTATAACGGCCACAAAAGTGTGTTAATTAGTTGATATTTAGGGCAGGTGGCTGCTTAAAGCACGAGATGAAAGTAAAACAGAACGCTCCTATAGGAGCAAAATACTTGATGTAATTTAGTGACCGTTATAGAGAGGTTTTACTGTACAAGCAAACAGAACAGACTCTGATCAGATGACTCCTATAGGAGCCGTGTGATCTTGGTCTACTCTGTTTGCAAAGGTATAAAATATGTATTTATGGAGTAAAGGGTTAAGCCAATGGGTTCAGCAAACAGTGCAGATCCTGAACAGAGGACCCCTCTTCAGGATCAGGGTTTACACTGTTTACATAATATGTCATTTATAAAATACACTGCACACATTGGTTAATACAGGACTAAAGTAATGCAGAAAACTCGGAAGCTTCTGTATTACTTCCGTTCTGCATTAAGCAGTCACCTGTTTACAAAGACACTTGTGTTTATTAATCAAGTGGTCACTACAGAGAGGCTGTGCTGGTAGAATAATGCAGGACGAAAGTTATGCAGAAAGCTCCTATAGGAGCTTTCTGCATAACTTTCGTCCAGCATTAAGTAACATGCGAATAAAGACTGCCATGTTTATTAATTAAGGTAGCATTACAGGATAGTAGCTGTAGACAGGTCTCGCTGTATTAGGCTAAACAGTAAAATGCCGCCAATACGACAACGGTCAGAATAATTCGGATTCTATTTCTGGATTTTTGAAATAAACAAGTGGTAGCTTAATGCAGGAATAAAGTGAAACAGAAAGCTCCTATAGGAGCTTTCTGTATCACCTTTTACCCTGCATTAAGCAACCGCTGCTTTTGCATTTTCCTAAATTAATAAATGATGTCGTCGCTTTAACGGGACTCTAGTAAAACAATGAAGCAGAGAGGTAACACATGTTGTGTACAATAAAACCTCTCTGTAACGGCCACTAAATTACATGTGTGTGTAGTGTGTGTTAAAGGCAGGTGGCTGCTTAAAGCAAGGTGAAAGTAAAACAGAACGCTCCTATACGGGCGTTCTGTTTTACTTTCACCTTGCTTTAAGCAGTCACATGCCATATACACCCAACTAATTAAAACAATTTAGTGGCCGTTATAGAGAGGTTTTTCTGTACATGTTATTACAGCCATTCTATTGTCCGACACTGAAATAATGAAATTCTAGAGGAACCCTTTTAAGTCCACTGGTATTTTTAAACATGACCAGATATTTGAGAAATGTGCGGTATGAGTAAACAGTTACTATAGTAATATTGAGCTATGCTGCCATTTGGCCGGGGATCGAACCTCGTCCATCCTTAAAGATTTGGATGGTTCACAACTCCACAATGAGAATCCGTTGCGTGTTGAATTTATTACATGTTTAATCCAGTCATATGGCTGTATCACGACATTAAATCACAACTTACTATTATCAATGTATTGTGTACAGTAAATCCCCTCTAAATCGATCGATATACGAACAGATATGACAAGCTATTACTATCCCATTCCCTCATATTGACGACTTTTGACGACTCTGTAAGAGTCACTTTGTGAAACCATTGTGACAAATAGAGCATTTGCTCCTATAGGAGCAAATGCTCTATTTATCACAATGGTTCCCGACTACAAAATTCTAAAATTTTCCTTTTTCTCTAGTTAATGCTCCTTTTCGGTAGATTTATTCAGAGGTTGTATCTAAAAATAGCTCTAAAAATAATGGGTTAATTAAAAGTAGGTGGTTGATTAATGCAGAACAGAACGAAGTAATGCAGAGTCCTAAAAGAGCTTTCTGCATAGCTTTCACCCTGCATTAAGCTACCAATTGCATTGAAGGCCAGAACTATACTTGATTTGATGGTTGCTTTAGGGAGACTTTTAATGCACAGATATATACATGTAAGACATATTATATTGGACCCTGCCTGGGTAGTCTAGGTCTAGTCTGTTCGCAAAGGCGTTAATAGACATATCTGTGGAGCAAGGGCTAGATATAAACACCAGTAACGACCAAGCGTTTATTTTTGCACAACTTTCTAGATGTAAACCAGATGTCGCGTTGATGCTATTTGCTGGCTATTCAATGTTGTATATGGTTAAGATCTATGGCGTCATGACCTAAAAAATGTAGATATCATCTAGTCGTGGCTACTGAGGCGTGGTGTTATTCATTTATGATGTACGTGATTCCCTGAACATTTTATATTCATTTAAGAAAATATGAAATAATGAATATTTATTGGGTTAATTTCGTTATCGTATAATTCGAGGGCTTGGTGCAAAACTATTCTAACTCCTTCACAAAGTGAAGGAGTTAGAATAGTTTTGCACCAAGCCCTCGAATTATTATGAGCACATGAAATTTGGGCCATGTCAGAAATTGTAGAATCAGATATATATCATTCAATAAGCAGACAGAGTAGACTATGATCAGACGGATCCTCCAGGGACCGTTTGATCTGAATCTACTCTGTATGCAAACACGTGAAAATGGGGTTTATATGAAGTAAAGGGTTAACCCTTTCTCTGTTGAATATTCATGTAAGAAACAATGAATGTAGTAGTGACGAGTACATGTTGACTCAGATCTATTATAATTTCGTTATTAGCTGCATTTAACCCTTTCCCTCATATTGACGACTTTTGACGCTTCTGTAAAAGTCACTTTATGAAACCATTGTGATAAATAGTTATCTCAATGGTTTCAAAACTATACAATTCTGAAAATTTCCTTTTCTCTAGTTAATGCTCCTTTTTGGTAGATTTAATCAAAGAGGTTATGTCTAAAAATAGCCTAAGTGCGAATGGGTTAATAAATTTTCCTTTTCTCTAGTTAATGCTCCTTTTCGGTAGATTTATTCAGAGGTTGTATCTAAAAATAGCCTATGAGGTAATGGGGTAAAAGTAGGTGGCTGATTGTTATGCAGAGTCCTAGAAGAGCTTTATGTATAGCTTTCACCCTGCATTAAGCTACCACTTGCATTGAAGACCAGAACTAGACTTGTTTTGATGGTAGATTTATTCAAAGAGGTAGGATCTAAAAATAGCCTATGAGGTAATAGGTTAAATAATGGAACATGTACACATGTAGTTTTTTGCCATCGAAGAATGTAGGTCAGGTTCATGTACATATTATTCCATAATCAAACATAGCAGACTTTTGGAACCGTCTGATCTGGGTCTTCTCTGTGTGCAAAAACGTTGAAATCGTATTCATAGAGAAACTGGTCATTAGTCATTATACTAGTCACTAATAGTCATCGACCCGGCAGTAGTCAAATTATCACGAGATGAACGTTTTAGGAGACATTTTATTATTACCCAGTGAGTTAAAAACATACAGTCTTAATATGATATATGTATATTATCGATATCTAGTTACATGTACCTGTAATATCATAATTCTTGCAGGTCGTTACCCAACCTGGTGGCCCCGGAGTAATTATGACCCAGGCCCGACCCCCAGACTACATGGTACCTGCAATTTTCGCTTGCCTGTGCTGTTTCTGGCCAACAGGTTTATGTGCCATCTACTATGCCAGCAGGGTGAGTTGTATATGTTTGTCTATGTGTTTGTCCGGCTCTCTTTCTATCTTCTGTCTGTTGTGTATCTGTCTATCGGTCTGTTAGATGTGTATGTCTGCTTTTTGTCCCCTCGATATGTTTTCTTATCTTCTACTTGACTTCTTTTTATCGTTACACTGTGTGTCTATCCTCTACATGCCTATTTGTCAGCCCTTGTGTGTAAATATATCAGTACTGTCTGTCTGTCTATCCTCTGCGTGCCAATTTGTCAGTCCGTGTGTGTCAATATACCCCAACTGTCTGTCTATCCTCTGCATGCCAATTTGTCGGTCCGTGTGTGTCAGTATATCAGTACTGTTTGTCTATCCTCTGCATGCCAATTTATCAGTCCGTGTGTGTCAATATATCTATACTGTCTGTCTATCCTCTGCATGCCAAGTTGTCAGTCCGTGTGTGTCAATATATCTGTACTGTTTTTTCTATCCTCTGCATGCCAATTTGTCAGTCCGTGTGTGCCAATATACCTGTACCGTCTGTCTATCCTCTGCATGCCAATTTGTCGGTCAGTGTGTGTCAATATACCCGTACTGTCTGTCTATCCTCTGCCAATTTGTCCGTCCGTGTGTGTCAATATACCCATACTGTCTGTCTATCCTCTGCATGCCAGTTTGTCTGTCCGTGTGTCAGTATATCTGTACTGTTTTGTTTGCGACGTTCACTGTATCGCTTTACTCCATTAAAGTAAGTACTATTTTCTACGCATTGCAAACAGAGCATACCCTGATCAGACGGCTCCTACAGGAGCCGTCTGATCAGGATCTGCTCTGTTTGCTGTTGACACAATATAGATTTAGTTCTAGTTTCTGGCATGACCAAAAGTTCGCGTGTCCATATGCTTTTATAACAGAATATCTAATCAATATTCATGACGTCATTATTTCTGACATGAATATTTATGGAGCAAAGGGTTATACTGAGAGGGAACAGACAAGGATTGACTTGAATATACATGTTGCTTTCTCTGCAGTAACTTATTTCTTATTAACACTGAAGACGTTTGTTGTGCTGAAAACAATTCTATTTTATTTTTTTTGGAATCCGAAAATTTAAAACCAAACAGATTTGCTTGTTTCTGCAGGAGCCCTCTGATCTGAGTCTACTTTGTGTCCAAATACTTTAATAGGCGTATCTGTGGAGTAACTAGTTAAGCGTATAACTATTTGAACGCAAATTGTCGTCTGAAAAAACTTGTCGTCTGCTACAATTCTCAACATTAATGTGTCTTCCATTTCTACTTGGCCGTGAGTAAATTTGAAGCAGTTTGGTTTCGGATGTGACATAGAGTAATTTGACGTCACATCCGGGTCCAAACTGTTTGCTTAGACTAGTTTCTAGCACGCAGAATTAAGACAATAACATTGTTACGTCAGAATACAAAGTACAAGTTGGGAGTAATTTGGCCACATAATTGCCTCAAGTGGTTTTCGTTCTCGTTCAGAGCAGCTTGGTAACTGTTATTTTCACAACACCGTGTTTACACAAAAAAAAGATACATTAAGGTTTGGCGAAAATGTTTTGGCCAATCACCAAGCCGGATACTCGAAATAACCCATCCCGCTATCTACGACAGGACTCGCATTATTAAACAGCTTGGATCCAAATGAGACGCCGAGTTATTCGGCGTCTCATCAGGATCCAAGCTGTTTAATAGTACGAATTCAATCGTTTCCCTAAAGGGTTTGATCGAATGGAATGGTGAATTTTTTTAAATCATTTTCCTGTAAAATAATTATGCCCTGTCTTCTTGGAATTAAGGAAGTTTGTAAAACAATGTTTGAAATACACTTGAACTACCTGTTGAATTCACACAAAACAAACACAGAGATAAAGCACTGTATTCTAGTCTAATCTACAAAGTCACAGGTAGCCAAAGTCACATACATTTGTCATAATTAATCTTTAGCCTGCTGCGGGCGGATGAGTGGTTACTTTTGCTAACAGTTTGGATCCAGATGAGACGCCGAGTAACTCGGCGTCTCATCAGGATCCAAACTGTTTGACATCCTGATTGTATGTTCTTAGGCACATTGATCATAGCTTGAATTTTGAAAATGTAGTCGGTGAAAAGTTCTGCAAAATAATTTGCTCAGCAGGCTAAAGGTTAAAACCGTGTTTACAAACAAAGATAAATTATAGATTTTCCTAAAATTATTTTCTCTCTGGGCGTGTCTTCTAAGAACTGAGGAAGTCTGTAAACATGTTTGAAATACTTTTGAACTTCATGAACTCGCTTTAATCCAACACATATAGAGATAGGTCGTCAGAGGAATTGATAAGAGGTTTAATTGTATATGTACCTATATCTATATATGGATATATACTTTATTTAAAGTCCAAATGCCCAACACTATACAAGTATATGTGTACCTAATCGTTCATAACAAAGATGAATTAATCAATACTTCGGCAGTTACTGTTATATAAGCATTCATTAGTATATTATAAATTCTTATAAGCTTATAACAAACAGTTCTTATTAGATATATTCCGTACTCTGGCCTAATCTACAAGGTATCGTGTCAAACAAAATCAATATCACGATAACATTTAATCAAGGTCACACAAAGGTCAATCATCTAACTCTTCCGCTGTCATATACGAATCCATGATTACCTAAATGCAAACAGTTTGGATCCAGATGAGACGCCGTGTAAAATGAACCCTGAAGCAGACGATTATCTTTGCAAATGAAATGTAATTGGCGCCGAAAGAGTTAACCCTTTCCTCCATAGGCTATTTTAGACCCAACCTCTTTGAATGAATCTACCCAAAAGTAGCATTTACTAGAGAAAAGTGAAATTTTAGAATTTTGTAGTTTGAAACCATTGTGATAAATATAGCATTTGCTCCTAGAGGAGAAAATGCTCTATTTATCACAATGGTTTCATGAAGTGATTGCAGAGGCGTAGAAAGGCGTATTTATGGAGGAAAGGGTTATGGATCACGCGATTGCCATGCAATGCGCAATACTCTTTCGATGCTACATTTTGTCGTCTGCAAACTCTGTCGTCTGCTGCGATTTTCTTCATTTTTCTTCATTTTTGTTTCAAACAACAGTCACAGTAACAAACAGTTTAGATCTTGATGAGAAGCCGAGTTACTCGGCGTCTCATTTGGATCTAAACTGTTTGCATATGTAATTACAGATGCGACATTGACAGCGAACGAGTTTTAATTACCCCACCCCCTTATCTCTTATAAACGGCTTTACAAACATAATAGACCCAAATGCGACGGTACGTGTATGCGACATCTGATTAGAGTCTGCTCTGCTTGTTTGGGAAATAATATAGATATGATGAGACAGCTCAATAGATAAATAATTTCTTAAAGGTATTATTTCTGGCATAAATGATTAATGATGTTCAGGATTAAATTGTGTCGGCACTTACATGTCATAGGGTTTTGAGAGACACAGCATAATTAAAACTTCCTTTTAGAAATAATTTTGGTTAACTCTGGACACAATGCTTGCTATATAATTTTCCTGGCGCCTGATTTAACTACGTGATTAATTTATCTTCCATTGTTTAACCCGTAATGAATGAATTCTCTTGGCGTACTACATTCATCATGACAATTAAATAACTAATACGTTCATAATTTATATAAAACAATTGAACAATATAGCTCTACCAAAGTAGTATTGAATCAGATATAAGATATGCGTCATGAATATTAATTGCATTAACCCTTTCCCTCATATAAACGTGTTTTACGCATTTGAAAACCGAGTAGACCCAGATCAGACGGCTCCTAGAGGAGCCGTCTGATCAGGGTCTACTCTGTTTGCAAATTGAATTTGATAGATTTGTATCTTTACTTTCTAAAACGGGTACAATGTTCCACACTCCATATTTCGTTATAAATGTTTTGTTTATGAATATTCAGTAGGTATTAAAATTTGAAATAAACATAGAACAGGGAAAGGGTTAATTTCTACCATACACATAGACGTATGCAATTTTGGTGAAAGCTGAAACTGTAAAACCATTTAAATGTTCTTCCATAAGCAGGCAGGACAGATTCGGCATCTCATCAGGATCCAAATTATTTTACATTCATTTTAGGAAAACGGTTACATTATGTTTTTCTGCAGTCTTGCACTCACTCACTCCTCGATATATATCGTAGTTTCCCTAATAAACACCCACGCTCTTCTAATAAACGCGCCCACTCTAATAAGCTCTCCCACACTCTAATAAATGCTCCCCTACTCTAACAATCGCCCCCACTCTAATAAACGCGACCACTCTAATAAGCGTTTCCCACTCTAATAAACGCACCCACTGTAATAAACGCTCCCCACTCTGATAAACGCACCACTCGAATAATCGCTCCCCACTCACACTCTAATAAACTATCCCACACTCTAATAAACGCTCCCCTACTCAAATAATCGCTCCCCACTCTTATAAACGCACCCACCTACTCTAATAAACGCTCCCCACACTGATAAACGCACCACTCGAATAAACGCTCCTCACTCTAATAAACGCTCCCACACTCTAATAAACTATCACACACACACTAATAAACGCTCCCCTACTCAAATAATCGTTCCCCACTCTTATAAACGCATCCACTCTTATAAACGCCCCCACTCTAATAAACGCGTTCACTCTAATAAACGCTCCCAACGCTAATAAACTCTCCCACACTCTAATAAACGCCGCCTACTCTAATAAACGCTCCCTGACTTCCTAGGGAAACTAACGATCAATAGAACAACCCTATATGATAACCTTCAATATACAGATGGTGTTTTAATGCAGACTGAGAGCGATGGAGAAAGCTCCGTAGGAGCTTTCTGTAGTGCTTTCATTCTGCATTAAACAACCACTGTATAAAATGCAAGAAGCTCATTTTAAAAAGATGTAACACCTCGGGAGCGTCTATTAGAAATAAAACTATACTCACATATCTTACTAGAACACTCAACAAAATATTCTCATTACAATTAAATCCGACTACAACGACCACGCAAAATATAACTATGGGTCCGTATGGGATATAAGACAGAGAGATAGTAGCTTAATTCAGGATGAATCTTGCATTACTTTCACCCTGTATCAAGCAATTACCTACATGTACTTTTATAGACACCATGTTTATTCATTATTTGATAGATGTAAGCAGTTTCTATGTTATTTACATTTTGACAGATGCTTCACAATTTTCCCCGAGGATATAAATGCAGAAGCAAAAAAAGAAATGAAATGGATGTTTAACTTTTTACAAGGCTAAAATAAATTTCGTCTGCAAATTCTATCGTTTGCTTCATGTTTCAAAATGGAGTTTTCTTCAATTTTATTTTCTATTTTTTTTATTTTCTATTTTTCTATAAGATCTAACGACCGCATCCAACAATTTGGCTCCTAATCTGAATTCAAACTTTGCAAAGAATGTTTTTTACAGATTCTCAAATGGTGACAAACATGTTAAGACCGCTTGCATAATTCATCACTTCACGTGCATGTCGTCTGCGTGTTTACGGCCATACGTGTTATGAAATGTTGAAATTAACATACACGTAGATAACTTGTCTTAACCACTTCAGCGCTGAATTATAAGAGTGGAATAGCCCATTAGTGTTTAACCCATTCCGTCCTAGTGACGCATTTTGGCGCCTCTGTAAAAGTCACATTTTGAAGCCATTGTGATAAATAGAGCATTTGCTCCATAGGAGCAAATGCTCTATTTATCACAATGGTTTCAAAACTACACAATTCTAAACAATTCCTTTTCTGTAGTAAATTCTCCTTTTCGGTAGATTTATTCAAAGAGGTTTGGTCTAAAAATAGAAGGAATGGTTTTACTATAATGTCCAGATAGTATGAAAAGCTTAAATATGCTACAATAGTATGAATTACAAACAGTGGAGACCCTGATCTGGGTCTACACTGTTTGCACAATTTAATGACAATGCATGCGTCTCCGGGATTGAAAGCGTGTAAGATGTATTCTTCTCATACGTTTAACACACATGTATAATACTCTGAAAAAATGGCTGTTACATGTCATTAGATTACATTTAACCCTTTCCTTCATATTGACGACTTTTGACGACTCTGTAAAAGTCTCTTTGTGAAACCATTGTGATATATAGAATATTCATCACAATGGTTTCAAACTACAAAACTCTAAAAGTTTCCTTTTCTATTGTTAATGCTCCTTTTCGGTAGATTTATTCAGAGAGATTGTATCTAATAATAGCCTCTGAGGGAATGGGTTAACTAATGAATATATATATGTAAGAAATAACGGCTGTATAAGTAATGATAAGCTTATTAGTGGCATTATTAACCAGGAAAATGTTGACACTGGCAAACACTGTAGAATAAGATCTGTATTATCACATGAGCCCTCTGATCTGGGTCAACACTGCTTGCAAATGATAGTGTATGTGTGTTGAAAGGATTAACCCTTACAATGGGTGACACGAGTCACTAATGTCCTTTGCAAACAGTGTAGACCCAGATGAGAGGGCTCCTAGAGGAGCCCTCTCATCAGGATCTGCAATGTTTGTCATGTTACACTTTTCTTTTTGGAAAATCGCTAAATATACACCGTAAGCTTGACCTGTTTGAAGTTTGGAATAGTCCATTTGAACATTCAGCGTTGTAAGAGTTAAGATGTAAGCCTGTAGTGAGAGAGTCTGAAAACATTTCTTGGTCCCAGTAGTAGGGAGAAAGGGGTGGGAACGTCCAAGCCCAACGGACCCATTAATAGAAAAAAGCGATCAAAAAGAATTATAGATGGACGAGTCACGTGAGGCACAACATACATTGCTCTATTGTTTACAAGCTTTGATTGACATTCCATGTTTATTTATTTACCTTTAGGCAAACAACCTTGCCAGTGAGGGCAACATGCTGGAATCCCAAAGACATGCGAACAACGCGCGAAACCTGATGATCACGAGCATCATCATTGGTATCTGTTGGATCGTATTGGTCATCGTACTGCGTGTTGTGGTCTATTCCACCACCACATCCCGCTACGACTACTGAGGACAGTGCGGCGTCCTCTACACACCACTGCGGGATACAGTTAAAAACCAACCACAGTGAACATGTAGCTTAATGCAGGACGAAAGTAATACAGAAAACTCCTGTTGGAGCTTTCTGCATTACTTTGGTCCATGTATTAAGCAACCATATGCTTGTATAGACTCCATTGTTATATGATCGTTATAGACAGGTTATTCTCTATGCAGCTATCTGCGGCCATGTCTTATATGTTTATATCATCATCTATACGAACATTGATTCAATCCTAAAACATCATTTATCTGATTGCCAACGCCAGCCAATCTAGAAGAAAGTTTTCTGGTCAAATCGCCGTGTTTGTTACTACTATAAACAGAGTTTTCGTTTATACAAAATGGTTGCTGTATGTGTTGCTTTGAAATATTAATAAAAAAAGTGCATGGCATTGTGCTATACATATATATCTGGCGTGTTTGAATGACATGTTTTTTGTTTCTTCGACACATTCAACATACAGTAATGTCTCGCTGCATTTTCAAAACATGAGATAGCTTAATGGGGAGAAACGTTAAACAAAGAGCTTCTATAGAAGCTTTCTGCATTACTTTGGCCCTGCATTAAGCCACCACCTGCTTGTACATACAGTGATACTGGAGTGTTTATACATAATGTAGTCGAATTGGCGAGACTTCATTGTAATTTCGACAAAACATTTGTTTAACAAATGTCAGTTTTTTGAGCGACCAATATGATTTATACCTTTCATGGTAACTGCAATGGCATAATCTTTTTTCTTTTTTTTGATATGCGTAAGTTACATAACTTGTAATAACATGTACATTAAAACCTCTCTATAACGACCACTAAATTATTTTCATTAGTTGGGATTTGGGGCAGGTGGCTGCTTAAAACAAGGTGAAAGTAAAACAGAACGCTCCTATAGGAGCGTTCTGTTTTACTTTCACCTTGTTTTAAGCAGCCGCATGCATTTGACACAAAATACTTGATGAAATTTAGTGGCCGTTATAGAGAGGTTTTACTGTAATACAAAAGGTCTTTATTATTTATCTTTAGTTGATGGCTATTCATTTAAGAAATGATTACATGACTATTAATTACATGACTTGTTATAATGGGATATCAAAGCTTTATACCAGACTCCGATCAAACGGCTCGAAAAGGAGCCGTCTAATCTGGGTTTATTCTGTTTGCAAAGCATCAAAAGGCGTATCCAGGCAGAGTTTAGTAATATATTTATTGCCTAAACTATGATAATTTAACTGTTTAAACAAAAGGTGAAGTAAAAGCAGATCTTGTCATATTCATCTATTTTTGTATAACTATATAATTGTACATATGCCTACAGC
The DNA here is from genome assembly GCA_963576725.1 of Azorinus chamasolen. Classification (NCBI taxonomy): domain Eukaryota; kingdom Metazoa; phylum Mollusca; class Bivalvia; order Cardiida; family Solecurtidae; genus Azorinus; species Azorinus chamasolen. Next base: position 47,283,783 of record OY755242.1, on the reverse strand, counting down.
AGAATGTGCCTTAGAACATATTAAAATATAAAAAACATAATATACATTTCAGGTAGACTATTCTACAGTTGTTCAGGTGTATACATGTATTTATATTTCTCAATATTCTGTTTCAAAACAGATTCTCTCTATATTTTCAAATTTCTACAGATACACCAACCTCCACAAACGGGCATGCTTATCACAGTTGGAAGAACCGTATAGACCATTACTATAAATAGATCGTGGCCTTTAGCTTGACTTAAAAATATAACTTCAAGATGTATTCAAAACATGGCATTCAGGAATAATGATTAATTCAAAAGCATGACATTTAAGAATAATGACTTAAAGGAATTACATTCAAGAATAATGATTGATTAAAAAAAAGCATGACATTCAAGAATATTGATTCATATGCAAGAAATTCAGAAACATGGATTGAATCAAAACCATGACAAGACGTTTCAAAATTGAGAGTCGGACATTAAAGAATATTCAGTAAATGCATGACATTCAAGAAAAAAAATCGACGTCATTTGTTTGGTGATCTCAGTAGACAGGCTTTACCGTAATATGAAGAAGTGGAAAGTAATGCTGAAGTTTTGATTTAGAAAGCACATAGATTTATCGCAAAGACAGTTCTTTTCATAAATGACATTGGCCGAAACGTGGAAATTAACCTTTATAAGCAAAACCACTGCGGAAACCATGGCAACATAATATGTGTTTTATTAAATGAAAGATATTCTTAATTGTTATATGTACATGTAAGTGTAATCTAAAATGAGGAGAGATATTTGTGTTCTTTTATTCGTTTATAGTGGACCAATTAGATTGAAGACCATACATGTAGCATTAATACAAGGCAATCATACACTGCATTGAACTGCAGTATGTTTCAGTGAAAGACTTAACATAAAACAATTGAAGCAATCAAGTACTGATTCGACAAATAAAGTGTAACAAACATACGTATAAGTCAAAGAATTCTGAAATCTAAGGTTTCTATATTAATCCGTATCGTGCTGTTCACGACCTGGCCAGAATTTACAAACAGCTTGGATCCAGATGAAACGCCGAATAACTTGGCGTCTTATCTGGATCCAAACTGTTTGCATAGGACTCATCCGCCCATAGCAGGCTAAAGGTTAAAAAAATATCACTAAAGAAAATGATTTTTATGACAAACAGTGCAGAAAATTTCATCAAAGGGCTCCCTTTGGGTTCCTTTGATCTGTGTCTGTACTGTTGGCGAAGGTCTTATACAATCATATCGGGCTCATTTAGGGCTCAGACGTTTAGAGCCCGTAACGACCTGTTTATTTGTAATATACTTTAGTGTTGAATTTTAATCAGAAACTTTAGACTACATTTGAAACGGACTATTTACATAATATTTAAATATCAACCCGTGGCCCTTTGTGAAAAAAATAATGTCTGCTCGAATCTGGATCTGTTACAATTTAGACTACTTCCGGTTTGATAAAAAAATTGAGTGGGTCTCCAAATAGATTGGATCCTGATGAGACGCCGAGTTACTCGGCGTCTCATCTGGATCCAAACTGTTTGTAAATGTTAGTGTCAGATCGTGAATAGCTTGGACAGGGGTTAAGAATTTCCCAATGAATGCCTTACTGTGTATTTTCATGACAATGTTTTTTATAATAAATCCTTATGACGCATATGTTTTTGTCATTTTAATCAACCCATTGTCGTCCATGTTAATAGGAGAACTCGTTAAAATTAATCTAATACTTAATTATATGTTGTAATAGTTCGTAATCTCGTGTGCAGTTCGGAAATTAATTTGTGAATCAGTCAGTTAAAAAGCAGTTAGTTTTGTATATGAAAAGTCTTTCAGACCATTTAACCCTTTCCCTCATATAAACGTGTTTTCACACATTTGCAAACAGAGAAGGCCCAGATCAGACAGCTCCTAGAGGAGCTGTCTGATCAGGGTCTGCTCTGTTTGCTAACAGAATTTGATAGATCTGTTTCTTTACTTTCTAAAATGTCTACAATGTTCCACCTTCCATATTTGTTTATAACAATTTTGTTAATGAATATTTATTAGATACCGAAAATTGGCCTAAATACAGAACAGGGAAAGGGTTAAAGGCCCTGAGTGGTTTTTCGTAACCAAAAACGGTCAGCATTTTCCCTATATTAAGTAACCCCCTACTTTTAAAGACTCCTATTTTAAGACTCCTCTATAAACACGCCTTTCTAAGCCCCTGTAATAGTCACTTCTTGAAACAATTGTGATAAATAGAGCATTTGCTCCATAGGAGCAAATGCTCTATTTATCACAATGTTTCCAATACTATACAATTCTAGCATTTTCCTTTTCTCCAGTAAATGCTCCTTTTCGGTAGATTTATTCAAAGAGGTTGGGTCTAAAAATAGCCTATGCTTTAATGGGTTAAAGCATGTGGTCGTTTTAGCGAAACTCTACGTTACCTTTATAAAAGGTATAGCCTGTGTCAAACTCATGTCCAAGGCATATGAAACTGAACATTGGTATTGATCAATCGGATCATGATCTTCCCTGCTTGGCGACTTAACCCATTTGCTCCCACGATCCCATATATGGGACTTAGGCAAACAGTATAGACTGATCAGACGCCGTATAATGCGGCGTCTGATCAGAGTCTACACTGTTTGCTGATAGGAATTTCAATATAAAAAACGAAATTGAAAATTTGGACCAGGCACCCCTTAGATAAAAATGGACTAACCCAATATATAAGCATGGAAGAATCCACTAGGAGCAAATGGGTTAACTGGATCAAAACTGTTTGCAAAATGAGATTTACCCAATCCCCTCCTACTGACACCTCTATAAACGTCATTTTTGAAACCATTGTGATAAATAGAGCATTTGCATTAATCAATCTCTTTAAATTAATCTACCAAACAGGAGCATTAACTATAGAAAAGGAGAATTTTGGAATTGTTTAGTTTTGAAATCATTGTAATAAATAGAGCACGTGCTCCTATGGAGCACATGCTCTATTCATCACAATGGTTTCATAGAACGAGTTTTACAGCGGCACAAATCTGTGTCAGTAGGAAAAAATGAGTTAACCCATTCCCTCCTAGACTATTTTTAGAACCAAACTATTTTAATTTATCTACCGAAAAGGAGCATTAACTATAGAAAATGAGAAATTTAGAACTCTGTAGTTTTGAAACCATTGTGATAAATAGAGCATGTGCTCCTATAGAGCACATGCTCTATTTATCAAAATGGTTTCATAGAATGAGTTTTACAGAGGCGCAAAAATGTGTCGGTAGGAGAGAATGAATTAAACCCATTCCCTCCTAGATTATTTTTAGAACCAAACTATTGTAATTTATCTACCGAAAAGGAGTATTAACTATAGAAAATGAGAAATTTAGAACTCTGTACTTTTCAAACCATTGTGATAAATAGAGCATTTGCTCCTATGGATCACATGCTCTATTTATCACAATGGTTTCATAGAATGAGTAACTTTTTCAAAATACCGCTTAAGCCGGTGCTAGGGGGCGTGAGCAGTGTTGCACTTTCAATTACTGTTCATGAACAGACTCAATAAAACCGAGTCTGCAATTTTCTTTTTTTGTCTTGTAATTTTTGCTCTCGGGGGATCACCTCCCTTCAGAAATTTTAACCCATTCCCTCCTAGACTAATTTTAAAACCAAACTCTTTGAATTAATCTACTGAAAAGGAGCATTAACTATAGAAAAAGGAGAATTTTAGAACTGTTTAGTTTTGAAACCATTGTGATAAATATAGCATTTGCTCCTATGGAGCACATGCTCTATTTATCACAATGGTTTCATAGACTAATTTTTACAGAGGCACAAAATGCGTCAATAGGAAGGAATGGGTTTAGCAGGTGGCAGTTTGCTCTGCTTCCTGAATTTTAAACACAACATGCCATACTATGACTTAAGTCTCAATAATTACGTAATCGTTAATGCACATATACACAATCTTGATCAGATACATGTAACTTCCTGCTTAGTGTTTTGCTGACCTGAGAACAAAGTTGTAAAGTAAGATTTACTTTTAAGCTGGTCGTATACATGACAGAGCCAATAGCAAAAGAGCTAAAATAACAAAATATATTCCCCTTGAAAGCCAATATTGTTCATATTGTAATGATCGGTAAAACAAGGTGGTCAGGGGATTGGGTACGAAATGGAGACTAATATCCTATAAAGGCAAAGTATCTCTCTTTTTCATATAAATCCCTTTCTACGCCTTTGCAAACGGAGCAGACCACACATGATTCTACATTTTCTGCCGTGACAAAACAATCTTGTATTCAAATACATGGTAACATATACAAAAGCATCAGCCCACACATATTTCCTACATAAATATTCATGAAGGAATGGGTCAAACTGATCTTGTCTTAACACCAGCTTAGCTGGAAGATGATATGCTAAGGTACAAGTTATTTTGTTGGAGCGGCACGTTATATGTGAGGGCAAGGGTTGGGTGAAGGCAATTTTCTTAACCCTTTCCGTACCTACTGAATATTCGTGGACAAAATAGTTATAATAAGATGTGGACGGTGGAACATTGTAGCCATTTTGGAAAGTAAAGAAACAGATCTTTCGATTTCTATTAGCAAACAGAGCTGACCCAAATCAGACGGCTCCTATAGGAGCCGTCTGATCTGGGTCTACTCTGTTTGCAAATACGTGAAAACACGTTCATATGAGGGAAAGGGTTAACCAAGATTAGTTTCCAGGCTAACATCTGGGGTTATTGGTTATTTTCCAATGTAGATTATATGTTGACAGATATGAAGTTGAGCAGCGTATTGAGCTGTTGCCGTCTGAATGGGTGATAGCGGAATTATACACATGTATAGGATATATACGGTGGCACTGAGGTGACATAGGCAAGATTTTTTTTTCAAGTTTGTTTTCCCGAGATAATTTTTTTTATTATCTCGAGAAAACGAAACAAAGTTCGTTTTCCTGAGATAATATTTTTTATTATCTCAAGAAAACGAAGTAGTTCGTTTTGACGAGATAAATAAATTTATTATCTCGAGAAAACGAAAAAAGTTCGTTTTCATGAGATAATTTTTTTTATTATCTCAAGAAAACGAAGGAGTTCGTTTTTACGAGATAATTTTTTTTATTATCTCAAGAAAACGAAACAAAGTTCGTTTTCCCGAGATAATTTTTTAAGTCGTGCGCACGACTTAATAAGCCAATCAGAACCCTCCATCAGAGTCAACAGTTTTCGCAAGTATTTGAGGTCTATGAGAACATGGCCGAGACAAGGGATGAACTTATATGACGTCATAATTGCGTTTATCTTACCTCCTACAAAATTCTTGTCATTCCATTGGTCAATAGAGGTCACGAGAAACCCCTATAGATTCCTTATGAGGGTGCTAAAATCTTTTCATGGCTTTACAAGAGTTACTTCCCTTATTTGACAGCCACATGCTTTTCTGTTAACTATAATAATATTTTATGTTTATCCACTACAGTTTTAAAAAATGCATACATATAATTTATGCTTTAATTGAGTTGAAATATAAAAATTAACTAGTTTTACAGTGATAAAAAGGAAAAAACAATATATATAAACGACATTTAAGGCAATTACAAAATATTTTATTTAATTCTATTAAAGGGAGGTAATTCCCTGCTCCCCTAGGGCATGCCATACCTATGATGCAAACATGCGTGTAAATACTTGAAAATTTCGTCCCATATAAATATTTGCTGTCCATATTAGGGACACTAAGCCCTGCATAACTAATAATAACGTTACCGTGACGTATCAAACATCACTATGACGCGTAGTAGTAGTAGTATGACGTTGAGTAGTTCTAAATAAGGCTTGTAATTGGTTTACTATACAAAAGCAGTTAATCAGATTGGTTAGATAGGAGACCCCTATACAATTTTCAATAGACGCAAATGTTAGTCGCGTTGATACGCTAACCATTTCCTCCATAAATATTAAAGAGAGTTTCTACCCTTATGAATGCATGTAAATCTATATAACTAGATCTACCTAAAATTAAGTTTTAATAGAAACTATGAAGGAAAGGGTTAAATTGTTTATGGATAGCGTCCATCCGTTTCCCATATGTCGAATACACCTTCCCGGCTTTTAAAAGGTTTATACACAACTGCGATTCTTCATATTAACCCATGCACTCCTACATGGCTATTCGTGAAAGGCTCCATCACTATGAATATACCGATATAATAAATATATATTTAGGAGCAAACTGATAAGATTTTTGAGGAAGTAGATCTAGCCTATATTCTATATTTTAGTATATGTTCTAAGCAAACATAGAAGACCCTGGTTAGACAAATCCTTCAGGAGCTATCTGTTCAGGGCCTACTCTGGCGTAGAAAGTTAAAATCTTGATTTATGAAATTTTCTAAGGAAACATAATAGACCCTGATCTGGTAGCTCCTATAGGAACTGTCTGATGCGGGTCTTCTTTGTTTGCAAAAGTGGTGATAAAATGCGTATATATCGAGGAAAGGGATAACTCTTATCACGCAGCAAAAATAATTCACTTCCACATAAATTCGTAACTTCTTCTGATTCGCTTACTTTGGGAAAATTATATTGCCCGAGTATCAAACAGCTTAGATCCTGATCAGACGCTTGTTACTTGTTGTCTGATCTAGGTCAAACGTGTTTGCAAATCTATCGAGCCTCGCTAAGCGGGAAACGAGAAACCCCATAGATGAACAATTGACTCTGACGGAGGGTTCTGATTGGCTTATTAAGTCGTGCGCACGACTTAAAAAATTATCTCAAGATAACGAACTTTGTTTCGTTTTCTCGAGATAATAATTTTTTTTATCTCGTTAAAACGAACTATTTCGTTTTCTCGAGATAATATTTTTTTTTATCTCGTTAAAACGAACTACTTCGTTTTCTTGAGATAATAAAAAAAATTATCTCATGAAAACGAACTTTTTTCGTTTTCTCGAGATAATAAATTTTTTTATCTCGTCAAAACGAACTACTTCGTTTTCTTGAGATAATAAAAAAAATTATCTCAGGAAAACGAACTTTGTTTCGTTTTCTCGAGATAATAATTTTTTTTATCTCCTAAAAACGAACTACTTCGTTTTCTTGAGATAATAAAAAAAATTATCTCAGGAAAACGAACTTTGTTTCGTTTTCTCGAGATAATAAAAAAAATTATCTCGTAAAAACGAACTTTTTTTCGTATTCTCGAGATAATAAAAAAAATTATCTCGGGAAAACAAACTTGAAAAAAAATCTTGCATATGTCACCTCAGTGCCACCGTAGATATACCCCATATTTGCTGGTTTCGGTTGGGCAAGACCGAAACTGCATTGTCCATGGTTTTCCCCAAACCAATTTCACGAAGGAGACAACAGTGGTATCAATATAACCTTTCTACTGCATAAATACGCTTTTCTATGCCTTTGCTATCAGGACAGACCCAGATCAGACGGCTTCAATGGGAATTTACTGTATCTTTGTTTTAACACTTAAACTGGTATTGACGTCTGTTCACGCCTTTGCACAAAGAGTAGACCCAGATGAGACGACCTTGATCAGGGAGTGTCTGTATGAAGGAAATGGTCCATATATCATTTACCCATTACCTGTTATAAACACATTTTCCTGTAGGAGCCATCGGATCAGTCTGCTTTATTTTGTCTGAATTTACAGTTTCTACATTCGATAAAACATCATGCGGTCATAAACTAATCAGGCGCGTCCTAAAATTGCCAAAACATTTTTCAGCGGTTAGCTGTCTATTTTCACTTTTGTTCTAGTTTTCCACCAATCAGAAACTATGTTACATTGTAATTTGCATATGACCTACTAGTATTTTCTAGTAAACCGTATTTTCATTAGTTAATCCCTTGACTGGCATACAGCCTTTTTATAATGCCTCTACACATGGCCAAACTGAATGTAGGACGTTTCGGCATAGGAAGTTTCGCCCCAGGACGTTTTGGCCATCTATTTATTCGGCCTAGGACGTTTCGGCAAAAATTGAAAATTTGTATTAAAAAGCAAAAATTGAATAATCAAAATCAGTAAATAACTATCTATATGTTAAATATTGATATGTGGTCCATTTTTTTGGTTTATACAGATCAGGATATTAGCTAAGCAGGTGACATATTCACACTTAATCAACCTTGGGTACAATGAGTGATAAAGAGGTGTTTTCAAATACTATAGTCACATTGTTTAGTCATTAAAACAGCCCCAGACCACATAACACATTACTAATGATTTACTATCCCATTCAGTTTTGATTTTAGTCTTGGTCCAAATGTTTGCCACTCACTTTATGCTTTTTGTTTTCAGTCAAAATGTTGTTTAGTTAAACTTTTGGTGGATTCAAATACATGTACAATACTGTAGTCACATAGTTGTTTATTACCATGACCGGTAAAACAATATGAATTATTTATTACTTTGGCCATTATCAAAACTAGAGTATATAATACATAAACAATATTTCTGAATAAAACTATATAGATCTATTATCCTCAAAAGGTGTGGATCAATTTTGACTATTCAATTTTTGGTGTGTCAAACTTTATATCAGTTCCTAACCCATTATCGTACTTATCACCTCATTGTAATGATTGCTGAGCATTATTGCCAGTTTGCCAAAACCACTATTAAACCTTTAAACATTTATTATCATTTTGTTATCAATTTAATATCGGTCGGTAACCCGTTAGATGACCCAGAGCTAACTATCACAGCCAGTGGGATCCTGTATGAGGAAGGCGAGATTATACTGGACAAGGCGAAATCTTTGATCTCCGCTCTCGGTGACACTGTATCCAACAGTGTAAGTGTGACTGGCGCAAAACGACTTCCGGCGCGATTCCAGAATAGACCCGGGCTCGTGAAGATCAGCTTCCGAAATCTTAACGAAAAAGTGCTTGTATTACGTAACAAAATGTCTCTGCGGGATAACAGGCAGTATAGTCAGGTTTACCTGAAAAGTAGTAAATCTCACGCAGAGAGGCTGATTGAACTGAACACTCGTGCGATACTACGTGAGTTACCACAGGCACGCAATCTCCGGATTGACGCCAATGGCAGAATCAGACAGAAGACAACAGTAGAAACAACGGCAACACAGGGCCCTCAAAATAACGCGGGATAGGACGAACCCCGACCCCCGGAAGAGTTCAGTATCGCGCATTTGAATGTAAGTGGCTGGACTCAGAATAACCATAGTCTAAGGAGCGCTATCATTGACGTTATAGACGCTGACGTGTATACAATATGTGAATCACATTTGGTTGGTAACGATGTTATTTCTGTAGACGGTTATACTTGGTATGGTCATAATAGATCTGTCTTACATGTTAACGCACAAAGAGGATCGGGAGGTGTGGGGATTCTAGTTAGAAATAGAGTGTATGATAATTATGACGTAACTATCCTTGATAAGTCCTTTGAAGGACTCTTGTTACTAGAACTAAAACACAGGATTGTAAATATTAACTTTCTGGTATTCTCGTGTTATTTACCTCCCGAAAACTCTGTATGGGGAAGAAACGCTCAACAATTTTTTGCGCACATCCTATCGCTAATATACCTACACGAAAACAGTGACTACATTGTGTTAGCCGGTGACTTAAATTCACGGATCAGTGACTTGTCCGACTTATTGTCTGACGTTGATATCATACCAGAGAGATGTTCTATTGATAAAAGTATCAATCAACATGGGAGAGATTTTCTTGACTTTTTGAACGATTCACGGTTTTGTGCGTTAAATGGTCGTTTCCCAAAAAGTAATGAATTTACGTGTATATCAAACAAGGGAAAGTCCGTTGTAGATTACATGTGTATTCCTCATGATATTTTTAACTGTTGTTCATCATTTCAAGTGTTGCCCATACAGACTATAGCCGATAAATATAATCTTCATAGCTATTTAGGTAGCAGGTCAAAACTGCCAGATCACTCGGCTTTAATAGGTCGGTTTATTCTAAATGCAGCACGTGACTATAATGACTGTGATAGTAATTCTACAAGTAGTAGTACGTTTAATGCATCCAGGTACAAATTTAGTAAAATACCTTGCAATTTCATGGATAGTGATCTCGCTAGAATCGCTCTGCTGGAAGTTATAACATTAATTGAATATAACCGTGAAACACAGCATGAAATTGACTCAGCACACAGCAAACTATGCGAGGCCATTAGAAATGAAATGCAAAGTACGATTCCGAGGCATACGTCATCTGAACGGTCACGTAGGCGTCACAAATATCATAAACCGTATTGGAATGATGAATTGTCTTTGTTATGGAATAATATGAATAGTGCAGAAAGAGACTTCATTAGGTGCATTGGTCCAAGACGTGAAAGGACGCGTTTAAGGTTACTTTACCAAGACATGAGACAAAGATTTAACAAAAGGCTGAGGCAAACTGAAAGGGAATACCTCAGAGCTATTACATTAGATATAGAATCAATGTCTACTAGAAACCCGGGTGAGTTTTGGGATAGAATAAGACGTTTAGGTCCACGGAAAGATTCTTCGATTCCTATTGAGATTATAGACGAAAGCGGCATGGTGATAAATGATGAAAACAGTGTGTTCGAAAGATGGCGGTGTGACTTTGAGAAATTGTATAATGGTAGCGCGAGTGATGAATTTGATGACAATTTTTACCAACAAGCTAAGCTTCATAAACACTTGATTGAAATGAATATCATTGATCCCCTGTATAATCCGAACGTCACCTTAAACCGTCCATTCACTATCGATGAAGTAGCGAACATTGTTATGTCAGCTAAATCTAAGTCTGCTTGTGGCATTGACAACATTCCATACTTAGTTTTGAAAAACCCTCCGGTAATAGCAGTACTTCATAAACTATTTCAGCTGATCTTTGACGCTGGTGTCATCCCTAGTGAATGGAGAAAAGCAATGATAATCCCTATTCATAAGGACAGCAGTTCGGACAAAAGAGTGCCGCTTAACTATCGAGGGATCAGCCTATTGCCTTGCATCAGTAAATTGTACAGCGCACTTGTTAATAAAAGGTTGACTGCGTATTTTGATGAAAACAACTTACTCAGCGACGAACAAAACGGCTTCAGAAGGGACCGTTCATGTGAAGATCACATTTTTACTCTTAATAGTATTATAAAAAATAACACCCAGGTCTTCGCAGCTTATATTGATTTAAAGAAGGCGTTCGATTTTATTGACAGAGACATGATGCTGTACAAGTTACTGTTACTAGGTGTTGATGGTAATGTATACAACTCTGTTAGATCAATGTATGAAAGTACAGTGGCAACAATCAGAATCAACAGTAAACTTACACGGTGGTTCGACTGTAAGTCTGGCGTCGCGCAGGGAAACAATCTCTCACCGACATTATTCGCAGCTTTCATTAACGATCTGGTAGCAGATATCAATGACCTTGACCTTGGTGTGTGTTTAGGGGACACTAGTGTATCATTACTCCTCTATGCTGATGACATTGTATTGGTAGCTAAATCTGAGAACGATCTACAGGTTATGCTAGATTGTCTTCATCAGTGGTGCAAGAAATGGCGTGTTTTGATTAATACGACAAAATCAAAGTGTATGCACTTTCGAAAAGGACGAACTGCTCAGACGAAATTTACATTTCACATTGGTGAAAATCAGTTAGAGACTGTGGCAGAATATAAATATCTCGGTGTTATATTCTCAGACAGGGGCAGTTTTGTTGGACACTGTGACTCCCTCAGCAAAGGTGCTAGCAGAGCTCTCGGAAGTGTTATATATAAAATTAGTAAGTTTAAAGACTTTGGCTTTAAATCATACGAAAAGTTGATCTACGGTTGCATCACACCGATATTAGACTATTGCTCCGGAGTATGGGGATATAGAAAATATCAAGCTTTAGACAATGTGCAAAATCGTGCGATGCGTTACTTTCTAGGAGTACACCGATTTACCCCTGTAGCCGCACTAGCAGGTGACTTTGGTTGGATACCAGGCAGATACCGCCGATGGCTCAACATGATCCGTTACTGGAATAGACTGATAAATATGGATAACAACAGAATCACCAAGCGCGCATTTGAAACGGACTATAGATCCAGTGCCGCTAACTGGTGCAGTGAAGTTAAAGTCGTAATGAGTGAGCTTGAACTATTAGAGCATTATAATGATCGCACAGTGGTGGATTTACAGTTAGTAAAGTCAAAAATACACTGTTACACAGAAACACAATGGTCTCACTCGGTACAGTCATCCTCGAAACTTAGAACCTATAGAACTTTCAAGACATGCTTTGATACTGAAAAGTATATCACCACAAATCTGACAAAATATGAACGCTCTACATTAGCCCAGTTTCGATGTGGAATATTACCAATTCGCATCGAGACAGGTCGATATGTAAACGAGAACCTAGATGACCGGCTTTGCATGATTTGCAACAATGGACATATTGAATCGGAAGTACATTTACTTATTGACTGCTCAGTGTATCAACATATACGAACTGAAGTGTTTGGAAATATATTAAGTGAAATTGCAGCATCAAATGTTAATGAAAAAATTGGCATTTTCGTAAACCAATACCCGCGCAAAACAGCAAAGTTTTTAGTTAAAGCGATGCAATTGCGACGAAATAAACTGTATGTGACTAGGTAGAACAGAAGTTAATTGCTATGTTTGGTTTATGCTCGATAATGATCGAGTTCAGTGTGAGTTGCTATAATATTGATTCCTAATATGTATTTTATATATGTTTGATAAGTCTTACAGTAGCTTATCTTAAGGTGACATATAGGCCCAGGGGGCCGGGTGTTTTTGTATGATTGTAAATATTGCTTAACCTATGACTTGTAACACATGTCACTATAATAAATAATTTACTTACTTACTTACTTACTTACTTACCTACCACATTTGATCACATCCACTTTGACGAACAGGTAGTTTGCCGAAACCACCATAATTCACAGGCAATGCTATAGGAAATAAAGAAGAAATGTTGTTTAGTATATTAGAGTAGTGGCATTAATAGTATTAATTACTATCCCCGACCACAGCGCCAATTAAGGCTCTGGTTATTCGCTCTCTGTGATATAAAGCTACTTACTGAAGGCTATTGTTACGGCTCTATCACCTGGCGCTTTGGATCGAGTAGTAGGTTGAGATAGCTAACTTTATATTGTTTTAAAAATACATGTATATTCAGTTAATGGTGTCACTAATGATGATGCACACACGTCAATTAATGCGTTGATCCAGGCTAAAGATAAATACCTTTCTTTAAGTAATTACAGCCTCTGCACAAACAAAAACTAAATTCTGCATGCTTTATTTAAAGTGTATTCAATTAGTTATCTTCATATCAATATAAATATACATGCTTTCAAGTAAATTTCTATACTAGGTAAAATGAAGAACAAACTTCATATAGTTTTAAAAAAATACTTTGACATTGTACATTTTAATAGTGATTTCCTATAAAAGTAACTTGATTTTTTCCATAATTGCTTATTCTACTCCAAGTCATTTCCATTGCATGCTTCTCTGCTAGTATAATTACAAGCAACCCTTCATAGATCTAGTTCCCTGTACTAACAGAATCTCGAAACATTGAAATTAAGTTGGCAGAGATTTAATATCATTATTGTTTTGTACATTATGTCAATATTTGAATGCCGCTGAATATCTTTTTAAAAGATATTTCTTGTTAGTAATATTTTAGATCTATATACAGTAAAACCTCTCTATTACGACCACTAAATTGTGTTAATTAGTTGGTATTTAGAGCATGTGGCTGCTATGGGAGCGTTCTGTTTTACTTTCACCTTGTTTTAAGCAGCCACCTGCCTTTAACACAAAATAATTTATGTAATTTAGTGGTCGTTGTATCTACTAAAAATCAATAAAACAATGATTTAGTAGGAGTGTTTTATTTCCCTCACCCAATTAAGCTCTTTTTCTACATGTATTACAAACGCACTAGTTATTTATATCATCAAAAAAATCTACGCCCCACCACTTCCAACAAAATTTCTACGCCCCACCCCCAATTCAAAATCCTGGATCCGCACCTGGATTCAGCTTAAATATATTCCTGACGTCATTATTTCTTATATGAATATTCATGAAGTAAAGGTTTAATGCATTATTTCCCATGTTTATACCTTCGTGTCCTCATTTTTTACCTATCCTTGTTATATTCACATATGATATGTGTGATTATCATTCAGCATGCTGCTGACGGATCTTACTTACAAGAGAAAAGAGTTTGGATCCAGATGAGACGTCGAATAACTCGTCGAATAACTCGTCGTCTCACATGGGTCCAAACTGTTTGACACTTTAATTATCCTTGGTGTATAAAAAATATTGCTTGAGTTGTGAAAATGTAGTGGTTAAAAATGTGTAAATAGTATTTGCTCACCTGAAGGTTAATAGATCTTGATACAAGCACTTACTGACGTCATCTGAAAATTGCGTATACAGTCACGTGGTTTACCTTAAAAACATGTGTATTTTAAATTTGTATGACCATGAATATTTATGTAACTAATAGATAGATAGATAGATAGATAGATTTATTTCAATATTGTGTAAGTAACATGGTTACAAAAGCAATACACTGAAAAAAGGCAATGCATATATAAACATCATGAAATAATTAATGAACCATGTCAGTTACATCAATATCAAGGATGACACAAAAAAGGGAATATGATCTCTTATTTCAATTGCGGTCCTTGATAGTTATGGTCTGACATAGAGAGGCATGAAAATGATATAAAATGAAATGAATTGAAATTACATTTGGGGAATACAGAATCTATATTGTTTGGATCCAAACCAAAAATAAAGGCAAACAGTGATCTTCATGCTACTTGTAGTGGACAGGATATCAAGTCTACTTCAACAGTCAAGTATTTAGGTGCTACATTAGATCAAAATCTTACAGGTGAATCCATGGCTAGTTCTATAATAAAAAAGGCCAATGCCAGGTTAAAGTTTCTGTACAGAAGCAAGATTATCTCACATATTACACTAAAAGACTCTTGGTTTCATCTCTTATCCAATGCCATTTTCATTATGCTTGTTCCTTCTGGTATAATAATGGTCTGACCAAATTTTGGAAAGACAAGCTGCAAGTTACTCAAAACAAATTAGTCAGATTCGTACTCAATGTAGAGAAAATGTCACATATTGAGCATACACATTTTATTTCCCTTGATTGGTTACCAGTTCGCAAAAGAGTGGAACAGATATACCCTTTGTCACGTTTTTAAGATTATAAGTGGTCAATCTCCTGAATATATGGATCAACATTTTGTATCTCAAAATTCTATTCATTCTTATTGTATTAGATACAGAGAAAGCGGACCGTTTATTCTTCCTAAAGTCAAAGGTTTTGGTCAGAAATCTTTCTCATTCCATGGGTGTATTCTATGGAACTCACTTTCTCACACTAGGAAACTGACCAACCTTGCTACATTTAGAAGGGCTATTAAAGATCGTTTTTTAGAAGGTTAAATAACCCACTGTAGTTTAACCCTTTCCTCCATGAATATTTGAATGAAAAATACCGACATCATGAATATTAATTAGATCTAGATTAATTTGTATAATAGCCTATTGACACAGGCATTTTGGCCATGACATAATCATTATCAATTATATGGAATTTCTAAAGTCCCAATATATTTTATTAATCACTTCGCTGGAATAGCTTTCAAATAGCTTTTATTTACTTATTTTTGTCTCTTCTTCGTACAACAAAGTAACATTGCAATTATTGTATATCACAGTTTTACATAAATGTACAAAGTCATTCATAATTGAATTATAAGAGACTATCATATATATTTATCGTACATGGCATTATGGAACGCCATACATGTAACTGCCTCGTTGTAAGGAATTTCTTTATATCATGCCAGGTTGTCATTCCGTAATGTCCTTATGTCAAAGCATTATGTACATAAAACCTTGTGTTATGTGATTACATTATTACATCCTGGGCGTTCATCATTACGTCGTGTCATTTCAACATTTTGCTATGTTCTTTTATCATTACATTCTGTGTTGGCATCATTATTCTCTGTGACCTTGTCCTTATTTTATGAAAACTTGTACTTATGTTATGTGAATGCATCTGTATACTATATCAGATTCCCTATCCAGTATGTCTTCAGGTTATTGTGTCCTGTGTATACACCATTACCTAATGTGTTCATAACATAAATAACAAAAATAAGGACGTTCACAGAGATAATGACACCCTTTAAGTGTAGTCATGCTTGCAGTCTAGCGCATTTAACCTAATCTTTCTCATGTATAAACGTTTGTTTAAACCAAGACCTAATACGATTTTACCTACACCTGAGGCCGGTTCAGGAGCGCGGGCGCTTGATTGAGCGCTTGCCCGAGCAAAGTACCACTGCTGAACGCGATCGAGCGCCCTTTCTAAAATCAAGTACATTTTTGTTCTGCGGTCGGGTACTAGAGCATCAGTTTGTTAATTACAATTGTTTTCTTCCAGTCGGTTGTTCTGTTACCGTGTTGGTAGCCATCTTGGAGACACAAGCGAATGTCAAAGTGATACACCTCGCGAGTAGGCTAGCTTGCGCTAGCTGGCACTAGGCGGGTGCCCTCGTTCAGAGCCCAAGCGCTCGAAGTGACATCGAGCGCCCACACTCCTGAACAGGCCTCAGATTCGTTCAAATGTTTTAGACAATATTGACCGAGTATCAAACAGATTGGATCCTGATGAGACGCCGAGTTACTCGGTGTCTCATCTGGATCCAATCTGTTTGCAAAGGCGAGTCAAATCGCGGACAGTATAAGGAGAACAAATCATGTTTTATAGGAGTGCGTATATATAATCAACATTATATAAGATCATTATCGAATTTCATTATTGGGCTACATTAGACAAATCATCTAGAGTAATCTGCTCTTGATAAGCGAACATATTATAAACTGAACCGTTTAATAGCAATTGTCTTCACTGATTCTATTTGTTTTAGTCCAGATTGTATAATTTTTATGACCATACTAAGATTAAACCCATATACCACTGTGAACAAATAATGCCTGTTCAAATATCGAGCTGGTTAATTTGCCTAGTGTCAAAACGCTAGGAAGCTATAGGAACCGTCTGATCTGGGTATACTCTGTTTGCAAATGATAATTGTTCCTTGACCTTTTACTCCAAAAAATACGCTTTTCTACGCCTTTGCAAACAGAGTAGACCCAGATCAGACGGCTCCTACATGAGCCGTCTGATCAGGGTCTGCTCTGTTTGCTGATAGTATAATACAGATATATGATTCTTCAGTTTCTGCCAAGGATAAAACGTCCTATGTCCATGTGATACTAAAACAAATCAATCCAGTTTGTATTCATTACATCATTATTTCTTACATGAATATTCTTGGAGGAAAGGGTTAACCCGTTTTAAAGCAATAGACACTGCTGTTAGTTGGATCGCGTGCAATTTTGACTACTTTCGATTCGATCCAGCATTTGAAAAAACCCAAAAACAACACTATTGACCGAGTGTCAAACAGCTTGGATCCTGATGAGACACAGAGTTACTCGGCCTTAATCAGGAACCAAGCTGTTTGCCAATGTGAGTCTAGTCGCCAACAGCGGAATAAGAGTTATTCATACATGTAGTAATAACATGTAGTTATGACCCGTTTCCATGGCAACTAAATGATGCGTCAATAAAGTATTAATATGTCTGTGCATGACATTTACAGACATCTTACAAAGGGACAAACAGTTCAAACACGTGTCAAGAAGAAACATTAAAATATTAATTTAGCATGTTGCCATAATGTCTTATCAGAGTTTTGATGAGCCATATTTCGAATCATCATGCATTAGTTTTAGATACAAAAATATGAAGAATCTTTACAGCATAAACTATTAACTCATATTCGGGTACTTCATCTAAGAAAGGGGTGAGTTATTGATTGATTGATAGTGTTGATTGATGCCCGTTTCTGCTCACCATGGGTGGACTCCCAAAAGTGTTTGTGTGTGTGTGTGTGTGTGTGGGGGGGGGTGGACTCCCAAAAGTGTTTGTGTGTGTGTGGGGGGGGGGGGGGGACCCATGCAGGCGCGATGCCCTACTCTTATTATCGACAGTATTTCTCTGGTTCTTTTAGATGCTCAGTGTGAAGCACTGGTACATCGGGCCTCGGTTTATAGTCTCGTCCGAAAGACTTGGTCCGGCGGGGGATCGGTTCCGGGACCCTTTGTTGTTATTGATTAACTGTTTACCGTAAAGGACAGTTTGTGCGCAGATACAGGCACTCTTATGCAGATATGTTCCATAAAAGTAATGGTTGAAAATTAAAATAAAACATATATTAAACGATGCGTTGGTTTCCTTACCTTGCATGGTGGTCAGTTCTAGGCTCAAAGCCTCCCCACCTCATCCAACACCTAAAAGGCAGAAACAACAACAAAACAATTACCCCACCCCTAAAAAGCAACTATAATGAAACCACAAAACCTCAAAAAGCAACAGCAACAACAAGAACAACAACGACAAAAACATCAACTACAACAACAACATAAACAACAGGGACGAACAAATCCAAACAAACAACGTAATGCGTTTTTATTTGCATAAGACTTACTGTACGTTTGATAAATTAGCCTCTAAGGCATGTGCACGTATAAATCACATCTCCATTTTTAACCCATATCCTGCCATAAAATTATCTGGTCAGTATCTGATGTGAAGCAAGTTTTACCTACATGTGATTCGTTCAAGCTTTTGTGAAACTATTTATCAGAATGGTTTCGAAATTGCACAATTTTAAAATTCTGCTTTTCTATAGTTCATGCTCCTTTTCGGTAGATTTATTCAAAGAGGATGGGTCTAAAATAGTCTAGGAGGGAATGGGTTTATCCTTACCCTGTTGTTATCAATAACGAGTTCCAAAGAACTTGGATTTACTCGACGTCTCATCTGTATCCAGACTGTTTGCAAATGCGAGTCTAGTCGTGACCAGTAGGATATATGATGATATAATTGCTGTTTGTTTGCGTTGATTAACGTCCGTTTCTGCTCACTATGGGCTAATTGGACGCCTCAGAGAAAGGGGAGATGATACAGAGAAACCCGGGCGCGATGCCCTACTCTTATTATCGACTGAGTTTCTCTTGTTCTTTTAGATGCCCAGTGAAAAGCACTGATACATTGGACCACGGTTTATAGTCTCGTCCAAAGGACTTGGTCCGGCGGGGAAGATATAATTGCTGTAGATGGTAGTTCAAAACAAGTTGGCCAGGAAGCTAAAGGCTCAATTGTGCAGCCCTTCCTTGTCGGAAATGATTCATTAGCCCTTTGAATAACAGACACATGCAACCCTTTGCAAACAGTGTAGACCAGACCATATGGCTCCTAGAGGAGCCATATGATCAGGGTCTGAACTGTTTGTCTCATTCAAAATCTACAATAATGTTTAGCACGTTCATACTTAGTGGTCTCTTATAGTTAAACACTGCTGGGCTATTCAAATCAGGAAATTTAGCGTTGAAAGTGTTGAAATATAAATGAAAACTAAGTATATATTGTATGTGCCATTGCTGAACATTTGCTAAACCGGTTAACCCATTACCTCATAGGCTATTTTAGATACCTCTTTGAATGAATCTACCGAAAAGGAGCATTAACTAGAGAAAATGAACATTTTAGAAGCTTGTAGTTTGAAACCATTGTGATAAAGAGAGCATTTGCTCCTATAGGAGCAAATGCTCTATTTACCACAATGGTTTCAATAGGTGACTTATTCAGAGGCGTCAAAATGTGTCAATATCAGGGAATGTGTTAAGAGTACGCAACAGTGAATTACGCAACCATTGACCTCATTGTATTTTATGGTTTTGTAATAATCTGTTGTATATATATAGAACAGCGATGTAAGTAGATTTGACCTATACTGGTACATTGGTTTAGCTATTTCGAAATATGGGTGTGATGTCATGTACTGTTATACAGACTACTACAGAGGCATGCAATTGGAATGGGAACATAAAGAGACAGAGAGACATTTAGCCATACGGAAATAGTTTCTGAGAGGTACAATAAAGACTCACTAATACGACCACTCCAAACAAATCTAAATCTGCTTTGTTAACACAGGCTGTAGCTTAATGTAGGATAAAAGTAATACAAAAAAGCTCCTATGGGAGCTTTTTGTACCACTTTTGCCCCGCATTAAGCATCAATCCACTTTTACAGTCTCCTGTGTTAATGACTTATTTGACCACTTTAGCGAGGATATATAGTATAATACCAACAACGTTAGACACCAACATGCACAACTCACAGGAGCTTATCACATGACACTGTGCTGATAGGAGAATACCAGCAGCGCTAGACAGTAGACACCAACATATGTACATCTATTTTGTTATTACCTTTATCCCCTGTTGTTAAAAAAATAATGTCTACTAAATGTTGAATTTGATGCAATTCTGACTACTTCCGAATCAAACAAGCTTTTGAAAAACTACTGACCAAACAGCTTTATACCTGATGAAAGGCCGAGATAGTCGGTGTCCCATCTGGATCCAAGCCATGTGCGGATCCAGGATTGCAGATTAGGGGGGGGGGGGGGGCGTAGAATTTTTTTGGAAGGGGGGTGGCGTAGATTTTTATGTTTGATGACATAAATAAATAGTGTGTTTGTAATACATGTTGAAAAAGAGCGTAATTGGGTGAGGGAAATAGAACATTCCTACTAAATCATTGTTTTATTGATTTTTAGTAGATACAACGACCACTCAATTACATCAGTTATTTTGTGTTAAAGGCAGGTGGCTGCTTAAAGCACGGTGAAAGTAAAACAGAACGCTCCTATGGGAACGTTCTGTTTTACTTTCACCGTGCTTTAAGCAGCCACCTGCTCTAAATACCAACTAACTAACACAATTTAGTGGTCGTTATAGAGAGGTTTTACTGTATATAGATCTAAAATAAATTGTTTTGGCAATTTTAGGGGAGGCGTACGCCGGCCCCGCCCCCTCTAAACCCGCGCCTGCAAGCTGTTTGTAATTGCGAGGTAGGTCAAGGATATTGGGATAAGGATAAATGACTAATTTCTATCATTTATAGAATTTTATTACTTG
The DNA here is from genome assembly GCA_963576725.1 of Azorinus chamasolen. NCBI lineage: Eukaryota > Metazoa > Mollusca > Bivalvia > Cardiida > Solecurtidae > Azorinus > Azorinus chamasolen. The sequence goes on along the minus strand of OY755242.1, from coordinate 47,262,635 downwards.
TATAAAATACATATGATATACTTTGTAGCATTAACGCCAACTAGGTATCCATGATTTTATTTGGATCAAAGTGTAAATTGCCTTCTTAATATAGTATGGATATACCATGTGATGACACAGCTACATGTATTAGGACATCTGGTTCTGACAGGTTTCTGGGTGACAGGCTTGATCAAAGCTTATAATTTGCGTCAATGGCAAATTAAACCTTTCCTCCATTAATACGCCTTTATACGCCTCTGTAAAAATCACTTCTTGAAACCATTGTAATAAATAGAGCATTTGCTCCATAGGAGCAAATGCTCTATTTATCACAATGGTTTCAAACTACACATTTCTAAAATTTCCCTTTCTCTAGTTAATGCTCCTTTTCGGTAGATTTATTTAAAGAGGTTGGATCTAAAAATAGCATATGAAGGAATTTGTTAAGGCATCTGGTTATGTCAGGTATCTGGATGCCAGGCTTGATCAAAGCTTATAATGTGCGTCAATGGCAAAATGAGTTATATAAGAAGGTCAATGCCAGGTTAAAGTTTCTATACTGAAAGTCTCATCTACTAATCCAACATAGTAAGAAGTTCTTGGTCATGTCTCTTATATAAAAGTACAAAAATGAGTCATACAGGAAACACCACATACAGAACAAACAGTCGCCCGAACAGCAACACAAGGAAACAGCAAATGTACATAACTATAAAAACAACAAGAGACGCACAAAGACAAAACAAACACACAATAGGGGGAAGATGGAAGCACCGCCTTGGAACGGCCAGTGACAAAAGTCACTGGGGGGGGGGGGGGGTTAAATCGGTTTATGGGCGCCCAACCTCACACTTATTCCATTCCCACCCTAAAAGACAAACAGTGTAAATAAACGTATCCCCTCTCCGACTAATCTACAACAACCGCGACGGCAAATACAGTGGTAAAGTGCATGTATAACGAAAACATTTAAGTGAAACAAATGTCACTTTGATCACGTATGCTCCTTTTGGTATTTAGTCCTGGCCAGGAATTTAGAGAATATGCTTCGAACAACTCAGAATAAAATGATTAGGTCTGTTGTGAATCTTGATATTATGTCATATATTGAACCTGATCATTCTAAACGTTTACACTGGCTACCAGTTGAAAAAAAGGGTTCATCAAAATTTTAATAGTTGTCTGTCATGTTTGTTTAAATTAAGTAAGGGATTGTTCCGGGTTATAAGTTAGCAATTTGTTCCAGTCAGTTCTGTGCGCACTCACTATACTAGATTAAGAATGAAAGTCTTCCCAATGTAGTTTACTTTTTAGGACAATGGGTGCTTCTAATTGCCTATGGTTACAAGGTTTTGTAAACAGTATTTTAAACACTTAGGCTGTACATTGTTAAACAATCTCAGACAAAGAATTCGTACGGCCTCCGTGGCAAAGGTAAACTATGTATTAGTTAACCCATTGCCTTATATCATCTTTAAAACCATTGTGATAAACAGAGCATTTGCTCCATAGTAAATGCTCCCTTTCAATAGATTTATTCAAAGCGGTTTGCTCTACAATAGTCTATGAGGTAATGGGTTAAACACCATTTTTATCCTTGAAAAGTTGGTATGTGCTTTACACTGCAGACATATCTCACAATTTACACTGCAATCAAACTTTACATACGTGACGTGGATGTGGCTTAACACATTCATGTATAACTTAAACTTGAGATAATTTTTAAAATACAGTAAACCCTCTGCAACGCTACCACTTAATGGAGACACCATTCTGGGGATTAAAACCAGGTACTGGCATAATACAGGACGAAAGTTATGCAAAAAGTTCCTACAAGAGCTTTCTGCATTACTTTCGTCCTGCATTAAGCAATCATCTGGTTTTAAAGATAATTTGATATTAATTAGGTTGTCACTCTGGAAGGTTCTCCTGGATTACAGACACATAGAAATCATGTATGGATGTTATCATACAAAGAACTGAGAGTATATTCTGATGAATTGAAAAGCAGCAAGATTGCGGTTGGCGGAGAACTATAATTTTAATAAATCCATTGGTTACTACCTTCCTGTGTTACATCATCTCAATGTTACTACAGCCCTGAGTTACTACATCATTGGGATACAACATCCCTTGGTTACTACAGCCCTGGGTTAGTACATCCCATGGTTACTACATCTCTGGGTTACTGCATCCCTGGGTTACTACATCCATGTGTTAATACATGCCCGTGTTACTACTACCCTGGGTTACTGTATACCTGGATTATTACATCCCTTGGTTACTACAGCCCTGGGTTACTGCATCTCATGGTTACTACATCTCTGGGTTACTGCATCTATGGGTTACTACATCTATGTGTTAATACATTTCCGTGTTACTACTACCCTGGGTTACTGTATCCCTGGAGTATTACATCGCTTGGTTACTATATCCCTGGACTATTGCATCCATTGGTTACTACATCCCTGGGTTACGGCATCCCTGGGTTATTACATCCCATTGTTACTAAATCTCTGGGGTACTACATCCATGTGTTACTACTACCCTGGGTTACTGTATCTCTGGACTTTTACATCCCTTGGTTACTATATCCCTGGACTATTGCATCCATTGGTTACTAAAGCCCTTGGTTACGGCATCCCTGGGGTATTACATCCCATGGTTACTACATCTCTGGATTACTGCATCCCTGGGTTACTACATCCATGTGTTAATACATTCCTGTGTTACTACTTCCCTGGGTTACTGTATCCCTGGACTATTGCATCCATTGGTTACTACATCCCTGGGTTACTTTATCCCTGGATTATTAAATCCCTTAATTACTATATACCTGGACTATTGCATCTATTGGTTACTTCAGCCCTGGGTTACGGCATCCCCGGAGTATTACATCCCATGGTTATGATATCTCTGGGTTACTGCATCCCTGGGTTACTACATCCATGTGTTAATACATTCCAGTGTTACTACTTCCCTGGGTTACTGTATACCAGGATTATTACATCCGTTTGGTTACTACATCCCTGGACAATTACACCCATTTGTTACTACAGTCCTGGGTTACTGTATCCCTGGATTATTATGTCCCTTGGTTACTATATCCATGGACTATTGAATCCATTCGTTACTACAGCCCTGGGTTACGGCATCCCTGGATTGTTACATCCCTTTGTTACTATATCTCTGGGTAAGTGCACCCCTGGATAACTACATCCATGTGTTAATATATTCCCGTGTTACTACTTCCCTGGGTTACTGCATCCCTGGATTATTACATCCCTTGGTTACTATATATCTGGACTATTGCATCCATTGGTTACTACAGCCCAGGCTTACGGCATCCCTGGATTGTTACATCTCTTGGTTACTATATTTCTGGGTTACTGCATCCCTGGGTTACTACATACGTGTTAATACATTCCTGTGTTACTACTTCCCTGGGTTATATATCCCTAAATTATTACGTCGCTTGGTTACTATATCCCTGGACTATTACATCCATTGGTTACTACAGCCCTAGGTTAATATATCCGTGGATTATTACATCCCTTGGTTACTCCACACCTGGACCATTGCATCCATTGGTAACTACAGCTTTGGGTTACGGCATCCTTGGGTTATTACATCCCTCGGTTACTATATCTCTGGGTCACTATCTTCCTTGGTTACTGCATCTCTAGGTTACTACAACACTGGGTTATTATAGCACTCGGTTACTGCAGCCCAGGGTTACATTCAAGAATGGACCGCGGAACGAGTATTCAAATAACAGACTCGTGTATAGGTTTTACAACAGTATATTTGGCTATAGATAATTACATAAAATGTCCTTAAACTTTCAACATGACAACGCATTTATCCTAGCATAAACCGGTCTAAAAATACAATGGAGAAGGATACGAATGACAATTGTCAATGAGCCAACGACTGGGTGCAAGTGTACCCACGCCATATCTTGCTGGCCAGTTTATATAGACACTATACAGTAAAAATAACCCGCTAATGCGACCACCTAAAACAGGTATACTTATGGGTGCTAGATGCACGTGGTAGCTTAATGCAGGACAAAAGTAATGCAGAAAGCTTTCTGCATTACTTTTGTCCTGCATTAAGCAACCACCTGTTTATAAAGACACCCATGTTTATTCATTAAGTGGTCGCATTAGAGGGGTTCTACTGTATTTGCTAAAAGCAGTATAGAGGAACGGTATACAACGGATAGCTAGCCTCATGAGAATTTGGCATTCAACACTTTACTTCATAAATACACGTTTTCACACATTTGAAAATAGAGTAGACCCAGATCAGCCGGCTCCTGTAGGAGCCGTCTGATCAGAATCTACTCTGTTTGCTTATGAATTCGTATAGATATAATTCTGCTGTTTCTGCAGTAACAAACATTTTCGATTCGATTACAAAAAAAATCATCTAATCCGTATTCATGACGTAATTATTTTATATGAATATTCATGGAGTAAAAGGTTAAGACACATGTATGCAATAAGTGTAGAACCAGATCAGTGATGACGTTGGTACTAAGGATTGGACCGAGGATCTGCACGTTGGAAGCAGATGTGAAACAATACTGAAACTCCCTGCCTATACAAACCGCGATCAAACACAGCACTTGAAACAAAACGTCTACTTTTGATATTACATTTATTCAAATAATGACCGAGTAGCAATCCCCCATGATATCGGCCATGTTTGTCCATGAATGCAGTGAGACATATTACACCGCGGTGCAACAGATTGCGCTAACACTTATCCCGCAAACAGACACCTGAATCGCATTGACAAACAGTTTGGATCCAGATGAGACGCCGAGTAACTCGGCGTCTCATCAGGATCCAAATTATTTGACGCTTAGTCAGTATTTTTTCCATAAGTGTGTCATGAGACTTGTTTAATGGTTTCTAAAAAGTTTAATCGATTTGGAAGTAATCAAAAGTGCATCAAATCTATATTTGAACAGAAATTATTAATCGCAGCGGGATGAGGGCTAGTATATAAGTATATACTATAAGTTAGAGTATCATAATAAGGATGTTGTCAACGGTTACAAATTCAGAAAGACATCCAGAGACCCAGATAAAATGGGTAAGGTAGAATATTTTGAAGAATGACTCATTTATTTCTCCACCAAACTCTATGTTGTGACCATTCATTAGAATCGTCTCGAAGAAGAGACGATTCTAATGAATGGTAACAACATAGAGTTTGGTCTATGTTGTGACCATTCATTAGAATCGTCTCGAAGAGACGATTCTAATGAATGGTAACAACATAGAGTTTGGTGGAGAATTTATGATTTTAGTAACTGAATCAGAATATATATCTATTGCTCTGGATGGCATCGTATTCCGGCATACAGTAAAGAACGAACCTCTAAAACGACCACTTGGAAGATGTGTAGTTCTGGTGGTTTTTTTCTAGACTGGTGGTAGCTTAACGTAGGACGAAAGTTATACAAAAGCTCCTTTAGGTTTAACCCTTTTCTCCATAAATACGCATTTTTACGTCTCTGTAATAACCACTTCTTGAAACCATTGTGATAAATAGAGCATTTGCTCCTATAGGAGCAAATGCTCTATTTATCACAATGGTTTCAAACTACAAATTTCGAACATTTTACTTTTCTCTAGTAAATGCTCCTTTTGTGTAGATTCATTCAAAGAGGATGGGTTCTAAAAATAGCCTATGGAGGAAAAGGGTTTAAGCAACCATCTGTCATTATAGAGTGTCCATATTTAGTCATTAAATGATTGTTTGGGACAGTTATTAATGAGTTGCCAGTAATCTATGAAAAAGTTTAATCTAACCCTACATAAAAAGGCACATACTTGCTGCAATCTAAAATATGGCTACCAAATCGCTGTGGGAATTATGAAAACTGCGATAGAAGACAATAAATTTATGTATACAATTGGTTTCAAAAATGAATCATACTCAACATAAGTAATGCTTTCAAGAACCACTGGATTAAGTAATCATGAATCACTGTTATTAATTGATACAGTAAATCTCTTCCAAGACTTAAGTTACAATCAGTATCAATTCTGGTCTTTAACCCATTACCTCACAGGCTATTTTTAGATCTAACCACTTTGAATAAATCTACCGAAAATGAGCATTAACTAGAGAAAAGGGTTTATTTTAGAATTTTGTAGTTTGAAACCATTGTGATAAATAGAGCATTTGCTCCTATAGGGGCAAATGCTCTATTTATCACAATGGTTCCAATGCAACTTTTGCAGAGGCGACAATATGCAGTACTGGGTTAAGGCAGATGTCACCTTAATGCAGGATTAATGTCATGTCATGCAAAAAGCTCCAAAAGGAGTTTTTTGTGTAAACTTTACCCTGTATTAAACAGTCATCTGCCTAAAAAACATAAATTCTTCTTTAATAAAATTCCGGTATAGAGGGGATTTACTCTAGAACATAAGTAGCTATGTGACTCATTGTTAGTAATGGTCCTTTAATATATGAACATTCATTTAAGAAATAATGGCATCATGCATATTAATCAGATTAATACTATGGCACATGAAAAAATGAATTTTTGCCATGGTAGACAATGTATAATAGGGACCTATATAGTTCCACACGCAAATACAACATACCCTGATCGGACGGCTTCTAAAGTACCTGTCAGATCTGGGTCTACTCTGCTTGCAAATGCGTTTAAAGGCCTCTTTAGGGAGTAAAGGGTTGACTGAATGGCTAGAATGGTCAAGGATTATAGAGATTCAATCGGTCGAAACGCAGTGGTGTATATTCAAAACTTTTATAAATTTAAAACTCGCCACTGTATCTTTGATGTGTAGATAGGATGGTTTGAAATTCGCATGTGTTTAGGCAGTATTGTGCCTTGGTGTAAGTATGGAACAGGTCTACAATTACAATGTTATCAGACAGAATATTTTGCAATTCACAGGTACAGTAGAAGATGTCTTAAGCGGCCATCAAAAAGAGGTCTAATTATGTGTCTGTAATGCAGGTGGTAGCTTAAAGCAGTTCAAAAGTAATGCCGATAGCTCATATAGGAGTGTTCTACCTTAAAATTGTGCTCTGCATTAAGCACCCATCTGATTTTAACCCATTCCCTCATATTGACGTCTTTTGACGACTCTGTAAAAGTCACTTTGTGAAACCACTGTGATAAATACGGTATTTGCTCCTATAGGAGCAAATGCTCTATTTATCACAATAGTTTCAAACTACAAACTTCTAAACTTTTCCTTTTCTCTAGTTAATGTTCCGTTTCGGTAGATTTATTCAAAGAGATTGTATCTAAAAATAGCCTATGATGTAATTGGTTAACATTCCGTTTAGGACAGGTTCCACCGTACTCAGGCCTTATTGCGCTTTGATCTAGTTATGAGTACGTCACAGTTTTACAAGTCTATGTAGAATGGTTTGCAAGTACTCAGACATTATTGCACTTTGGGACAAGGTACGCATATGGATATAATTCACAATTACAAGGCTATCAATCGGCTATATATCAGGCTATGTAATGAAAAATATGTACTTGATACTAACAATACAAAACACTAAAACACTGTTGGTATATGTAAAGGTATATAAAACCATACAAAAAAGAGATGAACAGCTGCACAGACACCTTGCAACAGCAATGGGCTCAGGAATATAGATCTATCATAAACACATAAAGCACGTGTAGCAAAGAAACCAACAAGCTTTCCAAACAAACAGCACAGTAACATCGTGCCCGTCGTAATCATGCAAAAAGACGTCCCATTGCAGGTCTTTCGGACAGGCGCTTGCTTAATGCACGACGAACGTACTGTAGAAAGCTCCAATAGGCGCGATCTACACTAATTGTTTTCCCGGATTAAGCAACCGCGCCTGCCTTTATAGAATTTTATTAGTAACACATGTTGCATGTATAAGCCGTAGAACGCCTCTAAACCGGATGTTCATGTTAGTATCAAGTCTTTCAAACAGATGGCAGCTGAAGGCAGGTTCAGAGCTGGTTAAATGTCTGCCAGTCACCCAACTCAGTTCTCAACCTAACCGTTACTACACAAGACACCACCAAAAGAACATCGCACTATGCTCTCAATACCAAACAGTACATTTATAACGAATTTTGAAAAAAAATAAACAACGTGCGTAGTAAACAGTAAAGTATTTCCTAAACTTCTTCAATTATTAGATTGACATAGCGAAATTTGGAAATAATTATGTTTGGAAATAACGAAGTTCGGATATAACGTTCTTGAAAATTCGTTATAAGCAAGCTCCACTGCATTGTCAATGAAGTGATGGCGTCATTTTTAGTTGGACCTAGATAAGTCGAACTGTTTGAAAAAAGCATTTGGAATCTAACGTCACTTTGTCCAATGTAATTAGCATGGTGGCTGGATGACAACGTACATTAAAACCCCTCTATAACGGCCACTAAATTACATCAAGTATGTTGTATTAAAGGCGGGTGATTGCTTAAAGCAAGGCGCAAGCAAAACAGAACGCTCCTATAGGAGCGTTCTGTTTTTCTTTCACCTTGCTTTCAGCAGTCACCTGCCCTAAGTACCAACTAATTAACACAATTTAGTGTCCGTTATAGAGAGGTTTTACTGTATATTAAACCTGGCTAATACTTACCCTCAAATAAGTGTCATTATCAGTCATTAAGACAGGTGATAGCTTAACGCAGAGTGAATGTCTGCATGACGTCCATCCTGCGATAAGTAGCCATCTACCTAAAAGTTCTCAATTCTTGTAGTGTGCCATTGTATCAAAATTTCCTTGTGGACATTGTTTCTGAATAAAATGTGCACTATCGGAGATCCAACATCTCAGTCATGAGTTTTGCTTACAAATCATACACTGTCAAAAGCACACATACCCAATAGAATGATGATTATGTAATATAAGCAGTTTCGGTCCCAATAGCATAGACTCGGTAAAGGCTACAACTTTCAAATAAGATGAGTACTAGTCAGTCAAAATGTCCTGTTTCTCAGTAAAACATTAAACACAAATATAGTGCTGCTACTCATTTAGAATCACCAGAGGGGCACTGCAGTATCTTAGACTTTGGAGGAGAAAAAATACCATATCGTCTACAAATAACGCCCAATGTGCGTAAGAGTTTTTTTTTTGAAAAAGGAGCTTGTTGCATTTCGTAAACAAGAAGTAGCTTAATGCATAATGAAATCAATGCAGATAGCTCCTATGGGAGCTTTCTGCATCGCTTTGAGTCTGTATTAAGCTACAACCTTTCATTTAATGGTTATTATATACAGTGTTTAATTGTTTTAATCATTGTTTGTTTTCCCAGCATAAGTAAGGGGGCGTTTATCACTGTGAGTGCATTTATTAGCGACAATACGATATTTTTCCTATATAGTCCCCATATCTTCTGCACTGATATCCTCCTAGTTTAGTAGTAAAAGAGATTAGTATACACGAGCCGCGGTACGGATATGGTGTTCGGATATTGGCAAACACTATGGACCCAGATCAGTATGGGCGTATGCAGAATGTGATCAAACATCTCCACAATGGTGGCCGATATAGTCTACACTGTTCACTAACCCCGAGAGCATTTTCGTGAGAACCTGGTTTGTTTGAGATTCGAGGAAAGGTGTATAAACGTAAAGAAGTATTGTACCGTAAAAGTACATCCTAAGAATCAAAAAATAAGAAGTACATGTAAATAAAACAAAACATAGATTACATGGCGGCCATTGCACGCCTGGTTTAAAAACAGATCAAACTGGAGCTTTCACTCTCCCTACAGGACGGTATATCTTAGAGAAAGTAATGTGTCACACAAATCGGTATTGTCTGATTACCATGACCTTTCACCCCGATCACGCTGTAAATAACAATGCTTACTCAAACTAAAATCGCTTGTAGTTGTTACTTACTTTCCGTTCAGTCATGCTTTAGGGACTTTGATACCGGGTGTCAAACAGCTTGGACCCTGAAGAGACACTGGAGGGTTACTCTGTGTCTCATCTGGGTCTAGGTTGTTGGCTAATGTCAGCGAGGCCCCGGGGTTATAAAACCACCGAGTGTGAGTCAGACTTCATTCTCAAATATCTGACGCCAATATGAGCAAGGTCACGGTTAGTTGGATACGGGTCTACATTATAAACGGAATAAATCACACTTAGTTTACCGAAGATGCTACAATGATAAAGCTTGGCAAACTCGTACAGATGAGCCTGTCTTAATAAAAAGGACAGATGGAAGCTTAATGCAGGTTGAAAGTAATGCAGAAAGCTCCTACTGGAACTTTCTGCATTACTTTTGTCCTGCATTAAACAACCAGCTGCTTTTTAAGACTCCTATATTTAATTAAACAATCGTCGCATAGCCATTTCCATGATCTATGCTTATTTCAAATGTTAATACCTACTGAATATTCATAGACAAAATAGTTAGAATGAAATATGGAAGGTGTAACACTGCATCCATTGTAGAAAGTAAAGAAACAGATCTATCAAATTATATTAGCAAACAGAGCAGAGTCTGATCAGACAGCTCCTATAGGAACCATTCTGACCTAGATGTACCCTGTTTGCACATGTGTGAAATCACACTTATATGAAGGAAAGGGTTAAGACAGATTGATTTGTATAATAAACACATTCGCCGTACACATATAAACTAAACTAATAAGTAAATACAACTTAGCGCATATACAGTCACTACACAGACCAGAACTCCAGATAAGATGCGTAAATTAAAATCAAATTCAGGAATAACTTCTTCATTTCTCCACCAAAGCCTACATTGTGACCACTCTTTAGAATCGTCTCGAAGAGACGATTCTAAAGAGTGGTCACAATATAGGGTTCGGTGGAGAAATGACGATTTTAGTATTTGGGTACGCCCCGTTATCTGTATCTCTGACAGACTGTGTATATATGACTTGTTCGTGTGAGTTATCAAGAAATGAATACAAACCAAACAGAACATATTCTGATAGCACATGTAAGAAACAAAAATGTCATGTCACATGTCTGTCACAGTATTTTGACCACCGGGTGAAACAAAAACTTTTACCCTGTATACATTTTAATGCGGAGGGAATAAATGTACTGTTACTTGAAAACAATGTAGACCCAGACCAGAAGGCTTCTACAGGAGCCCTCTGATCAGGACCTACACTGTCGTTTCAAATACTCAAATAAATTGACGACTTTACAACTGAATGGACTCTATAGCTAAACACTTATGGACCATCCGAGTTTGAATATTCAGTATTTCAAGGATCAGTGCATAAACATGTATAATTATGTTCATGACATTTGAACAAAAAACGTTAACCAAACAAATGAATGACGAAAGGTCAAGATCCAAGATGGTTAGCGCAAAACATGACGGTATTTAAAAAATGGCGGTATTCATTCAGACTCTTAAGTAAAAATCATTGAACGTTCAATAACCCTTTACTCCATTAATATTCATGAGAGTAATAATGACAGCGTGAATATTAATTAGTTTAATTATTACGGTAGCACATGGACATATGACGTCATTGATCATTGCAGTAACTGTCGAATAATGGCAGACCCTGATCAAAGCACTCTTACTTGAACCGTCTGATCTAGGTCTGCTTTATTAACCGTCTGATCTAGGTCTGCTTTATTAACCGTCTGATCTAGGTCTGCTTTACTTGAACCGTCTGATCTAGGTCTGCTTTATTAACCGTCTGATCTAGGTCTGCTTTACTTGAACCGTCTGATCTAGGTCTGCTTTATTAACCGTCTGATCTAGGTCTGCTTTATTAACCGTCTGATCTAGGTCTGCTTTATTAACCGTCTGATCTAGGTCTGCTTTACTTGAACCGTCTGATCTAGGTCTGCTTTATTAACCGTCTGATCTAGGTCTGCTTTATTAACCGTCTGATCTAGGTCTGCTTTACTTGAACCGTCTGATCTAGGTCTGCTTTATTAACCGTCTGATCTAGGTCTGCTTTACTTGAACCGTCTGATCTAGGTCTGCTTTATTAACCGTCTGATCTAGGTCTGCTTTATTAACCGTCTGATCTAGGTCTGCTTTATTTGGAAAATCGTTAAAATGTGTATCTATGGAGTAAAGGGATAACATTTCCAATGCTGAATTTTCAAATGGACAGTTCCAAAATCCAAAAAGGTCATAATTACTGTGAATATTCAGGGGTTTTATTCAAGAAAAGTGTAATAAAACAAACAGTGCAGACCCTGATGAGAGGGCTCCTAGAGGAGCCCTCTCATCTGGGTCTCCACTGTTTGCAAATGACTTTAGTGAATTGTGTCCCTCACTGAAAAGGTTAATGACACTATTTAATAACAAAGTTGACAACATACGAAGGAAAAAAGATTCAAACAACTTAGAACATGAATAAGACTACAATAAATATATACACGAAGTCATCTTTATAAGTCTTCCTGTACATATGAAAAACGAAATAGACGATTCAACGAACAAAAGCATCTGATTGTCACTAGATGGCTCTTTACCACATGTACTTGGCACGCTGATTCAATATTGACATCAAAAATTAGTTACAGACATACCTTAACCGTTTACTCCATAAATATACATATATGCAAACATAACACACCCATATTAGATGGCTCCTGTAGGAGCAATCTGACCAGGCTCTTCTTGTTTTGCTTTATGGAATAATAAATACCTTATTCTATAATTCCAGTGTTCATAGTGTCATTTCAACAGTTCAGTTGATTAACTCTCACGATGTCATCATTGCTTGCATGAATAGTCATGGAGTAAAGGGATAAACTATTTTCTTTCATTTCTCTTAAAGCAAACAGAGGGGGAGGGCCGAATCTACGGGGAGGGCCGAATCTATAGGGGGAGGGCCGAATCTATAGGGGGAGGGCTGAATCTAATGTTGCAATAACTTGTGGCCCAACCCTTTTGCTTGAGTTTTAGATTATATATATATATACATGTAAATAATTGTATGTATGACTATGTTATATGTATTATAACAAGCAATAAAATATGATTAAACTAAAATTGCTTGCATGAATAGTCATGGAGTAAAGGGATAAACTATTTTCTTTCATTTCTCTTAAAGCAAACAGATATAAAGTATAGGTATTAGACTCCTATCTGGTTTCCAAGACAATTTACCATACACGTTCAAAGTGTAAGTACACATACTTCTAATTGAACAACGACAAAACAGCTGCCTACTGTGGCATTAGTAACTAGGTCTGTCGGTGTCAAGGCTGATACATGAAATTACTGCGAGTACTATCAGATCGTATTACATGAATGCAAATGTTGCTGATTCTGTACAAAAATAAACATACCAAGAAAAATGCATGCCTATAAGTATATTCACACCATCGAGAGTTACACATTTAAATGGAGTTGAAGCATCCATCATTAATGATGAACATAGTTCATATATAACCAGGAGTGTAGATAAGCGGTGTATTTAGAAAATTCTTAGTCAAATATTTTTGACATTTATCCGCCAAAACTTTCTTGCTGCAAAGCATTAGAATCGCCTCAGCGAGGCGATTCTAATGTTTTGCAGCAAGATAATGTTTGGAAAAGAATGTTTTGATAAATGAAAAAGCGTCTTATCTACAGTCCTGATAAAAATATAGATATAATGAAGCAATTTATGTCTTATTCTCCTCTGTCCTGTCACACACTATATGCTACAAACACATGGCTTTTATTTTTTGTAACCATCAAAGTACTAATGGGGACATAAGTCATATCTGTAAGCAGTTAATTTCCAGATGATACGCCAAATGCAATTTGGCGAGTAATCTTGATCCAAATTGTTAGATACTGAAAACGACGATGACCAGTCATTCAATAAAACAACAAATCCCCCTGAACTGTTGTAGACCCCTCTTTTGAATGAGTCAGTCTTGTAGCATTGGCAGGGCTACGCTTTATGCTAGTAGTCGTAGCTATAGGCGCTGGTGGCGTGGCTCGTGTAGACCACAACGCGGAGTATAATAGTTAGGGCAATCCAGATGATGCCAATAACGACACTGGCGATCATCAGGTTCCTTGCATTGTTGGCCATCCGCTGGGCCTCCACCATATCTCCTTCGCCGACAAGAGTGTTGGTCTGAAACAGAGAATAAGACATAACAGTCCCTAAGACATATACCCGGTCCTACTCTGGGTTTCAGCAACGCATTACCCCATCACAGTCTATAAGAAAAATACCCCGTCCTACCATGGGCCTCAACAATGCATTTCAAATCCTAGTTAAGAGGGAATACACACCATGCTACCCTGGGCTTCAACAATGCATCACCATCATAGTCCATAGGACACATATTCTGCCCTTTTATGGACACAGGCGATGCTTCCGTCTCCCCATTAAAGCCCCTAGGGAATGTACAACATGCTACCCTAGGCCTCAGCAATGAATCCCTCATCTTACTCTGTAGGCAATATACCCAATGTTATTCTGGACCTCAATAATGCACCCCTTCATAGGAAATAATTATACATCGTAATACAAGGATCTCAGTAATGCATCTCACATCATACTCTAATTCATCTAGTGTATTATCAACTCCCGGTGCTTCCCCCTTTTCAGTACTTTGACAGCTACCTCCACTTCTTTTCTGATGACTAGAAAAGGCTCTTCAGAGACCGCACCTGAGAAATTAAATACTGCTAGGTCCATTGCTGTCTGATTGTTGTAGACATGTATGGATATTTAAGCAATACAAAAATCATCATATTATCGTCTCTATTTAGTAAAATGTTAAAAACGTTTTTATCTTCCGTGACCTACGTTTGAAGTATTCCGGAACGATTTATATAACTATGATATAGAGAATCATCAAAATATCGTTCTTGTGAATGTTGGTCAAACTAAAAGAAATTGTTCAATAAACTCTAGTTTTATAGCTCCCCCATATTTAGCACTCTGATTGCATATTTAAAGAGAAGTAAAAGAAGAAAAACACAGATGTTTTGTGAAACACTATGCCCCAGATACGACCTTTGACACTGACCTTAAGAAGTAACCCCTTAAAATGTTCTCCATAAGTTGCAAATCCATTCGCCAACTTTGAAGTATGTATGTGCAATGCATCTAAATTTGACCCGCAATCTGACCTTTGACCTTGATGTATAACATTGACCTTAATAAGCCACCCATAAAAATGTTCGCCTCCATAAGTTGCACATACATTCCAAGTTTGAATGATGCATGTTGAATGACGACAAAATTATCGCCAATCTAAATTTGACCCGTAATTTGACCTTTGACCTTGATGTATGACATTGACCTTAATAAGTCGACCCTAAAAAGGTTCGCCTCCATAAGTTGCACATGCATTGTTGGGGACAAACCAACTAACCAACCAACTTTTTCACAATACCAAGCAGTATCTATATTCTAACGGCACATGGTAGACAACTCATATATACAAAAATCTGCTTATTATTATACGGTTGTCTTCTCTTGGGAATGTAATGTAACGAAGTCTCACAAAAATAAAATCTGAGCCCAAGTCTAGTTAGCCAGTGTCGATGACGAGTTAGCCTGTGCCGACGACGAGTTGTCGGTGCCGACATCGACATGTTTTGTAGAAATGCGACTGCATGGCTATGTTTTTTTATGTCGAAAACCGATGACGGGTATAAATTCAGCGTCAAATGACAACCCCAAGCAGGCGTAGAAATTGTACGACAGAAATCATCGTAAAAGCTCACATTCGACGATCGCAACTTGCAGTTGCGATCGTCGTATGATAGAACCTAACAATAATTAAGATAGAACGTAACGATAATAAGAGTGATTACGATTTTAAACAAGACCGGTTATATGTAGATGTAGAACGCATTGGTTCCTAACGGTGCCCTTTCCTGAGGTCTTTACTTTATAGAGGCCCCTTCTCTGCATTGTTTTCTGAGGTCCTTACTTTTAGGGGTCCCTTCTCTCCTTTACTTCCTGGTTTCTGGTCTTTACTATTTAGAGGCCCAAATATCTGTATTGATTCCCGAGATCTGTACTTTTTATGCGTCCCTTCTCAGCATTGATTCCTGAGATATTTACTTTTTATGGACCCCTTCTCTCTATATTACAGCAGTGGTATAGCTAAGCACGGCCAGTTTAGCTAACAGCTGTCGTTCCAGAGGAACCTGTTGACTACCGTGCTATGCAGAGAGCTCATTGAATATCGATACAAGCTAGCATACACACATACACATTCCTTCGATATATTATGTTAACCATTTCCTACAAGCATACGCATTTTTACGCCTCTGTAATAACCACTTCTTGAAACCATTGTGGCAAACAGAGCATTTGCTCCTATAGGAGCAAATGCTCTATTTATCACAATGGTTTCAAACTACAAAATTCTAAAATTTAGTTTCCTCTAGTAAATGCTCTTTTTAGGTGGATTTATTCAAAGAGGTTGGGTCTAAAATAGCCTATGAGGTAATGACTTAACTCGTATCACGCTGTAATATGATGCCTGCCCAAACTCATTCCTTGTGCAGTTTTATTAATTTTCGATTTGTTTAAGCTTTAGACTGGCATTAACCAATAACCTCATAGGCTATTTTAAGATACAACCTCTTTGAATAAATCTAACGAAAAGGAGCATTAACTGGAGAAAAGGAAACTTTTAGAATTTTGTAGTTTGAAACCATTGTGATAAATAGAGCGTTAGCTGGGTAAGGATGGACTTATGCTAGAAGTAATATACAGCAAAACCCCTCTAATGCGACCACTTAATGAATAAAATGACTGTCTTTATAAGCAGGTGGTTACTTAATGCAGGGCGAAAGTTATGCATAAAGCTCCCATAGGAACTTCGTCCTGCATTAATCTACCACATGCCTTTGCCGCTGTGAATTATGCCCCGTTTTGCTGGTCGCATTACAGGGATTTTACTGTATGTGGATAGATCACATCAGAATGAACCTTCGAGTTACTCGACATAGAACTAAAAATATTGGACCCACCAGACTGTATGTTTAAGAGTCAACTAAAATTGAGATTTGCAGAATACGGTCAATTAATGTATAGGCAAGCATCTACTCAGAGCCAGATGCAATGGTTTACTATTCTGTCTTAATGAATCACTCATGTTTATACAGTAGAACCCCTCTAACGCGGCCACTTAATGAATAAACATTGGTTTCGTTATAAGCAGGTGGTTGCTTAATGCAGGACAAAAGTAATGCAGAAAGCTCCTCTAGGAGCTTTCTGTATTACTTTTGTCCTGCATTAAGCTACAACCTCTACCACCCAGAATTATACATCTTTTACATGGTCGCATTAGAAGGGTTTTACTGTATAAGCAAAATGCTAGGACCCATATGAAATACCGAGTAGCTCGGGACTAATCAGGATCCAAACTGTTTGACATTTCTGACCAGAGTTTCAGTGGCATCTTTTTTCCATCAGAACAAGTGTTAACACCTTCCCTCGTATAAACGTCTTTCACGTATTAGCAAACAAGGGGATACTCAGATCAGACAGTTCATATAGGAGCCGTCTGATCAGGGTCTGCTCTGTTTGCTCATCGTATAATATAGACCTGATTCTACAGTTTCTGTCTGGACCAAAACATCCAGTGTGCATATGCCGTTATAAAACAATCAGCTGTACGCAGACAGCGTGCTCCACTTTCTTTAGTGCTGGATAGTGTAGTGGAAGTCTAAGTCAGAAAGGGGAGATAACTATAGCAAAATTGATTTTATGGTTACCTGCCCTTGTGAAATGAGCCCCCCTTGTAATAGTTAACATGTATACCAAAGTTGAACCAAATATCTTGGACAGTTTCTGAGACATAGACCTGAACATAAAACTTAACCAACAATGAAAAATCTAAGTCGAAAAAGGTGCATAACTATGGCAAAATTAATTTTAGGATTACCTACCTTGTGAAATGGGTTCCCCTTGTGGTAGTAAATATACATACCAAATATGAACCAAATATCTTCGATGGTTTCTGAGAAAAGGGACCTTAACAAAATGGTTAACCAACGCCGACGCCGACGAGAGGGTCATGACAATAGCTCCACTTTTTGAAAAAATGGAGCTAACAATCAGCTAATAAATATTAATGATTTCTTATATGAATATTAAACAGGGAAAGGGTTGAAGGATACACTGTACATGTATGAGAATATGTATTCATGGTTATTAACCCATTCATTCATTATTGACGCCTTTTGACGTCTCTGTATAAATCACTTTTTGAAACCAATGTGATAAATAGAGCATTTGCTCCATAGGAGCAAATGCTCTATTTATCACAATGGTTTCAGAACTACACAATTCTAAAATTTCCGTTTCTCTAGTTAATGCTCCTTTTCGGTAGATTTATTCAAAGAGGTTGGGTCTAAAAATAGCCTATGAGGGAATGGGTTAATCATTAACCCAATAGACACGCCTTTAAATGTTATTACAAACATCGTAGATCAAGATTGGACTTATGTAGGTCAAAGAAGACAGACAAATACAGACAAACAACTGTACCGGCAGAAATAAGACACATATAGACAGATAAATATAGAAGAAATCGGTTCGATGGATGGGAGATACAGACTGACAGTGAAAGAGACAGACAACAGACAGAAAGACAGACAGACATTCAGATGGGATAGATAGGATACAAATAAAGAGAGACAGTAAACGAAAGGTCCTTACCCGGCATGCATAATAGATTGCACATAGCCCTGTAGGGCAGAAACAGCAGATGCAGGCGAGGATTGAGGGCACGAGGTAATCTGGGGGACGGGCTTGGGTCACAACTATCGGGGCCTGGCCGGGCTGGGCAACAACCTGAAAAAACAAGAGCAATACTGAAACTATAGCAGAAAATAGCTTCATGAATGTAACACCATCCATTAAGCGTGGTACGCATATTTTCCTCTAATTAAAATTTCTAAGAGATGTACAAGAGAATTAAACCGTTCCTTCATATAAACGTGTGTTCACGTATTTGAAAACAGAATAGACGCAGGTCAGACGGATCCTAGAGGAGCCGTCTGATCTTGATCTACTCTGTCTACTCTGTTTGCTTTATGAAATTATTATAGATATGATATTACAATTTCTACCACTGTAAAAACATCCTGTATACATATACATATAACGTCAACTAATAAATATTCATGATGTCATTACAGTAAAACCTCTCTTTAACGGCCACTAAATTGTGTTAATTAGTTGGTATTTAGGGCAGGTGGCTGCTTATAGGAGCGTTCTGTTTTACTTCCACCTTGTTTTAAGCAACCACCTGCCTTTAACACTAAATACTTGATGTAATTTAGTGGCCGTTATAGAGATGTGTTACTGTATTTCTAATCTGGATCCAAACTCTTCGCAAATCAATGATTCTCTCGAAGTGTACTACAGGTTCAGCATGCATCGAATACCATCTTTGAATCAACCAATAAACACCCGTAATCACATGAATGGGACATACATTTGTAGGCAAACGCTGTAGATCTAGATCATTGTCTGCATGGTTTACTATACAAATCAATGTCAACGATTTTGCCAGGGCATATTATACTCCTGGACGCCTTTGTTAAGCAAAGTGGATTGGTTTTAAATCTTAATTTGGGCGAGTTTTACCTTATATAATACGAGCGTTAAAGGGTCAATTTATGCCATTGGGCTGTTTTATACGGCTTTGGATTTGGGCCATGATTTACTGCGGTCCTGTGTTTCTATAAAATCCACACTTTTTATAATTACCATGATTTACGGTGAGACTATGTTTTATTTATATATATTTATTTTAATTATTTTCATTCATATATTTTTTCCCCGCGGGGACGCATATTTTTGGTCGGGGTTCAGTTATTTTTATATGTATTATTTTATTAGCAAACAGATCATACCCTGATCAGACAACTCTTATAGGAGCCGTCTGATCTGGCTCTACTCTGTTTGCAAAAGCGTAAAAAAGCGTATTTGAGGAGTATATGGTTAAATTTAACTTCCGTGTCGTTTAACCTTTTTACGGTTGCATAGTCATATAAGAAGTAAGGACATCATGAATATTCATTAACCTTTTCGGCGCAAACTTTCTAATTGTCGTCTGCAATCCAAATTTTGTTAAAACATTCGGCACAATAAGGAAATGAGATGAATAAATGAAACTTTTTCAAAAGAATGAAGCACATATATAGAAATAGAGAATGAGACAAAAAGTGAAGTCCCTGATCAAGGCGGCGTCTGATCTGGGACTGCACTATTTGTTGTGGTGCATTTATGCGACTTCAGCGGTGAAAGGGTTAATTGAAATTTATAATGGCAATTGAATAAGAGAATTGTTGGCCATTTTAGGAACTGTACCATAAGAAAACAGAGCTGACCCATATCAGACACCTCCTACAGGAGTCGTCTGATCTGGGTATACTCTGTTTGCAAAGCAGTAAAAAGCGACTCTTTTGAGGATAGGGTTAAACAAGGAGACCATTATGACATGCAATATCGCACATAGATCATAAAACCAAGTTACAGTCTACAAAATGAACATGTTTGCCTACTTGTATTATAATAATCTACCAATTAGTGCCTAGTGCCCCGAATAAAAGACATATGAAAACATTCTAAATCTAGATCAAAGGACTATTGTTCTCTGATCAGGCTGCATTTACTAATTCACGATCTACTTTGCAGAAATAACCCTCGACATGAAACCGATATTTATAATAATTTCCCTTATGTAAGCGTATTTTCAAGCATCTGCAAACTGAGTAGACCCAGATCACACGGCTCCTATAGGAGCAGTCTGATCAGGGTCTGCTCTGTTTGCTTATAGTGTAATATAGATCGGATTATACAGCTTCTGCCTGAGCCAAAATGTCATGTGTTCATATGTCATTATACAAAAAATAATCTTATTAATATTCATGACGTCATTATTTCTTGCATGAACATACAACAGGGAAAGGGTTAACGCGAGAAATGTACAATGGCTGAAATGGTTTACACTCTAACAACAGTTTTAGGCAATGTGAATCTACTGTATACAAGTACAGTAAAAACCCTCTAATGCGACAACAAAAAAGGAGCATAATTCAGTCTGGCAGAGGCAGGTGGTAGCTTAATGCAGGACGAAAGTTATGCAGAAAGCTCCTATAGGAGCTTTCTGCATTACTTTCGTCCTGCATTAAGCAACCACCTGCTTATAAAGACAGCTATGGTTATTATTTAAGTGGTCGCATTAGAGGGGTTCTATTGTACATATCTTGATCTGAATTCCTCAACAAAAACAAAATCATCGTGCAACATCAACTGTGCTGGTCATGTTATTGATTATCGACTAAACCAGGTCATGTTTACAAAATAAAATATCATCACTGTCACACTATAAGATTATCGTCAGCATCATATTTCAAAGTTGAGATTTCCTCACATTATTTATTATCCTACCAATTTGACCTGAGACTCATGCATATTCCGTGTATTATCGTCGGTAATCTTCGAATAAATTTCCGAAGGTATAAGAATGTGCTATAAGAATACAGTAAAACCCCTCTAATGCGACCAGCAAAAAAGGGACATAATTCAAAGTGGCAAAGGCATGTGGTAACTTAATACAGGACGAAAGTTATGCAGAAAGCTCCTGTAGGAGCTTTCTGCATAACTTTTGTCCTGCATTAAGCAACCACCTGCTTATACAGACAGCCATGTTTATTTATTAAGTGGTCGCATTAAAGGGGATTTACTGTACAATCCTCGAGGAACATGATTATTACCGGCTTTTGGTTTGCTATTTTTTGTCACAGAGTATGACGACCAATCCCGATAAACACGCCGAAAGTTAATCGAGTCTCAGGTCAAATTGGGAGGATAATGCAAAGATTATTATAATCAGAATGACACATGGTTTGGATGCCGATGAGGCGTCTTGCTATGTACTTTATCGGACGTTGCATCTAATTCTAAATTGTTTTGTATTGAATCATTAACAAGATTTTTCTAAGATTTGACCTAGTGACCTTGTTTTTGAGCCCAGGTGACCCATATTCGAGATTGACCTAAATTTCATGCAGGGCAAAACACAAACCAATTTACTTAGAGATCAAGTGCAAAATGTGGTATCTCAACGGACAACAGACGAGGGACATCCAACGATCCTAAAAGCTCAGCATGAGCACGTCGTGCTCTGGTGAGCTCAAAAAAATGAGGATAAATGAATATCCTACTCCCCTTCTCTAAAAAGGTGATAATAAAGAGACAAGGCTATAAATTAAAAAATATAGTCATTTATTATGAAACAAATAACTATGTAAACAAGAAAATATACTATGGCATGCTGATAAAGAACTCTGTTGCAAACTGTAACAAGTAAATACCTGGTAAAACTATTATGACATATGCATTGTTGGAAGTATCACATGAAACTTGACACAAATATCTAGGGCGGTCATTGATTGGTTCAGAGGCATATTGACGATACCAAAACGTAAGAGGATAAATATTTTATCCCGTCACTACAGCCGCTAGTGACGTAATAAAGGGGTAGCATAATAAACCTAAGTTTATATGTACAGTAGAGGTTTATTTGTATAGTAGGTGTAGGAATTTCTTCTTACAACAGGAACTATTTTTAATTTTTCTACAAATTTGTTTTACCAAAAATAACGTATAAGTTGAAAGAAAAAACACTTAATATGGATAATTATCATTAACTATCCCATTAAAAACCCAAACCGTCATTAAAAAAAAATAGAAAGGAAAAAGAGAGAAAAAAAAAGTTTCGTCAGCGGTGAGAATCGAACCAGGGCTGACTGCACGATAGGCGACCGTGGTAACCTCTACGCTATCAGGCCAGACATACTTCAAGGGAAATTGAAGATGTATATAAAGTTATCATGCTACTATATTGACGACTTTATAAAAAAAAAAAAAAAATTAAACGACTTTTTTAAATAAAAATAAATAAAATAATAAAACTTCATTAAAACATTTATCACTCTCATGATAATTTAATCAATAAACTCTTACAAGGGCGGTGATGGTCATAGACCTAAATATAGCCTGTTCAGTTCCATTAACGAGTGACGTTAGCCCTATCTAAAAATAGAAACCGAGACGACGGAATTCGATTTTGACCATGTAGAGCCTCCGGTAGAATAATAACCATGTCTGTTTGAATTAACACTATATCGACTGTCGATTCAAATGATCTTATTTTTCAAATTCGAGCACGTTTTCCCGTCTTGTAATGTAAGTCCCATCTACAGCACTAACCTATTATTCTCTATTAGGATATATCGCTTTCACATATAAAGGCACTAGCAAAGAGTTTGAATCTATTCATGACTTAACATGTGTATATCACGTGTATAAATATACTGATGTATGTATTACTTTTGTCGACATTTTTGGACAATAAACAATGGTCATTAAACAAAACTGTAATATGTCAAAATCTCTGAAGGGCATAATTTAGAACGAGAGCACCGCAAACAGGTGCACGACTACAGTTTTGACCCGGCTTCAATTCTTCGACTTTGACCCGGCTTCATTTATGTTTACAAAACTGTTTTTGGCATTTAATGTCGATACTTCGACGAAAAAAGTGTCATAATTATTGTTATTATTGTACATTTGTTTGATAAATTTCTTTTTAAACATCGTATGAAGGTTTTACATCACATATTTCACTACATCAATAATGCAGATAGAAACTATTCTCTGCCACGCTCTCATGTGCCAATTCATTTGGTTCTCCTCACCGATGTACGCAGAATAGACTTTGTAAAACTTGTCGCTACCCCTCCTACATGGGTAAATACTTTTGAACATTCCATTAGTGATCGCCGCTCATGCGGCGATCAATAAACCGCAAATGCATCCGTCTAGCAAGGTTTAGCACTAGATGCGTTTTTTGTCTAGCAAGGTTCATCGCCAAATGCATTTTTGTCTAGCATGGTTTTGTCTAGCAAGGTTTAGCACCAGATGCATTTTTGTCAGTAAGGTTTAGTGTCAGGTGCATTTTTGTCTAGCAAGATTTAGCACCAGATGCATTTTTGTCAGCAAGGTTCAGCGCCAGATGCATTTTTGTTTAGCAATGTTTTGTCGAGCAAGGTTTAGCGCCAGATGCATTTTGTCTAGCAAGGTTTAGCACCAGGTGCATTTCATCAACACAAAACGTTTTGTGTTACAGTTGTCAAAATGGCAAGCTCAGAATCTGACCAATCAGATCCTTGGGAATGATCTCAGACTCAAACAAAAAGTTTTTTTAACCTCGGAGTCATATTTCGAAGCAGACTTTTCCCCAAGTATTTTCAAATACGTTATAATTACGAGTATCAAGACATTATATGATAGGTATCAAGACGGCTGGGCACCGATGAAAGACGGACTTACTCGTCAAATCATTGGGATCCAATCTCTGTGCGCATGTAATCTGGGAATCTCATGGTGTGTACTAAAAGTAAATTAACCCTTTCCTCTATAAATACGCCTTTCTACCCCTCTGTAAAAGTCACTTTATGAAACCATTGTGATAAATAGAGCATTTGCTCCTATAGGAGCAAATGCTCTATTTATCACAATGGTTTCAAAACTACACAATTCTAAACGTTTCCTTTTCTCTAGTAAATTCTCCTTTTCGGTAGATTTATTCAAAGATGTTAGGTCTAAAAATAGCATATGGAGAAAAGGGTTAACAATTGGTAGAAATATTGATACTTAGTGTATCTAAAACATATAAATAAAGTATTTTGATATTTCTCCCTCAAACCCTATATCCTGCGGCTACTCATTTGAATTGCCTTTCCGATGCGATTCAAATGAGTATCCGCCAGATAGAATTTGACTGAGAAGTAAGTGGTTTTAATAGATCACTACATGCATGCATTTTATCTCCAGCTGCAGCCTGTGTGCATGTTTGCATATGTGCATGTGTGTGTAGTGACATATGCCATACACACAGTATACATGATCAATCGTTGTGTGCTCGCGGCAAATCCATAAAACTTATGCAGACAGTTCGGATCGAGATGAGAATCCAAATTGTACATGTAACTCAGTATTTTTACAAGGATTCGGTCTGTTTGACATTTTGAAAATCGTTTTTGAGAAAAAAGAAACAACATAAAAAACTAAGACAATCCACTTTTTGAATTTGTAGCAGACAACACAATGTTGAAGAATGTTGTATTTTACTCAGTGAGCAAAACAATATGGGATCATATTCTGATGTAAGAAATTCAGATGCAAGTATGCAGGGGCGCCCAAGTGTTGAAAACAGCGTTACAAATGCGACACCTGGTGGATAACAGACTATAACCTGATACTATATAGCGTCCGTAGTAGAACCTGTTTTAGCCCCCCCTCCCACTTTTCCTTTTCACGCCTTACAAACAGAATAGACCCAGATCAGACAGCTCATGCGGGGTCTGCTCTGTTTGCTTATGAAACTGATAATAGATCTGACTACAGTTTCTACAAATACCAACAACTCATGTGTACATATACAGTAAAAC
This sequence comes from Azorinus chamasolen, assembly GCA_963576725.1. Taxonomy (NCBI): domain Eukaryota; kingdom Metazoa; phylum Mollusca; class Bivalvia; order Cardiida; family Solecurtidae; genus Azorinus; species Azorinus chamasolen. The sequence goes on along the minus strand of OY755242.1, from coordinate 47,237,186 downwards.
CTCTCTATAACGGACACTAAATTGTGTTAATTAGTTGGTATTTAGGGCAGGTGGCTGCTTAAAGCAAGGTGAAAGTAAAACAGAACGCTCCTATAGGAGCATTCTGTTTTACTTTCATCTTGCTTTAAGCAGTCACCTGCATTTAACACAAAATATTTGATGTAATTTAGTGGTCGTTATAGAGAAGTTTTATTGTACTTTATATGTCTCTGATAGTCTTAATGTTTTTTCTTGTATGAATATTCAACAGGGAAAGGGGCTCAGCGACAATTTATTGATTAGGCCTATAAATGAGTTTTAAAAACAACAGGTGGTTGCTTAATGCAGGACAAAAGCAATATCGAAAGCGTCTATAAGTGCACAGTGACCTTCACTAAACTAACAGACTGCATAGAAAACAATACAAGACTATTTTAATGATCGCTTTAAAGACAGGCTGTACGGTATGAATAAGAACTGTCAACATTATCACTCGCTGGGGAATTTTTGATCTAGATTGGATTACTAGAAAAAAAGTGTCGGGCCCCAAGCGAAGCCCTCTGATCAGGGTCTGCACTGTCATTTAAACTCTAGTAAATTAAGTATTCAAAGGATTCAGCATTCAAGCAGACGGCACTATTAGAAGACGACAATTATTTATAGTCATAGAGAACACTATTAACAGACGACAATTATTTATAGTCAAAGAGGACACTTTTAGCAGACGACAATCGTTTGTAGTCATAGAGAACACTATTAGCAGACGACAATTATTTATAGCCAAAGAAGACACTATTGGCAGACGACTCATTTATAGCCAAAGAAGACAGTATTGGCAGACGACAATCATTTATAGTCATAGAGGACACTATTAGCAGACGACAATTATTTTAGTCATAGGGGACACTATTAGCAGACGACGATTATTTTAGTCATAGAGGACACTGTTAGCAGACGACACTCATTTATAGTCATAGAGGACACTATTAGCAGACGACAATCATTAATAGTCATAGAGGACACTATTAGCAGACGACTACCGTTTATAATCATAGAGGACACTATTAGCAGACGACAATTATTTATAGTCATAGAGGACACTATTAACAGACGACTACCGTTTATATTCATATACAACCATTCCCTCATATTGACGCCTTTTGACGGAGTCATCTGTTGAAACCATTGTGATAAATAGAGCATTTGCTCCTAAAGGAGCAAATGCTCTATTTATCACAATGGTTTCAAACTACAAAATTCTTAAAGTTCCCCTTTCTCTAGTTAATGCTCCTTTTCGGTAGATTTATTCACATTGATTGGATCTAAAAATAGCCTATGAGGTAATGGGTTAACCCTTTCAACGCTTAATTTTCAGAGTGGAATAACCCATACGTATTTAACTATAGAGTCCACTAAGCACAACAGGCTTAACAATATTAGATGATTTTGAAAGACAAACACTGCAGCTCCGGATCTATAGGAGCCCTCTTATCTTGGTCTACACTGTTTACAAATGCCATCGTATGTATGTCCCGGTTTCAAGGTGTTTCACTAGCCTCAACCTGAGGTACACACAGCGTACCACCGCTGTACTTAGAAATTACGTTTACCAGGTGAAAATGTATGTACTAAAACGTAGCTGTAGGGTAAAGTCTCGCTAATGCGACCGCGTGATGTATTAACGTAGGAGTCTTGCAAGTGGTTGCTTAAAGCAGGGGACACGTGATACAGAAAGCCCCTCTCTTATAGGAGCTTTCTGTACCATCATGTCTTTTTCTGGCATCTTCAAGGGGTCGTTAAAAGGACCCATTCCTAATGCTAAATAGGTAACGTGTTGTCATTATTTTTATTTTTTATTTTATTTTATTTTATTATTTTTTTTTTTGGGGGGGGGGGGGGGGGGGGGGGGGGGTATCAAACAAAGAGACCAACTTTTGATTAAAAGGCTAAAAAATGCAAAAATGTTAAAATGGGATCAAAAATATTTTCCAACTTATTGAGGTTTTAGCTGGAAAAAAATATTAAGATGCATTTCCCCAAAATTTCCAGAAAAAAGCCTAATCACCCTAAAGTATTGTCCTGCATTAAGCTACCATCCGTGTTTTTTTTTTTTAAAAAAAAACCCAAACCCACATAGACTTCGTTTGAACGGTGGTACAGTATTTGAGAAACTTAAGGTACAAGATCAGACCGGAAACTGGAATCTAATATGGGTCCATACAGTTCAAACGCATCGTAACGTTGACCGTATGGGCGTTGAACATTCCAAGTAGAATAGTTTATCAATGTGTAGAAATAGAGTGCAATCAGTATGAAAATATATTTACGAAAGGATTTTGAAGAAAGACAAACAGCACAGAGCCTGGTCGATTGCTCCTTTAACTCATTACCTCATAGGCTATTTTTAGATCCAACCTCTTTGAATAAATCTACCAAAAAGGAGCATTAACTAGAGAAAAGGAAAAGTTTGGTATTTTGTAATTTGAAACCATTGTGATAAATAGAGCATTTGCTCCTATAGGAGCAAATGCTCTATTTATCACAATGGTTTCAACAGGTTACTTTTGCAGAGGCGTCAAAAGGCGTCAATATGAGGGAAAGGGTTGACAGTCATGCGATCTGGACCAACACTGTTTAACGCATGAAATGAAAAGGGTTGAACATTTGACCCTTTCCCTGATGAATATTCATGTAGGAAATAATGACATCATGAATATTAATAAGATTACTTTATTATAATGGCATATACAGAAGATATTTTGCCTCAGACAGAAGCTGTAGAATCAGATCTATATTACACCGTAAGCAAACAGAGCAGACTCTGATCAGACGGCTCCCATAGGAGCCGTCTGATCTGGGTCTACTCTGTTTGCAGATGCGTCAAAATGCGCTTACATAAGGGAAATGGTCAATCAATGAATATAGGGTTTCCCGACAAGAAATCATGTCTACAATTAATGTAGCTTTTCAATAGGTCAGTTCTCATTTTCAACCAGGTCTTCCAGTCACCCTATTACTCAAGACAAAGTCCATAAACACTCTTACTCAAACTATGCATTCATATGCCATAATGCAATCGTCTCGTTTAATATTTTTTCACTCAATAATGCAAACCAAAGTTTCCCATAATGCGTGCGCATAGGGAATGCCCCATAGATTTCGTATCAAACTGCTGTTTTCGCTGTGGTATTTATTTAACTTGGCATGTACTGCACAATTTCGTGATTGTGAGATAATACAGAGCATTTTGTCTGGAAATCAACAGACCCGACAACCAGCTGCGAACTTGGATACCAACGAGTGTGTTTGCGAAATATCTCTTCAGCAAAATGAGCCTGCTTGGATAACAGGCACATCTAGATCGAATCTAGCCGCCTATCCTATCAGCCCCAAAACATGTTGACTTCAAAACATATGCCAGCGGTAAAACATGTCTACTGTGACTATCCACAATAATGGGTGTTCAGATAGATTGTACATGTAGCTTAATGCAGAATGAAAGTTATGCAGAAAGTTTCTCTAGGAGCTTTCTGCATAACTTTCGTCCTGCATTAACCCATTCCCTCCTAGATTTCTTTTAGACCCACCCCTTTAGAACAAATGTGCTGAAAAGAGCATTTACTAGAAGAAAGTATTTTTAGAAGTTTGAAACCATTGTGATAAATAGAGCATTGCTTATAATGGTTTCAAATATTGACTTTTACAGAGGCGTCAACTGGCGCCAATAAGAGAGAATGGCTTAACCCTTTACTCCATAAATTCCACCTTTCTACGTCTTTGCAAACAGAGTATACCCAGATCAGACGGCTCCTATAGGAGCCGTCTGACCAGGGTCTGCTCTGTTTGCTTATGATATAATATAAACCTGTTTCAACATATTCTGCAATTATTAAAACTTCCTTTGTCCATGTGCTATTATAACAAATTAATCTAATTAATATCCATGACGTCATTATTTCTACCTGAATATTCATGAAAGAAAGGGTTAAACACTGATTTGCCATATCAATTAGGAGCTTTAGAGAAATGGTAAACAGACATTGCTTTTACAGGTGGGTAATGGATAAACCATTATCTGGTCAATATTTACGCAAGAAGTAATGACGCCATAAATATATATTAGATGGATTTTACATTGTAAAATGTCCAAGGCTTTTGACAAAATCTGTATTATCAGATATATATATACTGTCATAAACAAACAGAGCAGATCCTGATCAGATGTTCCTGCAGGAGCCGTCTGATCTGGGTCTACAAAGCGTTAAATATGAGGAAAGGGTTCAGCACATGATCTTGAGACAAGTGCATACTTTTATATGAGCTTTTAAAACACGTAGACTACAAACAGATGGTTGAGGACACTTAAATGGTGTGCAATAAAACTTTCCTCAACCAGAATTCGAATTCAGTTTCAATGCCGGTCGTTTAAAAATGGAAGCTAAATGCAGGGTTAAAGTTAAGAAGAAAGCTCGTCCATGACCTTCACATCTCCCTGAAAACACTTAACTAGTTCTTTATCAAAATTTGATTTACGTGGTATTTAGCGTTTTGTAGCATGTTCAACTCGCCGCCCAGTAGCACAAATGTAAATACAACTGGTGCATATTTAGGAGCGAATGCGCATTACAAGTGTGCACCACTTCTCCAACTCTTTGCACGCTAAGCATTTTTTCGTCTGCAACGATCGTTGCACACTTCAGTTCTTAAAATAAAACTTCTCTCATTCTTTGCAAACTATGGTCAGAGTTTCAAGACAGTTTGGATCCTGGTGAGATATTCATTTGAATCCAAACTGTTTGCATCAACCCATTCCCACTTAGGCTATCTTTAGACCTAACCGCTTTGATTTTTTTTCCAAAAGCTGCATTTTACTAAAGGAAAGGAACTTTTTAGAATTGTGCAGTTTTGAAACCATTCTGATAAATAGAACATTTGCTCCTATGGAGCAAATGCTCTATATATCAGAATGGTTTAAAAAGTGACCTTTACAGAGGCATCAAAAGGCGTCAATATGCGGGAATGGGTTAAGATCAAAGTCGGTCTTTTAAAAACGTATGACGTAATGAAGATTCTACATGAGTTAAAGGGACACACCGGTGTGCGGTGGTCTAGTGGTAACGCACTTGGCTGTCGGTCCGGAGGTCCGGGTTTCAAATCCCGGTTCCTCTCGGAAATTTCAGAGACGCTTTTCAGTGTCTCCCACCCGAACCTCCTCTCCACCCAGGGGTTAAAATGAGCACCTGTGAGGATCACTAGTCGGTACTGCGGCTGCATGATTGCGTCATATGTTAGCAGTGCTCAATATTGTAGGCGAATGACTCAATGACCAGGGGAGTAAATGTACACCAAGTTCCGGAGATATATATCGACAGGTAAGTCCAATTATATCTAGCAGAAACAGCTCACCATGGGAAATGCACAACGCACAAACCATTGGATTGCACAACAAACCGGATCTAAATATATGTAATTTAACTTTTTAAATTATTTTTTTTACCCTTTCAACACCGAATATCCAAATAGACTATTCCAAAATTCAAAGAGGTCAAGCTATTCAAAGAATTTTTAAAAGAAATGTGCAACATTACAAACTGTGCAGACCCTGATGAATGGGTTCCTCTCATCTGGGGTTTTACAGTTGGCAAAGGCCATTAGTGACTCGTTCTCGCATTGGAAGGTCATGAACGTGTTTGACAAATAACTGGCATGGTCTCAATGAGCGATCAAATGCCGAGCTGACAGCGTCAGTGAGCTTCGATCCCGGTCAGATGCCGGGCTGACAGTGTCAGTGAGCTTCGATCCCGGTCAGATGCCGGGCTGACAGTGTCAGTGAGCTTCGATCCCGGTCCGATGCCGAGCTAACAGTGTCAGTGATCTTCGATCCTGATCAGATGCCGAGTTACTCGACGTCTTGTCTGAATCAAAGTTGTTTACAAATGCCAAGAAGCATAATACATTTAAGTGTACATTTATAGGACATTACCACTTGTTGAGTTGTATAGCCTTGCTGCGGGTAGCCCTGTTGCGGAGGATATCCCTGTTGTGGTGGGTAGCCCTGGCCTGGGGGTGGTCCTTGTGCGACTGGCTGGTATCCCGGGTACTGTCCCTGCGGTGGATATTGTCCTTGAGGCGGGTACTGACCCTGGGGTGGCACTCCCTGGGGTGGATAGGCTTGTTGATAAGTAGGCGGTGGACTCGCGGGGTCCTGGTTCAAGGCTGAAACAAACAAGCGTTATAGTGTCATTTAACTATTTCCCTGATGAATATTCATGTAAGAAATAATGACGTCATGACTATTAATAAGGTTATTTTATATATTTAAATAATGGCATATGAACACAGGGATTTTTGACTTATAGGCAGAAGCTGTAGAATCAGATCTATATCCCCCCATAAGCAAACGGAGCAGACCCAGATCAGACGGCTCCAATAGGAGCCGTCTGATCAGGGTCTACTCTGTTTGCAGATGTGTCAAAATGCGCTAACATAAGGGAAAGGGTTAAACTGGCTAGACTTCTGGACCCACTCAACCACTTACCTCATGAATATTCATGCAAGAAATAATGACATCATGAACATTTATTACCTGAAATTATGAAACATATGAACACAGGGGTATATGGCTTTGACAGAAACTATACAATCAGAGCAATATAACTTCATAAACAAACAGAGCAGACTCCTGTAAGAGCCGACTGATCTGGGTTTACTTTTTTGCAAGGTAAGAAACGGCGTTTCTATCAGGGAAACGGTAAAGGGGGGTTTCCGTCACCGATAGTTTTCTGGTAGCAGAGCAAGATATAACGGTGCGTACTCAAATACTAAAAATCGCCATTTTTCCACCAAACCCTATGTTGTGACCACTCTTTAGAATCGTCTCGAAGAGACGGTTCTAAAGAGTGGTCACAACATAGGGTTTTGTGGAGAAATAAAGGCGTTATTATTGAACATATTTTAAGTTTCGCATCTTATCTAGAAACGCTGATGTAGTAACCATTGGTAGTAATACAGAACCAACATTACAGGTAATGCAGACCCGTGAGAACGCAACAATTAAATTAGCTCTAGGAACGTCAGTAATGATCGTATGCAAACGCAGTGTCATTACCGAACTACAAAAACTGTTACAGTAAAACCTCTAGTAAAACTTCTATAACGGCCACTAAATTACATTAAGTATTTTGTGTTAAATGCAGGTGGCTGATTAAAGCAAAGTGAAAGTAAAACAGAACGTTCCTATAGGAGCGTTCTGTTTTACTTTCACCATGCTATACGCAGACACCTGCCCTAAAAACCAACTAATTAACACAATTTAGTGGCCGTTATAGAGAGGTTTTACTGTTATTTGTTTTTGTTTCATTGTTTAACTCGTTTCATGCTCAATAACTGTGTGCAAAAGAGATGTGTTGCTACGGTAAATATGCGGATTGGAGCCCAACGAAAAAAAGCTCATTTGGGAGCTGTCTGATCTTGACCTACTCTGGTTGCAAAATGATAAAAGGGTGGTGATTATCGTGTCAAGGATTATGCTGCTATTAATTAGGTTTTAAATAATTTAATCTTAAGTCTCAGTAAGAAAGTCTCGTCTGCTAACAACTCTCAAAGCTGTGTCACTTTATTCCGTCTACTCAAACAATAAAATTGACGACACTTGTTATGACGCTTAACAATTTAATCATTTGAAGGCTGGAGACTTTTTTAACGAAGTAGACCAAGACCAGGGGGTTCCTAGGGGGGGGGGGGGGTCTCTGACCAGCGTCTACATGGTTGGTCATTCGAAATCCTCCGGCAGATGGACTCTGCAGTTTAACGCTGTTGACCCGCATTAAGTTGTCACACGTGTTTCTAGATATGCGTATGTTTCATTTTAGAACAATTCTGTATTGTAAATATTGGAAGGACCGAACTTTTAGTTTGGGTTAGCCGAAATTCGAATATCCGAGTGTGACATATCGAGGTCAGACTATTATTAACCCTTCGCTTGCTGAATTTTAAAATACATTTCTCCTTCTTTACCGATGTCCTGTCGTATAATTACATATATCGTCACTGTGTACAAGTATTCCGCTGTGCAATCACTGCTGTGGAGTGTACTGGTTGCACAATAAACTTGTAAATAGTGCAGACCCTGATGAGACAGCTCCTGCAGGAGCTGTCTCATCTGGGTCTTCACTATTTACAGGTAGGTATATTGACGTGAATAGCAAGCGAAGGGTTAAGAAAGTTCTTATCATGGAAGAAATAATGACTCCAGGAATATTTATTCGAGTGTCATTTCCTGTCTTGACCTCTGTTCTATTTTTAGATGCATGTTTATGGTATATGAACATACACACTTTTGTCCATGACAGAAACGACAGAATCACATGCATTTTATTTAACCCATTACCTCATAGGCTATTTTTTAGACCCAACCTCTTTGAATAAACCTACCGAAAAGGAGCATTAACTAGAGAAAATGAAAGTTTTTTGAATTGTATAGTTCTGAAACCATTGTGATAAATAGAGCATTTGCTCTATGGGAGCAAATGCTCTGTTTATCACAATGGTTTCAAGAAGTGATTTTTACAGAGGCGTCAAAAGGTGTCAATATGAGGGAATGGGTTATGAGGAAAACCCTGATCAGATGGTTCCTACAAGAGCTGTCTAATCTATGCTTATCCTGTTTGCAAAAGACGTCAAAATCATCTGTATCAAAAACATTACTCAGGAATATATTGCCAATCCAACAAGTAGAGAATCGCATGAATTGTGTAACATACTAGTAAAGAGAGTAGATCCCAATTAGACAGAACATACATGAGTTGTCTGTCCTGCCTGTGTCTATTCTGTTTGCAAAAGTGTACCCATTTTTAAACCATAACTTCAGTTATCTCGTAGTAATTTGTATGTACCTTAACCCATTCCCTCATAGGTTATTTTTTAGATCCAACCTCTTTTAATAAATCTACCGAAAAGGAGCATTAACTAGAAAAAAGGAAACTTTTATACTTGTGTAGTTTTGAAACCATTGTGATAAATAGAGCATTTGCTCCTTAGGAGCAAATGCTCTATTTATCATAATGATTTCAGAAAGTGACTTTTACAGAGGCGTCAATATGAGGGAATGGGTTAAACGCAACTAGAACACTGACCAAGTCAGAAAGGACCCACATGGTGATCAAAATTGGTCAAGATTTTGCACCTGTAAACATTCTCTGATAGTTTGGTGAAGATGAGATGAAAACTATTTAAGTTAAAAAGCGGACAAGGCTGAAACAGCCAATTTTGACTGAATCAATGTCCATAACTCCGAGGTGTCTTATTTAACTGGTAATCGAACTTGGTCAAGATTTTGCATCTATAAACATTCTCTGCAAGTTTGATGAAAACTATTTGAATTATAGAGCGGACAAAGCTAAAATGGTCAATTTTGACTGAATCAAGGGCCATAACTCAGATGTGTCTTCTGCGATTTATGTGGTAATCGAACTTGGTCAAGATTGTACACCTATAATCATCGTCTGTAAATTTGGTGAAGATCAGATGAAAACTCTTTGAGTTGGAGAGCGGGCATAAGGCGGCAAATGCTTTATGTAAATTAATTTTTTATGCATTTTCAAAACGCGTTGCAAGTAAAGCCTATCACTTTAATACAGTCACTTTCGTAACGTCTGTCGGACTTACTCAGTCTTCCCAGGGTCCCACATAATCGATAACTACAGAATGCCTGCCGAGAACCTATGGTGCCATAGTTGTCTGCTACTGTCACACAATATGCATATGACATATTTGCATGTACATGTAATATACTCAACAAAAATATTTAAGGGTCAGTTGTACTTTTCCCATAGGGTTTATGCAATGACCCTACAACTTTGGCATCCTGTATTTTCCATATATATTTCTAAAGGAATTTCGACAAAATTTACAGGAAGAATTGTCAAAATGTCCAACAACAGATTCCAGTGATATTGAGTTATGCCAAGATCCTATAGGCATCCATGGAATGAAAAAACGAAAATTGGGAATTTCTGAAATTCTCTAAAAAATCAATTCCATTCTTATCTTATCTGGAACACCAATAAACATGTCTTTGGTATGTCAGACATTTTGGTAAACCTTTCCATATTCCGTTATTTCCAATATTGATATGATTTCCGATTTCCAGAACAAGGATAACTCCTATTGAAAATTAGGCATGTTTTGAGAAAAACATAGTTTTACATTTTTTTTCTCCATGGAGGTGCATACATGTAAGATACCCGCAGGTATAATTTTCATCTGCATCCGTTAATTGAAACTCTAACAATAATTCCTGCAAATTTCGTTGGGATTAAGCGACATTTGTGAAAGATGCGAAGTTGTGTAGTGAATACATTGAGCCCTATGGGAAACTAACGAGTGACCCGTGACTTATTTTGTTGAGTATAAATTAAATGGAAGCTAAGGCCAAGTCCAGATTTAAAAAAAACAACTTCTGAGTTGAGTGAGTTTATTCTCAAATATCTGATTGGTCAAACTTTTAGCTGAGCCCATATGACTGAGAAATATATGCGTATTCAAATACTACAATCGTTATTTTTTCCACCAGACCCTATGACGTGACCACTCTTTAGAATCGTCTCTTTGAGACGATTCTAAAGAGTGGTCACAGCACAGGGTAAGCCGGTAAAATAAAGGAGCTATTCTTGAAAATAGGTTAACCCTTTCCCTCATATATAAACGTTTTTTCACGCATTTGCAAACAGAGTAGACCCAGATCAGACGGCTCCTATAGGAGCGGTCTGATCAGGGTCTGCTCTGTTTGCTAATGGATTTTGAAAGATCTGTATCTTTGCTTTCTAAAATTGCTACAATTATCTATCTACCTTGCATATTTCAATATACCTATTTTGTTAATGAATATTCAGTAGGTATTGAAAGTTGGAATCAACACAGAACAGGGAAAGGGTTAAAATGTGCATCTTATATGGGCCTCTGCATACCCAAGTAAGACGTGCTAAAAGCTAGGGGAGCCAGCAAAACTGGTCAATACAATAAGAACCACGTAAAGTCCGACCAGACCGGTTGTTGAACTTTTCTTGGAGGAATGTGGTCAGTGAAAGATGTTGATAAGAGAAGCATTTAGAAATCTAATTACATGTGTAAGACATTTTCTATAAGATTACGCTTAATCGTATCTTGAGGCAACTAATTAGAATCGCCTCTTCGGGACGATTCTAATGAGTTTTAGCATGCCAGTGTTTGACTGAGAAATAAATAGAAATGTGTCCATACATGTAGGACACTGATGCCCCCATTTCAGATTTTTTGTCACAGACGGTAAGGGCCATACTCATGAATGCAACGACTGAATCGATTTATGCCATTTTTGCAAATACATTGTAAAGGGCTGTTACTCCTAAACGACACAAGCGATTTACATGGCTATCAAACTCGACCAAGATATAATAGCCACAAACATGTGTGTAAAATTTCGTGTGGATTGGACAAATACTTTTCAAGAAAGAGCCCAGACAAGATATATTTATTAAAGTATCTTTTTGCAAATAAAGGGCCACAACTCCTAAACGATTGAAGCAACGATTGGACAAATACTTTCCAAGAAAGAGCCCCGACAAATTCTTTTAGATGTGCGTACGGACGTACGGACAAGAACAACCCTATATATCACCACTTTGTGAGGGCATACAAACGTTTGATAGACCAGTACACACTATAATTTTATTATATCGACATCCCATCATTTGGTAAAGATAGCTGGAACGAATTTGGACTGGCAAACCTTGTTGCTACTCACCAGATGATTACTGTTTGAGTATTCTGATTTTGGCCTACAGGTTTGTAGAACCAAGGTACAGTGAACCCTCATTATACCGGCATTCGTTACAATGGCACCCTCGTTATATACCGGCAATATGCATTGAAACAAGATTACCGTTAAGTCTTTGAAACAACCACTGAATAAATAGGTGCAATGCCAATAACACAGATAATCGCTTAATGCAGAACACAAGAAGTACAAAAAGGGAGCTTTTTGCACTTCTTGTGTTCTGCGTTAACCGTTCATCTGTTGGTACTACAGTTTTAAACTGGCCATATGGTTCCTTCCATATTTAAACTCGTTATATAGGCAACCTCGTTATACCAGCAAACTGTCTGGAAACAAATACATCCGTTGTAATGAGGGTTCACTGTACATGTACTTCGTTCGTCGCATATCCAAAATCTCTTCTTTAAATAAATATTATATGAGACAGAAAATCGATACAGCATGACGTATATATCAGACTGCTTAACTCGGATTCATAACTTCCAACCGTACATTTTTCACATTCTACAGATGCCCCAGTTACACAGACAGACAGGAGTCAATAACTATGGTGTTCTATGTGCAACAAATATTCGCACTATTATCGACATACACAATACAATACCGGAGCTTGCATAAATATGCAGTAAATAGATGAATCCATATCCTTACAGAGCTATAGATAAATATGCGTACCAAAATACTAAAATCGTCATTTCTCCACCATACCCTGTATTGTGACCACTCTTAAGAATCGTATAGGAGCTTTCTGCATTATTTTACACTGCATTAAACAACCACTAGAGTTTAAGCTTCCTATGAATGCCCGCTTAACCCTTTCTCTGTTCTATGTTTATTCCAAGTTTCAATACCTACTGAATATTCATGGACAGCATTGTTATAATGAAATATGGAAGGTGAATCATTGTAGACATTTTTGAGAGCCAAGAAACAGAACCATCAAATTCTATTAGCAAACAGAACAGACCCTGATCAGACGGCTCCTATAGGAGCCGTCTGATATGGGTCCACTCTGTTTGAAAATGTATGAAAAGCACGTTTATATGAGGGAAAGGGTTAGGACAGGTTATATACTGTATGTGTCTATGTACCTGTTGCCTAGTGTTAGCATCGTTATTGATAATATAATTAGTTAGAAGGACACTGTATGTCATCGAACACATTGTACAGTAAAACCTCTCTATAACGTCCACTAAATTACATCAAGTATTTTGTGTTAAAGGCAGATGGCTGCTTAAAGCAAGGTGAAAGTATAACAGAACGCTCCTATAGGAGCGTTCTGTTTTACTTTCATCTTGCTTTAAGCAGCCACTTGCCCTAAATGCCAACTAATTAACACAATTCAGTGACCGTTATAGAGAGGTTTTACTGTAAACAGTAAGGAAGTTCTTTGAGCTCAATTTTACAGTTATATATATAATTATATATACACATGTATACATTCTTTAACATGCAGGGTTGTTTTGTTTGTTTATATGAAAACAATGAAAAATAAATATCTTCTAAATATCTGAGTTCCTGAAAATTTCAGAAATCTAAACTATTGACACTGTATCAAGCAGTTTGGATGCTGATGAAACGCTGAGTTACTCTAAACTATTGACATTGTATCAAGCAGCTTGGATCCTGATGAGACGCCGAGTTACCCGGCGTCTCATCTTGATCCAAGCTGTTTTCAAACGCCAACCAAGTCGAGTTTAGTATGAGAAAGGTTAGTTACACATGTACATGGTGCATTCTCAAACATTGTATACGTATCGGAGCCGTCTGATCAGGGTCTGCTCTGTATTTGTTTCAGTACTTTCTAGAATGGCTACAATGTTCCACCTTCCGTAATTCATTATAACTGTTCTGTCCATGAATACTTTTGTAGAGGACCGACAGATGATGCTATGTGACAAAGATGAAAGATGAGAACCCTGTAGATTCTGAGGAGAAGAATTTTTAAAGGTTCAAATTGTTGACGCGGGACGACGCACGACGCACATCGCACGACGACGGACGACGGAAATCAGGCGATCACAAAAGCTCACCCTGAGCACTTTGTGCTCTGGTGAGCTCAAAAACCACCAAAGGAGCTTTCCGTTTTACGTCTGCGCTGTATTAAACAACGAATTGACGTTTGGTCTGGAAGTGGTCGCTTAAGACATGTTGTACTGCATCCAGCAATGTTGTATATCGGGTTAGGTGGTGTTTTGTATTTTGGCCAGAAAGGTCTTACATGTTTTATGTTTGAAGCTATAAATACACAAGGATAGGCCTAACAACCAGTATTTATAAACTTGATGAAAACTTTAGAGAATTTCCAATTCACAGTATGATTACATGTAACTGTTAGAAAAAACTGATAAGATTATGTCATTTTCATAAACTCTTGTGTTGAAATGGGAATGAGGTATGGCACTCGATAGCAAATGGAAACCATGCATTTTCGATTCTAATAACATCAAAACATTTTCCCCAACACTGTGGTTTACTTTAGGATAGCATTTGAAACTAATCTGAATCCAAATGCAGTGGTCGGGAATTGTTTTATTTATGTAACCATAAGACATGTGACATGTTTGAGTCTATATGTGACATCTTTAATTAACATTCAACTCAATGTGACAATGGAAATCCAGCCTGTGAAATTGTAAATGGCACATTGCCCCCAGGCTTCCCGGTCACTGCCGAAGAACCCATACATGTAATACATGTATTGTAACATCAAGAGGGTTGATATCAAATCAAATAGACTATTCTTTGAGGAGTTCAGTCGGTGACATTTTAAAGACAAAGCTACTTACAATTAATAGGGTTAGAATGGCATAATGTGTTACCTACATGTATTACTTAACCCTTTCCCTGTTCTATGTTTAGTCCAAATTTTAATACCCACTGAATATTCATGAACAAAACAAATTATAATCAAATATGGAAGGTGGGATATTGCATCCATTTTGGAAAGTAAAGAAACAGATCTATCAAGTTCCATGAGCAAACTGAGCAGACCCTGATCAGACGGCTCCTCTAGGAGCCGTCTGATCTGGGTCTACTCTGTTTGCAAATGCGTGAAAACACGTCTATATGAGGGAAACGGTTAACCCATTCCCTCATATTGACGACTTTTGACGACTCTGTAAAAGTCAATTTGTGAAACCATTGTGATAAATAGAGCATTTGCTCCTATAGGAGCAAATGCTCTATTTATCACAATGGTTTCAAACTATAAAATTCTAAAAGTTCCTTTTCTCTAGTTAGTACTCCTTTTCGGTAGATTTATTCAAAGAGGTTGTATCTAAAAATAGCCCATGAGGTAATGGGTTAAAGACTTAAAGCATCGCTAATACGACTACTCTAAAGAAAATTATTCTGGATTTATAAAACAGGCGGTAGCCTTAGCCTAATGCAGGACAACTGTTATGCAGAAAACACCTATAGGAGATGTGTACATAATTTTTTCCATTCATTAAGCAACTACATCTGAACTTCGATAACTCGAACTTCAAGGGACCGTACAAATTAGATCGAGATAACAGGAGTTCGAGTCATCCGATTTATAATCTGAACGATTTCTCAACGCCACAGCTTAATACAGGTCTAAAGTAATGCTGAAAGCTCCTACAGGAGCTTTCAGCATTACTTTGGACCTGTATAAAGCTGTCACGTGCGTTTGTAAATATCTGTAGCGATACATTTTAGAGCAATTCTGTATTGTAAGTTTTGGAAGGACTGAACTTTTTTGTTCGAGTTATCGCGAAGTTCGACTTATCCGAGTTCGATATATCGAAGTTCAACTGTTTATGCTTTTACAGACTCCCATCATCATGCTAATAATTGTGGTCGCATTAGCGAGACTTTACTTATCATAGTGAATATGAGCGAAAGAATGTCAGTTGAAGTGATAGCTTCTAACTGCAACGCGTTTTAACCCCCTTTCCTTTGTATAAACGCCTTTCCATGCATCTACAAACAGAGTAGACCCAGATCTGACGGCTCCAGTGTGAGCCGTCTGATAAGAGTCTGTTCTGTTTGCTAATGGAATTTGATATATCTGATTCTTTAGTGTCTAAAATGTCTACAATGTTCCACCGTCCGTATTTCATTGTACTTGTTTTGTCCTCGAACATTCATTAGGTATTGAAAATTGGACTAAATACAGTACAATCTCTCTATAACGGTCACTAAATTACATCAAGTATTTTGCGTTAAAGGCAGGTGGCTGCTTAAAGCAAGGTGGAAGTAAAACAGAACGCTCCTATAGGAACGTTCTGTTTTACTTTCACCTTGCTTTAAGCAGCCACCTGTCCTGCATATCAATTAATCAATACAATTTAGTGGTCGTTATAGAGAGGTTTTACTGTATATAGAACAGGAAATGGGTTAACATATCAAACACATTACATATAGCAGTTGTTAATATATACATGTACTGAAAAGAAATGTATTGCAAAACGATCAAATAAAGGAAGACAGCCCTTTAATGCGTTTGATATCGAGTACCTCGGTGTTATTCGCCTATGTATTATTATATCGAGTACCCAGATGTTATTCGCCTATGTATTATTATATCCAGTACATGTACCTCGGTGTTATTCGCCTATGTATTATTATATCGAGTACCTCGGTGTTATTCGCCTATGTATTATTATATCGAGTACCCAGATGTTATTCGCCTATGTATTATTATATCGAGTACCTCGGTGTTATTCGCCTATGTATTATTATATCGAGTACCCAGATGTTATTCGCCTATGTATTATTATATCGAGTACCCAGATGTTATTCGCCTATGTATTATTTTTGCAGGTTGCGCTTTTGTTTCATAACTGTTCGAAATAGGCCAGTGCAACGAAACAAATGACTTGTATCGACGTAAACGGGCTGTACCACAGTGGCATTGATCGATCTAAGTTCAAAATGACAATTTTCATGAGAAAAATGGCACATAACCAACACCATGTTTTATGTTTTTATTGATCATTTGCGTAAACTGTAGGGACTATATACACGTGTATTACTCTAAATCCCGCGATTTATCAAGATCTTTGATCTAACAAGGCATGTCATTACAGTAAAACGCTCTCAACTGGAATTATTTGGGTGTTTTTATAATAGACAGGTTTCTCAATGCATGGTACAAATAAGACAAAGAATTCCTTTGTGAGCATTTTGCATGAGTTTCATCCTGCGTAAAGCTATCACCTGTCTTAACCCATTACCTCATAGGCTATTTTTAGATACAACCTCTTTGAATAAATCTACCGAAAAGAAGCATTTACTTGTGAAAAAGACATTTTAGAATTTTGTAGCTTGAAACCATTGTGATAAACAGAGCCCTATAGGAGCAAATGCTCTATTTATCACAACGGTTTCACAAAGTGACTTTTACAGAGTCGTCAATATCAGGGAATAGGTTAAATATAGGCATCGCTATTATCGTGAACGTCCGGTTAACAGCGATTTTGTGTGCACGTGATTCTGGGTCACAACTTTTTAGGTTTGTGCGACTGAATATAACGAATTGAGTCAACCGGGGGGGGGGGGGGGGGGGGGGGTGAACTACTTTGGATTCCAGTCCCACCCCAGCACTAAAAAGAGGGACAATGACGTGGGAAAGATGTCCCATTTGTAGAGAGACGATAATAAGGTTAATTATTAGGGGATATATAATAGGGAACATATAATTGGGGATATACATAATAGATGATGTACAATAAGGGATATATTACAGAAGTGTATAAAAGGCGATATATAATAGGGGACATATAATAGGTGTTATATATTTGGGGATATATATTGGGGACATATAGTAGGCGATATATAATAGAGGATGTTCAGAAACACGAGTTACAGTAACATACTATCAGATTTGTAGATATTCATAGCATTTAAGAATTCCACGTGAAATACAGTGACCCCTCTCTACCAAAATCAATTGTAAACAGACAGGAGCTTTCTGCGTTACTTTAGTCTTGCATTAAGCTACCTGCTTTTTCGACTGGTAATTAGATCTCGTTTTGGTGGTCGCATTTGATGTTACTATCATGGTTTCTATATTTCTCCACAGAATCCTATCCTGCTGTGCAGAGGTCCAGTTAACACATTCCCTCCTAGTGACGCATCCTGTCGCCTCTGTTAAAGTCGCTTTCTGAAACCATTGTGATAAATAGAGCATTTGCTCCATAGGAGCAAACGCATTTTTATCACAATGGTTTCAACACTACACAATTCTAAAATTCTCCTTTTCTATAGTTAATGCTCCTTTTCGGTAGATTAATTCAAAGAGGCTGACCACTCTAGAATAGACATGATGTAGAAATGACGACTTCAGTATTTGGGTACGCACCTGTATCTGTAACTCTGCCGCTGACATTCATAAGAATCGTTCAACAAACAATATACATATTAATTCTGTGCTTGCTCTCTTCCACAATTCTCGGTATAAATGACCATGCATCAGGACCATGGGTCAGTGCTGTAGATAAGACGTGTATTGACCGTTCAAGACCATTTATTTCTCATGCAAGCTCGATTGGCTGGTATTCATTTGAATCGCTTTTCCGAATACTTCCTCATGAATAGCAGTAAACTAGGCTTTGGACGAGAAATATAAAAATATTTTTTGTTTGATATGATTATGATTATATCTTGAGAATGTATGACCATGTATTGACCACAGACGACCCTGAATCGCCATGAATTGACCATATATGGCCATTTATAACCATGTATTGACCATGTCCCAACATTGGTATCAAGTAACGAATAACACACCAAGACTTTAACACTTCGCAACAAAGTTTCCTCCGTGACTCCACCAAATCATATGTTGTCAATACTCATTAAAATCGCCCTGCAGGTTGATTCCGATGAGCAACCAAATCCAAGGGATTGACAGACTTTGGCATCTAAATTACATCTGGGTCCATGCTTATAATGCTTTTTAGTTGAGTCTGGGTTCGTTCTCAAGCTTTTGATTGGCCAGATTTGAGCCAAAGGCTCAAATCTGACCAATCAAAAACTTGAGAACGAACTCAGACTCAGCTAAAACCTTTTAATAAGCATGGGACCTACTTTCCTTATCTGGATCAATGACATGTTGAAAGCGACGGCTAGTTCAATCAGTCTTCCTCTCTCTATCATGATGTAATGTGTTCTATCGATTTATCACCATTGGCAACGGATAACGAAGGTCTTATCATGGCAATTATGATATTGTTCAACACACAAATCTGTTAAAAGCGCGAAACCAGTCATATTCACAAATAATATGAAATATAGCCACCAATAATGTGATGAATGCTCATCATAAAACTAACCACAAAGGAGGGTGTGCGGACTGCTTTTTAACTTGAATGCTCACCATAGAACCAGTGTGCCGACTGCTTTCAACTTGAATGCTAACCATAGAGCTAGTGTTCCGATTGCTTTCAACTTGAATGCTTACCACAGAACCAGTGTGCCGATTGCTTTCAACTTTTACCTCGTATTGTCGAATCACCATTTTCCTCGACAGTATTTTGATAGGAATTAATGGTAGGACCAAGATCATGAAACAGTCGTCCTAGATACGCCCTTGATTTCATGAGCATTCAAGGAATAATGACATCATGACTATCAGCTATGTAAACTCTTTGCCTGCTAGGTGCGAACTGCCTCGCATTTGCAAACAGCTCGGATCCAGATGAGACGCCAAGTCACTCGGAGTCTCATCAGGATCCAAGCTGTTTGACACTCGGTTAATAGTTTCTCCAAAGCTTGGTCGAATAAGAAGTCAGCAACAACTGTAGCAGATCAGAGTTTGAGCTGAAATTATTTTTTTCCAGCAGGCTAAGGATTAACTCTTATACTGTTAACCCATTCCCTCATATGCTATTTTTTAGATCGAACCTCTTTGAAGAAATCTACCGAAAAGGAGCATTAACTAGAGAAAAGGGAAAATTCAGATTTTTGTAGTTTAAAACCATTGTGATAAATAGAGCATTTGCTCCTATAGGAGCAAATGCTCTATTTATCACAATGGATTCAACAGGTGACTTTTGCAGAGGCGTCAAAAGGCGTTGATATGAAGGAATGGGTTAAATGAACACATGAATGGATGATCCTGGTAGAAGCTGTAAACTTAGATCCAAGTTATTGCATAAGAGGGCTGGGGGTTAAATCAGTGGTGTAAAGGGAGAGAATGGAGACATTATCATTCTTGCATATGTATTGCGTATTGCGAATTGTTCTGGGTTTATTTGTAAATCAATGCCTATTTCAAACACCATCATCATCATCGTCATCATCGTCATCAGCAGCAGCAACATCAGCCACAGCATTCACAGGCAATAAATCGATCAATGTTCTTATAGAACATGTGTATGCCACTTCACAGAAATATTGGCTGTACAGAAGTGCCAAAGACAAGATCTGTGCTTATCTTACAACTAAATGCATGTCTTGCTTTTTAGAGCAAGTCGATGGCTAGCGCAACTGTGACGACATTTGCACGTGATTTAGGATACCGGGCGTTGTCGTCACGAAGAAGATTGATTGACACTCAATATTCCCTTTACAAAGAAGGAAATATAATGTCAAGGTCACAGTGGCCTGGGAAGGGTACGCGGCACACCGCCATCCGAAGATGTACTCGCCCACCAAGTTTGCCATTCCTACTTCAAGTAAAATAGGAGATATGCTCCGGACAAGCTGCACACAGGCACATGGATACACAGATACACGGACACACACACGGACAGTTAGATTACTATAAGTCACACAAACCTAGCTTTGGAGGCATGCACTTACAATTTGAGCTAATTATATTTTGAACAAGTTAACATTTGACTGAAAGTATAAGCAAAACATTGAGATATCTGTAGTTACTCTGTCTAGCAGTATGTCACTCATAAAGCTAGTCAAAAGCCAAATATAGGAGCTGAGGTTTTAATCCTTTCCTCCATAAATACGCCTTTCTACGCCTCTGTAAAGGCCACCTGTTGAAACTATTGTGATAAAGAGAGCATTTGCTCCTATAGGAGCAAATGCTCTATTTATCACAATTGTTTCAAACTACAAATTTTAAAACATTTCCCTTTCTCTAATTAATGCTCCTTTTCGGTACATTTAATCAAAGTGGTTGCATCTAAAAATAGCCTATGAGGGAATGGGTTAAGCGCTTGAATCAAACTTTCAATTGATTGACAGGTATCCCGATGGCCAATGCTATTTAGGGAAGTCGATACAAACATAAACGTTAGGATTATAATGGTGGCATGTAGGTTACAATTTAGTAGTCGCTGACCTAAATAATTCCACACTATGAAGAGACACATAAAAAAATCCCCATGTAAGTTCGATATATACCTTCCTCAAGGCACCGACATTGTCTGTGTCTTATCTGAATATATTTTGGTTTGCTTTTAGTAGGTGTTCATTATTTAACATTTAAGGTTTATTCTACATGTTCTGTGTACATGTATATGCCGAATAAAAACCGATTCTGCACTTGTTTAAGTGTTCTGAGTAAGAAATACGTGAGCTGACGGAATGTTTACCCAAACAACTGCTAAGAATCTACATTATCTAGTAATTGTTTATACTGTGCATTTTAACCTGGGGGTGTTTTGGTTCTATGCCAAAATCTGAGACTCAACATTATTGGAAAATACACGCCATATTTCCTGGTACATAACAAAATTCCTCTGCGTAAAGTGTATTATGTGTGTGCAAATGGTTGAGATGGAGATATTGCATAGCAGTAGCTATCATACATACAAACCATTCTCATGCTATTATCTGTGTACTTATCTACATTTGCAAACAGTGTAGACCCATATGAGACAGCTCCGAGAGGAGCTGTCTCATATGGGTCTGCACTATTTGCCATTATAATTCAGTGGCTACAATTGATCCAACTTTTGAATGATTAAGTTAGTTAATATTCATAGAGGATGGTTCACATTTGAATATTCAGCAGGAAAAGCATTACTAGAGTCAGCCCAGATAAGAGGAGTAATAAACAAATCCAGGGGACTTCTTTCCTTCATTATCCGTCAAACACTATCTTCCCGGTACCCATTAGAATGGACTCCTCGGGGTTGGATGTGATTGAGAATTTAGATGATTTGTAATATATATCATCTATCAGATTTCTCTTCAGGACTGACGATAATATGTACTGATCTATCGAATCTACATGTTCTCAGTAACACTCTACCATGCTGGAACTCATTAGAATCGCCTCCGAGAGGCAGCACGATGGGGGTTTGGCTTAGAAATACAAAGCATTCATTTTCAAAAATACGTTCCTTATTACAGCCCGGCTCTTACATGTATGATACTATCTACAGTTCACATGCATGCTTATCAGGGAGAAACATCAGGGCTTATGTTGAACATCTATGCGAAAAAAGGCATATCCAATTACCGACTAAAACAAGAAATATGCCACAGTAGGTGACAAATGAAATGTCCAAAGGCAAAGCAACGCCATTGAAATGTGTGTTGCACAGTGTGAGATGGATTCCCGTGATGTACTAAAACACCAAGTTGGCATTCCTTCCTCATGTAATATAGGATATACTTTTTGGACAATGTTTTGCTATTACTGATGATAGCGGTAAAGGTCAAGATCGCATATACCTGAAAACTGTACGCGAGTACGCGACACTCTGCCACCCCAAGGTGTACTCACACACCAAATTCTTACCTCAAGTAATATCATATAGGAGATAAAATCCTTGTTATAAAGTACATACTTATAGTCTACTTTCAGTCCGAATGACCGCTAAGGGACTGTACATTTACTTCCCTGGTCATTGAGCCATTCGCCTACAACATTGAGCACTGCTAACAAATGGCACAATCATGCAGCTGCAGTACCGGCCAGTGACCCACACATGTAACCATTTTAACCCTATAGCTCAGGTCACTCAGTGTCATGGTAAAGGTATCAGAGACCTAACAATCATACGCAACACTCCACCCGCCTTCCTAAGGATGTGGTCAAGGTCACAGAGACATGTAATTGTAGGCAACATTTGGCATTCCTACCTCAAGTAATACAGGAAATGCCCTCAAGACATATAACTGGCTCAGAGGTTACGGTCAAGTTCAGAGAGACCTGGAAATGGTATGCGATACTCCGTCATCCCAATATTTACTCACTCACTCACATTGGCATTCCTATCTCAGGTATTATATGAGTTGCTGTACATGGACAAACAGATATACAGACAAGGCCAATGGCACAAAGACCTGAAAATGGTATGCAACACATTGCCATCCCATGATGTACTCACACACCAAATTCGATATTCCTGCCTCAAATAATATAGGCGATATGCTCCCACCAAGAGCTGTCTATCAATCATATCAGATGACAAGGTGAATGTCACAGAGACCTGACAATAATACGGATCATTCTGCCATCTCAAGATGTACTCACAAACAACATTTAACATGACTACCTCAAGTAATGTAGGAGATATGCTCTGGACAAGCTACATATGGACACACGAATACACGGATACACAGATACTCCGGGATTTTATCGAGACAATCCTTCTGATAGTTTCATGAAGGTTCAGCTAAAATGTTACCTCTACAAGTTATACCTCTACAAGATTTTATCACTGCAATCATTCTGACAATAGCTAAAATTGTGACATCTAGAGTGTCCACAAGGTTTTACTACTATTTGACCCAGTTACCTAGTTTTTTACCGCACGTGACCCGCTTTCAAACTCATCCGAAATTTTTATCAAAACAATCATTCTGATAAAGTTTTATGAAGATTCGGCTACAAATATGACCTCTAGAGTGTTCACAAGGTTTTTCTACTAGTTGACCTAGTGACCTAGCTTTTGACCCCACATGACCCACTTTAAAACTCGACCGAAATTTCATTAAGAAAATCATTCTGACCAAGTTTCATGAAGATTGGGCAAAAAGTGGAACCACTAGAATGTTCACAAGGTTTTCCTACTATTTGACCTAGTGACCTTGTTTTTCACCCCACTTGACCCACTTTTAAAATCTTCTGAGAGTTTACCAAGACAATCATACAAGGTTTCATGAAAGTTTGACAAGAAATGTGACAACTAGGATGTACACAAGGATTTCTACTGTTTGACCTAGTGACATAGTTTTTGACCCCTAGAGACCTACTTTCAAACTCGTCTGTGCTTTTATCAAAACAATAATTCTGATCAAGTTTCATGAATATTCGGTTACAAATGTGACCACTAGGGTGTTCACAAAGTTTTTCTACTAATTGGCCTAGTCACCTAGTTTTTAACCCACATGACCCACTTTCAATATGTGTTCACAATCAAAGTATTGACGACGGATGACGCACGAAGCACGCTGGGCATTTACGTCTCCCAAAAACCTCGCACTGAGCCTTGCTCAGGCGAGCTAAAAATAATTAATATTCACGATGTCATTATTTCTTACATGAATATTTATGCAGTAAAGGGTTAAGACATACACCTTTCATCGTTCAATCCGTTTTCAAAACAACAGTAAACCCTCTCTAAAGCGACCATCAATAAGATACAATGTATGCATCGTTTTGTCCTAAAAGTGGGTGGTAGCTTAATGCAGGATGGAAGTTATGCAGAGAATTATTCTTCTAAGAACTTTGTTATTTTTGTACAGTACTACTCAGCCAACTACCTCTAGGGCACCCATTTTGTATTTTTTCATTCCCATGTCATTTTAGAAAGATTCTTCTGTACACTTATCCAATATATATGTACTATTTACCTTGAAATGTCACTGTATCGCCAAAAAAGTAAATGTATATGCTATCTAAATCTTCTTTTTACATAGAAAACACGCCTTTATAAATTGCTTTTACATTTAAGTGACTGTGAGAAACGTGTTCGTAGGACACTGATGCCAGCTTGTTAACGTCTAGTCACAGCAGTGAGTGTGGCCTGCCAAGTTTCACTCGGACAAGGGCAATGGCGCGATTCTAGCCATTCTGCAAACAAATTCCTATAATATGTCACCCTTTACTTCATAAAAACGCCTTTCTATGCCTCTGCAAACAGAGTAGACACAGATAAGACGGCTCCTACGGGAGCGTCTGATCAGGATCAGCTGTGTTTGCTTAACATATAATACAGACTTGAGTGTACAGTTTCTGTCATGGCCAGACAAATATGTGTCCATGTGCTTTGTGAAACCATGGTGATAAATAGGGCATTTGCTCCTATAGGAGCAAATGCTCTATTTATCACAATGGTTTCAAACTACAAAATTCTAAAATTTTCCTTTTCTCTAGTTTATGTTCCTTTTCGGCAGATTTATTCAAAGAGGTTGTATCTAAAAATAGCCAATGAGTTAATACTCATGATGTTATTATTTTTACACGAATACCCATGACGTAAAGAGTTAAATATTCATACGTGATTTCATTCCATAGAGATTCCAAAAGCCTTATGTGCATAGAGCTCCCGGTGATGGTGAGCTCTATTAGTCAGGATAAATTGCATAGAGCTCATCAAAGAGCTCTGTAAACAAGGGGCTATATACGATCTTACACACTCAAACAGCAAAGCTGCATGGGCGGGCCCGTAGAATGCCACAACCATTACATAGCACTATATATTAACCCTTACAGTGCGGGACACGAATCACTAATGTTCTTTGCAAACAGTGTAGACCCAGATGAGAGGGCTCCTAGAGGAGCCCTCTCATCAGGGTCTGCACTGTTTGTTATTAAACACATTTCTTTAGAAAAATCCCTAAATATTCACCGTAAGATTGACCGGTTTGAACTTCTGAATAGTCCATTTTAAAATTCAGCGTTGTAAGGGTTAACGTTTTCGCTAACAATGACGCATCTATGATTATCTATGCAAACAGTTTGGATCCAGATGAGAGACACAGAGTAACTCGGTGTCTCATCAGGACCTAAACTGTGTGTTACTGTGACTATTTGTTTAAAACAAAAGTGAAGAAAAATGAAAAAAAAGAAAATTGTAGCATACGACAAATATTTGGCAGCGAATGTGGTAATTATGTTAAAATAATGTCTGAAACTTAGTAAAACTCGTTAAAAGAAGAAACTGGATCATAAATAGCGGAAGTTGAGGTTAGAATGTGCACTTCGAGTTTATTTCAAACTTATATCGACCGCTTAAACGTGATTGTGTGCATATAATCCAAATATTCTGATTAATGTACATATAACGAGGCTGTCTAGTCCAGAGGGTGTGTTGTTGACATACGTAGTTAGTGAAGCGAATAAACCGCATGTTATTGGGCCTAGACATTAATGTGTTTAGCTGCCAAATATTGTCATCTGCAAAATTTGTTGCCGGCTAAACTTTTAGTTTATTTTTATTTCTTCTCTTTTTTATTTTAAAAAAGATAATCACAGCACCAAGTTGGATCTTGGGACGCCGAGTTACTTGGCGTCTCATCAAAGTCCAAAGAGGTTGCATAGATAATCACGCATTCGGACTGGGCAGCGAAAGTGTTTAACCCATTACCTCATAGGCTATTTTAGATGCAACCACTTTGAATGCATCTACCGAAAAGGAGCATTAACTAGAGAAAAGGAAACATTTAGAATTTCTTGGTTTAAAACCATAGTGATAAATAGAGCATTTGCTCATATACATGTAGGAGCAAATGCTCTATTCATCACAATGGTTTCACAAAGTGACTTATACAAAGTCGTCAAAAGTCGTCAATATGAGGGAAAAGGTTAAATATGATTCATGTTTACTATTAATTCACTGCCCCGCTGTAAAATAAATATCCACTCAAATTTTGGTATTGAGCAATTTTAACAACTTCTAGATCGTTCACGCTTTTGAGAAACTAGATTTGTCAAACGGTTTGGATCCTGATGAACCTCCGAGCAGTTACTCGGTGTGTTGTCTGGGCCAACTATCGTACGTGTCGTGATCAGCGACAGCGGGGTTACAGGTGCCGTTAGTGAACGAAAACGTTCTACCCGAAAACCACAGCGCGCTATCATGGCCCTTAAAGAGGCCATTTTGTAAGACTTCGTGCTTCGATGCATATTAATACAAGCTGCAATAAATAATGCACCTTGTCGCTCTCCTCTCTATCATTCACGAGCAACAGTACCAAAAGCGATTTGCGCTACCCAAATCCAAGATGCCCGGCATCTCTAGCAGAGCGCGCCGAGATCTACAATATCCGTCTGCAAAAAACAAAATATGTATATATACGATAAATATGCCTCCTCACCTTCTTTTTCAGCGCTCATCTTGTATAGCGTTAAATCCAACAACGACTAAAATAAACCTTTCGATTTCTCCGATACAATACACACTAGAAAATACGTAATGCACAGCACTATGTAATATCAAGAGCGTGTGTTAACTCATATTATTTAAATGTAATATACGGCCTAATTTCATCCACTGTGTCGTCTCTAAAAATAAATTCTCTGTGTTGAATATTTGTGACCATGACCGAGGTATGACCTGCGAGGTGAACGGTTTCACCGATAATGTCTATGCTAGACGTGTATGCGGCGGCACTAGCACACGATTTTGTATGACGTAGAGGGAAAGCTGCTGGCGGACAGGCAGATTTGTGAAAAAAGCTAGAAAAATGATATAAATTATGAAGCGTGTGTGACTTATAGATTGACAACATAATATGCAAGCGTACACTGTCGGTTATGGTTGGAATCAGGTAAAGAAAATACCATTTTTTTGTATTTTATATCCAAATTTGTAAAGGCCGGGGTATATGTACCCTTGTTTGTCAATCCACCCATCCGTCAAATTAGTTTAGTCAAGAGTCGTGAGACTGTCACGCCGTAGATTCCTCGTAATCTGCTAACCTGAAGTCAGTTCAAGTTATTGGATCAAAATACCTTACACCTGATTGTGAAAAATAAATGTTCTGCAGCGTTAGAGAATACAACAATGACAGGTTAAACCCCGCCCCCAGTGAGAAAGCTGATTCGTAGATGAGGGAGTTGAGATTATCAGTGCTGCGACACTGAATGGGTCCGTTGAATGAAAAGGTGTTTTGTTGTTATTCATGTAAAAAACAATTACATCATGGATATGAATTCCATTTATTGTTATAAGAGCACATAAGATAGATCTACATGCGATGGAGATTTGATAGATTGTTTTGTTTTTACTAGCTGGTGCACTTATCACAGGTAGCAGTATCGGCACAGGCACGAAAATGAAACTCACCTTTTTCATCATTACACAGTTTAATTTAGATTGCATTTACTGACAACTGCAGATTTTACGCACTGTTCCAGGCTATTGCAGATTTTACGCACTGACCCAGGCTATTGCATATTTTACGCACTGGCCCAGGCTATTGCAGATTTTACTCACTGTCTCAGGCTATTGCAGATTTTACGCACTGTCTCAGGCTATTGCAGATTTTACGCACTGTCCCAGGCTATTGCAGATGTTACGCACTGTCTCATGCTATAGCAGATTTGACGCACTGTCCCAGGCTATTTCAGATTTTACGCGCTGTCCCAGGCTATTTCAGATTTTACGCATTGTCTCAGGCTATTGCAGATTTTACGCACTGTCTCAGGCTATTTCAGATTTTACGCACTGCCTCAGGCTATTGCAGATTTTACGCACTGTCCCAGGCTATTGCAGATTTACGCACTATCCCAGGCTATTTCAGATTGTACGCACTGAACCAGGATATTGCATTGAACAATGCCATTTATGCCGTGTGCCTAATGTAACACGAAAGTCCAAGAGTGGATACATGTACCATTCATTTACGCTGATTCTACATTATTCGAATAACGGCTCATTTTCTTCACAGAAGATAGACAGACCGAATGTAATATTAAAACTAACATTTTTTTCGTGTCTTAGAATTTCACGTTTGTCTGAAATCAACTTCCAGATGCTGTTCAGTTGCAGCATAATTGTGGTCGCTAGAGTACCCATGGTTCATCGGTCTACGACTTTAGTTAAAATGGCACGGCATGAGATCGCCAAAGAATTAGCTATGCTCGTGTTAAAACATGACGTCACGAGGCATACATCCACCTCTCTCATTTGCGTCATCGATTTAAAACTGCTATGGAAACTGCGAAGAATAATTTGGGTTTGCACAATAACCCACAATCTGAACAGGTTTCCTGAAGCTGAATTAGGACCATACACGGGGTTGCCTTAAACTCCTCGAGCACTTAGGCGTAACTGGTTGAACTGGCACATGCCAAATGCATGTCAATATGATGTCTTATTCACATGTCTGACGGGCGTCAATGTCTTATTTACATGTCTGACGGGCGTCAATGTCTTATTTACATGTCTGACGGGCGTCAATGTCTTATTTACATGTCTGACGGGCTTCCCTCTCCCTCAACCCTCTCACACCTCTCTCCAACCGACTCCCTCTCTCACACGCTCTCCCTTCTCCCTATCTCTCTCTCACCAACCTCTCTCACCCTTCCCTCTACCCCACGCCTCTCCCACCTCTCTCATCCTCCCCACCTCTCATTCTCCCACCTCTCTCTAACCGACTCCCTCTCTCTCACATCCTCTCCCTTCTCCTTCCCACCTCCCTCTCTTGCGTCTCTCTCTCTCTCTCTCTCTCTCTCTCTCTCTCTCTCTCTCTCTCTCTCTCTCTCTCTCTCTCTCTCTACCTCTCTCACAGTCGAAGAAGAAAAAAAGAGAATATAGAAAAAAGGCTAGAATAAAGTGTTTTAGAGAAGAAAGTAAGAAGGTCAGATAAAGGGGCATTTAGCGCAGAATCCGACGACCATATATCGGACTTTTGTAAATAGTACAGGAAGGGTATCAGAAATCCCAAATCGCGGCACGGCCATCGTGCGGTAGGTTGCCGCAGGATGACCATGCGATGTATGTACGATTTCTAGGGTACCGCACGGGCACCGTACGATTGTTTTTGGCTACATGTTTACCGAATTTCCGCACGATTCTCTCGCGGCCTCCGTACGATGCTCATGTGGAGGTCGTACGATGCCTGTAACAACGTGTTTACGGGCTGCGGGCTTGCGAAATTTGATTTTTTATGACAAATCGCTGAGGCTACGGCGCACGGGAATCCGTAAGAAAATCGTACGGCGACCGTATGCCTCCGTACGGCGACTGTGCGGAAATGACCTTACCACGAGTCTACGGGCGCCGTATTCTCATCGCAGGGCAAATGTAAACTAGGCATTACAAATGTGATCAGTTACGAATTTGGTCTAACATTCGTTGGTTCGGATATTCAGCATTATCATTGCGACATTAAACGTCAAGTGCGACATTTAAGGTCGGTGCGACATTTAACATTGCTACAGCCGTCATGACGAGCTTTACGTTGACAATTGCGTCATCGAACGCGGACGATTTGGTTGCTGCGAATTTATTGTCTTGGGCAGGATGTGTTACGGACATAAGACACCGTTAGAGTTTATTAAAGGCAGACTAACGGCGCAGAGGTATTGTGACATCAATCTCTAACCAGTAGTTGTACCATTTGTTTAGATTCACGGTGTCACATTCCAACAGGTCAATGTAGGCTATGAGCCAGAGGCCCAACATTTGGCCATCGGTACCATCTTTGGGGAATAATGCTATCAATGCTTTTTGATAAGATATAAGTATCTATAATCAGAAAATATGTGATAGCAGTAAATCGGTGGTAGCTTTTTGTATTTTTTTCACCAATTTTAACCCTATGGTAAAAATAGTGTTTTCTAAATTTAGCATTAAAGAAAAGACATCATTAAATTTCAAACTGACGTCTCTCTCTTGTTACATCCTATATCTACTTGAAAATTGAAAGGCTTGTAGCTGTAGTTACACACATTTCATTTATGTTCTTATTTTGTCACAAAAAGTGGTTCATATATAAATGCAAATTCTTGCTCATACGTACATATAATTATGTTTACATTCATATGTATTTTGCAGAAGTAAAAATTCTCCGGAGTTTTGCAGACCTTCATCATCTTTATAACTAGGCTCATAAAACTTCGTATGTATATTCACAGTAATGAGGGCAATGAATTGACTTCAGACTAGAGCCTTTACATCTAGCATCTCTTAATGCAAATTGTCAGAGTTATGTCCATTTTAAAACTTTCATACACTCAAATTGTGCCAAAACTGAAATATCTTAAGAGTTAGCCCCATGAAATGTCACCAGCATTTCACTATCAATATATCAACGACCAAATTAACGATAAGAACCCTTTGAGCCAGAACCAAGTCATCGTTTAGGCCAAACTAAGTCCCTTTATGGAACTAGTATGTAACAGGTAAACTATAAATATCCGATAAACCTTTTCAGAGATAGCTTATTCATGATATACTCTTATATATTTATTATTCATCATAAGCATTACAACATGAACTATAGGAAATGGACCCCCTCCCCTCCTTCCTTATGATGATATTGTCTCTAATCAAGTATGCATTTTAGTGAGAAAACAAAACAAAAACCAAGTCCCGCAATTTTGCTTGTTACAAAATTCCCCATCTTCACATCAAGTTGTTTATCTGTGAAAGTTTTATGCATATATATGCTTTATAGTGAAGAAATTTGCCAATACCTGTAACTCTGGATGAAATGGTCAGAACAAACATTTCCTTCTTAACGGTCATTTTCACATCAAGGTTGCCAATTTGTGAAAGTTTGAAGCAAAGCCCCCATTGGTGTATTAGGAGTTGGAAACATAAACATTGCGATACATATATAGGAGCGTAAAATGGTGATTACCATATCAAGCATGCTTATACAGACATTCTGTTTTCACTTCAAGGTAATTTAAAGTAAAACGTATTTTGACTGACCATCCGTTAGTTCGTCCATTGGTACATGTTAAGGCCAGCATTTCAGTTAGTTCAGTCGGTACACGTTCGCTTTCGGGCAGGACGTTGTGAGTTTGTTCGCTAGTCGGGTCATACAAAATACTTTCAAAATGGTACTAAGGTGGACTGGTTGGCCCGATGTCAGGTATATGTTACTGGGTATGGGTTGCAGTTTTCAATTCTATACACTATACACGTTAATGAATCAACGAATCAGAGTTGTTGTATCCAATTCTGTCTTTAATGCATCTATTAGCACAAGATGGCTAATAATATTTCATCGAGTACTGGTGATACATTTGGACAACAAAGACAGAGTAGTGAAAATATATTAAAACATTGAGTTATCAGCAAGTAATGCAGAGTTTAGTCAGGTGTGTTCTGGTTAAGGTTAAAAGAAGCTTCAGAATGGTGCATTGCACGACGTTCGTTTGGATTCATAAAATGTGATATTTAGTATAGATTTTCAAAAGCAACAAGCAATGACAAAACATGAGAGGGAACCTCCAAAACAAAGTTTAACAATATGTTATCCATTTGAAACATAATGGCTAAAGGAATTCAGGATATGCTAGACATAAGCAACAATAACACATTAGTAAGTCTTGCAGAAGAAATTGCCAAATTAACCTACCCTCATATGCAAAGTGTAAAGAAAATGTGAAAATTGAATTATATTAAAACCTTTGTAATAACCTTTAGGACAATCCCTTCAACCTCAGTCTGATGGGAATCATGTTGAAGAAGATTTTGCAGAACAATGATATGATAATATGTTTTCTGTAACTTATGTGTCAATGACCACGGTCAGAGAAAAAAAAAATTCAGAGAAAGGACACTGAGGGGTTTTGTTCACTTTTGAACTCAACTGTCCCTTGTTCTAATTTTAACAACATGTCATTCAGATGTGCCATTCCCCAGCCTACATATTAAAATCCTGATCATAAATAAAAAAAAAAAATTGATTTGTATTTTATTGTAACTGTATTGGATACCTCCGTGCGACAATGATATCACTAAAAGCATATATGTTAGATTGACACAGATGCCCATCAAGAATGACCCCATAGTTCATCTAGGAATATGTAGTTGTGTACGAACCAATACGGGTGATTTCTTTGAATGTTTGTTTGTTTGTGTTGATTAACAACCTTTTCTGCTCACTATGGGTTAATTGGACGCCCTAGAGAGAGGGGAGAGGATACAGAGAAACCCGGCCGCGATGCCCTACTCTTATTATCGACTGAGTTTCTCTGGTTCTTTTACATGCCCAGTGTACAGCACTGATACATCGGACCTCGGTTTATAGCCTCGTCCGAAGGACTTGGTCAGGCGGGGCATCGGACTAAGTCCTTCGGACGAGACTATAAACCGATGTCCGGTGTATCAGTTTATAGTCTCGTCCGAAGGATTCAAAATGAAATACACTATCCATATTCACTGAGTATTTTTGACACTATATGTACATTCAGTCACAGGAAAAGTATTAACACAACGAAAGGCCATATCCACATACATGTATCTTCATCAGACAGAAAGTTTGAGGATGTTTCAATCCTTACTTACAATACATATGTACGAATATTTAACTCTTTAAATTCAAAAGATAATGACAATAAAATAAATTTAGAGCTAAATACGGTCTAACTAACACGGTAAGCAACGAATACTAATGATAACACATATTCACACCCCGCCACAACCCATCTTACAGGTTACTAATTTATTTTGGGATAAAGTGGAAACTGGACCAATATATAAATAATGATCAGGTCCAAATGAAACTAGATTTTTTTTATACAAAAATTGATGTCCCCAACCCCCTGCGCGGACAATGTTTCCCATATACAATTTTCAAGTCCTATAACTCTGTAGAAAATCGTCAGGCCGGAACAGGAATAATATAAGCACAACTGGACATAGTGATGATCAATCCTATTAAGTTTCATGAAAATCCGACAAACCGCGAGGACAAAATTTCAATGTAAAACAAGATGTGTTTGTGAAAAACTATGCCCCGACCTTTGACCCCGAAGGATGACCTTGACCTTTGACCCATGGACTAGGGAGTTAAACGCGACACATCGTATTTGTGTGGTGAACATTTGTGCCAGGTTATTTCGAAATCCATTAACAGATAAAAGAAAAGTTATAGAAGGGACACGCAATTTGGGACGGGCGGATGTAAGGACGGACGGACGTTCTAACGGATTGAGTGTATGTGGCTATTCTTTTGTTCAAAATAGCCACACAAACTAAAATTAAGCCACATAAACCCGACGAGAACAAGATATATTTTGTTCTCATGTAATTATTTAGTCACATAAACAGGAATGGTTAGCGCGGACAGATGGACAGACGGACAATGCGATTACTATATACTATGTTGGAGGCATCAAAGACACGGATAAATTACAATCGGACAGACGAACGGACGGACGGAGGGGGGGGGGGGGCAGCAGACATACGGATGGACAGACAGACGGACGCCACGCACAAAAAAAATATGTCTCCCCAGTATACCGGGGGAGACATAACTAGCAGGTGCATTGCTTACTAAAAAAATAAGAATATCTAGTTTTAAGCAAACTTGTAGATTAGAAAACTTGCGTCTATAAGTGGACCGACAGGCAGACGGATGAATGGACGGACAGATAGAGGGACTGACATATAGGGTGGACAGATGGAAGGACAGTAAGCATAACAATCTGATTCAAGTATATCATCATAATTTCGTTGTTGGGGTATGATACCAAATGTTGTAAATCTGTAATCGTTAGCTTTACATTTCATTGATAATTTTGTCTCGAAATGAGAATATTGTATAGCATGATATAAAACGCAAAAAAACATATAGAAAGCTACCATCGATGCAATGCTATCACATATTTCCTAACTCTATAGATGTATATGCTGTAAAAATCACAATGAGAATTATTCCCCTGAGATGGTACCGACCAACCCTACTGGCTCATCGACTAATGCTAGTTTAAGGCTCAGCATGAATTTCCTTGCCCAAAATAACGTTCAAGTTTTAGAATTACCTACATACAGTGTCGATTTGAATCCTATAGAGTATTTATGGGGAAAAAGAAGCATATATGTATACTGTATGTGTGTGTATAATTGTGTGTGCGTGCATGTGTTTGTATGTATGTGTGCGCATGTCTGCATGTGTGTGTATATTCATTTGTGTGCACGTGCATGCATGTGTTTGTGTGCGAGCATGTGTGTTTGTATTGGAGGTGATATAAAATGAACAGTGGCACACTACTGCATTGTGTAACATACAACTAATATATATAAAGTATATATAACTTCAAAATATAATAATTTCATAATCTCATTTGGTTTTAAAAAATGGAAGGTGTCTCTCTCTCTCTGCCTCTCTGTGTATGTGTCTGTGTGTGTGTGTGTCTTCTCTGTCTGTCTGTCTCTATCTCTCTGTCTGTCTGCCTGTATGTCTGTCTGTCTGTCTGTCTGTCGGTCGGTCGGTCGGTCGGTCGGTCGGTGTCGGTCGGTCGGTCGGTCGGTCGGTCGGTCGGTCTCTGTCTGTCTGTCTCTCTATCCGCCCCTCTCTCTCTCTCCCTCTGCTTAATATGAAACTAAAATATGTTACTACATCAGCCCAGTTGTATTTACTAATAGTGTGATGAGAAATAAGGCACGCTAATGATAGCTACATGCATTGGATAGTTTCTCACAGTCCTAGCATGTGCACTGGCATTTAATTGTCCCCAGCCTACTGGTATTTTACAGTAGTTCTTATCCAGCTATGAACTTTATAATGTCTACTAAAATTTGGATCTGGTGCCATTATAACTACTCCTGATTCCATCAAGCTTTTAGAAACTATTGACAGACAATCAAACAGCTTGGATCCTGATGAGACGCCGAGTTACTCGGCGTCTCATCTGGACCCAAGCTGTTTGTAAATGCGAATCAGAGCACGGATAGCAGAATTCGGGTTAACTTTGAAAATGTCAAAACCATTACAAGAGGAGGGAAATTATTCCTGCAGTTTTCCACATGTATAGCATTACCTGACACTGCCGTCCAAAATGTCTACTAACCTCACTCTACACTGCCCGTATATGTCTGAATCCAGCATGTATGAGTCGTCTGATCAGGGCCTGTTATGTTTGTTTATAGGATATCTACAGTTCATGACATACACACAATTTCCATTGTTTATAATGCCATTGTTAAAAGTCTGCTAATAAACCATTCTTGATATAATCATACAGTAAAATCCCTCTAAAGCGACCACTGTGACGAGACGTTAAAGTTTTTAAAAGCAGGTGGTTGCTTAATGCAGGACGAAAGGAATGCAGAAAGCTCCTGCAAGGAACTTTCTGCATTACTTTTGTCCTGCATTAAGCTACCACCTGCCTCTGGACCCAGAATTATATCTCATTTTGATGGTCGCATTAGAGGGGGTTTTACTGTACATTCATAAAAAGTTTTAACATGAATCATAAATGTGACATTTGTGTTGAAAAATGACTATGAAGCGTAACAGAATATGCGGTATACATGTCTGTGCTACGTAGATACTACTTTGATTGATTTGATGATGCCAATAGTTTGTTCATGAATATTCATCGTGTAAAGTCTGAAATGATATGTTTTCTGGTTCTTCTTTTCAGGTTCCACAGTGTCCGTAGCTCGCGCTGTACTATACATGTCTCTGGGAATGTCACGAATTCACGATAGTCACTACAGGACCAGAGCCATGGTAACACTTTGCCTGTATAGCGGAAATCTGCATATTTATTTGACGATGCCGAGATACGTATTGATTCCGGAGAAACACATCCAATTATGGTAATCGGGTCAACAGCAAAGGATAGGACAAATGACCGAGCATTTGTAACATAGTCTATAGAAGTCAGCAATCGTGCTATCGTGCTATCCGTATTTTCTGTTGTAAACAGTTTGGATCCAGATCAGACGTCAAGCATAGTCAACGAACATTAAAAAATAAGGTCAAGTGCTGGGTCTTTAGGACAGTTGGGTAGTTTAATGCTGATGGAAAGTAATGCATTAACCTAGCCCTTTCCCTGTCGAATATTCATGTAAGGAACAATGCCATTAAATATGTATTACCCCAATTTGTATAATGGCATATGGAAACAGGATATTTTTGTATTGGTAGAAACTGTGGAGTGGGGTCTGTTATAATTTCATAGGTAAACAGAGCAGACCCTGATCAGACGGCACATATAGGAGCCGTCTGAACTGGGTTTCCTCTGTTTGCAAAGGAGTGAAAAGGCATTTATTAATAGATATGAAACAAATGGTTAAGCAACCATCTGCTTTTTAGCTCGTCTGTTTCGAAGAAATCACGAGCTATTGTCGTAACTCCGGCGTGCGCGTCGTCGTTGTCGTCCGAAATCTTAACATTGACCATAACTTCTTTAATTTTTCATTTACAACCTTCATTTTTGGTATGCATGTTCATCTTGACAATGACGACAGACAGGCGTTGGCACCCGCTTGCGATGCTCTTGTTTACGATTCCTATGTCTAATTAATATAGTTTCTATTGTGTTATAGTGTAATATGGACAACACCTCGCTGATCAAGATCAATAGAATGTTAACCCTTTACCTAGTTAAAATAGCTTTATTTGCAAACAGGGTAGACACAGATCAGACATATGACCCGTCTTCTTAGGGTCTGCTGTGTTTGCTATGAAATAATGAAATCATATAAACCAGATTCTATAGTTTCGTTCAAAGCAAAAAAAACAAATCCTGTTTCCATATACCACCATAAAAGATCAGTGAATAGATATTCATGACGTCAGTATGTCTGCCATGAATATTCACGAGTTAACCACTTCGCTGCCGTTACAAAGCAGTCAATTGCCATACAATGGGTGGTATATGCTTAGAAGGGTTGAGTACAGTAAACTTCTCTATAACGGCGACTTAATTGTATTAATGATTTGGTATTTAGGGCAGGTGACCGCTTAAAGCAATGTGAAAGTAAAACAAAACGCTCCAATAGGAGCGTTCTGTTTTACTTTCACTTTGCTTTAATCCAGCCACATACCTTTAACACAAACTAGTTGATGTAATTTAGTGGCCGTTATAGAGAGATTTTAGTGTACACTCTTCTATGTCTTGGACATATAACAGAACTGGTCGTGTTAGACAGTGTTCAGATCACAATTCGTTACCCGAATAGCGAAATGCGGACTGATAACTGGACACCACCTTAACTCTTACAACGCTGAGTTTTCAAGTGGACTATTCCAAAATTCAAACAGGTCAAGCTTAAGGTGAATATTTATGGGATATTTCTAAAGAGTAACATGACAAACAGTTTAGATCTTGATTAGAGGGCTCCTCTAGGAGCCCTCTCATCTGGGTCTACACTGTTTGCAAAGTACAGTAATGGCTCTTTCCCCGCATTTTAAGTATTAATGCTGCCAAATTTGAACATAGATGTGCAGACAAAATATTCATAATAAGAATAGAGACGGTTCCTTAGCTGAGGAATGATAGGAGTGCCGTTTGACCTAGTTCATAGACAAGCACATCCTTGTTAGACGCTTCTATGTTGTCCTTGACCAGTTGTATCGAAAATCAATCTAATATGATACATAACTCAAGAACGAAATAGATCAATATGCCAGCTAGCAATCACTAGTTCATATTGCATTCACCATTTCCCTGTTGAGTATAAAAATAATGACTTCATGAATATTCAGCAGCTAGGTTAACCATTCTCTTGATATTCACTTCAATATACCCACCTGTAAATAGTGAAGACCCTGATGAGACAGCTCCTGCAGGAGCTGTCTCATCAGGGTCTGCACTATTTACAAGTTGATTGTGCAACCAGTACACTACTCAGCAGTGATTGCATAGAGAATTATTTGTAGACAGTGAAAATATATGTAATTAAACAACAGGACATGGGTAAAGGAGAGGAAATGTATTTTAAAATTCAGCAAGAGAAGGGTTAAGTTCGTAAGCAAACGGAACTGACTCTGATCAGACAGCTCCTACGGGAGCCGTCTATTTTGGGTCTACCCTGTTTGCAAAAGCGGGAAACATGCTTATACGAATGAAATTGATAAGTAACTGTTAATATACAAATAATGTCTACTGCTTTAGCTCTTAACGTTCTTTCATTTCTCAAAAACAGTGTCAGTTTGTCAATCAGTTTCAGCTTGTCAAACAGTGTCAGCTTGTCAAAAAGTGTCAGTTGGTCAAAGAGTGTCATCTTGTCAAAGAGTGTCAGTTGGTCAAACAGTGTCATCTGGCCAAACAGTGTCAGCTTCTCAAACAGTGTCATCTTCTCAAACAGAGGGAGATAGAGAGAGAGAGAGAGAGAGGTGTTCCGTCTGCAGGATAAACCAGTAGAAAATACTATTCGCTTTCTAATCTGAATACTTTACAGGTTTACAGCTTAATGGAGGTCTAAAGTAATGCTGAAAGCTCCTGTTGCTTTCCTCATTGCTTTCAACCCGCATTAAGCTGCCACAGGTGTTTCTAGATATGCGAAGTAATACATTTTAGAACAATTCGGCATTTTAAACTTTGAGTTAAACTTCGAGTTATCCCGAAGTTCGAGTAATACGTGTTCGAGATATCGAAGCCCAACTGTAGCTTTAATATAATGGTGGACGATAATACACAGACAGAAAAATTGCAACCAGTACTGAAATATACCCAGCACAATATATACCATTTCCCTCAAATAGAGGATTACCCTTGTAAACAGAGCAGACACAGAATATACAGCTCAGCCTTGTCGCCAGTACAGTTAAACCTCTCTATAACGGACACTTAATTGTGTTAATTAGTTGGCATTTAGGGCAGGTGGCTGCGTAAAGCAAGGTGAAAGTAAAACAGAACGCTCCTATAGGAGCGTTCTGTTTTACTTTCACCTTGCTTTAAGCAACCACCTGTCCTCAACACAAAATACTTGATATAATTCAGTGGTCGTTATAGAGATGTTTTACTGTACTGAAATACATGCATACCTATTAAAGGTTTCCCTCTTGTAGACAGCATTTGCCTTTTTTGCAAACAGAGTAGATCCAGATCAGACAGTTCGATATTGCTTATGGAATAATATAGATAGTTCAGTAAGTGGTGATAAAGGATCCACAGTAGTACGATTTTTTTCTAAAACCATTTTGCTCATCCATAATTATACTATGTGCAACCTATGAAGGCATACCTTTTTAGGGTTGAATTATTAAGGTCAAGGTCATAAATCAAGGTCAAAGGTCGAAATTGGTGGGTATAATGTTTCACAAACACATCTTGTTGCTTATCTGATCATACAGTTTTTTGTCGAAGCCAAACATTCCCTTGAAACATTTATAAGATTAACCATTTCGTTGATGTAAGCGCATTTTGACACATCTGCGAACAGAGTAGACCCAGATCATACGGCTCCTATAGGAGCCGTCTGATCAGGTTCTGCTCTGTTTGTTTATGGTGTAATATAGATCTGATTATACAGCTTCTGCCTGAGCCAAATTGTCATGTGTTCATATGTCATTATAAAAAATAATCTTATTAATATTCGTGACGTCATTATTTCATACATGAATATTCATCAAGGTAAGGGTTAAGTTAATGATTTATTATGAAATAAGTCATGCATGAAGGCACATTACGGATACGATTACACCCTAAGCTGTTACAATATTCACCTATTCCCGTGTGTCAAAAAGATTGGATCCTGATGAGACGCCGAGTTACTCGGCGTCTCATCTGGATCCAAGATGTTTGTAAATACGGGTTAGGATGCGCTGAGCAGGCAGAGGGTATGTTGTTTTACTACCGGTAACACGTGTGGGTAATCATATTGAGATCAGTCTGCCGTTCTAATTACGATCTGATTGTGATTTACAACAGCTTTGATCATACATTAGTTTCATCATTTAACCCTTTCCCTTATGTAAGTGCATTTTTACGCATCTGCAAACAGAGTAGACCCAGATCAGACGGCTCCTATAGGAGTATGGTGTAATATAGATCTGATTCTACAGCGTCTGTCTGAGGCAAAATGGCCTGCGTTCATATGACATTATAAAAAGATAATCTTATTAATATTCCCGACGTCAATATTTCTTACATGAAAATACAACAAGGAAAGGGTTAAACTTGATAGTTTTAAACCCTTTTATTGCCATATAATATAAGGAAACCCTCCCTGTATGAATCTTATTTTGGAACCTATCCATTGTTCATGACGAGGGGCCATAACACACCAAACAAGACATTTGCTCGTATAAACCATTGCCAGTGATGGGTTCAATCAACAGTGTAGACCATGATCAGATGGCTAAAAAATGAGCCCTCTGATCTGGGTCTACACTGTTTGCCTATTTCATTTGTAAGGGGCAATGGGCACTGCTGGGTTTAAATCTACCTGACTGCCTGTCAATAGTTTCTAAAAATCTTGAAATATTCGGAAATAAAATATATAGAATATTAAACCCTTATAATGCGGGGCACGAGTCACTAATGTACTTTGCAAACAGTGTAGACCAGGAAAAGAGAGGGATCCTAGAGGAGCCCTCTCACCAGGGTATACACAATTTGTCATGTTACATCTTTCTTTAAATATCCCTAAATATACGCCATCCATAAGCTTTGACCTGTTTGAATTTTGAAATAGTCCATTTGAAAATTCAGCGTTGTAAGTGTTAACCAATTCCCTCATATTTATGCCTTTTGTCGACTCTGTAAAAGTCATTTTTTAAACCATTGTGATAAATAGAGCATTTGCTCCATAGTGCTTCACAATGGTTTCAAAGCTACAAAATTCTTAAATTTACCTTTTTGCTAGTAAATGCTCCTTTTCGGTAGATTTATGCAGAGAGGTTGTGTCTAGAAAAATACCTTTGAGGTAATGGGTTAATATTATGTCAATGGTGTTACGGGTTGCTCTATGAAAACTGGAGTCTTATTGTAATATATCCAACACAGGGGGCCATTTCGTGGGTCTACATGGTCTAAAAAGTCAATAAAAATTATTGGGTCGA
Organism: Azorinus chamasolen; assembly: GCA_963576725.1. Lineage (NCBI taxonomy): Eukaryota > Metazoa > Mollusca > Bivalvia > Cardiida > Solecurtidae > Azorinus > Azorinus chamasolen. The sequence goes on along the minus strand of OY755242.1, from coordinate 47,195,581 downwards.
TTTAGTGTTATACTAAATCGACCCAATAATTTTTTTTGACTTTTTAGACCATGTAGACCCACGAAATGGCCCCCTGTGATATCCAATATGTGGAGAACGCAAACAGTGTTGACACAAATAAGTCGCCGTTTAGAAACATTATGAACAATCCGGGTCAACGCGGTTTACCACGCAACAGCGGCTACAGCTACTGTAACTTACTGCTATCTGCACAAGCAGTGTGAACACTGGTCACTCGTCGCTTCTCAATTGCAAAGAATAAAAATATTCCTTAAGGTTTTAAATAACTTTTAAATAACAGTTACCCCGCTAATAAACAAGAAATATCTTTAAAAAAGATATTTAGCGGCATTTAAATATTGACATAATGTACACAACAATAATGGTATTAAATATCTGCCATATTAAATTCAATGTTTGGAGATTTTATAGAAGAGGGAACTATATCTATGAAGGTTTGTTATTATTATACTAGCAGACGTGCAACGGAAATGACTTAAACAAAGGGTAGATCTACTATTTTATTCAATATACTTTATGGTTGTGTCTTTTTGTTAGTGAATTCGGAGGCGATGCTATTTAAATATACATGTACTGCAATGAGTTGGAGCCTGGGTCTGACTGCATATTTTGTTTTAGGCGATTATAATGTTTAAAAAGAATTAATGAACGTGGAGTAGAAGAACAATTATTGAAAATTTTCAAATAACTTTTATAGGAAATCACTATTAAAATGTACATGAAATGTAAAACAACGACAACAGCACTGCTAAGATGTCTTTGGATGACCGCCGGAAAATGTCAGAAGCACGTTTGGAGTACTATGAATAAATCATTGCACGTAAGAATTAATTCATATTTTTGAAGCCTGTATACTTATATTGATATGAAGATGAAGATAACAACTTGAATACACTTTAAAGCATATAGAATGTATTTTTTGTTTGTGCAGCGTAGCCTAGATCAACACATTAATTGACTTGTGTGCATCATCATTAGTGACATTATTAACCGAATCTATTTCTAAAACAAAATAAAGGTAGCAACCTCAACCTTCTTCAACGATCTAAAATCCAAGGTGATAGGAGCCGTAGCAATCACCTTCAGTAAGTAGTTTTACAGAGAGCCAACAACCCCGAGCCTCGGTGCTGTGCTGTGCTCGGGGATAGTAAGTAATACTATAAATGCCACTACTTTAATATATTAAGCAACCTTTCCTCTTTATTTAATATTTCCTATGATTATTGCCAGTGGATTATGGTGGTTTCGTCAAACTACCGGTTCGTTTGATTTTATGATCAAATGTGGTATTAAAATTGATAGCGAATTGGTAATAAAAGTTAGTTTGGTAGTGGTTTCGTCAAACTGGTAATAATTTTCATCAATTATAACCATGAGGTGCTAAGAACGATAATTGATTTGGAACTGGTATAAACTGTGGCACCAGTTTGTTGGTATTTTAATAATTATTATTTATTTATTGTAAATAATTCTAACATTATTTATTTGTGAGAATTTATCATACGTATATTTAATTGTTTTTGATATTATTATTAAAGATATTTTATTTATACCTTTTTCATTCAAATCTTAAATGATGAAGCAAAGACCTATGATAACATGTTATAGGTCTTTGGATGAAGATGATGAAGATATTACTATTGTTGTTGTTACTTGAAATGATGATGATGATGCCCAAAACCTGAGATGTTGGAAAGGCTATTTAACCCTTTAAACTCTAGTAACGCTTTCCAGCCATTCTTGAATAAATGATACAACAAAATTTGTTAAAAAAAAAGTTTCTAATATTTGTGTTACGTTTTCATTTTCCACTATGATAGCCTTCAAACCTTGTGTGTGTAAAATTTGACCCACACCACCCAGAAGTAACGCACTCAGAGGTCCGTTATGGTATGTAGGTGAGATTATACAATATAAAAGATTACCAGAATGACTTACACAACCTGTGTGTGTATGTGCTTATTTAAAAGTCACCATATCTTCTGATAACATTGGAGACTTGGAAAATGTGTAAATTTTAATGGTCATTTTATTATGGTAGTTTTTAAACATACAAGCAATAACAAGGTGTTTGAAACAGGAACCATTTTATTTGTATGTTTAACTTACGTTACAAATAAAAAATATGAAACTGACATCATCAATACAGTGAGTACTTCTGTCCGTTGATATGTCATATACAATTGAAGCAAAACACAACGATTATAATATGCGAAACTGTCAGTTGCTAGATCTTGATTTTTGCCGATTTTCGTTACGTAGGTTAGAAAAATATGTTGTTGTTTTTTATTAACATATCAAACTTATTTCACTTTTCATAACAGAATAAAACATAGGTTTCAACTTGGAACGCAAGGAACTGGGGAGCTAACAAGTTTTGTCACACTTCTAGTAATTGAAGCCCTGCATTGAAAATGCAGTAGCCCTATAGTAATCACATTTTCTGTCCCTCCGTCCGTCCGTCCTCCAACACTTTTACATGTAATGTGACGCGATAACTCAAACAGTACTTCACATATTGATTTCATACATGTATTAAGGCCATATGCTTAGTATCGTCGGAGGAAGACGTCTATAGTTTTGGGGTTGGATCAGATCACTATGTATAGAGTTATCTTCCCTTGATTAATAAAAAATACCATCAACTTTTGTCAACACTTGATGCAATATCTCAAACTGTACTTCACATATTGGTTTCATATTAAGGTCATATGCTTAGTATCATCAGCGGAAGACACCTTTACTTGTTGGGTTGAACCAATCACTATGTCTAGATTTATCTGCCGGTTATTCATAAACATGCCATCAACTTTTGTCAGCATTTTTATGTGACGCTATAACTCAAACAGTGATTCGCATATTGGTTTCATATATTAAGGGCCTTTTCTTAGTATCACAAGAGGAAGACGCCTATAGTTTTTAGGTTGAATCAGATCACTGTGTCTAGAGTTATCTGCCCTTGATTCATCCAAAAAGCCATAAACTTTTGTCAACACTTCTTATGTGACATGGTAACTCACAGTACTTTGCCTATTTGGTTCATATTAAGGGCATATGCTTAGTATTATGAGAGGAAAACACTTGTCTACAGTTTTTTGGGTAGAATGAGATCACCATGTCCAGAGTTGTCTGACCTTGATTTATCAGAATGCCACATTAAACAAAAGATAATCTGCAGGGCCCTCTCTTAGTCGGTTTTCTAGTAACATATCAAATAAGCGTCAGTTTCTTTAAATAAACACTTAAGCCAAGTAGCGTACTGCATCTTGGACTTTTTCATGATACTCAAAATTACCTTCCTTTTGCAAATGTGTATGAACAACAAAGAACTGAATACAAGTGTGAGCTTGGTGCCCCTTAACAGTTTTAAACCCCGTTCTAAGGCGGTACTTCCACCCCACCCCTATTGTTTGTTTGTTTTGTCTTTGTGCGTCTCTTTGTATTTGCTGTGCTTTCTTGTGGTGCTGTTCGGGAAGCTATTTATTTTGTATGTGGTGTTTCCTGCTTGACTCATATTTGTACATACATAATAATATACCAATTTAACTGCATGTATATACACACATACACCAAGACAAGCATAAATTCTTATTTGTCTTTACTAACAGTTGGGTATGGCAAGTTTTGCCTGGTCTCAAATGCAACAATCACAACAGAAAAGTTAGAGGCAAATAAGTTCAATAGAGCCCTCCTAAATAGACATTCTAGGAGCAGGCCTGGGTATACAAACGTGCGTTCATGTGGTTGGAAAAAATCCAAGAATTCAAGGTGCCCAAAACACATTAAAACTTAATGCCCAAATAAGGTAAAGTCCTAGATCTAGACATTCTTAGACTTTTCAAATCAAGTTTTCTTACATTGATCCGTTCCATTTGCGCTCTGTGTCTATATACATATACTTTTTAAACTATTGTTTTTGATGATGTAATTATTGTTCAGATCTCAGGGACTTTTTATAGTCAGTTTGATCTCGAAGTATTTCGTTTGGAAACAAACTAAGTTTTCAACCGTTATGCAGGTTATCGTGACCTTATTGCCAGTTGTACACAGTGTGTGTCGGTCTGTGATCAGGATCCTAGATGTTTGACAATTTTAAAATAAAACTTTGCAAAGCATAGACTTATTGAATATACATAATTCAATACACAATACACAAAAGATTGAGCAGGTGAACATTTTAAATTGAACATGGTACGTTCGAATGCATAGTTGTCCTAGTCCTAGCACAAATGCTGGATCCTACCTCTAAGTTTCATCGAAATGCATACTATTGACACTAGGACTGTATGTTAATATAGCATAATGCTTTGAAAAGTCAATAGCAAGTTTCAAGAGGCAGGCTTATGTTTTCCAGTTTGTTTGCTTTAAAGTATATTTAGAGAAAAGAATATAAAAAATATAAAGAACATGAATAACAAAACTATATTTTTTCCTATTTGGTTTTGACGGGATTCGAACCAAGACCATGGGGCTTCATAGTCGCAGGCTTTTCCCCTCCGTCACAGTTTGGGTCCCAATATAGAAGGGTTACATGTACATGGTTCTATTTATACGCTACAAAGGTGTGAAAAGCAACAATGACTTGTGAACGTACATACTTAATATGAAAATTATACAGTTGACAGCGCTACATAATTATCATCGTCCTGGTAGCATAGTGGATATGTCGTAGGCTTCCTGTGCTAAGGGTCGAGGGTTCAAATCCCAGTGAAGTGTATTTTGTTTGGTTATTATTTTTCCCTCAGTGTGAGACATCGAATTTAAAAATCTTATCTTATTGCATGAGAAATATTCCTTTCAACGTTAATAATTTATTCCGGGTGATAAATGTAGAGTTTTTTTTCTGTATAATGATATCATTAATGGAGATATAAAGCAAATGGACTTTTCGGTGTCTTTGGGACAGTACTGGTGATATTTTTGTAGAAACATTAAATGTCGATCTGGGTTTGCAAATGCCGGTCCATTCGTTTTCCGCAATCAAAGGGGTAATTTTTAAACTCCGAGCTGTTTCAATAATAGTTACAATCAAGTATTAGACGGCTCCTGTAGGAACCTTCTGATCAGGGTCTGCTCTGTTTGCATATGAATATGGTTCTGTAATTTCTGTCATGGCTAATAATCCCTATGTCATGATGTCTGTATTTGTTTCAGGAATACATGTATTTATGGAGTCAAGTATTAAAGTATAATACTATTATGACAGTATTGTTTGTTACTGCAAAAAAAATGAATATTTAATTTTCAGATGATCAGTGCATATCCAGATTCCAGAGGAGCCCTCTGATCAGGGTCTGCACTCAAAACACGTATACACTTTCATACTGAATGGACTCTATTACTAGATACTGATGAACCAATGATGTCAGCATTCAAAGCGTTAATGCCTTTACATGGCGGAGAATGTGAATACGGAGAAATGGGATTCAATAGATACCGCAGTTTCACACCTTTAACTGCCTAAAGTAATTTTCGTATATAAAGTACCTGTGGTATGTTGGATTTCAAATGGCATATTGTCAATCCAGACGCCTCTGTTAAAACTGGTGTCTTTTTACAACAGAAGTCCGACATAAGGTCGTCGGATTCTGAAAACCCCATACCTTTCCTGTGGTATTTACAGAAGTCTGATATATGGTTGTCGGATTCTGAGTTAAATACCATTTTTGACTAGTCACTTGTATCCTATGCAAACAGAGAAGACCCAGGTAAGAAGGCTCACAGATGAGCCCTCTCATCAGGATCTGTACTGTTTGTCATGTTACACTTTTGTTTAGAAAAAACCCTAATATTCACCATAAGCTCATTTTAGATTGACTTGTTTCAATTTTGGAATAGTCCATTTGAAAATTCAGCGTTGTAATGGTTAGGTATAGGTAGACCAAAGGAACATAGCTAATTACCATAAGCATGGTGTTTTGAAATAACTACTAGGTCGTACGAATGACCCCAGGATTTTCATCACATTAACTGACTGTATCTGGATTTTGTACTTCGAGTTTGGCCATGTGTAGGGGCATTGTAAAAAGGCTGTATGCCAGTCTAGGCATTAACTAATGAAAACACAGTTTACTACAAAATACTAGTGGGTCATATGCAAATTACAATGTAACATAGTTTCTGATTGGTGGAAAACTAGAACAAGAATGAAAATAGACAGCTAGCCGCTGAAAAAAATCTTCTACAATTTTAGTCTTAGAGTAATTCTGTGTATTTTCGATTTGATCATTCTTATGAAAAACCGAGTGTCAGACAGTTTGGGTCCTTGTGAGGCGCGAAGTTACTCGGCGTCTCATCTTGATTGAAGCAAATGTCAGCCAGATCCCGGATAGCGAGCTAAGGATTAAGATTAACCCATTACCTGTTCCATATTTATGTAAGAAACTATGACATCATGAATATTAATTAGATTCATTTTTAAATAATGGCATATGAACACAGGTCATTTTGACTCAGTTTGGCTAGAAAGTGTAGAATCAGATCTATATTATACCATAAGCACACAATGCAGAGCCTGATAAGACGGTTCCTATAGGAGCCGTCTGATCTGGGTCTACTCTGTTTGCAAATGCGTCTATATGAGGGAAAGGGTTAACAGAACAAAATATGTTTAAGCATTTACATGAAATATGAGTAATGAACAATTAAAATGCCACGTGACAACATATTGGATTTTGATTGGATCATGGAACTGTATGAAAAGATTTTAGCCCATTCCCTGTTGAATATTCATGTGAGAAAAAATGATATCATGAACATGTTTTTGCTGAATTTTAAAATAGGATTTGTACAGATGATAGTTTGGTATTAATAGAAACTGTAGAGTGAGGTCTGATATTATTTCATAAGCAGAGCAGACCCTAATGAGATGGCACTGTAGGAGCCGTCTGATCTAGGTATGCTCTGTTTACAGACGATTGAATGAAACAATACATGTACAGTAAAATCCCTACAAGCCGGAATGTTAGCAGAGAATAATTCAGATATATTTAGCCAGGTGACTGCTTAATGCAGGATGGAAGTCATGCAGAAAGCTCCTTTGGATGACTTTCATCCTGCATTCAGCTGTCACCTGTCTTAAACGCCCGGTTTAGAGGGGATGTACTGCCGTTGATGTTGTATTATATTCAATTATGCATTGCCTGTAATACGTTTGTTCATTCATTCAACTAGGGGTTGTTGTTAATCATCTACAATATGACCAGGAAGGGCGGTTAAAATTTAGCCCGCTGATCAGATTGCACGAAAGAAAAAAAATCGTGATAAGCTTTGTAAACAGAATGGTTTCAGATCCTATGCAATTTAATTTGGTATCTTCAAGATCTTTGATAACCTTATACAGTAAAACTTCCCTAATGCGACTCTGGGTGCTAGATGCAGGTAGTAGTTTAACGCAGGACAGATATAATTCTGGGTGCTAGATGCAGGTGGTAGCTTGATGCCGGACAAAAGTAATGCAGAAAGCTCCTCTGAGAGCTTTCTGCATTACTTTTGTCATGCATTAAGCAACCACCAGCTTATAGAGACATCCATGTTTATTCATTAAATGATCGCATTAGAGGGTTTCTACTGTATTTCTCTTTCACCACCGAAGTGGCCGGAAAGCGACTCACAGGACTTAATTGCAATGGTCAAATATTTGCCTAATAATGCAAACAGTTTGAATCCAGATGAGACGCCGATTAACTCGGTGTCTCATCAGGGTCCAAACTATTTGACACATCACTTACAATATAGCCTACGTTTCAGAGAAACTTAAAGCAGACGACGTTGATTGCTGACGTATATGATTTGATTTGGCGCCAAAAGAGTTCATTATTTGACGTTATGACTAATGTTTTACAAGCAATTATTTATTGTATTGATTGTAGTCTTTTGTACGAGGCCTATACCGGAAATGGAAGCACTTCAGGAAACATCGAACAATTGGGTTATTTTAGAAACTAAGATAAAAACGTGCCGGAAGAAATGTTTCATACAATAAGGAAAAAAATTCCACATGCTGTATACATTAGAAGACTATAAACAAAAACAATAAGAATTATTAACTATTCGATTATAAATTGAGAATGGCGACAGAACATTACACCTGCTGTAAGATTCATAACTGTTTTTAAATGTTAACCCTTCGCTTGCTAATCGCGTCATAATACCTACCTGTAAATAGTGAAGACCCAGATGAGACAGCTCCTGCAGGAGCTGTCTCATCAGGGTCTACACTATTTACAAGTTGATTGTGCAAGCAGTGCACTCCACAGCAGTGATTTCACATCGAAATACTTGTACACAGTGAGGATATAATGTAATTACACAGCAGGGCATGGGTAAAGAAGGAGAAACGTATTTCAAAATTCAGCAAGAGAAGGGTTAAAATAGACAATTAGGAAGTCTATTATTGATAAGATAGACGTGGAGCACTTTTCACGACACCGTAATTATCGAAAGTTCTAAATACGACACTCGCTACTGCAGATCGTATATGGTATAGCACGCAGCAATGAACCTCTCTCGCTACTTTAACCAATAGCCCACTACCTTAACCAATATCATACTTCCTTAACCAATACCCCGCTACCTTAACCATTGACCTAGAACCTTAACATATATCCCACTACCTTAATCAAAATCCTACTTCCTTAACCAATGCCCCGCTATCAGATCAGTTTTCTTAATGCATTTAATAGATATGGTTTTGTAGTTTCTACTAGGATAAAAATTTACATAGACTATACATATCAGTTGGAAGATTCTGTCCGTAGATTATTCATGAGGTCAAGAAAACTTCAAAGAAATACTGAAAAGGGAAATGAGTTCAGTTAATCGTTAACTTACACCCAGTTGTTATACTACTGTTTTGTATATTGTAAGTTTTACAATTTAATATATTAAGATAAAAAAAATCTTGTTTTATGCTTCTGTTTCTTCCTTTAAAAATCCGTCCAACATAACCCTTCGCTTGCTAATCGCGTCAATATACCTACCTGTAAATAGTGAAGACCCAGATGAGACAGCTCCTGCAGGAGCTGTCTCATCAGGGTCTGCACTATTTACAAGTTGATTGTGCAGCCAGTGCACTCCACAGCAGTGGTTGCACAGCGCAATACTTGTACACAGTGAAGATATATGTAATTATACAACAGGGCATGGGTAAAGAAGGGGAAATGTATTTTAAAATTCAGCAAGCGAAGGGATAACACCGTATTACCAATACCAAATTTCATATGATACATTTCTACTACACATCATATGAATTTATGTTTTTAAGTGTTGCTGTACTTTCACTTTTATCTTTAACTATGGTCTTTAGCTTTTGCTGAGTTTATAAAATGTTAATTGTCCATGTATTTCGTACTTATTTTGAAATACATATTCAGTTTACAATATTTTCTATTTTCCTTGAAAGTCACCTTCGGTCCAATAACTTTGACGCTTCTTGTTGATATTGCTTTACCTTGTTAAACAAGGGAAGAAACTGTTGCAATTTTATTTTTACGACGATAATAGAGTTACTTTGCCTGAAACCACATGCGCGTTTATAAAAGTAAACAAGTACCCGTTAAGACCCAAAATGAATGCTGCGATTGCTCCTGAAATCGCAGCATTCGATTCTTAAAGTTTGCGAAATGTTGCATAAAACTGTAACGATTACTTTTAACTGAGTGCATTTAGCAACCGTTAGCCATTTTTAAGGACCGAAATCATATGATTTCAGGAGTACTCAAATTACTCGGCTTTTTCATCTGTATGCAAACTGTTTTCGCATATGTGAGTTAGATCAATGTAAGCAGGTGATCAAATCGCGATATCAGATGGAGTATTTGCTTGATGAATAGTTTTCACGACAGATAAAATAACATGGATATCCATGTGAGAAAAAAATGACATTTTGAATATTAATAAGATTTTTTTTTTTATAATTGCACATGAATGCAGGAATATTTTACCAGGGCAGAAACTATAGAATCATATCTCTATTATTTCAGAAGGAAACAGGGCAGACACGTTGAGAAAACGTCTATACGATATAGTAAAACCCACTAAACATGACGTTAAAATTAGTATAAATATCGGTCTTGGAAATCGGCGGCAGCTGAATGCAGTGTGAAAGTCATGCAGAACGCTCCTCTAGGAGCTTTCTGCATGACTTTTACCCTGCATTAAGATGCCACCTGCCCAAAAATATCTAAATTCTTCTCTACTAGAATTCCGGTTTAGAAGGGTTTTATTGTACATGTAGTTTTGTCTACCAAAATGCAATCAGGGTGCCAAACAGTTTGGATCCTGATGAGACGCCGAGTTACTCAGCGTCTCATCTGGATCCAAACTGTTTGCATAGGTATTCACTCATCCGCCAATAGCAGGCTAAAGGTTAATATACATGAAGTCATTAAATATTGTATATGTAAATGGTTAAGTCTGTTTGAAAGGACTCTTTATCTTAGCAAACAGTGTAGGTTTAGATTGTCCGCCATGCACACGCGAAATGGTGTGACAGTTTAGAGTCTATCCTGTTTATTGGATTTGATAATTATAGAATAAAGTTATATGTATGTGCCATATCATATGGTACTGGCGTTTCGTTTAAAACAACTCTTGCTGGTTATTAGCAGTTTAAGAGGTGATTCTCTCCCTTTAATTGTTTTCGCTAAAGTGTTAGTTTTGGAAATATTAACAGAGTCACAAAAGCGAAAACCACTACTACTACTACTACTACTACTACTACTACTACTACTACTACTACTACTACTACTACTACTACTACAACTACTACTACTACTACTACTACTATTACTACTACTACTACTACAACTACTACAACAACTACTACTACTACTACTACTACTACTACTAATATATTACTACACTACTACTACTACTACTACTACTACTACTACTACTACTACTACTACTACTACTACTACTACTACTACTACTACTACTGCTACTACTACTACTACTACTACAACACTACTACCACTACTACTACTACTACACTACTACTACTACTACTACTACTACTACTACTACTACTACTATTACACTACTACTACTACTACTACTACACTACTACTACTACTACTACTACTACTACTACTACTACTACTACTACTACTACACTACTACTACTATTACACTTCTACTACTACTACACTACTACTACTACTACTACTACTACTACTACTACTACTACTACTACTACTACTACACTACTACTACTACTACTACTACTACTACTACTACTACTACTACTACTACACTACTACTATTGCTACTAAAACTAACTATACTTCTTCCTCCTTCACTATTGCTACTACTACTACTTGCAGTCTTTCCTTAAAATTCTGTTCGCCAATTTTCAGTGTTTTGAATCACATGTTTGGCTTCCGTTTCTCTTCTCAAAGTTTTCTTTACTTCTATTTAAACACAAGACCGGGATATAAAACGAATTATGTCCCCGAGATATCTGGCTACTTATTTGAACATAAACTGTCAGCAACCCTTTGAACAATTTTGCAATTTAAGTGTACCAAATAAAAGCGCCTTACGTTTAAACTGCTGGCTGTGGGTACGTTTGATTTGCAATCACGTTTGATCCAAACAAAATGCCGAGTCACTCGGCATCGCAGCAGGACCGAATTGTTTGACACTTTGGTTATTTATTTGAAAAGTTAATGCAAAAAGTCTACTTTAAAAATATTAATTAAGATGGATATTTCTATGGACCGAAATATTGATCAGCCAGGAACTGGTGAAATGTTGCTAATACACCTAGCATTAGCTTAGATGTGATAAGTACAAATGACAATATATCGAGATAAGTAAATTGATTCAAAACTTCAGTATATACAGGAAACGAATCTACTGCCATTACAAACATTGAAGGCCCATATCAGAAGGTTCATGTAGGAGCTCTCAGATCAAGATCAGGGTACATACTACACGTACGGTAAAACCTCTATATAACGGTCACTAAATTGTGTTAATTAGTTGGTATTTATGGCAGGTGGCTGTTTAAAGCAAGGTGAGAGTAAAACAGAACGCTCCTATAGGAGCGTTCTGTTTTACTTTCACTTTGCTTTAATCAACCACCTGCCTTTAACACAAAATACTTGATGTACTTTAGTTATAGAGATATTTTACTGTATTTGACATGCGGAATCAACTAACAAACATTAGACTTTTATGCTGAATGGACCCTGGTGGGCTAGCCTTGAATAAATCTGATGAAAGTATATAATGTAGCGGATCACAGTTGTATCAGACTTTTAATTCTTTTAACCATGAGAAAGGATACTGCGGGCCTCTTTTATACGGAAAAGAAATTGGGAATTAAAAGGGATTTGTTTATATACAGAGAGGTGTTTAACCCTTACTCCATGAATATCAATTTAACCCATTCCCTCATAGGCTATTTTTAGATTCAGTGGCTGTTATAGAGAGGTTTTACTCTATGTGTTAACCTTATTTTCTGCTACACATTTTGTTTCTGATACGACCAAAATAGCTTACAAGATCACAGCTACTGTATCTACATTATAAATAGTTAAAAACAAACACACGTTTGAACGGGTACGTGAACCTTATTGTGTGGCAACCCATTATATAAGTCATTTTCAAACAGTGTAGACCCATATTAAAGGGCTCCCGGGAGAGCCCTTTGATCAGGGTATGCAGTTTGTTATAAAAATAATTTTCGTCAGCAACAGATTTTGATACAGCATTTTGTTTAATTAATATTCAGAAAGTGAGGAGACAGATTTAACCCTTTCCCTTATGTAAGAGCACATTTTTGACGCATCTGCAAACAGAGTAGACCCAGATCAGACGGCTCCTTTAGGAGCCGTCTGATCAGGGTCTGCTCTGTTTGCTTATGGTATAATATAGATCTGATTCTACAGTTTCTGCCTGAGCCAAAATGTCCTGTGTTCATATGCCATTATACATTTAATAATCTAATTAATATTCATGACGTCATTATTACTCACATGAATATACATGTACAACAGGGAAATGATTAATTATTCAGCAGATTGGGAGTAACACTAGGATGAGAATTGTTATCTCGGGCACACAGCGGATAAATATTGTGAATATAGATTTAAGTACTGTGTCATTGTAAGACTTAATGGTAAGACTAAGTAAACAAGTTGATTTGACCTTTAGCGTACCAAATAAATTGCCTACTGTAAATATAGCCGTCTGTTTCTCGTTGTTAACCATATGTTTGTCTACATTTCATTTTACAAATCACGAACATACGTGTTTTCTCATCTACGGACAGATGTTTTAAACGTTATTGCCCTATAATCGTAACGAACTAAAAACTAAACGATCTGGGCTTCCGTTTATCAGTGCTCAGTGGTAAACATATCGTATTGTTTTCGAAGGCAATCTATGACTGCGACAAAAGATTGCACTCATTCGTGTATTTTATCATGTTTCTTCGTTCGTACTCGATGGTTCATAAAGGTTGGTCCACAGATCTCAAATGTACATTCTAGTCGCATCTGGAGAGAGTGTACTATACCTTTTCAAACAGTGCTGATCCTATGATCCAGATTTTGACGTTGAGTGTTCGGCGTCTGATCAGTACAGTAAACCCCTCTAAACCGGAATTCTAGTAGAGAAGAACTTATATAGGGCAGGTGGCTGCTTAATGCAGAGTGAAAGCCATGCAGAAAGCTCCTTGAGGAGCTTTCTGCATGGCTTTCACTCTGCATTAAGCTACCACCTGTCTCCAAGACCGATCTTTATACTATATTTGTCGTCCGGTATAGAGAGGTTTTACTGTATTTAAATTTGGAAATGACTAGGGTCAAATATATCTCTATACGAAACATACAAATGTACCATACCATACATACCAAAGGAATTGGTAACAAAATTTGAAGTAATAAAATCGATATATATTGTATTATACATTAGAATCTGTCTTAAGTGTCCATCACATAACATCACGCCTACACATACCCCCAATGTAATGAGGGAGTGTAGTAATCGCAAAGAAGAAGAAAAAGCGGTCTAATTATTGGTCTGTAAGGCAGGTGGTTAGGTAGCTTAACGCAGGTCAAACATAACGCAAAAAGCCCTGCATTAAGCAACCACCTGCTATTTAATAATTTCCCCGTTCAATATTCATGTAAGAAATTATGAAATCATTAATATTTATTAGCTGAAGTTTTATCATTTTAAAGTTCCAAGGATTTAGTTACTTTGACAAAAGCTGTAAAATCAGACCTATATCATGTCAATATCGAACAGAGCAGCTCCTGATTAGACGGCTGCTATAGGAGACGTCTGATCTGGGTCTATTATGTATGCAGATGCGTGAAAATGAAGGAAAGTGTTAAGACTCATATGCTCAATAAATGGTTTGCTGCTTAGAGCAGGTTCTACAGAGTTGACCCTAATTAGACGGTTCCAATAGGAGCCGTCTAATCTGGGTCTACTCTGTTTGCAAATTCGTGAAAACACGTTTATTTGAAGAAAAGGCTTAACCAAACCACTAGGTGGACACTCGAAGAAGTTTTATTGTATTTCCGTTATGTTTTAACCCTTCGCTTTCTGTTCACGTCAATATACCTACCTGTAAATAGTGAAGACCCAGATGAGACAGCTCCTGCAGGAGCTGTCTCATCAGGGTCTGTACTATTTACAAGTTGATTGTGCAACCAGTTCACTCCACAGAAGTGATTGCACAGCGAAATACCTGTACATGTACACAGTGAAGATATGTGTATACAACAGGACATGGTTAAAGAAGGAGAACTGTATTTTAAAATTCAGCAAGAGAAGGGTTAAAGCCCAGTGTTTATTTGTAAAGAAATCGCCATAGAGATGTTCTAGATAGTCTTTTCACCCCAAAATTAATTGATAAGTATACGATCGAAAGAGATATAACTTTATCTATCCGATTTCCAATTGTATCGATGACCATTAGTTGACATTGCTTGTTTCTTACTTTTTATTCGTGTTTTGTTTTTTAAGAAACTGAAGACAATAACTTTGAAAATCAAGCAGATGACAGTTGTATGCGATTTTTTGCGTACATCTGTATATAGTATCAGTTTTTCACACTTAATGAATATCTGTTAGTTGTTGAAATGTTAAGCGGATTTCATGTGGGCCAGTAATGAATGGTGTTTGGACAAGAGATAAACTGTCACCTAATGTTTAACACAGGTAAGGACATGTGAGGTATGCACTGGAACACTGTGTTAGAACGGCACGGTTGATCGTCGATATTGAACCGAGGTTTTGTTTCAATACTCGTTCTTGAGGATAGCGGTTCATTAGATAAACGGCGTTTGTGATTGATTGGATCTACTATTAAAATGGTATGGCTGATATTTTTGTATAATCTATGATTAAACATTTAAGTTTTACGCATGTGTTTGTATATCTTTCGCTTTAATATGAAGCTTCAGCGTACTGTTTGATTTATACTAGGAATCTGCATCTATGTATACCGGAGTCATTCTAAATTGACCACTCAGTGAATATATAGAGGTGTCTTTAACCCATTTCCCTCATATTGACGCCTTTTGACGCCTCTGCAAAAGTCACCAGTTGAAACCATTGTGATAAATAGAGCATTTGCTCCTATAGGAGCAAATGCTCTATTTATCACAATGGTTTCAAACTACAAAAATTCTAACATTTTCCTTTTCTCTAGTTACTGCTCCTTTTCATTCAAAGAGGTTGGATCTAAAATAGCCTATGAGGTAATGGGTTAAAAGCAGGTGACTGCTAAATGTGTGGAGGAAATTATGCAGAAAGCTCCTTTAGGAGCTTTCTGCATAGCTTCCGCCACGCTTTAAACTATCAGCTGTCTCTACAACCCCAAAATTAGGACTCGCTTTAATGGTCGCACCAGGGCTGGTTTACAATGCTTAAATACTTGTCTGTTCCTTTTGTTTCTACTACCAAATTTAAACCTTAACTGAAATAAGTTATTCAAGTCTTTAATTGTTGACGATTTGTGAGTGTTCGCGTGAACCATCTATATTGGTGTGTAGATTACCCGTGTTAACATTTGTACAGCCTTGATGTGCAAGTCCGCTTTTATGGAAACGCGGTTGAGTGTTTGACTAGGAATCTCGAGGTCTGGAGTTCGATTCTCACATCCAACGGACATATTTTCTCTCAGAGAAACGGGAGTTACATTTTTGCACACAACCTTGGACCGTGTCTGTTTGTGCTTCGTATCCGCAGAAATTCGGGGCGAATCTCAACTTGATGGAGCAGTATGTTACAATGTGTAGTTTAACTGAATCAACGCTTGTACAGCATTGCCATGCAAGCCAGCTTTCATGGAGATACGGTAGAGTTTGACTAGTAGTTTTTTCACGAGCTCGAACCCCACACCCAACATGCCTATTTTCTCTCAGAGAAACCCCGATTACACAAACAACGCAGAGCAATACATACATGTTATGGCTCGACTTCGCTGGCGAATATGCACGAATATGTTGTTTGCACGTCGTCTTCAAGCATATTCGTGTCTTGCAAGGCCGGTGCAGTGAAGTAGACTCGGTCGCAAAGGCTGCAGACATATGTCAAATCTGGATTGGGTGTGGTGGCGTCGAGGGTCTTCCTTTTGGACGTGGAATTGTCAATCGATCCTGACAATAGAATGTAGAATGATGTAGAATGCAGTGTTCGTAGTATGTACTGGTCATACCCTTACCCCGGGGTCATCTGCCATGGCTAGCAAGCTGGGGTTGGTAACAGCGAGGTCCCCGAGTCACAGGTGTTACACCAGAGTGTTCTTGTTTTAGATGAATTACCCTACAAGGCTTACCAGCTTCACATGTAAGTATATACGAACAAATGTCTTAAACTTTTTTCAGTGTTCGTGTGAACCATACTTTGGCGTGTTGCAAAGTATAGTATCTTCAATTGTCATCTACAGTATACTTGTCCTCAGTGGCCATTCAGTTATTTAACACAGGCGTCTTAATAAGAAAATACTAGCTTAATGCAGGGTAAAAGTTATGCAGAAAACTACTATAGGAGCTTTTTGCATTACTTTTGACCTGCATTAAGCTACCACCTGTCTTACAGACACACAATTAGACATCTTTTAAGACAGGTTATGCTGTATCCGAGAAAATGTGCCATGACCCTTTGTGAGTGTTCGCGTGAATCATACTGTAGAGTATTGAAACCAACATACAGCAGTATCACCGATGTTCGCATACAGATACGTATATAAAACACAAGGTATCTTAATCCTCTGTCACACAAAATAAACGGAAAAGGTGTTTTGGTTTGTGCTCCGTTTGTTATCGAATTATATAGACCTCGTTCTACAATTTCTGCCATGGCCAAACACTCTGTTGTCATATGCTTTTGATATAAACCCTTTCCCTTGATTAAGCGCATTTGACGCATCTGCAAACAGAGTAGATCCAGACCAGGGTCTGCTCTGTTTGCTTATGGCGTAACATAGATCTGATTCTACAGCTTCTGTCTGAGGCAACATGTGCTGTGTTCATATACATTATAAAAACTAATCTTATTAATATTCATGACGTCATTATTTCTTACATGAATATGCAACAGGGAAAGGGTTAAAGCTGTTACTATTGGTTAAATGACATTTAATGAGGTAAAGAGTTAACCCATTCCCTGATGAATATTTATGTAAGAAATAATGACACCATGAATATTTATTTTATAATGGCATGTGTGCACATGGATATTCGGTATTGATAGAGTCGGATGTGTTTCGAGTTCATGGGCAACCAGAACACACCCTGATGAGAGGGCTTGTACTGGAGTCGTCTGGTCTGCGTCTACTCTGTTTGAGGACAATGATTACCCATTACTTTGCTGTAAAATATGACGTCTGATTAACCTCTCCGGCGCCAAATTTCTAATTGTCGTCTGCAAACCAATTTTGTTAAAAAATTAGGTAAAATAAGGAAATGGGATAAATAAATGCAAATTTCAAAGGAATAAAGCACATATATAGAAATAGAGTTTGAGACAAAGAGTGAAGTCCCTGAATAGACGCCGCCTTGAAAAGGCGGTGTCTGATCTGGGACTGCACAATTTGTCGTGGTGCATTTATGCGACATTGGCGGTGAAAGGATTAAACTCCGATATTTTGCAATCCGAATCATTACTCTTTCATCCTAGTTGTTTAACCCTTTCCTCCATGAATATTCATGTAAGAAATATCGATGTCATAAATAGATTGATTAGATTAACTTGTTATAGTAGCACATGGACACATGAGCTTTTGGCCATGGCAGAAACTGTAAAATCATATCTATATTATTATACCCCCACAAACAGAGTTTGAGGGGGTTATACTGGAATCAGCCTGTCGGTTGGTCGGTTGGTCGGTCGGTCGGTCGGTCGGTCGGGTGGTCGGTCGTCGGTCGGTCTGTCTGCAAACTCTTGTACTTTCAACTCCTCCTTCAGTTTCAACCTGATTCATTTGATACTTGGCATAAATGTTACCCAGGTGTAGTAGATGTGCAAGACACAACTTTCAGGTCTCTGTGACCTTAACCTTCACCTTTGGTCCTGAGATTGGTCTTGAAATTGGCAGGCAAAATCTTGTACTTTGAACTCCTCCTTCACTTTCAACCTGATTCACTTGATACTTGGCATAAATGTTACTCAGGAGTAGTAGATGTGTAAGACACACATTTCAGGTCTCTGTGACCTTGACCTTTGGCCTTGAAATTGGTCTTGAAATTGGCAGGCAAAATATTGTACTTTGAACTCCTCCTTTACTTTCAACCTGATTCACTTGATACTTGGCATAAATGTTACTCAGGAGTAGTAGATGTGCAAGACACACATTTCAGGTCTCTGTGACCTTGACCTTAACCTTTGTCCTTGAAATTGGTCTTGAAATTGGCAGGCAAAATCTTGTACTTTGAACTCCTCCTTCAATTTCAACCTGATTCACTTGATACTTGGCATAAATGTTACTCAGGAGTAGTATATGTGCAAGACACAAATTTCAGGTCTCTGTGACCTTGACCTTGACATTTGTCCTTGAAATTGGTCTTGCAATTGGCAGGCAAAATCTTGTATTTTGAACTCCTCCTTCACTTTCAACCTGATTCACTTGATACTTTGCATAAATGTTACTCAGGAGTAGTAGATGTGCAAGACACAAATTTCAAATCTCTGTGATCTTGACCTTTGGCCTTGAAATTGGTCTTAAAATTGGCAGGCAAAATCTTGTACGGCGAACTCCTCCTTCACTTTCAACCTGATTCACTTGATACTTGGCATACATTTTAATCAGGAGTAGTAGATGTGCAAGACACACATTTCAAATCTCTGTGACCATGTGTTATTATATGTTCGGATTGCAGAGTGTCATATACCATTTTTAAGTCAT
This sequence comes from Azorinus chamasolen, assembly GCA_963576725.1. Lineage (NCBI taxonomy): Eukaryota > Metazoa > Mollusca > Bivalvia > Cardiida > Solecurtidae > Azorinus > Azorinus chamasolen. The sequence continues at coordinate 47,176,188 of OY755242.1, read as the reverse complement.
TTTGACATTGGCTTACACCTTTGACCTTATTGTAAAACCTTATTGAAAACGTCTGCAGAGTGTGACAGAGTGCTGTATAGTGTGGGTATTTATCACCTTTAGTGATAGCAGTTCTAGTTTCATACTGCAAAACTGTTTTATTTTCTTATTATGTTTTGAAGCAAAGCATATATTTAGTAATACATGCTGTTCTTCAAAACATAATAAGAAAAATAAACTCATCAGCGAAAAAGTTAACCATTTACTGCAAAGATACGTCTATTTATGCCTTTGTCGACAGAGTAGATCCAGCTCAGATGCTCCTCTGAGAGCCGTCTGGTGAGGGTCTATAATTATGTTTATGAAATAAGATAGGTCTAATTTGACAGTTTCTGTGTTCTGATGTCATTATTAAAAATCAGCTAATAAATACACACGATGTCGTTACCTTTTAGAAGAATATTCACGGATTAAATGTACAGTAACCCCCCCCCCCCCCCTTAATTCGACCACTTAATGAACAAACATGACTGTCTTCATAAGCAAGTGGTTGCTTAATGCAGGACGAAAGTTATAGGAGCTTTCTGCATAACTTTCGTCCTGCATTAAGCTACCACCTGCCTTTGCCACTGTGAATTATGGCCCTTTTTGGTGGTCGCATTAGAGGGTTTTTACTGTAATTCCATTGGTCTCAGATTCATTATAACGAGCCAGGTTTCTCCAGAGTACACGTGTTTGTTCTGTTTTCAGGAGTCACGGACCATCACCGATGATGAGATACTTGGTAAGGAGAAATGTTTCTACTAGAAAAGGTCTTACACGTCTAATTATCCTTTCCTTCATACAAACGCATTTTCACACCTTTGCAAACAGAGTAGACCAATATCAAACGGTTCCTGGAGGAGTCGTCCGATCAGGGTCTATTCTGTTTGGTAATGTACTCATGTAGATATGATTCTACAAATTTATGCAAAAGCTGAAACGAAATCATGTATTCATCTACATGTACTATTATATAAAAAAATAATCAGCTGATTGATATTCATGACGTCAATATTTCTTACATGAATATTTAACAGGGAAAGGGTCAATGTCATATTGACGTGCCCGTTAACCACTATTCTATTCAGCGCGACCTGGCTAGCAAACAGCTTTAGATTAGACGAGACGCTGCGTAACTTGGCACCTCATATTAGATTCACAGCTGTTTGACATTTTGTAAATGGATTCTCAAAAGTTGTACCATTTCCCTTATGTAAGCGCATTTTGACGCATCTGCAAACAGAGTAGACCCAGATCAGACGGCTCCTATAGGAGCCGTCTGATCAGGGTCTGCTCTGTTTGCTTATGGTGTAATATAGATAAGATTCTACAGCTTCTGCCTGAGTCAAAATTACCTGTGTTTACATGTATATGCAATTATAAAAATAATAATCTTATTAATATTCATGACGTCATTATTTCCTACATGAATATTTACCAGAGAAAGGTTTAAACGAATCGGAAATAAGGAAATCTACAACAGATCAGAATTTAAGCCTTTACTCCATAAATACGACACTTTCTTTTAAAAACGTTACCATAGTAACAAAGGGTTTAGATCCTGATGAGAGGCAGAGTTAGTCGGTGTCTCTGATCTGGAGCCAAACTGTTTGCACAGGTAATCAAAGATACGATGTCTGCAGCGGAAGAGTCAAGACAGGTTGTATTTGATACACATACAGTACAACCTCTCTATAACGGCCACTAAATTGTGTTAATCATTTGGTATTTAGGACAGGTGGCCGCTTAAAGCAAGATGAAAGTAAAACAGAACGATCCTATAGGAGCGTTCTGTTTTACTTTCACCTTGCTTTAAGCAGCCCCTTGCCTTTGACACAAAATACTTGATGTAATTTAGTGGCCGTTATAGAGAGATTTTACTGTACATATTGTTGTGTTCTAGTCATGGCCCTTACATACAGTAAAACCCCTGTAAATCGGACGCCCAATTTAGTATAAATATCGGTCTTGGGAGCAGACAGAAGATTAATGTAGGATGAAAGTCATGCGGAAAGCTCCTTTATAGGAGCTTTCGGCATGACGTTTACCATGCACTAAGCAGCCACCTTTCTATAAAAGTATCTACATATTCTTTACTAGAATTCCGGTTGAGAGAGGCTTCACTGTACTGCTGAACCTCGACATGTCGAACTCGGATAACTCGAACTTCGGGATAACTCGAGGAAAAGTTCAGTCCTTCCAAAATTTACAATAGAGAATTGTTCTACATTTTTTTTCATGGTCAAAAAAGGTTGTGTTCGTATGCAATTACATGTATATGTGTACACATTCGTTTAATTAAACAGTAAGCCACTTTATAAAAGTGGACGTCTATAAAGTATTTGGTTGTTTAATGCATGGTGAAAATAATGCAGAATGCTCCTATAGGAGTTTCCTACATTTAGATATCATCTGCCTGTACGACCAAAATGTATATCTATTTTACGTGGTCCATTTAGAGGAGTTTTACTGTGCTCATAACGTCATTACAGTTGATATTCGATATCTCGAACTCGGATAAATCGAACTTCTGTATAACTCGAACTAAAAGTTCGGTCCTTCCAAAACTTACAATTCAGAATTGCTATTGAATGCATCACTACGGATTTCTAGAAACCCAAATTTCGAATTGTCGTCTGCAAACCAATTTTGTTAAATCATTCAGTAAAATAAGGAAATGAGATAAATAAATGCAAATTTCAAATGAATAAAGCACATATATAGAAATAGAGTTTGAGACAAAAAGTGAAGTCCCTGATCAGACGCCGCATTGAAAAGGCGGCGTCTGATCTGGGACTGCACTATTTGTCGTGGTGCATTTATGCGACATCGGCGGTAAAAGGGTTAATACAGTAAATGGTTAAAGGAAAAAAGTTAACTTTTGTTTTGCAGAGGTGTTTGAGATGTTGGATGAGGATCGGTCCGACAAGCTGGAGATGTCTGAACTCGGACGCGCGTTCAATCTCCTGGGATTAGACTTCACGGCGGATGAGGTCACAAACATGTACAACAGTGACGGTACGCAAACATAATAACGTACCTACCATAGCCAATTTGCGCCCAATGGATTCTTCCATGTTTATATATTGGATAAGTCCATTTTTTATCTAAGGAATGCCTGGCCATAAATTTTCAATTTTGTTTTGTTTTATATTGAAGTTACTATCAGAAAACAGTGTAGACTCTGATCAGACACCGCATCATGCGGCGTCTGATCAGAGTCTACACTGTTTGCCTACGTCCCATATATGGGATCGTGGGCTCAAATGAGTTAAGTATTCAGACAGACACGCTTAGGTTAGTAGTGCAGACCCAGATCAAACAGCCCATAATGAAGCAGTTTCACTAGGGTCAGCACTATTTGAGACATTTAGTCAGTAAGCTCACATATTTCCACGCCACCACATTTTCAGAGAAAAAGGTGGTTCCCCATTCTTCTGAAAATCGAACTCACCCAAACTTTTATTCCTGACAATTCTGCAAATATGATAAAAAAATTGTCAATAAATTAATGTGCTAGATGAGCAAAAATGCATTAGGATACACAGACGGACTGACGGACGGACGAACGGACAGACTTACGGACGGACTGACGGATGGACGGGTAAAAAATTATATATGCACCCCGTGCAACATCGTTGTAATAACTGTTGTGATAACAACAGACACGATTTTTGTATTGCACTAAGCTAACACTTGTTTTATAAATCCAAACATATATTTCTTCGTAAAACAATTGTCGTATGCACTTTGTAAAACACATGTCGTATGCAGTCTATTAAAGAGGTGTCGTATGCAGACTGTAAAAGAACTGTCTTAATATGTAGTCTGTAAAACAGCTGCTGTGTGCAGTTTGTAAAATTTGTCGTATGCGGTAAAACAACTGTCGTATGCAGTAATACAGCTGTTGTATGCCAAAAAACAGCTGTTGTATGCAGCCTGTAAAACAGCTGTTGTATGCAGTTTGTAAAACAGCTGTAGTATACAGTCTTTAAAACAACTGTATTATGCAGTCAGTAAAAGAGCTGTCGCATGATAACTGAAAATCAAATACACCAACCAACAAACTGTCGTATGCAGTCTGTAAAATCGCGGTAATATGCATAGAAAACAGCTGTCGTATGCAGAAAACAACTGTCGTATACATAAAGAAATGTCGTATGCAGTCTGTAATGCAGCTGCCCTATGCAGTCTGTAAAAACAGTTGTCTTATGCAGTTTTGTATAGCAGCAGTTGTTTGCATAAAACAGCGGTCGTATGCAGTAAAGTAGCTGTCGTATGCATTCTGTAAAAAATGTCGTATACAGTCTGTAAAACAGCTGGCGCATGCAGTCTGTAAAATAACTGTCGTATGTATTCTGTAAATTAGCTGTCGTATGCGGTCTGTAAATGAGCTGTCGTATGCAGTCTGTAAATGAGCTGTCGTATGCAGTCTGTAAATGAGCTGTCGTATGCAGTCTGTAAATAACGGCCATATGTAGTCTGTAAATAACTTCCGTATGCAGTTTGTAAAATTTTTGTTGTATGCAATGGAACAGCTGTCGTATGCAGTAAAACAACTGTCGTATGCAGTAAAACAACTGTCGTATGCAGTAAAACAGCTGTCATATGCAGTAAAACAGCTGTCGTATGCAGTAAAACAGCTGTCGTATGCAGTCTCGAATACAGATGTTGTGTGAAATCTAGAAAACAAAACTATCGTATGCAAGTTTAAAAACACATGTCGAATGCAATCTAAATAAGAAAACACAGTTGTATGGAAACTGAAAGAAAACTCGTCCTATGCAATCTTTGTGCAATCTGAAAAACAAAACAACTATCGTATTCAGTAGTAAAACACGACTGCCATTTGCAATCTGAAAACAAATAAAAGCACTTTAGAGTGTACAGTAAAACCTCTCTATAACGGCCACTAGATTGTGTTAATTAGTTGGTATTTAGGGCAGGTTGCTGCTTAAAGCAAGGTGAAAGTAAAACAGAACGCTCCTATAGGAACGTTCTGTTTTACTTTCACCTTGCTTTAAGCAATCATCTGCCTTTACTACAACATACTTTGTGTAATTTAGTGGCCGTTATAGAGAGGTTTTACTGTATTTTGAAAACAATGCAAGTGTCGAATACAATCTTTTAAAAACGACTGACTTATGCAATCCGGAAACAAAACTCCACAAAGTATATTCAGTTAGATTTCCTTTTATTTCTTTTAAACCTATCTCTCATATAAACGTTTTTTACACCTTTGCAAACAGAATAGACCCAGATAAGACGACTCCAGGGACCTGCCTGTCTAGGAGCTGGCTAATCAGAGTATGCTTATGAAATCACAATAGATCTGACTCTACAGTTTCTACCAAAATCAAACATTCGTGTGTACATACATGATTATAAAACAGTTAATACATATCTATTTGTACATACAGTTGAACTTCGATATCTCTAAATCGGATATCTCGAATTTCGGGATAAATCGAACAAAAAGTTCACTCTCTCTAAAACTTACTATACAGAATTTCTCTGAAATGTATCGCTACATATATCTAGAAACGCATGTGACAGCTTAATGTAGGTCTAAAGTAATGCTGAATGCTCCTGTAGGAGCTTTCAGCATTACTTTAGACCTGTATTAAGCTGTGGCCTTGAGAAATGGTTCATAATATATATCGGATAACTCGAACTGCTGTTATATCGAACTACGCTTCTTTTCACGCCTTTGTAAACTAGGTAGAGTCACAACAGACGGCTTATGTAGGGCTGCTGTGTTTACTTAACCCTTCGCTTGCTATATTTTAAAATACAGTTCTCCTTCTTTACCCATGCCCTGTTGTATAATTACATATATCTTCACTGTGTACAAGTATTTCGCTGTGCAATCACTGCTGTGGAGTGCACTGGTTGCACAATCAACTTGTAAATAGTGCAGACCCTGATGAGACAGCTCCTGCAGGAGCTCTCATCTGGGTCTTCACACTATTTACAGGTACATGTATATTGACGTGAATAGCAAGCGAAGGGTTAATGTATAAAATAGACCTAGTTGTACAATTTCCACCAATACCAAACACCACGTGTACATATGCTACTATAATGTAATTAGCTAATGAATATTCATGATGCCAATACTTCTTACATAGATATTCAATAGGGAAAGGGCTAAGAAACTAAATATGGGTTGTAGCGGTGGTAGCGGTGTACGTCAAAATTAATACTGAAAGTTCCCAGAGGGGCTTATAAATACACTATATACTGTACTCCGTTGACACATCCGCCGCCAAATGTTGTCGTTTGCAATCTTTTGCAATTTCCTTTTTCTAATTCTTTTTTTTTTTGTTTTAAAAAACAACAACAGTCACATAACAAATAGTTTGGATCCTGATGAGACGCCGAGTAAACTGGTTGCATAAGTAATCACTTATTCGCTAAATTGGAACCGAAAGAATTAACCTTTAGCCTGCTGAACAAATTATTTTTACAGGAGTTTTCACCTACTGTATTTCCTAAATACAAGCTACATTCAATTTTTCTACCAAAAGTAAATCAGGATGTCAAACAGTTTGGATCCTGATGAGACGCCGAGTTACTCGGCGTCTCATCTGGATCCAAACTGTTTGCATAGATATTCACTCATCCGCCCATGGCAGGCTAAAGGTTAACGAACCCCAACCTTTGAATAAAAGAGCAGCTGAAACGTTAACTGCGAAATGTTTTATTGTACTTGCGCATGTTTGTTTCCAGATGACCCAGCGTCTCTCTCGTATGAGGAGTTCAAGCAATTCTTCAGGGAAAGAGTGGATACAATGGGCATAGACTTTCGTCAGCGGGTCGAGGACGCTTTCATGGAATTTGACGATACCGGGGAAGGTAATGCAGACCATATATGTGTCCGTTCGTCCGTCCGTTCGCTCTTCATCCACAAAATCATTAATCCATCCATCCATCTTTCAGTTGTTTCATCCATCCATCCATCCATCCATCCATCCATCCATCCATCCATCCATCCATCCATCCATCCATCCATCCATCCATCCATCCATCCATCCATCCATCCGTCCAACCATCCATCCATCCATCCATCCATCCATCCATCCATCCATCCGCCCGCCCGCCCGTCCGTTCGTCCGTCCGTCCGTCCATCCATCCATCCATCCATCCATCCATCCATCCATCCATCCATCCATCCATCCATCCATCCATCCATCCATCCATCCATCCATCCATCCATCCATCCATCCATCCATCCATCCATCCATCCACCCACCCATCCATTCATCCATCGAACCACGAAAATTGAAGGAGCTGACATGTTCTACATGTCAAAATAGCATTATTTCTCTATTTCATATGACTAGAAATTTCATTCAGTCGCCATGGAAATAATTATGTTTAAGTTGTACTTTTGAATCAATCTAGACTGGATTTTGCGTTTGCATTATATACACGCAGCCATACAAAAACGAACACCCCGTAACCCAATATCCTTACATTGACACCTTTTGACACCTCTGTAAAAGACACTTTGTGAAACCATTGTGATAAATAGAGTATTTGCTCCTGTGGAGCACATGCTCTATTTATCACGATGGTTTCAAAACTACACAATTCTGAAACTATCCTTTTCTCTAGTAAATGCTCCTTTTCGGTAGATTTATTGAAAGAGATTGGATCTAAAAATAGCCTATGAGGTAATGGATTAACGTTTCTTTTTTCATCTTCGTCTTTAGGAAAGATAACGCGCGAAAGATTGATGGATATATTGACTGGCATGGGAACCAGTCCACTGAGTGAGGATGAAGCAATAGACATGATAAATGACTGTGATAGAGATGGAAACGGTGTTTTCGATGCGAAAGGTAAGAAAAAACTGTGTTAACCATTTCGCTGCCAATGCCGGATCTGTGATTACCTATGCAAACAGTTTGGATCCAGATGAGACGCCGAGTAACTCGGCGTCTCATCAGGATCCAAACAGTTTGTTATTGTTGCTACATGTATGTTTTTGAAACAAAAATGAAGAAAATCAAAAAATGAAAATTTATAGCAGACGACAAAGTTAGCAGACGACAGAGTTTGGCAGCGAAAGGGTTTAACCATTTCACTGTTCAATATTCATGTAAGAAATAATGACGTCATGATTATTTATTAGCTGCATTTTCGGACAAAAACTGTAGAATGAGATTTATATCCTATCATAAGCAAACAGAGTGGTCAGATCAGTCCAACATGAGCCGTCTGATCTGGGTCTACTGTGTTTGCAAATGCGAGAATAAGGGTTTATATGAATTGTCTGACCAGAAAAAAATAAAAATAAAAACAAAACAAAACATTCAAACAAACAAAAACGGCTTTGGTCTTTGCAAAGAGTGTAACTCCGGATCAATCGTCGTGTTTATACGCCTTTCTATACGCCTTTGCGAACAGAGTAGACCCAGATCAGACGGCTCCAGTAGGAGCCGTCTGATCTGGGTCTGCTCTGTTTGCTTATGATATAGTATAGATATGATTCTACATCTTCTAAATATTCATGACATGTATATCAAATCAAAGTCTGGTTGAGAGATTCTAGTCCAAGCCCATGTTGATGCTAATTGTTTATATGGGGAAGAGGAGGGAATGCGTAGCATTTCTTGTGATCAAAAACAATTACATGCATATCTTCATTTCAGAACTGGCTGATGTATTGTGTGAGGTGATGGATAGACAAGTCCATGAATGAAACGATACGAACCGGAACCACATTATATAAATGACAGTATATACATGTACATTATTTACCTGTGACAATGAGTGGATAAGCCAGCTACAGAAATACATGTAGACTGTGTAGACTCAGTGTACTGCATCGTTTATCCATCTAAAGCGACCGCTGTATGAATTAACATTTTCCCTGATGAATATTCATGAAGGAAACAATGACGTCATGAATATTAATAAAATTATTTTTTATAATGGCATATGAACACATGACATTTTGGCCCAGACAGAAGCTGTAGAATCAGATCTATATTACACCATAAGCAAACAGAGCATACCCTGATCAGACGGCTCCTATAGGAGCCGTCTGGTCTTGGTCTACTCTGTTTGCAGATGCGTCAAAAATGCACTTATATAAGGGAAAAGGTTAAGCCTTTCCCTTATAAATATTTATTCATACATTTATTACTTCATGAATATTCATTGACAAAATTTTAAAAATGCAAACATTGAAAGGGAATTCTTGGCTAAGTAAAATGATATAGGACAAGATCTGCATAATTTCATAAGCAAACAGAGCAGACCCTAATCAGACGGTTCATATTGGAGCCGTCCGATCTGAGTTTCCTCTGTTTGTAAATGCATGAAAAGGAGTAAATATGAAAGCAGTCGTTGACATTGGTGTCTTTCATAACAAGTGGTTGCTTAAAACTTCTACACTAAATGAATATTTTCAATAAATTCATAAAACATGGTGTTTGTTGTTTTAAGTTATTTTTTATGAAAACTGACATTTTGAACTTATATCGAAAAGTTCCATCGTACTACTAAATAAACTTTAGTCAATTGCTATATTTGTTTTGTACAACAAATCATTATATGGCCTATTTCAAACAGTTATGAATGTCAAATGGCCTCCGTGGCCAAGTGATTATACATGTAGTCTTAAACCGGCAGTCACTTTAGCCCCTCACCACTGTGGTTAGAATCCCGACATTGACATATGGTTTTTGTATTCTTTGCGAAGCAATAGAATACAAAGGTGGTGTTCCACAGCCTAACCCATGGTACCCTCGCCGGCCTGACAAAATAGTGCAAATTACTGACCTGCATTCGATTGAAACAAAAGGTGTTTAATAACGTGGCATCCGGAACCAATCGTGGTATACTATATCTGACATGAAAATGCTTCGTACATGTAACATAAGCTTCGGCTTAGTATGTGCAAAAATCAGCAAAACTGACAAAATATAGCAATGTGTAAGAAGGGCGCACGGATATACAAATATCAGTCACATGAAGAAATCACGTGATCATAACATGAATGAAAGTACTCAATGAGTAAAGAAGCGCGAGTCAGATTACCTTATGCAAGCGATTATGTAATCACGCCCATAACTGCGAGTGGTCAGTGTGATAATAAGCATAGTGGGAAACGGTTGAAGTGCCAGCTGCAACTGTATCGTGTTAATGCATTCTCTTATAGATACGCAATTCCTTATTCGATATCAGATTGATACCATGCAAAGAATACTGCAGCGTCTACAACGCTTTGATTAATGTTAGGAAGATTTCCAGCTGGCTTCGATAGGTTGTTGGTACTACCCGGATGTACTGTGCACAAAACAAAGCAAGTTGTTCAATGCACGGAACACCTCCGCTAGGGGTTAACCTTCATTTGTAATTAGCTGGACGTGAGCCCAGTTGATTCTTCCATGCTTATATATTGGATTAGTCTATTTTTTTTATCTAAAGGGTTTCTGGCCTAAATTTTCAATTTCGGTTTGTTTTACATTGAAATTCCTATCAGCAAACAGTGTATACTCTGATCAGACGCCGCATTATGCGGCGTCTGATCAGAGTCTACACTGTTTGCCTATGTCCCATATATGGGATCGTGTGAGCAAATGGTTTAAAACTACGTAAAAACCTCGAGAAATTATAGAACTTGATTTGTTCTATTTACTTGCTATTTTAGAGAGCCAGTGGTATTTAATTACAGTTGATCTTTAATATCTTGAACCTCAAGGGACCATACAAATTAGTGAAATTACCCCGAGATAACAGAGGTTCCAGTCATTTGATTTCTAATATGAGCGATTTATCAAGTTCACAGCATAGTACAGGTCTAAAGTAATACTGTAAAAACCTCTCATAGCGGCCACTAAATTGTGTTAATTAGTTGGTATATTTAGAGCAGGTGACTGCTTAAAGCAAGGTGAAAGTAGAACAGAACGCTCCTATAGGAGCGTTCTGTTTTACTTTCATCTTGATTTAAGCAGCCATCTGCCTTTAACACAAACTACTTAATGTTATTTAGTGGCCGTTATAGAGAGGTTTTATTGTACTGAAAGTGAAAGTTCCTGGAGGTGTCTTGGACCTCTTCGTGACGACTCTAAAGGGTGGTCATAGTATAGGGTTTTGTTGAGAAATGACCAGTTTAGTATTTGAGTACGCACCTTTATCTGTAGCCCTGTATATCTGTGACACACTAATTGCGAATTTGTGACAGCCTATGTTTTAACCCATTCCCTCATACTGACGCCTTTTGACGCCTCTGTTAAAGTCACACCATGAAACCATAGTGATAAATACAGCATTTGCTCTATGTAAAAAAATGCTCTATTTATCACAATGGTTTAAAAACTACACAATTCTAAAAGTTTTCTTTTCTCCTTTTCGGTAGATTTATTTAAACAGACAGGATCTAAAAATTGTCTATGAGGGAATGGGTTAACCCTTTCCTCCATAAATACGTCTTGCTACGCCTCTGTAAAAATAATCTATTCAAACCATCGTTGTAAACAGAGCATTTGATCCTATAGGAGCAAATGCGCTATTTATCACAATGGTTTCAAAACTACACAATTCTAAAAGTTTTCTTTTCTGTAGTAAATTCTCCTTTTCGGTAGATTTATTCAAAGAGACAGGATCTAAAATAGGCTATGAGGGCTATGGGTTAAGGGCCATGTTCCCGATTATATACCGAGTTATTCTGGGTTTTAAAGACAGGGAGTTGCTTAAACCATTGCCTCACATTGACGACTTTTGTCGACCCTGTAGATATCACTTTGTGAAACCATTGTGATAAATAGAGCATTTACTCTTATAGGAGCAAATGCTCTATTTATCACAATGGTTTCAAACTACAAAATTCTAAAATTTTCCTTTTCTCTAGTTAAAGTTTCTTTTCAGTAGATTTATTCAAAAAGGTTGTATCTAAAATAGCCTATGAGGTAATTGGTTAACACAGGACGAAAATGATGCAAAAACTTCTGCAAGAGCTTTTCATATTATTGTTTTCCTGCATTAAGCAACAACCTGCTCATATCGACCTTCATATCGTTTATATAAGCAATCTGTATCTCTATTAAATAAAGATTGCTACCACAAGGGACGTAACTCGAATAAGACCATCTATAGATAAACCAAGAGTTAACTTCCGTTCTCTGCACTGACGTCACCTTTCTGACAGATAGTAACAATTTACTACAATCCATTAAAAGAGATTTGGTGCTGTCGACCTAGTTGACAATGAAGAATGGATTTGCCTTGATTAATAGCATTTTTGAATGACTGTTTTAAAATGGTAATTGAAAAAAAGAAACAAAAAACATCCCCCAAAGCTTTAAACCTTTACTTCAAAGATTCGCAGTTTAACGCATTTGCAAATAGAGTAGACCCAGATCAGACGGCTCCTGTAGGATCCGTCTGATCTGGGTCTGCTCTGTTTGCTTATGGAATAATTCAGTTCCTGCCATAGCTAAAACTTCCCGTTTTATATGCTATTATAAAAGTTCATCTAATACCATATTCATGACGTCATTATTTTCTTACATGAATATTAATTAAGTAAAGGGTTAAACAAGAAGTCAGTTCAGGATATGTCACAGAATGGAAAACTGTTATAGTAAATAGGGAAGATATTGTGTGTTCAACTCAATTCTTGAGACAATAGTTTGTGGATTAAGTACTTGATAAAGTACCAATTACATACTGAGGTAAATCTGGGTCTACACTGTGTGAAAAAAAACAACAACAAAACAAAAACAAAAAAACAACAACACCCAAACAATTGTGCTTTACGGGTTAATTCAGATCTGTCTATCATCCGGTGCAAGGTTGGTGCTTATGCAAAATTGTTATGATAGCATTGCTACTTTATTACAAATTGTATATATGTTTCTCTCTGTTGAGGGCCTCATGGAAGATTGGTTTTAACCAAATGAGTACTCTCGTTAAATAAAGTCTTTATTATTATTATTATATTATTATTATTATTATTATTATAAATCTTGCATGTAAAATGCAAACTGAAGGTTTGAATAAGAGATCAGTTTGTAAAAGTAATGCATCTTTCCATGTAAACAAAATGTAATAGAAAAGTAATCGGCGATTATCTAACTTTCTGAACAACTGCAATAGTTACAAATGCGATTGCTTTTACTCTTATGTCTGGTATAAGGTAATTATTGTTTAATTTTTTGAAATGTGGATTTTGTTTGGTCGCTAAATATGACACACGGGCACGTCCCCCACAGAAAATTTGATCGAGAATGATCAATACGAAATTTCTCTACAGCTCTATGCTTTAACCATATGGCGCGTATCGTTCTGCTAGGATCTGTATTTCATGCAACAAATCTCCCGTAATGTATTTGCACTTTAAACCCTTCCTTCATATAAACGTGTTTTCACGCACTTGCAAACATAGTAGACACAGATCAGACGGCTCCTATTGGAGCCGTCTGATTAGGGTCTGCTCTGTTTGCTAATGAAATTTAATAGATATGTTTCTTTACTTTCTATAGTGACTACAATGGTCCACCTTCCATATTTCATTTTAATTAGTTTGAAAATGAATATTCAGTAGGTATTGAACTTTGGAATAAACATAGAATAGGGAAAGGGTTAACACTCTCAACAGTGAACTATCAAATTGGCTATTCCTAAATTCAAACAGGTCAAGGTTACTGTGAATAATGAGGCAATTTGACTCATTATCTCCTATTGACACCTTTTTGCGCCTCTGTAAAACTCATTTATTGAAACAATTGTGATAAATAGAGCATTTGCTCCTATGGAGCAAATGCTCTATTTAGTTTCAAAACTGGGCAGTTTTGAAATTCTCCTTTTCTATAGTTAATGTTCCCTTTCGGTAGATTTATTCAAAGAGTTTGTGTCTAAAAATAGTCTAAGGGAGAATGAGTTAAATGAAATAAAATGTAACATGAATAACAGTGCAGACTCTGGTGAGGTTACTCCTGTAGAGCCGTCTGAGCAGGGTCTGCACTTATTGCTTACGGAGTGATATAGGTATGATTCTATTATTTCTACGGTGGCCAAAACTTCCCGTGCCCGTGTGCCATTGTAAAAACTAATCGAATTAATATTTATGATGTCATTATTTCTTGTATAAATATTCACGGCGTAAAAGGGTTAAATCGTGACATATGATATCAATTTATACGAAAGGAGAATCAACTGACCCCAAGGAGGTCTATATATGTGACGGTATTGTGTGACGCAAAATGCAATTCATATGGTGGCGAGTATGTTTGGTACAATGCCCCTAAGGTTGTGGTACATGCTTGTGGGAGGCTGGTTCACAGTATGATGCAGTGACGGCATTCACTTAATTCAGTTACGGCAATTACTTGACCGATTCCCTGTTGAATATTTATGTAAGAAATAATGACATCGTGAATATTAATTAGATTAATTGTGACCAAGAATATGTGGTCATGACCAAAAGCTGTAGGTCCATATCTATATTATAAGCAAACAGAGCAGACCCTGATCAGACGGCTCCTGCAGGAGCCGTCTGATCTGGGTCTACTCTGTTTGCAAAGGCGATAAAAGGCGTTTATATAACGGAAATCGTTAACCGAGACCATGCTTAGTTCGATCTGAATGGCATTTGAGAACAGACAATATACTAGGCATGTCATCTAGCTTTAATTCATATGATAGTCGGGCAATATTGTCTCAAACAATTCTAGAGATCAGGGGATCGGTACACATATTGCTTTGCTTGCAAGACAGTGAATATTCCTTATCCCACTATGAAAAATAATGTCTTCTTTAACAAGGATCTGTTCAGTTTTGAATTCCTCCGATTAGATACAGCTTTTTTTTTTTATATAAACTATTGATCGAGTATCATGACACAAACCTTTTGAGAAGGTATTTATCAAGTCTCATTTTACAGCTTGGATCCTGATGAGACGCCGAGTTACTCGGCGTCTCATCTGGATCCAAGCTGTTTGCAGATGCGACCGATGCCTCGGTCAGCAGAATCAGGGTAAGCGTGGTAACCACTACATATTTTCAATAGCAACATAAAACGTGGTAGTTGTTATGCCCAATCATTATAGTGAAAATTGTCAATTTGAACTTACATCGAAAAATGTCCCTGTGATACAAAAAACCCGTTTTCACTGATTCTTATATTTATTTGTTGTAGATCTACAACAAAATATCATCGGCCTATGTCAAACATTTACAAAACAAAAACGCAACACGAATAAAAACCAATACACTGGCGAATGACATCACACACGTGGCAGTGCTGTCTTCGTCAAAGTTTATTCGGTTGGTTTTCTTGCGATATACTTCTTTTCAGCAAATAAATAAATTATTTATGCACAGTTTAGGCATTTTAAAACGCGCTGCACGTAGAGACTAGCACTTTAGCAAGCTGTTTGCATATGCGGCCAATTCTGCGGTTAGCGAGAGCAGGGTTAATAGCCGGCTATAAGCACGCTAAGTATGTAGATAAAAATAGACCATGTAAATTACCATTGTCCTGACTGTCACACGCAGCCTCGCTAAGTGATGTTTTATGGGATTCTGACAGCTTTAGATAATTTTTTTCACGACCGTTGGTATAGCAAAGAACGCGTGCAGGCACTAAACGACTGCGATGTGACAGGCAAGGAAATGTTAACAGTTTGTATTTAGATTAGTAGTCCAGTCACACAATCTCTATACTGATTCTATTTCGCCTTGTATAAAATAACCTAGAATTGTGTCTCCTATTGGCGGTCGCTTTAGGGGTGGGGTGGGGATGGGGGAAGTTACTCTAGTTTATTTTGACTTCTACACAACACATTTTAAGTTACTGTTCTTTTCACTGGCTTTTGAAGTTTTACATTTTTTTTTTATTTCAGGTCAGATTGCATTCGATCGCATCGTTTTTTAAACTCTCATGCTACATATCCGTCTTGTTCATGGGTACCAAGGTAACCATGCCGAAATACAATGCTATTTCCACTGGGGGCCAACTACGTGTTATCATCAAAAGTTTTGCTACGACAATTTATATGGGTATTTTAGACCAGTTGTTTTCTCACGAAGCCAGTGAATATATTAGGAAATGTTTTCCAACGAAACTACCTTCGTAGAAACACACTTATATTATAATACCTATAAAAATGCTCGTAGCAAAACATTGATAATAATACGTAGTTGGCCCCCAGTGATTTCAATCAGTTCTTCCGTACAAATGACCGTCGAATGTAGGGCCCAGCGGACTTGTTTTGTACAATAGAGATGAATTGTATATAGATTATGATAAAAAAAATGGCATGGCTCATGTATTACGTCAACTTTCTAAGAGCTACGCTGATCATTGTAGAAAACGCTCCACCAGATGCCATTCGTCCGCCATTTGCAATTTGAACTTAAGATGTTTAGAATGAGTAAATATTGAGTTTAGGAACGGAATCCATTTTTAAAGATGGGTTCAAGAGAATCTCGAACACATAGTTCCTAAAAGGATGACACAACTGATCTAAATTCGACCTCAATCTGGTAAGAAATGAAAACAATATTGATTAAAAAAACACAGAAATTGTCAACCAGTGCATGTAAAGAGAAGGATATCATAAGTGTGTTGCTTTCCATCCAGTTCTTATTCAAAATGTAGCGATATATGGATTTATTTACTTTTCTGAAATAAAATATCTTTAAATCAAAATAATTCCCCAAAGCAAACACAGACGTTTACGTATTTCTTGCCCAGACCTGATCCATATATGAGTAAAATCTCGATAACCCGATCTCTCAAACATGATTGTGTTATTACTGGTCTGTAAGACAGGTTTCAGTTTAATACAGGGTGAAAGTCATACAGAAAGCTCCTAGAGGAGCTTTCTGCATGACTTTCACCTTGCATTAAGCAGCCATCTGCCTAAAAAACAATTAAATTCTTCTTTACTAAAAAGTCGAGTTAGCGAGATTTAACTGTATGAAAAAACTCGTCGGCAATGTATGATAGACATTTTATTATCCAGTCAATTTCTTACCGCAAAGGAGTTATAACTCCGATGTTAAGAATTCTAAAGAAAGCTTAAATTTCTTATCTCTGATATGGGAATTTCTTCTATTACTTTTCAAAATACAATTAGAATGTATCCTGAGATTCTGAGGAGAAATCGAGTAAGCCAACATCCCATATGTATGCAAGTTATCTGTCTATAGAGGGCATTGGTGGCAGTTTAAATAAAGTAGCTACATTCTACTCTCGCTAATACGACTATTCAAAAGAAATATAATTCTGTTTATTCTTTAAACAGGTGGCAGCTTAACCCTTTCCCTGATCTACGTTTATTCCAAATTTCAATACCTACTGAATATTCATGGACAAAATAGTTATAATTAAAAACTTAAGGTGGAACATTGTAGCCATTTTAGAAACTAAAGTAATAGGTCTACCAAACTCCATAAGCAAACGGAGCAGACCCTGATCAGACGGCTCCTCTAGGAGCCGTCTGATCTGGGTCTACTCTGTTTGCAAATCCGTGAAAACACGTTTATATGAGGGAAAGGGTTAATGCAGAACAAACGTTATACAGAAAGATCCCTTAGGATCTTTCTGCAATTACCTTTGTCTTGTATAAATGAAGTATTAGCTTTTGCTTTGTATCCCTGCTCTCACTGGGGCGTCTTATGACCCATAGTTGGCAGAAACGGACGCTAACTCTTCCACTTATGTAAGCGCATTTTCACGCATCTGCAAATAGAGTAGACACAGATCAGACGGCTCCTATAGGAGCCGCCAGATCAGGGTCTGCTCTGTTTGCTTATGGTGTAATTTAGATCCGATTCTACAGTTTCTGTCTGAGGCAAAATGTCCTGTGTTCATATGCCATTATAAAAGATTATCTTATTAATATTCATGACGTCATTATTTCTTACATGAATATTCAACAGGGAAAGGATTTAATCAACACAACATACCAGCACACACCTAACAGTGAGGGTTTACTGTACACACACGGGACTACTATCGGACTACTATCGTATTACTACAAAGCAAACACTACAAGATACATGTATATAAATTATTTTTAATAAAACTTCATACGAATTGATATGTGGTATATTAATGAATACATAAGACTAGACTATATCAGTCGAAGTATAAGTAATAGTTTGTTTTCAAAACGTCAAAGGTTTTATACACTATAGTTCTACTACATGTATGTATTTGCTAACAATTTGAGAGTTTGTATCGAGATAAGATCTCATCTGATCTCACCTGATCCCACCCTGATCCCACCTGATTGCACCCTGATCCCACCTGATTGCACACAAATGGTTCGATACCCTAGTTGTTGAAGCACATCTTATCAGTAAATTGAAACAGCTACCACCATTTGTAAGTCAAAATTGCATCATTTGTAAGTTAAAATTGTTGCATTTGTAAGTCGAAATTGTACTTTAAAAGTAGATATATCAGTTAACATTGCAGCATTTGTAGGTCGAAATTGCAGTATTTTGTAACTTAAAAATGCAGCATTTGTAAGTCAAAGTTGTAGCATTTGTAAGTCTAAATTGTAGCATCTGTAAGTCATAATTGTAGAATTTGTGAGCCACGATTGCTGCATTCGTAACTTAAAGTCAAAATTACAGCATTTGCAAGTCAAAATTGCTTCATAAATATTTGTAACTTAAAGTCAAAATTACAGCATTTGCAAGTCAAAATTGCTGAATTTATAACTTTAAGACAATATTTATAACATACAGTCAACATTGCAGCACGAGTCATAGCAAACTCCGAAAAGGGATATAATTCTAAAACGAATAATACCAGAATTTCGGTTCTTATTCGCGACACATTATATACGTTCGTCTATCTATGAAAGTGCCAGAACATGGTGATACATGTACCTAAAATGTGACTGTATTGTGAGTCCTTGTACGACACATTCTGCGTACTCATCATAAATACAGTAAAACCCCGCTAATGCGACCACCGAAAAGAGGTATAATTCTGGGTGCTAGATGCAGGTGGTAGCTTAATGCAGGATAAAAGTAATGCAGAAAGCTCCTAGAGGAGCATTCTGCATTACTTTTGTCCTGCATTAAGCAACCACAGAAATGTCCTAGAGGAGCTTTCTGCATTACTTTTGTCCTGCATTAAGCAACCACCTGCTTATAAAGACAGCCATGTTTATTCATTAAGTGGTCGCATTAGAGGGCTTCTTCTGTACCACCAGTATCTTCTTAGCGCAAAGTATAGTTATGGCTCGGACAACGTTGGAAGGACACGTGGACACCCATACTAATGCACGTACATTCTTGCAAATGCAATTATGACTGACGAGCTGCCAATCAGGTATTTCCCAACGACAATACTTAACACTTTCAGAGTGCAACAGTCCATCAATGTCTATTGGAAGAGTCAATACAGTATGAAAGGGTAAAATTTGAATGACAAACATTGCAAACCCTGACCTCTAGCAATCTTCTGATCTGGGTCTTCACGGCTTGTAAGCGATACAAAACTAGTTTCGCATTCGAAAGGTTAACTCTTACTCCCTTCTACGCCTTTACAAACAAAAAGACCCAGATCAGACGGTTCCTGCAGGAGTTACATGTAAGCACGAATGGAGCATGTAATGAAGATAAATGACGTAGGAGGTCTATTTAAAGAGTTGGTTCGCTATTTTTTCTTGCTCATCAGTGACATCATATTCATGCCACCCGTGCCCATGCCGCTCATACCGCCCATACCGCCCATACCGCCCATACCCATGGGGCCAGCCCCGGGAGGACCCATGGGTGGCGCCACCGTGGCAATACACCGATCCTGCCAGTGCTGTACCCTTGACTCGTAGTCACAATAAACCCCGAAACATTTCCCATACTCTCTGTAGTTATCTATGTCCGCGCCAGGAGAAAACCACTGTCCATTATAAACACACCCAAACTGATTCGGATCTTGGGTCGTGGTGGGTGGGGTTGTCGGTACAGTGCACTTATGGTCGTCCCAGTGGACGATCTTACTCTCGTGGTTGCAGTACGATCCCCAGCACCAGTCACCAACCTGTCCCCTCTCGACCTGTGTAAGGGGTGCATACCATTTGCCATTTTCTATACACCCTTTAGACCTCGGGGTTGTAGGTTTGTTTTTCTGTAACAATGTCAACAAAATAGATATTTGATGTTACAAATGTACATGTTCAACACAAAGACAACTGAAATTACATGTACAGTAAAACCTCTCTATAACGGCCACTAAATTGCGTTAATTGGTTGGTATTTAGGGCAGGTGGCTTCTGAAAGCAGGATTTAAGTAAAATAGAAAGCTCCTATAGGAGCGTTCTGTTTTACTTTCACCTTGCTTTAAGCAGCCACTTGCGTTTAACACAAAATACTTGATGTAATTTAGTGGCCGTTATAGAGAGGTTTTACTGTACCTGAGGTTCTAACATACGATGGTGGCAATTTTAATTTCGTGATGAAGAATTCTGTCATACGAAGGAATTATCGCGATAAGTTGCAATAGTGTAAGCTACCGTAAATTAGTACATGTACATACACAGGAAAACCCCTCTAATGCGACCACTTTATGAATGGAAATAACTGTCTTTAAAAGCAGGTGGTTGCTTAATGCAGGTCGAAAGTTATGCAGAAAGCTCCAGCAGGAGCTTTCTGCATAACTTTCGACCTGCATTAAGCTACCACCTGCATTTACGACCCAGAACTATACATCTTTTTGGTGGTCGCATTAGAGGGGTTTTACTGTAGTTATAAGTTTGGTGGTAAGATCTTTAGTAAGAAAACCCCTGAACTACAAGACTGAAAGAAACTCCACTCTTACTTAAACTTATTGTCGCACAATTTCGAATTACAGTAGAGTTTCACTTATTAACATAGGAGTATATAACAGCAGGTGGTTGCTTAAAGTGAAACAGACTGTATATGACGGCTGTTTCAGCCATTGTTTACAACGTAGTTTCAAACTGCTCATTTGCATAAATATTCACTAGTGCATTTCCGCGATTTACGGCACTCTGTTTCTGCACTTCAACACAGCAGATAAATGAGATTTCTGTATAACGTTTGTCCGAAATTAAGCTACCACCTGTTTTAAAAATCCAGAATTATACATCCTTAGAGTGATCGTATTAGCGTGACATTTCTGTATCAAATTGTGCGCAACTTGACATACAGTAAAACCTTCTTATAATGGCCACTAAATTACATCAAGTAGCTCCTATAGGAGCTTTCTCTATTACGTTTGACCTGTATTAAGTTACCACCTGCCTTACAGACCTATAAATATACCTCTTATTGATGTTCGCTTAAGACAGGTTATACTGTTTAAGTATCAGCATTGGTCTTAAATAGAGGCGGTTCCTCTGGGAGCTTTTTGTATGCCTTTCACACTGCATTGAGCAGCCACCTATCTAAAAAGTTCTCAGTTACACTGCACTAAGCAGCCACCTATCTAAAAAGTTCTCAGTTACACTGCACTAAGCAGTCACCTATCTAAAAAGTTCTCAGTTACACTGCACTAAGCAGCCACCTATCTAAAAAGTTCTCAGTTACACTGCACTAAGCAGCCACCTATCTAAAAAGTTCTCAGTTATACTACACTAAGCAGCCACCTATCTAAAAGGTTCTTAGTTACACTGCACTAAGCAGCCACCTATCTAAAAAGTTCTCAGTTACACTGCACTAAGCAGCCACCTATCTAAAAAGTTCTCAGTTACACTGCACTAAGCAGCCACATATCTAAAAAGTTTTCATTTACACTGCATTAACCCATTCCCTCATATTGACAACTTTTGAAGCTCTGTTAAAAGCACTTTGTTAAACCATTGTGATAAATAGAGCATTTTCTCCTATAGGAGCAAATGCTCTATTTATCACAATGGTGTCAAACTACAAAATTCTAGAATTTTCCTTTTCTCTAGTTAAAACTCCTTTTCGGTAGATTTATTCAAAGATGTTGAATCTAAAGATAGCCTATGATGTAATGGGTTAAGCAGTCACCTATCTAAAAAGTTCTCAGTTATAAAAAGTTCTCAGTTATAAAAAGTTCTCAGTTATAAAAAGTTCGGTTTAGATATACTTTACTGTTTTTAGTTTTATCACACTACTGCAAAGGACAAGTAAACAACAGAAACCTTTGCACTCACAATACGAAAGAATTTGCAAAATAAATCTGTGCCACCAAATAATGAAATTGGAGTGCATAAACATCATACTGCAACGGAAATTTATGAGACTAGAAAGACATAAAATAGATGCGTTATGTTTAAATAGACATGTTTTATGCAGTTGTAAACATCTTCAAGCATTTGATATTACCATACTATGAGACTAATTAAGTTAATGTAACACTATTTTGTATGTCAAAACGATCATCCATTTACCAAAGAACCCATTGTATGAAAAACATGTTGCACCAGCTAACTAGAACGAGTGTGCATAAATATGGCATGATGTGATTCTGAACAGTAACTGCGCATATGCAAGGTTCATATTACACTCATATTTATTCTTTTGACTCTTCGCTTGCTATTCACGTCAATATACCTACCTGTAAATAGTGAAGACCCAGATGAGACAGCTCATGCAGGATCTGTCTCATCAGGGTCTGCACTATTTACAAGTTGATTGTGCAACCTGTGCACTCCACAGCAGTGATTGCACAGCGAAATAATTGCAGACAGTGAAGATATAGAGGATCTGTTGCGAGTTGTCTTTTAAGATCACATGTTCCTAAACGAGCCTTAGAAAATGTCATTAAGCGAGCCTTGGCGAGCTTAATAACATTTTCTTGGTGAGTTTAGGAACATGTGATCTTAAAAGACAACGAGCATCAGATTCTTTTTCTCACATATCAAAAAAGTGCATTTTCGCCGTTTAAATGACATGTAAACATCGGTTTCTATGATTTGACGTCATATATATGACGTATGACGTCATATATCTTCTAAAGTGATCTTACACGTGTTACAGATAAGGAAATCTTAACCCGTTGTTCTAACTCGGGATAAGGGAAGGTATGTGAGAAATATGTAATTATACAACAGGACATGGGTAAAGAAGAAGAAATGTTTTTTAGAATTCAGCAAGAGAAGGGTTAACACTGTTACCTGTACATATGTTACTGATCTCCAAATTTGGAAGAAATGAACAAACTACTAAAACTACTACTATAATCCATGAATATTCATGAAAGAAATATCGACATCATAAATATTAATTTTTTTTTTTTTTTTAAAAATGTTATATTAACACATGAATTTCTTGGCCAAAGCAGAAACTGTAGATCTATATTATATCATAAGCAAACGGAACAGACCCTGATCAGACGGCTCCTATAGGAGCCGTATGATGGGTCTACTCCGTTTGCAAAGGCGTAGATAGGCGTATTTATGGAGGGAATGGTTAAATGATACGTACCATGACTCTTTACTCCATAAATTCATTTTTCTACGTCACTGCAAAAAGAGTTTGGAACCGTCTGATCAGAGTCTGCTCTGTTTCCTTATGAAACAATATAGATATGACTCTACAGTTTCTATAATGGCAAAAATTCCCTATGTTCACATGCTATTAAAAACGAATCTAGTTAATATTCATGATGTCATTATTTTTACATGAATATTCATGGAGTAAAGGGTTAAATGCTACAGCAGTAAATAGGTTACACATAATTAAGTGAAATATTGAATATGAAAATTAAAAACCTACCCCGTCATTTTTCATATCAGCCCTGAGTGATTGTAATAGTAAAATTTCAGACAACTTCATTTTTGGTGACCATGTCGTCGGCTTTGATTGCGTTGTTGTCGGTTTTTGTGTGGTGGTGGTCGTTGTTGTTGGCTTCGGTGTAGTTGTAGTGGTTGTTGTTGTTGCTGTTGTTGTCGTCGTCGTGAGTGGTGTGGTAGTTGTTTTGGGCGTAGCTTGAGCTTGTAAATATTGCAGGAACGGAAACGCAAATTGGGCCAAACCTGCCTTTACACCCGCTGGTGGAAAGCCAACATTTCCCATCCCAGCCGTTTGAGTTGCACTACCGCCACCAGAATTCGCCATTTTGTATAATTGCTCTAGCGATATATGCGGTTCTTGTTGTATGGCCTTCGGTACTTGAATGGACGACGGAGAGGCAAGTGAAGGCATCATTACTTGCTCTGGATGAGGACTGCCCCAAAAACCCCATTGGTCGACCACCTGCAGGGCATCGGGCTGCCAAAACGGACCAGGGGCCGGGGTGAAGGCCGTGCCGAGAGTTACAACCGATACCAATATGAACGCTCGTTTGGAATTCCTGAAAATTAAACATGATTCACTTGTGAAGCTATAACATGTCAATATAATCCATTTCATTGTATTTCCTTTTAGGGCTAATAAGTTCTTTAACCCATTTGCTCCCACGATCCCATATATGGGATGTAGGCAAAAAGTGTAGACTCTGAGCAGACGACGCATAATGCGGCGTCTGATCAGAGTCTACACTGTTTGCTGATAGGAATTTCAATATAGAAAAAAACGCAATTGAAAATTTAAGCCATGCACCCCTTGGATGAAAAATGGACTAACCAAATATATAAACATGGAAGAATCCATTGGGCGCAAATGGATTAACCAGTTACCTCAGGAATATGCATGTAAGAATAAGAGACATGATGCATAATTCATAAGCTGGTTTTTTTGTAATGGCATAAATTATAAACATATGACATTTTAACGTTTGCAGAAAATGTTAAATCAAATCTATTCCATTCAATAAGCATACAGAGCATACCCTATTCAGACAGCGACTGCTGAAGCCGTCAGATCTGGGTCTACTCTGTTTTACAAAGACGTTAAAATGTGATCAGACAGGCTCTACTCTACTGTATTCGCGAACGCGCCAAAAAGTATCTACAGTATAACCTCTATTAACCGGAATTCTACTAGATAAGAATTTAGATACTTTTAGGCAGGTGCCTGCTTAATGCAGGGTGAAAGTCATGCAGAAAGCTCCTCTAGGAGCTTTCTGCATGACTTTCACTCTGCATTAAGCTGCCACCTGTCTCCAAGACCGATATTCATACTAAATATAACGGCCGGTTAAGAGAGGTTTCACTGTATATGATGAAAGGGTTAACTTCTGAGAAACTACTGACGTCTCTCCCTGTTTCATCTGAACCCAAACTGTTTACGATGGCTAGACAGACATAGTGCCAATAATACAAACTAATTAAGTACTACAAATAGATAATTGTAACTCATGTCAGTATATGTTCCGTGTTTCTTCTGGTAGGCATGCTAAAGAGATAGCAGTTGAGTGTTGGGTTTGAAGCTGAAAACAGTCGCGGTTTTCAGTGGTTTAGGGCTGTACATCAGCTAAAACATTACACCGCCTGCTGCAGAGGTTATAAAACTCTTTGCTTGAGTTTGAGGTTATTCTCAAGTATCTGATTGGTCAGATTTTGAATTTACTCGAAAGCTATCCATTCAGATACTTGATAATGGACCTTAGACTCAGAGGTTTTTATAATATCGGACTCTGTTCAACAACCTGTTTACTACCGTTGTAACAGTCGCTTTTAAACTGTTGAAAGCACAGTTTGTTCGTGTTATAATTAATGGCACAAAGAATATTAATTAGATTGTTTGTTATAATAGCACATGGGCAAGGAAGCTTTGTCCATTGCAGAAACTATAGAATCACAGAATCATAAGCAAGCAGAACAGACCCTCATTAGACGGCTCCTACAGAGTCTACTCTGTTTGTAAAGGTGTAGAAAAGCGTATTTTGGGGTAAATGGTTTAATGTATCGGGACCTGATCCCCAAACGGAATTTGATACAGCAATAAGACACTTAACATAATTACGTTGACCGTGTGCCAGGTAAACAAATCTTTAATTTGTGCTGTCACGTGCCACTCATGTATGTAAATTGTCAGTCCCATCTTGACAAAGGACGGGATATGATAATTGTCATGTTTAAGTGTCGCAGCGGCACTCAGGTGTCAAATTAAGACATGGTAAATCAACATGTTTGAAAGGCCTATTTCAAAGAGAATAAACTATATTTTATTAGTATATGAACCATTACTCAGTTTTATAAAACAGTGTCTGCTCAGATTTGCATTTTGTACTACTTTCAATTCGATCATGTTGCCAGAAGTGTTTGAATGGTTGTAAAAAACAGCTTGGACCCTAATAAGACGCCAAGTGGCGTCTCATCTGAATACAAGCTGTTTCGGAATGCGAGTCAGAAGATATGTAACAACTCATAACTCAAATAGTCACGTCTTAAAATATACGTGACGTACATTAAACCGTTTGACTGTTCAGTATTCATGTAAGAAATAATGACATCATGAATATGTATTAGCTCAGGTTTAATAATATAATTTTTTCAATGAAAGTCGTTACCTTGACAAGAACTGTAGAATCAGATCTATATCACGCTAAAAGCAAACATAGCAGACCCTGACCAGACGGCTCCTATAAGAGCCGTCTGATCTGGGTCTACTCTGTTTGCAAATGCAGAAGAAGGCGTTTTTATGAAGGAAAGAGTGAACTCAAATACCTATAGCTAAACACATCTGTAACAATACTCGTAAATAACCACATCTGTAACAATAGTCAACTTATCACACTACTCTTAACTAATAACTCAGAACATCAGTAACAATTGTCATAACTATCCACACTACTCTTAACTAATAACTCAGAACATCTGTAACAAATGTCATAACTAACCACACAATTCTCTTGACTCATAACCCACAACATCTGTAACGATTGTCATTAATAACCATAATAATTTTGACTCATAACTCAAAACATCTGTAACAATAGCCATAAATAACCACAATACTTTTAACTCATAACTCACAACATCTTTAACAATAGCCATAAATAACCACAATACTTTTAAACTCTCAACTCACAGCATCTGTAACGACTGGTTTTAAATACTCAGATGTTCATAAATCAAATACTTATATCTAAAAAAATATATAAAGATATTCTTCACTCAAATGTTCACAACTAACATACTTCTATGACTGAGAGAACCAAACCATGTTATATATTCAGAGGTTCAGATAAGACGCGTAAATTATCTTTAATTTTCCACCAAACTCTATGTTGTGACCACTCTTTAGAATCATCTCGAAGAGACGATTCTAAAGAGTGGTCACAACATAGAGTTTAGTGGAGAAATGACGATTTTAGTACATGAGTACGTACGGTTGCTCTGAATGTTTACTGTAAACCGGACTTTTCAAAATCGTTGCGTATGGAATATGTCTTTTCAACTGGGTCTTTAATGAGTTCCAACATGTATGTACAGTAATACCTCTCTCTAACGGCCACTAAATTACATCAAATAATTTGTGTTAAAGGCAGGTGGCTGCTTAAAGCAAGGTGAAAGTGAAACAGAACGCTCCTATAGGTACGTTCTGTTTTACTTCCATCTTGCTTTAAGCAGCCATCTGCCCTAAATACCAACTAATTAACACAATTTAGTGGTCGTTATAGAGATGTTTTACGGTACATCGTAAAGGGCAGCTCGATACCACTATCCCTGGTTCAGCTTATACTGATCGATTCATCTACTTGAATTAATTTACATGCCAACTAATTCAGATTGATTAAAACGACTGTACAATGAAATTAGCAATTCTCCAATGTCATCCTCGTCTATATACTTGTCATTGCGCTTATTGATAAGTACAGGCCGAGTTATATATCTGTCAGAATAAGTCATTCTTTTTTGTCAATCAATGACATTTTCAAGAGACGTTCTATAAGCAATCATAAGATATGACTTTTAAATGAAATCAAAACATCAAATGTCTATGACAGTATTATAAATTAACCTTTCACCTTCATAGCGCATTTTTTACCTTGCTGTGGTTCTGGGGCTTAATTGTCACAGGCGATGTTTTTGTTTATTTGACGGAGATTATCCCCTCTGCCAATAACTAAAAGGAAGGCAGGTCGGTGGTTTTGATCCCATGCACTGCTTTGCAGCGAATGAGATTAGCCGAAATCATCTTCCTGATATCGTCCCTCATTATCATGTTATCTCATCATTCATCGGCGCTATATGACCTATTCAGTGTTGCAGTGCCGTTAAACTCAGGCACAGCGAGTATATCGAGATTTGATGTCTAACATGACTAGTGGACCACATAAGGCCAATCAATACGAAATCGGCTTGTTTAACCCTTTCCCTGTTTTGCGTTTATTTCAAATTTCAATACCTACTAAACATTCATGAAAAAATAGTTACAACGAAATATGGAAGGTAGAACATTTAAGTCATTTTAGAAAGTAAAGAAACAGATCTTTCAAATTCCATTAGCAAATAGAGCAGACACTGATCAGACGGCTCCTATAGGAGCTGACTGATCTGGGTCTACTCTGTTTGCTAATGTGTGAAAACACGTTTATATGAGGGAAAGAATTAACCCTTAACCCTGTAAGCGCATTTTGACGCATCTGCAAACAGAGTAGACCCAGATCAGACGGCTCCTGTAGTCTGATCAGGGTCGGCTCTGTTTGTTTATGGTTTAATATAGATAAGATTCTACAGCTTCTACCTGAGTCAAAATGTCCTGTGTTCATATGCAATTATAATAAATAATCTCATTAATATTCATAATTGCCTACATGAATATTCATCAGGGAAATGGTTAATATTGGCCTTTATCCTGCTAACCGCGTTCTGACTCGCATTTGCAATCCACTTAAATCCAAATAAGACGCAGAGAAATTATGTGTATCATCAGGATCCACACTGTTTGACCCGCTGTTTGACACTTGGTCAATAGTTTACCGAAAGTTTGTGTCATGCCTATTGGTCAATGGTTTCTCAAACCCGTATCCCATTGTTCGCGACCTTAGACGTATTTGCAAACAGCTAGGACCAATATAAGACGTCGAGTAACTCGGCGTCTCGCCTGGATCCAAGCTCCAAGCTGTTTGGCACTACTTTCTCAAACGTTTGACCGAAAGTAGAGATGGCACGAGCTCCGAATTTGAGCAGCCCGTGTTTCACAGCGTATCAAGGGTTAATGTATAAAACAATGGCATCATGTATAATCAGAATAGAATCGTAACATGGACTATTTTGGCCTGGGCAAACTCTTTAGAATTATATCAATATAAGTCCACAAGCAAGCGGAACAGTGTCTCAGACGGCTCCTGTTGGAGCCTTCTGATCTGAGTCCTATCTTTTGACAACACACCAAAAAGGCATCACTACACAAAAAGGCATCACTATAAGGTATAGGATTGATCGTATCGTATTTCTAATGTCATACAGGGATTATCTTATCTGGTTCTACATTATTGTATATTTCCTCATTACAAAAAAGCTTGCACTAATTGGCTAAACCATCTGATTGTTGCTCAGCGTTTATGAACTAATTCCAGAAAGCGATCAATGACAAATGATGTAACCATTTCCAAAAATGTATCGTTTATCACCTTCTCAACCTACTTATCTTTAGTAAGCTAAATAATTGTGAGTTGTTCTTTTTTTACCGCCCACTCCGATAAATGAAGATGATTTACCCATCAATACTATGGTTAAAACGATAAGACAAGCATTTATAATGATGGTAGGACATATATGCGTCGCCGCATATAATCTGGATCTAAACTAAATTGCCATGAATCTTCCGGAGAGTGCTAAAGGTTACCATAATTCTTGACGCTAATAAATGCTCTTGCCTGTAGAAGTGGGTGACATTTTTACGGTGAACATAATGTCCACACTTCATACCAGTTGACATGAAGGAGGCTGTTAACAAAAAAATGAAGAGTAAACCAGACAAGGCCGATGTAGCTGTAAGTACGATCTGACATGCTGCGAAGCCAACCATAAAATGCGCCTCTTACCGACCCCCTTGTACATAACAGAAAATAATATTCAAATGTTTTGACTTCTTCCTATTCGATCAAGCTTCTGAGAAATTTGACCAAGTATCACGACAATGTTTTGCGAAACTACCAAGATGAGACGCCGAGTTACTCGGCGTCTCATCTGATTTAACTCATTTCCTCATATTGACGACTTTAGACGACACTGTAAAAACACTTTGTGAAACCATTGTGATAAATAGAGCATTTGCTCCTATAGGAGCAAATGCTCTATTTATCACAAAGGTTTCAAACTACAAAATTCAAAAAAAATCATTTTCTCTAGTTAATGCTCCTTTTCGGTAGGTTTATTCAAAACGGTTGCATCTAAAAATAGCCTATGAGGTAATGGGTTAAATTGTTTAAAGATGCGACTCGGGTTGAGGTAAACTGGACTGTGTAGACTCAGGTAAGAGGTTTCTAAGGGAGTCCCTCTCATCAGAGTCTGCAATACGTGTTATGTTACACTTTTTATTAAAACTTTCCTTGAATATACAGTAAAACCCAGCTAATGCGACCACCTAAAGAGGTATAATTATTGGTGCTAGATGCAGGTGGTAGCTTAATGCGGGACAAAAGTAATGCAGAGCTTTCTGTATTACTTTTGTCCTGCATTAAGCAACCGCCTGCTTATAAAGACACCCGTGTTTATTCATTTAGTGGTCCCATTAGAGGGGTTCTACTGTATACGGCAAGCTTGAACTGCTTACATTACAATAGTCCATTTGAAAGGGTTAATACAATTACGTTTTCTATGAATCTTTATAATAAATTTAAGACAGTAAATCTAACAGACAAACACCAGAAATATCAAAACACCCACATACCAATATGAAACAATGACAAAACAGTGAACGGAACATGTTCTAGCCACCTCTCAATGATTAAAACAAGAGTCATAAATAGCCCCTTATGTTTTCATGTGAATTTATTTCTGTGCCCAGTTATTAGCTGTCAGATGGCAACGCATGAGGTTTTGTAAGAAAATAACATCATTTTACTTTTTGTTTGTTCGCAAAGCAGACAAGGAAATATCAGCGGAACAAGCATCACGTGACCATGGACTGTAATTTAAATAATACTTGTGTTCTATTTTTGAATATACGGATTAAAATGTGCAACCGAGCAACATAAATGAACCTAGAATTGAAAAAAAAACCCCAACCGGATTCATAATTCTCACGTTTTTTTGTTTAACCGAACAAAAAGAGTCCTGGTAGGACTCCATTGTGCCATTCACGACTTGTTAGTCACCGTTTTGTTTACTTTTTAGAGCAGACGTCACGTGACGATCAAATTTTCAAGAGCTTATTTGCGTTTAGTAGACGATCTGTCCAACTAGGGATTTCCATGGCAAATCCCGTTCATGTATTCGTTCGCTAGTGCTTGAACACAGTATTTAAACAAAAATCGATCTATTTAATAGTAATGCTAAACTTTGTGGGACTTTAAAGAGCTGACGCTTGCTTATTGGCAAACGTTATGCAGAAATCTCCGTAAAACACACGGCCTTTTCAACGTTGATTTTTCAAAGTGGAATAGCACACCATTGTTTAATCGTAGAGTCCATACTGTATGAAATGTCGAACATGTATAGAGGAGTTTGAATGACAAACAGTGCAGATTATGGTAAGAGGGCTCACCACGGAACCCTTTGATCTATGTCATTATTGTTTACAAATGACAGTGCGCTCGTTGTCCATATATTGAAAGGGTTAATTTCTAATTGTCGTCTGCAATCCATTTTTTGTTAAATCATTCGGTACAATAAGGGAATGAGATAAATAAATGCAAGTTTCAAAGGAATAAAGTACAGATATAGAACTACAGACTGAGACAAAAAGTGAAGTCTATGATCAGACGCCGCCTTGAAAAGGCGGCGTCTGACCTGGGACTGCACTATTTGTCGCTGTGCATTAATGCGACATCGGCGGTGAAAGGGTTCAATCACATTTTAATTATCGATTGTAACAGGGTTTACTGTGAAGATTTCTGTAATTAATACCGATTTATATCCATGCCAGCGTACCACTGTTGGAAATCATTATCCCGGACCACAGGCGGAGGGAAATAGTCCCGTGCACCGGAGACTTCATGCGGCCGGTATAATATCTCAGAATTGGTTTTCATGAAACTTTGTGTAAATGTTTTAGCATCATAAGAAAATACGGCTCTGCAAGTAACATTTAGTACACCAGAGTTCTTGCCCTTTGTTTGTCAAACAGCTTAACCTTTCAAGAATTATATCTCAGATACGGTTCGCAGTTTTCTATGATGTTCTGTGTAAATATCAAATATCATACATAAATTCGGAACTAAAAGTAGTGACCTTGGGACAACATAGTTATGGCCCTTTGTTCGTCAAAAACTTAACCTTTTTTGTCCATCCGAAGTCATATCTCAGGAACAGAGTTAATGTTTTCTATGAAACTATATGTACATGTTAAGTATCATAAGGAAATGCAGCCTAATAAGTTTTACTCTACTTGAATTTGGAACGCAATTGTAATGGCCCTTTGTTAAAAAATAACCGTTTTGTCCGTCTGGTCAATAACACTTGTTTGCTTGTTTATTATTATTATTATCATTACTATTATATAATAATAATAATAATAGTTATTATTTCTATTATTATTATCATCATGATGATTATTATTATCTTTATTGGACAAAATCAAATGTCGTACACCAATAGTTTAGACAGTAAGCATCAAGTTTGTGGAACTGTTTGACATATTTCTTACTTCAAAACTGAACGTTAATTAATATGTTTATATAAAATGTTTTCATCTTTTTTGAAACCTGCATATATTAACCCTTATACACTGTAAATGCCTGCACAAATTTCAACAAGTTTTCGTATCAAAACAAGTTTTTTGATAAATTACCTTTGTGAGACGCTAGGCTACTCGGCGTCTCGTCGGAATCCAAGCTGTTTGCAAATGTAGGTCAAGACGTCATAAGCATGGGAAGAGTTAACCGTATCACCGCCAATGTCGCAATAATGCACCACGACAAATAGTGCAGTCCCAGATCAGACGCCGCCTTTTCAATGCGGCGTCTGATCAGGGACTTCACTTTTTGTCTCAAACTCTATATCTATATCTGTGCTTTATTTCTTTGAAATTTGCATTTATTTATTCTCATTTCCTTAATTTACCGATTGACTTAACAAAATTGGTTTGAAGACGACAATTAGAAATTTGGCGCCGAAAAGGTTAAACAAATCTATACAGTTTTTATAAGCTCTTTTCGTAGCATAGTTACCTATCTTCTTAATAGCAACAAGTAATTATCGATACAACGAATACGATTTTCCGTGATAAGCCAAACTATATAGTACTTAACAGCCATGGAATGTCGTTATGTTTTTCCAAACACTATACCTAAGATTAAAGTTTAGCCTGGCCTCGGTATGCACTGTTTGAACCACTCGTACATGTGCGCATCATAATCAACTTGAATTTAACATTGTTTTATCTTTAAACTGATCAAGTTGTAACAAACAATAAACACATTACAAACAATTAATATATTTGAAACATTTAACATCAATGCACGATTAATGCACATTAATATTACGATTTATTTAACCTTTTCCCTGGTGAATATTCATATGAGAAATGGTGACGTCGTGAATAATTATTAACTGTTTTTATAATACCATGTGTAAACAAGTTTTTTGTCATAAGTAGAAATTTTAGACCCTATAATAATTTTACAAGCAAACAGACCAGACGGCTCCCTCAAGAGCAGTCTGGTCTTGGTCTACTCTGTTTACAAATGCATGAAAATTTATTTCAGGGAAAAGGTTATTTAAAAATTCAGAATGTATGTTTAGCCCATTTTAAATCTTTTACTTACATGTTTACGATTTATAGTTCCTGAATAATACGTCACACCCTTTACATGTACAACAGTATCAAGTACATTATCACCTGTGTCTTCGTATTCTGATCTTTTTGTTTGACCTTTGTCGCTCTATACCCAACCTCGATCCGATATACGAGCGAGAATGCGCCGTTCTTCAACACCGAAGCGACGTCACTTGATAA
Source organism: Azorinus chamasolen (assembly GCA_963576725.1). NCBI lineage: Eukaryota > Metazoa > Mollusca > Bivalvia > Cardiida > Solecurtidae > Azorinus > Azorinus chamasolen. The sequence goes on along the minus strand of OY755242.1, from coordinate 47,142,243 downwards.
GTGACAGCTTCCGTTTAATTAATTACAACACGACAGAAGTTATATTCTTTATTCTGACCGCACTACACCGGGCTTAGATGCTTAACCCTTTCACCGCCGCAGTCGCATAAATGCACCACGACAAATAGTGCAGTCCCAGATCAGACGCCGCCTTTTCAAGGCGGCGTCTGATCAGGGACTTCACTATTTGTCTCAATCTGTATTTCTATATATGTGCTTTATTCCTTTGAAATTTGCATTTATTTATCTCATTTCCTTATTTTACTGAATGGTTTAACAACATATGATTGCAGACGACAATTAGAAATTTGTCGCCGAAAGGGTTAACCCTTTTCTCGGTGAAAATAATGTTTGCCAAAATGTTGACTTTGTGCAATTTTAACTGCATCTGATTCAATTAATCCTTTCGGCGCCACATTTCTAATTGTCGTCTGCAAACCAATTTTGTCAAGTCATTCGGCAAAACAAGAAAATGAGATAAATATATACAAACTTCAAAGGAATAAAGCACATATATAGATACAGAGTTTGAGACAAAAAGTGAAGTTCCTGATCAGACGCCGCCTCGAAAAGGCGGCGTCTGATCTGGGACTGCACTATTAGTCGTGGCGCATTTTTGTGACACTGGCGGTGATACGGTTAAGCTCTTGAGGAACTATTAATAGAGTGTCAAACAGCTTGGATCTTGATGAGATGTCAAGTTACTCGGCGCCTCATTGGGTCCAACCTGTTTGCAAATGCGAGTCGCGGATAGTGGGATGAGTAAGTGTTCAGATGTTTAAATATGATGACAGGAACAACCAAGATTTTCAGAAGCAAGTATGTTTAATACTTTGAACAAAGCAAAAGCAAGAACATGGATTATGAATTGCAGTGTCATCAGTTCAGCAAAAACTGAACATAAAACAAACGAACAACAAAATAAACTCAAGACTGATGGATCATACGAAATCTGGGACTGATAGATACATGTAGATAATAACATGTGTCATCTGGATCCAATCTGTTTGCAAAGAAATTTTAAGTTCATTTTTTTAATTCTACACACGGCTGCAGTCATCGATTGTCCAACTTCACTTCACTTCCCCCGCCAATAATATCCTCGGTTTCGCGATATGACTGAAATACTGTTAACATTTTCCTTCATATAACGTGTTTTCACGCATTTGCAAACATAGTAGACCCTAGTAAGGGTCTGGTAAGGGTCTGCTCTGTTTGCTGATGGAATTTGATATATCTGTTTCTTTACTTTCTAAAATGACTACAATGTTACACCATTTATATTTCATTATAACTATTTTATCCATGAATATTCAGTAGCTATTGAAATATGAAATAAACACAGAACAGGTTAAAGGGTTAAAGCGATAAAAAAACATTAAAAAAGGAATAAGAATAAGAAGCAGCTGAACTTTGCATGTCTAGGAATAAGGTATTATCAAAATTGATAACGGTCTATTAAACTGAGAAGGTTCATTGGATTACTTATTTCATATTAACCCTTCGCTTGCTGAATTTTAAAATGCATTTCTCCTTCTGTACCCATGCCCTGTTGTATAATTACATATATCTTCACTGTGTACAAGTATTTCGCTGTGCAATCACTGCTGTGGAGTGCACTTGTTGCACAATCAACTTGTAAATAGTGCAGACCCTGCAGGAGCTGTCTCATTTGGGTCTTCACTATTTACAGGTAGGTATATTGACGTGAATAGCAAGCGAAGGGTTAACCCTTTCCCTGATGAATATTCATGTAGGAAATAATGACGTCATGAATATCAGTAAGATTTTTGTATTAAATGACATATGAACACAGGACATTTTGGCTCCGGCAGAAGCTGTAGAATCATATTTATATTACGTCATAAGCAAACAGAGCAGACCATGATCAGACGGCTCCTATAGGAGTCATCTGGTCAATGTCTACTCTAGATCTAGATCATATTCCGCAGTTTTTGTTAAAGCAAACATTTCCATTGAGTATTTTACATTATAAATAATCATGATATAATTAATGATATGCATAATGTCATTATTTCTTACATGAATACTGAATCGGGAAAGCGTTAAGTAGGATAACCTTTAGCTTGGTGAGCAAATTATATTTACACAATCTTTACCCACTACATTTCAATATTCAAGCAATAATCAGTTTGTATACCAATATGCAAAAATAGTGTCAAACAGTTTGGATCCTGATGAGACGCCGAGTTACTCGGCGTCTCATCTGGATCCAAACTGTTTGCATAGGTATTCACTCATTCGCCAATAGCAGGCTAAAGGTTAAACTTTGGATCTGGAGCCATTTTTATTACTTTCGATTCGACCAAACTTTCGGGGAAATATTGACCAAGTGTCAAACAGCTTGGATCCTTATTTATGCCGAGTTACTCGGTGTCTCATCTATTTGCAAATGCGAGTCAGATCGCGAAAGGCGTGAGAAGAGTTATAAAGTATGACACGTGATTCTTTTCCTTCTGAATGTCTAAACATCTGCATCATGTTAGCTGTCTTACCAAACATCTCTTAAAACATACTCCAAATTAACCATTGGCCCGCCACATAGTTTTTTTTATCACTCTGTCCTCTTTGAATATTAATTAGCGCATCTTTACAAAAATATACAGGGATATGTTGAAATGATTTCCCTAGGCAAAAGCATAGAGCATGTAGGCGTGGGTTTTCAATGGTAAACAGAGCAGATCCAGATGAGAGAGCTCTTATAGGAGCTCTCTCATCTGGGTCTACACTGATTGCAAATGCAACTACAGTTGTGAATGGCGGAATGTGGGTTATCCATTTACCTGATATAGACGCCCTTTAACCCATTCCCTCATAGGCTATTTCTAGATCCAATCTCTTTGAATAAATCTACCGTAAAGGAGTATTATCTAGAGATAAGAAAATTGTTAGAATTTTGTAGTTCTGAAACCATTGTGATAAATAGAGCATTTGCTCCTTAGGAGCAAATGCTCTATTTATCACAATGGTTTCAACAGATAACTTTTACAGAGGCGTAAAAGGCGTATTTATGGAGGAAAGGGTTAAAGTATTTGCAAACACAGTTGACAAAGATAAGACAGCTCCTGTATGAAACGTCCGATCATGGTCTGCTCTGTTTGCTTATGGAATTTAATATAATATAAATTTAATTTCTGCCATAGTAAACATTTCCTGTGTTTATAATCTATTATAAAAATCTAATCGATATTAGACATCATTGTTTCTTGCATAAACTCATTGAGTAAAATGTTAATATATATGCAATTAGTGTAGACCCAGATCAATGCGGTATTGGTGCTCATGATCTGGCAGAGGTTTACACGTTAGACCCAGATCAATGCGGTGTTTGTGTTCATGATCTGGCCGATGTCTACACGTTACACACAGATCGGTGCGGTGTTGGTGCTCATGATCTGGCCGATGTCTACACGTTAGACCCAGATCAATGCGGTGTTTGTGTTCATGATCTGGCCGATGTCTACACGTTACACACAGATCGGTGCGGTGTTGGTGCTCATGATCTGGCCGAGGTCTACACGTTACACACAGATCGGTGCGGTGTTGGTGCTCATGATCTGGCCGAGGTCTACACGTTTGACCCAGATCAATGCGGTGTTTGTGCTCATGGCCTGACCGAAGTCTTGCACGTTTGACCCAGATCAGTGCGGTGTTGGTGCTTATGAACGGGCCGATGTCTACACGTTTGAACCAGATCAATGCGGTGTTGGTGCTTATGAACGGGCCGATGTCTACACGTTTGACCCAGATCAGTGCGGTGTTGGTGCTTATGAACGGGCCGATGTCTACACGTTACACACAGATCGGTGCGGTGTTGGTGCTCATGATCTGGCCGATGTCTACACGTTAGACCCAGATCAATGCGGTGTTTGTGTTCATGATCTGGCCGATGTCTACACGTTACACACAGATCGGTGCGGTGTTGGTGCTCATGATCTGGCCGAGGTCTACACGTTACACACAGATCGGTGCGGTGTTGGTGCTCATGATCTGACCGAGGTCTACACGTTTGACCCAGATCAATGCGGTGTTTGTGCTCATGGCCTGACCGAAGTCTTGCACGTTTGACCCAGATCAGTGCGGTGTTGGTGCTTATGAACGGGCCGATGTCTACACGTTTGAACCAGATCAATGCGGTGTTGGTGCTTATGAACGGGCCGATGTCTACACGTTTGAACCAGATCAATGCGGTGTTTGTGCTCATGATCTGGCCGATGTCTTGCAAGTTTGAACCAGATCAGTGCGGTGTTGGTGCTCATGATCTGGCCGAGGTCTTGCACGTTTGACCCAGATCAGTGCGGTGTTGGTGCTTATGAACGGGCCGAGGTCTTGCAAGTTTGAACCAGATCAATGCGATCTTTGTGCTCATGATCTGGCAGATGAACACACGTTTGACCCAGATCAGTGTGGTGTTGGTGCGCATGATCTGGCAGAGATCTACACGTTTGACCCAGACCAATGCCGTGTTTGTGCACATGATCTGGCAGAGATCTACATGCTGGTCCCAGATCAGTGTGGTGTTTGTGCTCGTGATCTGGCAGATATCTACACGCTGGGCCCAGATCAGTGTGGTGTTTGTGCTCGTGATCTGGCAGAGGTCTACACGCTGGGCCCAGATCAGTGCGATGTTGGTGCTCATGATCTGTCAACTTATTTTATTTACATACGATACTGAATATTCATGAATCCGGCGTACAAATTACACTTCACTACAATTCGTCCCTATTTCAACTTTAAGTTTTAAATCGGGGTTTTCGTCGCTTGAACTGTATTTCAGTCATATGGCGACGTTCAGCTTATTACAAGTCGAGGAAAATCTCAGAGGTTTATCCGTGCACGTGCACGGAACAAATTATGATATTTGATATTGATACAGTAAAACCCCTCTAATGCGACCACTTAATGAATAAACATGGTTGCCGTCATAAGCAGGTGGGTGCTTAATGCAGGACGAAAGTTATGCAGAAAGCTCCTATAGGAGCTTTCTGCATAACTTTCGTCCTGAATTGAGCTATGTTACAACCCGTTTTGTAATAAAGTTGCAAAATGTAATAAAATTATTACAAAGTGCGTTACGATTGAAGAAATTGTAATAAATTTTCTGCACAACCCGGTTTGTAATAACCACCTGCCTTTGACATTGTGAAGTATGCCCCTTTTTGCTAGTCGTATTATATAGAGAGGTTTTATTGTATTAGTCTAATGGCTTTCCTGAATAGCATCAATAAATGTGCAGTAAATTATTCTTTACCACAAAGTCATGTGTTGGGCCCTTGTGATACATGTAGATATGTGTATCTTACCCATGTCAAGGACAGTCTGGGGATCCCTAAAGCGGGACCGCTTTCAACCTAAGGATTGCTTGACACAGCACAAGTAGCCACCGCCACGTACCATATATCACACAGTAAAACCTCTTTATAACGGCCACTAAAATACATCAAGTATTTTTTGTTAAAGGTAGGTGGCTGCTTAAAGCAAGGTGGAACTAAAACAGAACGCTCCTATAGGAGCGTTCTGTTTTACTTTCACCTTGCTTTAAGCAACCACCTGTCCTAAATACCAACTAATTGACACAACTAACAGGCCGTTAAAGAGAGGTTTTATTGTAGCTTTAGTTCTTATGCTTTTGGAGTTGATTTCTACACAAGTCTAAGAACCCCTTGAGCGGCCCATTTTTACCCCGATGTCATGATGTGAATGATCATAGCAGAGGACCACAAGACATAACTACTAATCAATATATAAGCTTTATACCTTATGGTTTTGAAGAAGATTAAATCTTTTGAAAGTTTTGTTTCTGCACACAAAATATATATACCTCTATCCCAAGATGCATCCATGCATCACATTTTGGCATTTCTAGGCCAGATATTTAGGGAGATATATTCCAGGCAGCTATTTGCTGAATATAAGTTCAGGGATCAAGGACAATATTACAGCGACATCGAAACAATCTCAAACTGTATTGTTATATATAATATCTATATACATGTACCAACGTTAGTGCAATATTAAAACTGTAACTAAAGTTATCATTCGCAAAGTAAAGGTTAACGTCGCCCGTCTGCAAAAGGACATTTGGCCATCTGATAAACAGAAGTTTTCTTCAAATTTCTGGTTAAAATTAGGATGATTGATTCTGTCCATTTCGTTTTCAAGAACACATATGTATCCAAATTCTCTCTCAATATAGAAATATATCATTCTCAGAACTGTCGCAACAACCTTCTTCGTTTATCACTCATTTATGCTGTTATGGCTCGGCCTCTTCGGCATGTGTCAGTACGCCCTGCTTTGTATTCTTTTTACTAATTATGGCTGAAATAAAACCATTTTGTCATCACAAATTAATCATAGGAATATCTTAGTTAAATTATAATAGCATACAATATTAATCTCAGAGCTATGTTATGGGCGCTTTTGTCTTTTTTTTCTAATGGGACCAAGTTTTTAGACTGAAAAAAATAAAATAAAGTCGCTTGTCTACTTTGACCTCTGGGCTTAAAAGCCCAAGGCCATAAAAACAGCAAATACGTGTTCAAGATGTCATGTATTCTTCAAAACATATTCACGAGGTTAAAGGTCAATTCCTGTTTTTTTGCATTCAGTGACCGGCACGTAACCCCTCACAAACAAGAACTTGGTTTATGACTATCCCGGTGTCTGAAAAAAGTCACCATTCAACAGATTGGGTTAAAGCAATTTAATACAGAAATAATTATACAATAAAACCCCTTTAATGGGACCACTTAATGAACAAACATGGCTGTCTTCATAAGCAGGTGGTTGCTTAATGCAAGACCAAAGTTATGCAGAAAGCTCCTATAGGAGCTTTCTGCATAACTTTCGTCCTGCATTAAGCTACCACCTGCCTTTGTCACTGTGTATTTTGTCCCTTTTTGGTGGTCGCATTAGAGGGGTTTTACTGTACTTTTAATAAGAGAGGACGAAACAGACTATATTAAACGTGCACAATTATGCACATACAATATAATATAGAACTTTAAGATCAGTCCACAAGTTATCTACTGTCTTGTCATAGTAGTTAACCCGTTCCCTCATATGGACTATAGAGGCCCTTTGACGCCTCTGTAAAAGTTACGTTTTGAAACCATTGTGGTAATTAGAGCATTTGCTTTATTTATTACACTAGCTTCTTCAGAATCAAACAATTTTAAAAGTATCCCTATTTCAATTAAACGCTTTTCAGTAGATTTATGCTCAATTTATTACACTGGCTTCAGAAATAAATAATTCTAAAATGTCTTTTTTTCTATTAAACGCTTTTCAGTAGATTTATACAGAAAATAGCCTATGATGTAATGGGTTAACCAGTTGAATTCCATGTTATATGTATTACATGTAAAGTAAAACTCGTTCAAACATTGAAACGGTGGTGTCTGATCTGGGACTGCACTATTTGTCGTGGTGCATTTTTGCGACATTGGCGGTGAAAGGGTTAAGTGAGATGTAAAATGCATTAATGACTGGTGAAACATAAGCATTAACTATTTACCTGTTCGCTATTTGTGTAGTGCATACTGACAACAATGGTATTAATACGATTAATTGTTATAATGGCATATAAACAATGGCATTTTGCTCAGGCCAACACCGTAGACTCTGATCTATATTATACATGTACCATAAGCAAACATGGTCAGACGGTTCCATCCGCTTTCTAATCTGGATCTACACTTTCACTATGTGTTCCCGCATTCTAATCAGGTATACACGGTTGGTCCGTGCTTCATTTATTGGACCGTGACGTGCCTCACATTCTCAAACAGCTTGGTTCCAGATCACACGCCGAGTTTATGTACGTCTCACCAGGATCTAAGCCCTTTAAAAACTCGACCAATGCTTAATCGAACCGGAGTCAATATTGAACTAAATCTAAACTTGAGCAGACAGTACTTCTTTTACAACCTGTTAGGGTTTAAGACAAATTATGACTTAATCCCGTTCAGCATTAACCCTTTCCCTTTTGTGAATGCATTTGGATGTATCTGCAAACAGAGTAGACCCGGATCAGACGGCTCCTATAGGAGCCGTCTGATCAGGGTCTGTTCTGTTTTCTTATGATGTAATATAGATCTGATTCTACAGCTTCTGTCTGAGCCAAAATATCCTGTGTTCATGCTCCATTATAAAAAAAATAATCTTGTTAATGTTCATGACGTCATTATTTCCTACATGAATATTCATCAGGGAAAGGGTTAACCCTTTACTTCATAGATACGTATATCAACGCCTTTACAAACAGAGTAGACCCAGACCAGACGGATCCTATAAGAGCCATCTGATCAGGGTCTGCTCTGCTTGCTGTAGAATTATATCCCCAATCGGACGTAGTATAAGAACCAAATCGGGCATAAGAACCAAAATTGGGCAGATATTATGTGTGTTTCACAGTGGGTTATGGGTTAATGATTATGTTTTTTTCACAGTGGGGTATGGGTTAATGAGTATGTTTGTTTCACAGTGCGGTATGGGTTAATGATTATGTTTGTTTCACAGTGCGGTATGGGTTAATGATTATGTTTGTTTCACAGTGCGGTATGGGTTAATGATTATGTTTGTTTCATAGTGGGGTATGGGTTAATGATTATGTTTGTTTCACAGTGCGGTATGGTTAATGATTATGTTTGTTTCACAGTGGGTTATGGGTTAATGATTATGTTTGTTTCACAGTGGGGTATGGGCTAATGATTATGTTTGTTTCACAGTGGGTTATGGGTTAATGATTATGTTTGTTTCACAGTGCGGCATGGGTTAATGATTATGTTTGTTTCACAGTGGGGTATGGGTTAATGATTATGTTTGTTTCACAGTGGGGTATGAGTTAATGATTATGTTTGTTTCACAGTGGGGTATGGGTTAATGGTTATGTTTGTTTCACAGTGGAGTATGGGTTAATGATTATGTTTGTTTCACAGTTCTCGTTCTCCCCCTAGACTATTTTCAGACCCAACCTCTGTGAACAAATCTACCGAAAAAGAGCATTAACTATAGAAAAGGAAACTTTCAGAATTGTGTAGTTTTGAAACCATTGTGTTAATTAGAGCATTTGCTCCAATGGAGCAAATGCTCTATTTATCACAATGGTTTCACAAAATAGCTTTTACATAGGCGCAGTAAGGCGTCAGTAGGAGAGAAAGAGTTAATGATTAGTGTTTCAGTACAGTATACTAGGATGACCTGGATGAACTGCCTTTTGTAATATCGTGCATCAACTCCCTTTCTTCAAGCATTGCACACGCTTTGTTGGCGCTCGTTTGTAAATCAATCTATTATTTTCAGTCCTCATCCAAAATCAGTGCGGTCCCGTGGAAGCTCTATCAATTTTGTTTGAAATGTTGAGAATGAAGGAGAAATTAATTACGATTTCTGCCATCAGGTTTCTCGGATCAGATGTTGGCTGCAAAATGCAAATTCTGATAAATGAATAGCACAAAGCAAATTACTATATTTTGGTGGCATTTAACACTGAGACAGACTTTGAATAGTTTTCGGTGCACATTTGTCAAATATACCAGATTAACATGCATTATTCTAATTACCCTAAACATTAGGAAACCCATTTTCAACTCGCAATCGGCTTGTAAAGCTGAATAATTGAATTTGGCACTATTTTGATTATTTTTAAGTTAAATCGAAGTAGAAGCAAACAGTGTAGACTCTTATCAAACGGACCCTTCAGGAAATGTTTGATCTGGGACTGCACTTTTTGCGCAATATTTAGGGTAAGTAGGAAATGATTTCTTGACATGGACGTGTCTATAGACAGGTCAGCTGCAAACCTTTTTAAGGTCATAGTATTGAAAGACTAAGGGAAATGTGAACACGATAGTCTACTGTTACGTTAACCTATTACTGCCCATTGTCCCTGAAAAAGGACACAGGCAAACAGTGTAGACCCAGATCAGAGGGCTCCTGTGGGAATCCTCTGATCAGGATCTGCACTGTTTGTTGAAACAATCACTGTCTATGGCTTATTGCAGAAAAATGAATGGGTCCCAAAGTAAGATCTAGACGGGATTTCCGTAAATTATATTTGAATAAATGGGCTAATGATACAGGCAATAGTTTGGATCCAGATGAAACGTAGTAAACATACATTTGCAATATATTCAGATATTGTTTAATTAATAAGCAATACAAATGAGTTAAACATTATGTGTCTGTCAATGGGTCAATGGGTTCGTCACAGAGGAATTCTAGTCTAGAGTAATTCTATGTTGGGTATTGGTAAGTTTGGGATAGTTTAAACGAGCTTAACACTAACTAAAGCGCCACTTTGTTGCCAATTCTACGGATTTAGGTTATGTATATATCTGACATTTACAGCTGAATGCCACATTTTGTATTGTTGCACATGTATAATCAAAGGTTTTACATGTAATAATGCAATGTGCCCAGGAGAAGCAAAAACTATGCCTATTACAGATAAAACGCTATAAATATGAAGAAAACCAACAAAATGCAACAAAAACAACAACACAATAAACACACACATGCACGCACGCTAAAACACACATGCACGCACGCTAAAACACGCACTCACAACACTCACACACAAACACACACATACACCCAAACACACACGCACGCTCGAAAACCAACAGCAGCAGCAACAACAACATACCCTAAACGACATGAAAAAGGTTCCTTATTTAATCACTTGATTGCTATAGAAGTTTCGAACTGGAATTGTCTATTAGAATATATTCAGTATCAAATGATACTGAATGACAAAATGTGACGACATTGATATGGGAACCTTCTGATTGTGGTTTACACTTGGTTAGCATTTATTCAACATTTTATCACCTCATTAATATTCATGGAGAGAATGAACGAAAATGTAATATGGAAAAATGATTGTTTTCACACTGGTAAAGTCAGATCTACGAGCGTATATTATTTCAGAAGCAATCAGAGCAGACCTTGATCAGACGGCCCCTATAGGGTCTACTCTGTTTGCAAAAGCGTGATCAGGTGTTTATATGAGAGGAAGGGTTAAGCTTACCGAACTGCTACCATTACTACCATATTAACCTCAACCATCATATTTGTAACTGCAATAAGTATGACGATGCCGACAGTGTTGGTAGAAATGCTGCCGCTACTATTACTTTTACTGCAAGTACTCTGATTACTACTGTCAAATCTACTACTACTATTACAAATGTACTCGTATTAATACTTCAGATAAATGCTACTACTACTATTACAACTACAACTACACATACTACTACTGTACGTCTACTATTACTACTTCTACTTTCATTATTATCATTTTATCATTATCAATATTGTTATCATTAATATTAATAAACCATTATTAGTATAAGTAGTAGTGTTAGTAGTAGTGTTAGTAGTAGTAGTAGTAGTAGAAGTAGTAGTAGTAATAATTGTAGTAGCAGTAGTAGTAGTAGTAGTAGTAATTGTTGTAGTAGTACTAGTAGTAATAATTGTAGTAGTAATAGTAGTAGTAATATGAACCTTGGTGAAGAAGTTGTGACTCAACTGGCACTCGAACCCAGGGCCTCTGGCTTACCATACCAACACTCTACCGACTGAGATACCAAGCCACACAGTAAAGCCTATCAACTGATTCACCACAATCTCTACCCGACCACACACATCCCCTCTACACAAGAATTCGTCCCGAATTCTTACTCAAAGAACACTCCATGAGTGTCTTACTATTACCAATTTTCTTTATATATATCACCCTATGGGTTATTTACGTTGGGTGCCAAATGTAACATTGTGAAAAAGTTGTGACTCGACTGGGACTCGAACCCAGGGCCTCTGGCTTACCATGCCAACACTCTACCGACTGAGCAACCAAGCCACACAGTAAAGGTTGTCAACTGATTCACCACAATCTCTACCCGGCTACAAACATACTAGGAGAACTTTGTCTACAAACAAGCTATTTAATGGCGACTAACTCCAAATCTCCACTTTAAATTATAAGTTAGAGTTCGGTTAAATGACGCAAATTAAAGATAGCCTTGGAATATGTTCAAGTCTTTGAGAAAATAAGAAACCAATTGTGCAACACTGTACCTCGGTTGCAAAAGGCATAACTGTGCATTTGGTGTATATGTTGTCCTTGAACCCTTTACTCCATGTAAAATAAGAACGTCATGAATATTAAATTGAATGATGGTTATAATAGCACACGGACATACGATTGTTTAGCAATGACAGAAACTGTAGAATCATATCTATATTGTATCCAACAGAGCAGATCCTGACAAGACAAGACGGCTCCAATAGGATCCGTCTGATATGGTTACACTCTTTTTGCAAAGGCGTTGAAATGCGCAGTTATGGAGTAAAGGGTTAGTTATGAAAGTTGTGCATTCACATATAATAAAACATTTAAGAATGAATACACATAGTACATGTAGTAGTAAACTGTGTTTTGCTGTGTACAGGTTTTACACGGGTCACGCATTCAGCTAATAATCTTTCTCTGACTTGGCGTTTTTCGTCAGTAACGGTCTAGGCACAAAAATCGTGAAAACCTCCACGTTTCGCTTGCTCAGCATTCAATGTTGTTTAGGCTGGGAAATGACAACACGAAATAGGAACAGATCGTCATCGAATGGTAACTGTTACATATACGGCAGACAATTATCAACAGTCAATATTCCTTGTATCAAGTATCTTAGCCCAATCTACGAGCTGTATTGATATACCATCGGTCCGTTGCCTAAGTTGACTGAAGAAGACCAATTAATATATTTCATGCAATATGGACGCGATGCTCAGTTAGGCACTACTTCTTAGTTCTCTATAACTAGTGGTAACTGTGTCTAGGTAGTCAATATGTTTCATTTCGTGGTAGACTCGGCTTAATCCTTTCACCGCCGAAGTCGCATAAATGCACCACGGCAAATAGTGCAGTCCCAGATCAGACGCCGCTTTTTTCAAGGTGGCGTCTGATCAGGGACTTCACTTTTTGTCTCATTCTCTATTTCTATATATGTGCTTTATTCTTTTGAAAATTGCATTTAATTATCTCATTTCCTTATTGTACCGAATGATTTAACACAATTTGGACTGCAGACGGCAATTAGAAATTTGGCGCTGAAAGGGTTAGCCCAATGTTCTACTGGTCAATTAAGCGTAGGTTATATGCATCACAGGGGTACGTCGGTTTTATTCTGGCCGCTAAGTATCTAATCGCGAAATATTAAAACTGTCAATATAAATCCATCTGACACTGCTTAACCCATTCCCTCATAGTGACGACTTTTGACGACTCTGTAATGGTCACTTTGTGAAACCATTGTGATAAATAGAGCATTTGCTCCTATAGGAGCAAATGCTCTATTTATCACAATGTTTTCAAACTACAAAATTCTAAAATTTTCATTTTCTCTAGTTAATGCTCCTTTTCTGTAGATTTATTCAAAGAGGTTGTATGTAAAAATAGCCTATGATGTAACGGGCTAAGTGTAGTATGTAAATTAAGAGCCGTGTATACTGAAGAACCTATCCAGGGCGGTCATTCATTCATTGAAAATAGGAGTCTTAAAACAGGTAGGAACTGTCTGCATTATTTTTGACCTGGATTAAGCTACGACCTGCCTTACAGATCTATAATTAAACCTCTTTTTGATGACTGCTTAAGACCGCTTGTACTTTAGTCAATACAAAATATGACATATTGCCTATTCCATAACGGAATAAATTGCACTGACCCTTTTTAGCCGAGTCTGTTTATCACCGGACATATAAAAATATTAAGAAATATCTAATCTGCAACTGTACACAGCCAAGCCATATGCCTCGTCAATTTTTTTCTCCTTCCAAGTGTCAGTTGCGTTTCGAAATATAGTAAACGTGTGTTTTAATGTTTATGTTATTTAAAGGGAGTGAGCACAAATATCGTATGTCTTAAACTTTATACACTGTATACAATTATATTGTATACTCGTATATACGTCGTATATAAACTATAGGATAAGTATGTTCTCAGAGACAGTGTGGGTGAAACTATCAATAAGGGAGTCGTTCTAATCTGAAAATTCTAAGGAATGCGTCATGGTATATCGTAATGTCGGGTTAGATGGTGAAATAATTGTTATTCCAACGACAACACCGACCAACGATATATGGGTTGGACTGCAAAAAACATTACTTACCTAACATATTATCAAGGGAAATTCGAATTCACGACGTAACGTAACGTAATGTTCTAGTTATAGTTTGACGAGTAAATCATAAAAATACCGTTAACCCTTTCACCGCCACAGTCGCATAAATGCACCACGACAAATAGTGCAGTCCCAGATCAGACGCCGCCTTTTGAAGGCGGCGTTTGATCAGGGACTTCACTATTTGTCTCAATCTCTATTTCTATATATGTGCTTTATTCCTTTGAAATTTGCATTTATTTATCTCATTTCCTTATTTTACTGAATGATTTAACAAACTTGGATTGCAGACGACAATTAGAAATTTGGCACCGAAAGGGTTAATGCAACAATTCAACGATGTGTTTGAAGAATGTGAGAAAGATTATTCCCAATTCTAATAAATGCAGATATTTCCCCCTACCAGTCGTGATGAGATATTGTTTATCAATTTAAACCCATCTACGTGTAAACGGTTCTCATTCGGTGGTTAAGTGAACGATTGGTGAAAATTCTCAGAAATATTCACGAGATTGGAATAAAAAAAAGTATTAACCCGTTATTCCATTAATATTCAGACAAGGCATAATGTCATCATGAATATTAATTAACCGAATCTTTATAATGGTACTATGAACAATATATCTTTTATCATGACAGAATCTGTAAAATCATATCTATATTATATCATAAGCAAACAGAGCAGACCCTGATCAGGCGGCTCCTATAGGAACCGTCTTATCTGGGTCTACTCTATTTGAAAATGCATAGAAAGGCGCTAAGGGCTAACGCCACGTCGTGGAAACAGTTATTAATGCTACCATACCCGCTTCATTCATATAAAATATTGAGCAAATGGCCAAGTATGATTCAATTAGAAAAGTTGTTAGTCTCTCTTCATTTGCAAGCGTGTCCCTATCTCAACGTGTTCGTATCAAATGAGTGTAGAGCTGCGTTGTATGTGTACAAACCAAGTTGGTCGTATCCATGATGTCATATGGATCCAATGTGTTTGCAATAGAAATCACAAAATATCGTAAGTGTTGAAAAATTAATTGCGGTTATGTTTATACGCACTCTGACATCTTTCAGTGATTCCCAATTCATGCCAATGATGTTAAGTTTACACCTAGCTGGCCTTTAGTACCATATCAACCGACATTTATATATTTCGTCCATGAATTAAATCATTCACATTCATAGTACCATAAACTGAACATCTACAAAACATGTTAAAGCACGCAAATGAAAAATAAAGCATTCTTGATGTTTCAAATAATCCTTATAAATCATCATTTTACAAACAACAGTTTATTAAAAATTAAGCTTTGTTGATTTTGTGAAAAATATTGTCGATCTTTTTATAATTTTATAAAAATAATGGAAGTCAAGGAGCACATATGAAGTGAATGAGATTTTAACATAATATTAAGGTGGAAAATTAGGATGAGTAAAACTTTGGAACAGTCAGAGGCAAAACTTCCACTGTGTGTTTAAATTATGGTAAGTGTGCGCTTCCAACCTCATCCCCATCTTAACCCACTCAGACGAACGGTTTAAATAAATATAATCCCCGATGTGTATATCTTTATCACATTCTCTGATGATAAAGACTGAACACATTTTGAATTAAGCATCGTATGCGAAAACCATAAATCACATTGTGAACGAGTGGCACGTGTCGAGTAGGATATATAGACTTTCGGTATATTCAAATAAGCATTTAACCTATCTGTCATAGCATATACAAGGCACACATATTGGATTGTTTTATAATGTCGTTAATTAACCTCAGCAAATATTTCTTCATACTACAGATGAAACTGAAGAATCTTGATGTTTATGTACGCCAAATTTATTAAGAGATTGATTTCTAAATCTTTTACGTAGCATTGCAATACAAACTGTCATATATGAACTATACCATCATAGTATGATTTATTCTGCAGGTTTCTCCGCTCATATTGTGTACATTAAAACCCCGCTAATACGACCACCTAAAAGAGGAATAATTCTGGGTGCTAGATGCAGGTGGTAGCTTAATGCAGGACCACTTGCTTATAAAGACAGCCATGTTTATTCATTAAGTGGTCGCATTAGAGGCGTTCAATTGTATATGCGTGTTTGTGCGTGGTGTGTGGTGGTGTGTGACTACGTGGGTGTGAGTGGTGTGTGACTATGTTGGGGTGGTGTAGTGTGACTGCACGTGCGAGTGTGTGTGTCTCTGCGTTTATAAGTTGGATTTTACATCCCACAAACAGTATTTCACTTATATTGTAGTGGCCTGGCTTCGCCAGTGTCGAGTGAGTTTCGACCGGCCTGTGGCACGGTCGAACCTCACTCAACACGGGACAGAATTCGTTAATTTAGGAACTATGTTGTTTATCAATCCTAGAGGCACTAAACCCTACGTTTAATAAGTGTTGTCAGTAGCGCACATCTGCAGTAAAGGCTTGTATTCAAGTTGTTGTTGACGTTTCTGCGAATTTTCGGCATGACGCAACCATATTGCCTGATGCATTATGGGTTGTTTACATATTACGTCACTAAGGAAAACAGCGTCCAATTGTGTACTATCTGTCAAAAATGCCGAAAAGGAAGGCTGAAGCAACTTATACTCCAATGGTAATTGTTAAAGTCAAATGTATTATATGTTTCAAAAGGGGTCTTCAATTTGAAATATTTCTTAGAATAAGTTCAACCGTTTAACGGCTAAATGGTCGAAACGATCACTTTCGTTCTAAAAGTGATCGGCTTCGATCATCTCTTTGATCACCTCTTTGATCATTTTTGGTCAAATCGACCATTGATCACTTTCTGGACCATTTTCTTTGATCGATTTTCTCCGCAGAGTATAAAAGGGGGTGAAAATCGTTCAACCAGGAGACGAAACAAAATCTTTAAAGGAACAACACGCATAAGACCTTTTTTGAGGCAGAAATATTCATTAATCCGGTAAAATTTAATGCAAGCCTTTCATATCATATACACTGAAGTAAAATAGTAACAAAATCTATTGACAGAATATATTACATGGACTTTTATTCAAGTATTTTTCTACTGAATCAACGGATTTGGCTATTAACGTTACAAAACCCCCTTCCTTCGGTTTCATTTTATTAAATCCATAGATCTTGATGCAGATGTGCGCTGCTACGGTTATTTGAAGATATACAGAAGATGTTTTGATGTTTTATAATCGGTCTATGCATAGAGAAAAGTAACAAAACAGAACTACTTTGAATTGACAGTTGTTGTTTTACTATGTCTCCCATCCAGTTACTGATCTGAGCTAGATCTACTGATCTGGATCTCAGAATCACAAAGCTCACTTCAGACCAGATCATTGAACGTGCCTTGCGGGCACAACAATTATGGTGACGGCGGTGGAATCTGATTAAAACTATCAGATCCAGAGATACGAACTATTAGCCTCAAATTTATTAGTATTTATATACGCTACCATGTATAGTCCGAGACCGGTAGACAGTGATGGCGTTATATTTTTTAACCATTGTGCTGCCGCATCTCGCCGCGGAGAAAATCAACAGAGACCAATTTCTCCAACAATTGGACCGAGATCCAGTGCAAATATTGAACAAATAAATGAGAGACGAAGCCAAGTTTCCTCACCACGTTTTGCTTTTGAAAGGGAAAACCCATACAGCTCACATCAAGAAAACACGAATCCGAAAAGAGTGTCTAGCATGTCTAAATCTAATGCTAACCAAAACTCTCCACAAACAAGTCAACAAGTTTCTTGCAAATCAAATACAGATGTTACAGAAATTCTTTGCAATATAACAGAGGTACTCACGCAAATGAGCTCCCAGCTAAATTCCATTAAATCCAATCAAATGAATTCCAAAATCCAAGAACACAACACTTCACCATTTTGTGAACAAATAATGACGTCACAGCCCCAGGAATGCACGCGTCATAGCCAAGGTCAAGATGTCACTGTTTTCCGTGAGGTTGTAGAGGAGTACCCATGCAGGAATTTAAATGACCGCAGATTAAGATCGAACTCACAAAGCCCTCGGTGTGATTTGAGAGATCCAGTGTTGCAAAATAGTGATCAAAATATAGATCTAGCACCGACCCAAAGTGGATCTAGATCTTTATCCCAGCAAATGATAAACAATAACAGCGGATTTGTGAATATACCGGACAAAGATTTATGCATAGATCTACAGCCTCAAACTGCAAATTACAACCAATTAAGAGCAGTACCAGTTAATGCAAGATTGAACAGACCACGGTTACTGCACGACCTGGGTGGTTTCAAAATTACTCCATTTAAAGGAGATGGAGATTGGCGGGTCTGGCATGCCAGATTTGAAACCATTGTCAGTAGGTTTGGACTTTCAGATGAGGAAAAAATAGACCAGCTTCTGCCAAGAATCGACGGCAAAGCAGCTGAATTTGTATTCACACAGCTACCGTCCGAGCTGTTGTATAACTATAGGAGTCTTATCAACGAACTTAATTGCAGATTCAGAGTTATTGAGACGTCTAGATCTTTTGCTGCCAAATTCAGTAGGCGTAGTCAGAAAGTTGGTGAGACAGCCGAGGAATACGCATCTGAGCTTAAAATCCTATACGACAAAGCCCATGGGTACAGAGACGCCCGAACAAGAAACGAGGACCTGGTACGTCGATTTTTGGATGGCCTCAGAGATGATCAAATTCGCTTTCAGGTCGAGTATCATAAAGAGCCCGAGACCATTGACGAGGCTGTTTTTCATGTCGTGAATCTTATACAGACAAGAGGCCGACGTGATTACGAGAGGAGACCGTTAGAAAATACAAGGCGTCTAGAGCTTGAACAAGAGGGAAGCAACGGGGCTTCTGAAAGAGATTACAAGAGGCGACAGGATGGTCAACAGTCTACAAATACCAATTCATCTGCTCGAGATGTGATAGGTCAAAATGATATAAACTCAGTGCTAGAGCAGATAGTTGAAAGACTGGATAAAATAGAAAAGGCAAATAAACCACTTGGTTATACCAAAGGTAGGACGCCAAAAGACAACAGAGGTCGAAAAGAATGCTTTAATTGTCACAAAGAAGGTCATTTTGCTAGGGAATGCCCAGACAAGCCTACATACCAGAAAAGGCGCAGGGACGAGAGGAATGACACATCTGAAGAAATTTCTTTAAACATGAAAGGACCAGCTCTTGCGGCCAAAGGGAGGTCCAACTAGATAGCGTAGCTGAAGGCCAAAGTCAAGTCGTAGATGCTCACAACGATGATGTAGAAAAAGTAAGTGAAGGTCAACCGAAATGTAGAAGAGACCTTTGCGATGGTATATATATAAAGGGGTCTGTAGAAGGGGTATCCGTTATTTTTACAATGGACACAGGCGCTTCAAAAACAGTAATTTCCACAAAGGTGTTTGACAAAATAGAGACCAATAGAAGGCCACGACTGGTAAAGTCTGCTTGTTTACGAGGAGCAGGGGGTATGCCTATTAAAGAGAAAGGGAAGGCAGAATTCATGCTAAGATTGGGTTCCTTAGAGACTGTCATAGAGGCTGTGGTAGCCGATATTGAAGATGAAGTACTGCTAGGGTATGATATCTTGGGTGGATCTGAAAAGGAGGCAGCCGACATCTTACTGAGCAAGAACAAAATAGTCATAGGCTCAGTTGAGATACCATGTTTCCAGATTTGCAAGAAAGGGCAAACTAGAAAAGTGGTTGTGGCAGATGATTTCAAAATCCCAGGTCTCTCAGAGTCCCTTGTCGATGTGTATGTGGAAAGGCGAGAAGATGATGATGCTGATGTCAGAGCAGATTATCTGTTAGAGCCGAATGATAATTTCAAAGAGAGATACCCGCTGGTCATGGCGTCATCTTTGGTGAACATCAACAGAACGGCGACTTGCAAAGTGCGGATCCTGAATCCGTATACTTCAGAGGTTGATTTGAAACAAGATGCAGAAATCGGCATTGCCGAAAGAATAGAACGAATAGTTAGTGTTATAGCAAATGCAGAAAGTGAAGAAACGGGCATGGAATGCATCCGCAGAATCAAAGTAGGTCTCAACAGGGATGAAATTGAGACAAGTACACAAAATAATATCAATGAGAGTGAGGTACCAGATCATTTAAAGGCATTGTTTAAAAAATCAGCCAAGGGTAAAACTGAGTCACAACGTCAAGCGTTGGCAGGGCTCTTAGTGAAATATAAAGAAACATTTTCGAAAGATGAGTGGGACATTGGTTTAACTGATTTGGCGGAACATCCAATAAAAACAGGAGACGCAAGTCCGGTAAAGCAAAGACCAAGAAGAGTTCCTCTAGCTCACGCTGATGAAGAAAGAAAAGCAATTGAGGACCTGCTCAAAAAGGGAGTTATTCAAAAATGTTCTTCACCATGGGCAAGTCCAATTGTTTTGGTAAAAAAGAAGTCGGGAGCGATAAGACCCTGCGTTGACTACAGAAGGGTAAATAGCCTAGTGAAGCCAGATGGGTTTCCGCTACCACGTATCCAGGATTGTCTAGATGCGGTTGCTGGATCCAGCCTATTCAGTAGTTTTGACCTGACAAGTGGGTACTTTCAAATCCCCCTTAAAAGGGAAGATATACCAAAAAGCGCATTCTGTTGTAAATTTGGACAATATGAGATGACACGAATGCCCTTTGGTTTAAACAATGCTGCCAGTACATTCCAAAGGACTATGGAGCTAGCGCTTCAGGGACTGCAGTGGATAACGTGTTTGGTGTACATTGATGATATAATTGTGTATGCAGAAAACTTTGAGCAACACATCAGTAGAGTAGATAAAGTGCTCGATCGTATAAAATCTGCCGGATTAAAGCTTAAGCCGGAAAAGTGCAATATGCTCCAAACTGAGGTGGTGTTCTTAGGGCATGTGGTTTCTAAGGAAGGTGTACAGCCTGACCCTATGAACATTGCAAAAATTGTCCAATGGCCAGTTCCGCAGAATGCAAAACAAGTTAAACAATTTGTTGCAACCGGCTCTTACTACCGGCGGTTTGTCAAAAATTTTGCAAAAATTGCGAGGCCCATGACTGAACTTACCAAGAAAGGAAAAGAGTTTGTCTGGGATGAGGCTTGTAGCTGTGCCTTTTCGCAAATCAAACAGGCCCTTACCAGTCCAGACATAATGGGATATCCAATGAATGAAGCTGGTCAGTTTTTGCTTGACGTAGACGCATCAGGAGTTGGTATTGGAGGAGTATTGGCACAAGAACAAGTAGGTAGAGAAAGAGTGATTGCTTACGCTAGCCGTGCTATGAATAAAGCAGAAAAAAACTACTGCATTACTGAGAAGGAGCTTCTGGCAGTAGTGTATTTTGTCCAATACTTCAGACAATACTTGCTGGGCAGAAAATTTACGGTTCGCACAGACCATCAGGCATTGGTTTGGTTGTTCAAACTTAAAGAGCCAAGCGGAAAAATTGCTCGATGGACTGAAATACTGGCCCAATATGATTTTTCTATTGAGTACAGGCCAGGCACGAAGCAGGGTCACTGTGATGCTCTTTCCAGGTGTGCTGCTCCGAGAGACTGCACCTGTGACGAAGTAGATATGAGCGAGCCCCTTAAATGTGGTCCTTGCCAGAAATGTGTAAAAAGAGGGAAAATGATGGTGTTGGAATGGGAACATTTTCCAGCTAGTGCCCCTGAAATCCATGGTCTAGATTTTAGCAAAACCAAGGAAGAAGAGATTAGAGCCGTGCAAGAAGAACCTAAGCCAGGCACTTCAAAAACGCCCATGCGAACCCTGCAGAACCCTGTAAATCAGCTATGCTGGTTGGAATTTTACACTCCAGATATGATGTCCACAGAACAAAAGGAGGATCCTGATCTTTCTAGAGTTATAGATGGTTTAGAAAAATCAGAAAGACCTAGCAACAATGAATTGGCCGACAAAAGCCCAGCCACTAGGCATTATTTCCTTATATGGGAATCGCTTCTCTTGCAAGAGGGTGTACTGTATAGAACTTCCAGGAGCAAAGATGGGATGAGAGCCTCTAAGCAACTGGTTGTACCAAGTGAGCTTCGTTCAAAAATAATGTTTCAGATGCACGATTCGTTGACGGCAGGTCATATGGGTGTTAAGAAAACCAAAGTCAAAACGTGCCAACATTACTATTGGTATAATATGCGGGAAGACATAGCCCTTTATGTCAAGAGCTGTGATACCTGTGCCGCAGACAAAAAACCAAACAAAACACCACGGGCACCTATGGGCAGAGTAATTGCTGGCGCACCATGGGAAGTCTTGGCTATGGACTACACAGGTCCCTTTCCAATCACTAAGCAAGGGAATAGATACATCCTTATTCTGACTGATCATTTCACGAAATATGTAGAAGTAATACCAGTGCCCAACCAAACAGCAGAAGACTGTGCTTCAAGAATAATGAATGACGTAATTGCACGCTGGGGAACACCTATATCAATACATAGTGACCAAGGTACTACATTCGAAAGTAGAGTATTCAAAGAATTATGTCGTTTTTTACAAGTCAAGAAAACGCGAACCAGTGCACGAAATCCTCAGTGCAATGGACAGGCAGAAAGATTTAATAGGACGCTATTGAAGATGATAAGAGCATATCTGGTTGGAGAGCAAGATGAATGGGACCTAAACCTAGGTTTACTAGCTGGAGCCTATCGAGCGACCCCAAACGAAGCAACACAGCTCACGCCAAATCTGTTGACCATAGGGCATGAAGTCCGTCTTCCTGCAGATTTAGTATTTGGTTATCGTGATAGTTTAGCTAAAGATTCTCCAAGTAGTAGCGAGCATGTACAGTCTCTGAAATCCAGAATGGAATTTGCTCACCGGATCGCAAGAAAACACCTTGATGCTAAGGCAAAAAGAAGTAAAGAATACTACGACAAGAGGCAGTTATTTCACACCTACCAAGTTGGTGACGTAGTGTGGTTCCTCCATGAAACCCGGAAACCTGGTATAATGCCGAAGCTAGAGAAGGCTTATGATGGTCCATATGTAATAAAGGAAAAACGTTCGGCTTTGAATTTTATCATCCAAATGAACAAGAATGGACAGGATCGACTTGTGCATCACAATAAGTTGAAGCCATATGAGGGTAATAATCCTCCGAAATGGGTTAGCAACACTTCCAAAGAGCTGAGATGTTAGTGACACTACCAGACAACGTAGGAGCAGCCTCTTGCAATACCTAGTTATACTGTTTAAAATTGTGTGTAAGATTATATAATAATTTTTGCATAGCCAGCATGCTGTTGTACATTGTTTTGTAAATTGGACCATTAAATATGGTTTATAAATAAAGATTTTAAAAAAAATGACAGTGACATTATATATATAAAACGCGAGACGGATACGCAGAAAACTAGCCAGTTTCGGAAACCTAAATCGGTTATTGCCCCGGAAGCATTAAACACACGCTGAAGTACTTGTTGCAGTGTAGTTGTGCGGCGGAATACCATCGAAAGTTGACGGAGAAGCACATCCCATCATTGTCCGAGTTTTGTCCTATCGTGATCCTTGAAACTTCCGCTTGTAGCGTACGAAAAGAAGCGTTAATAGCCAAATGCGTTGCTATATTAGTAGACAAGGTCCCTAAATCTGCAATACCCTTAACTATTTTCAGAGTGCCATGATGTCCAACCAAATAAAGAACAGAGGCAGAGCATACCAGTGCCAAAGGTGCCCAAAGATACTCCGGAAGGGTCGAATGGTTAGCCACATTCTCAAACACCATGTTCCGATGGACAGGGTCCCGTACTCATGCACACTTTGCATGTTCCGCTGTCAAGACCAGCAGACTCTAGTAGATCATATTAGAAAATATAAACGCCATGTGGAAGCAGAGCTGAAGTTAGGATACAAGCCAAACTACTCTGAGGTTCTAAAGATGTCAGCTAACCCATATACTATTGGCGACAATGACATGGTGCAGCTTGACAGAGACGACTCATACCGGTGGCATGCGCGCAACCTTGCACTAGTGACCGAGGATCTTACAGATGACATATTCGAAGAGGATGAAGATGAGGATACTATCACCATCGGGGGTTTAACTCTTCCCAAGTGGGTAGTGCAAGACTCAACAAAAGTGCCCAGCTACGTGCCAACACCAATTAACCGCCTTACAAGAGACAGCATCCCAGTGACACAAGTGGCACAGCCAGTCGACTCTGACATGGGGTCTTCAGTCAGTAGATTCCGTGTGATGAGTCCAGTGAACGTCACGTCTATCACATTGCCTTCAGCACCAGTGCTGAACATGCCTTTGGTGACGGCAACGGCAACAAGTGACTGCTACAACCCAACATATGCTACCATTAATTTTAAGGACTGGGAGACTACCGCCCTCCAGCCTGATCTCCATCCTACGACTACCACCACAACTGTTCCCTCTACATCAAGCACTTCAACATCCATTGTCAGTAATCCATCAGCACTGAGAACACCAATTATTACAATCAGGACGCCGTCTAGAGATCATCAACGAACCCCTTGCCAAGATGAACTGTACAACATCCTCCCAGGCTTACTCAGACAGGATGAGACAGATCCATTGCTCATAGACCAGCATACACCTTCTCAAAGTCGAAAACGGGGAGAAGAGGAAGAGGAGCCACTCCGCAAGAAACCAAGAAATGAGGAGAAGTGTCAGGCATTGGCGGAACTTTCTAAGGCAATTACCTCGGGTTTCGAGAAAGTAGTTATGGCTATTGACTCCAACACACGCGTCCTAAGAAACCAGGGCCAAACTCTGGAGAAGGCTATTGGTGAGATGTCAAGAATCGAGAGAAAGCTCCATGCGATTGAACGACCTTAGCCGATAATGCCAAATCCATCTCAACAGGAAATGCAGTGAAGGAGAATATTCCCCCATATAAGACCGTTAAGAGCACTGTAAAAAGGGTTTAACTTATTTAGGACACTCAAAGTAGAAAGGAATGCGGACATGGCATAAATATTTCATTTCATAAACACAACAAATATATAATGATGAATAAAGTGTATATAAATCACAAATTGGCTGTAACAATATCATATCAACCACAGATGAACTGTACTAGTGTGTTTACTAATTACAGATGGACTGTAAAAAGGAAATCACAGATGAACTGTGCTAGTGTGTTTACTAATTACAAATGGACTGTAAAATGAAATTACAGATGAACTGTGATCATAACATTTCAAAACAAATACAGGTGAACTTTTAAAATTGCATATTGTAGTGACTCTCTTACACTGAATTGCCACTCAGTTCAGAAGACTGGGTCTGTTTTGGGTTTTTTTTTGTTAAGAAGTAAACATGTCAGTTGATTACAATTTCATGTATTATAATTGCTAAGTTTTAACATAGACTAATAGCTTAGACCTATTTTAGACGTCAAAAGCCTGACACATGGCCGGGTTTATGATATCTGGTTCTAAGTCTATGATACTTGGTTGTTTGATAGTCCTATGGTTATCAAATTCTATTTTCAAAAATGAGAAATCTAACATTTTCTGAAATATTATCGGTCTTACTTGTTATGCTAATTTTATAGCCGTATTAAATGTTTGTGTGGGTACATTTATTTTAACAGTTTCGGGTTAGATCAACCTATTTGGTGTTTAACCTGTTTGATTTTTCAATATTAATCGACTGTTTAGAGAAGTCGAGTTTTCTTATCTAAAAGCGGAAATAGTTTAAAGTTTTCGTGCTGAAGGACTTTCATGAGATCTTTAATATATTTCTCCTTGTTGTAAACTCATGTTCTACCTTTCATCATTTCAGTAGTTGACTTTTGCCATCAATTACTTGAACATTGAGGGTAGTTAAAACACAACTACTGGTTTGATTTGTTTAAAACTGTTTTATGAGTATTGTTTAAATAAAAGTTGAATGGTAGGCTGCAGGAGCTTAGCCTATTTAAGAGGGGGGTAATGTAGTGGCCTGGCTTCGCCAGTGTCGAGTGAGTTTCGACCGGCCTGTGGCACGGTCGAACCTCACTCAACACGGGACAGAATTCGTTAATTTAGGAACTATGTTGTTTATCAATCCTAGAGGCACTAAACCCTACGTTTAATAAGTGTTGTCAGTAGCGCACATCTGCAGTAAAGGCTTGTATTCAAGTTGTTGTTGACGTTTCTGCGAATTTTCGGCATGACGCAACCATATTGCCTGATGCATTATGGGTTGTTTACATATTACGTCACTAAGGAAAACAGCGTCCAATTGTGTACTATCTGTCAAAAATGCCGAAAAGGAAGGCTGAAGCAACTTATACTCCAATGGTAATTGTTAAAGTCAAATGTATTATATGTTTCAAAAGGGGTCTTCAATTTGAAATATTTCTTAGAATAAGTTCAACCGTTTAACGGCTAAATGGTCGAAACGATCACTTTCGTTCTAAAAGTGATCGGCTTCGATCATCTCTTTGATCACCTCTTTGATCATTTTTGGTCAAATCGACCATTGATCACTTTCTGGACCATTTTCTTTGATCGATTTTCTCCGCAGAGTATAAAAGGGGGTGAAAATCGTTCAACCAGGAGACGAAACAAAATCTTTAAAGGAACAACACGCATAAGACCTTTTTTGAGGCAGAAATATTCATTAATCCGGTAAAATTTAATGCAAGCCTTTCATATCATATACACTGAAGTAAAATAGTAACAAAATCTATTGACAGAATATATTACATGGACTTTTATTCAAGTATTTTTCTACTGAATCAACGGATTTGGCTATTAACGTTACAAAACCCCCTTCCTTCGGTTTCATTTTATTAAATCCATAGATCTTGATGCAGATGTGCGCTGCTACGGTTATTTGAAGATATACAGAAGATGTTTTGATGTTTTATAATCGGTCTATGCATAGAGAAAAGTAACAAAACAGAACTACTTTGAATTGACAGTTGTTGTTTTACTATGTCTCCCATCCAGTTACTGATCTGAGCTAGATCTACTGATCTGGATCTCAGAATCACAAAGCTCACTTCAGACCAGATCATTGAACGTGCCTTGCGGGCACAACAATTAGGTAGCTCCTATTGTGCACTTTAACATAATTATTCAGTAAAGTATCGCTAAAGCAACCATACACTTGTTAACATGGGTGTCTTTAAAAGCAGGTGGTTGCTTGATGCAGTGCAAACGTAATTCCGAACTTTCTTGATATTTTTCCTGCATTGATATTTTTACTATATGTATATTGTTTTAAAATCTAGAATTATTCTTCTTTCGAGTGGCCGTATCAGCGAGAGTAGTGTTGTACTTCTAATAACTGCTCATGTACAGACTCGATAAAACCGAGTCTGCTATTTTCACATTGCTGCATTTGCTTTCGAGGGATGTCCTGCTTTTAGAATTTACTTACTGTACTAGTATATGAAATGTAACTTGACGTTGTCAGGGTCCATGTTTATAAAGCTTTTTAGTTGAATCTGAGTTTGTTGTCTAGCTTTTGATTGGTCAGATTTGAGCCAAAGCTCAAATCTGACAAATCAAAAACTTGAGAACGAACTCAGACTCAACTAAAAAGTTTTATAAGCATGGATACAGATCTACTGAAAGATTTATTAAAATGTGCTATATATATATTATTAATCACAGTAGGCAAACATGTTATATATAATTATATAGTTGTATTATATATATTTTTTCTATATTTTATAAATATCATATCTACCTACATGTACAAACACAATGTTATAAAGTAAGCTTAGAACTATAATAAAATGTCCGTCCGGAACGACTTACATGTACCAATAACGTATACAATCTTAAGAATTTAGAAGCAACGCCTCTTCAAAGTTGTAATTGATAGGGGTTATGTCTTTGGTAAAATGTGTTCATTTCCGTCCAATCAAATTTATGAAAATTCGACTGATAACTCCAGGCGCACGTCTCGGAGAAATACCAGTCACAGGTCATGTTACTGGAACAGCTATCATTAAGTATCCTATAGGGATATCGCTCATATCCCGATGTCGCCTGTGACATTACTTCTGATTGCAGTCCTCTAACCCAAGGACATTCTGGAGTGTAAGATGCTGTGTGGTTAGAAATTCATTATGGATTTCGAACCCAAACATACCAGTCGAACTACAGTAAAACCCCGATAGTTTGAACACAAAAAAACAAGCAGATTGGTGCAGGGCGAAAGGAATGCAGAAAGCTCCTCTATGAACTTTCTGCACGCCTTTTACCCTGCACTAAGCAGCCAGTTGCCTAAATACTTCTCAGTTCTCAGTATCGAGTTTGTACTGTGTTTTATCATCTGTTCAACCAGTCCGCCATTCGAAAATAGTGAAGGCTAATGCAATATACAGTAAAACCTCTCTATAACTGCCACTAAATTGTGTTAATTAGTTGGTATTTAGGGTAGTTGACTGCTTAAAGCAAGGTTAAAGTAAAACAGAATGCTCCTATAGGAGCGTTCTGTTTTTACTGTCACCTTACTTTAAGCAGCCACCTGGCTTTAAAGCAAAATACTTAATGTAATTTAGTGGCCGTTATAGAGAAGGTTTACTGGATATTATCCACGCACTCCATAAATACGCATTCTAACACATTTGCAGACAGAGAAGACCAAGATCAGACGGCTCCTATGGGAACCCTCTGATTTGGATATGCTATGTTTGCTTATGGAATTACATATCTGATTTTACAGATTCTGCCACGACCAAAATGTCCTATGCTCACGTGTCATTTTGAAAAATCCTGTAATTAACATTCACGAGCATGTCTATACGTTTGATTAAATGCGTATCTCGTATTGCTCTTTGATGTTCTGGCAAGACGAGTGAGACACAATTGGGAGAAAGTATCGCAATAATGTCTGATTGGGCTTAATTGTTATGCCAGTAACGGATACCCGCATCGATTAACAGACTAAATTGTTTCCAAAATAATAAATAAGACACGAGGAAAAGGATGATTGTCCATTAAGACTTTACTTGCATAATTATTACGAACCAGTAGGAAGCGTCACCTGGAAAATAATGTGTTAACCCTTTCGGCGCCAAATTTCGAATTGTCGTCTGCAAACCAATGTTGTTAAATCATTCGGTAATTTTAGGAAATGAGATAAATAATTGCAAACTTCAAAGGAATAAAGCACAGATATACAGATAGAGGTTGAGACAAAAAATGAAGTCCCTGGTCAGACGCCGCCTTAAAAAGGCGTCTGCACTATTTGTCGTGGTGCATTTTTGCGACATTGGTAGTTAAAGGGTTAATTTCACAATGTTACTTGTTTATAGGACGTATAATCATATACAAAAAAGACTGTATGAATATTAATTGACTGAAAGCTTATAATATCATTTTTGACAATGGAAGTTTCGACCATGGCATAAACTACATTATCATATCTATAATATTACTCGCAGTAGACACTGATCGGACACAGATCCTACATGAGCTTCTGATCTGGGGCTAACCTGTTTGCAGATGCATAACATGCATCACTACCATGTATATGGTGCACGAGAAACCTTTCAAAACTACACACCTCTAAATTTTTCCTTTTCCCTAGTAAATGCTCCTTTTAGGTAGGATATAAAAATAGCCTATGAGGTAATGGGTTAACTCTTTACTCCATAGAAACGCCATTTGGCATTTTGGCAAACAGAGTAGACCCAGATCAAAGGGCTCTAACATAACACTATTTCTACAGTTTCTGTCATGATATTTATTTTGGTTGCCATAATTTCATTATACACATACAGCTTATTAACCTTTAGCCTGCTGAGAATTTTTTTACAGAACTTTACACCTACATATTACATTTTCAAAATTCAAGTTATAATCAATTTGTCTACCAAAATGCAATAAGGGTGTTAAACAGTTTGGATCCTGATGAGACGCCGAGTTACTCGGCGTCGCATCTGGATCGAAACGTTTTGCATAAGTATTCACTCATCCGCCCATAGCAGGCTAAAGCTTAACCATTTTCTCCATATAAACGCATTTCCATGCCTTTGCAATCAAAATAGTTCCAGACTAGACGACTCCAGTAGGGTCCATCTGACAGAGTCTGCCCTGTTTGCTAATGGACATATATACAGTGAAACCCCGCTAATACGACCACTTAATAAACAGCCACTGATGTCGTCTAAAGCAGGTGGTTGCTTAATGCAGGACGAAAGTTATGCAGAAAGCTCCTATTGGAGCTTTCTGCATAACTTTCGTCCTGCATTAAGCTACCACCTGCATCTGCCACCCAGAATTATGCCCCTTTTTAGTGGTCGCATTAGCGGGGTTTTACTATAGATCAGTTTACGTAGTTTACACCCTTTTCCAAGTTCCATTTCATTGATTTTGTCCATGGGTATTCATGAGGTGAAAACATCTTGAATAAAATATTAAACAGGGAAGGGGTTGATCTTTTAAAGTCATCGTTTCTTACATGGATATTGATGGAATTAAGGGTGAAATCAACGTGGCCTTTGCTCATAATAGATATTTATATCATATAATACATATTATACTTGGGTTTACAAAATTTGAAACTATATCTATACCATTTGAATACCCCTTGATTAACCCTTTCATCGCCAATGTCGCATAAATGCAACTCGACAAATAGTGCAGTCCCAGATGAGACGCCGCCTTTTCAATGCGGCGTCTGATCAGGGACTTCACTTTTTGTCTCAATCTCTATTTCTATATCTGTGCTTTATTATTTTGAAATTTGCTTTTATTTACCTCATTCTCTTATTTTACTGAATGATTTAACAAACTTGGATTGCAGACGACAATTAGAAATTTGGCGCCGAAAGGGTTAAATACCCCTTCAATATGTAAAATATCCCGTGATGTCATGCTTATGCTAAGTTATTGAGCTACACACGTCTTCTATGCGTGTCTTCGATTATTACAAAATAGATTCTCTCCAAAATAGCAGAATGATAGTTACGCCCTGGCCCCCGTTTCACGAACATTCTTAAGTAATTACTTAGCTAAGCCTGTTATTAAAAAAATTCACAAGAGCATAACTTTTCATAAATTAGTGATTATTGTGCCACAAAGGGGTAAGAGGTTTGCTCCGTTATCATTTTACGAACAAATATTGTACTTGATACTAACTAAGGGTGATCTAAAGCAAAAGCAATATTTAAGAATTTATAACAGACTTAAGAATTATATCAAATTCATTTTCGGTTTAACTAGCTGTTCCTTGCGAAAACCGGTATTTTCTATTAAAATATATAACAGAATATCTCTAGGGTTTCTGTTAAGATAAAATTATTTGACATATCTTCTCTAAATATAAATGTAATACCTCTAATAAGTTAAGCCTGATACTAAGTAATTACTTCAGAATGTTCGTGAAACGGGGGCCTGATTTGCATCGCGAAAGAAGTCATCGTAAAGCAGCTTATGTTTTAGTACCCATGAGTCCAATGATGGTTGTCAATAGTCAGAATATAAATGAGTTTTTGATTCGTTCGCCGCCGAAAGGCGAGACCGTGATAACCTTTCAATCAGTAAAGAATTTGAATAATATGGCGCTCGCCAAGGCTCGTCCTCCTCTATTACTTTATGCCTAGGTCACATATTCACGGATCACCTCGCCGGTTCCACTACGGATTAAATCCCACGGATGACCCCGGAAAGCCAGTTTCTGTAGTCCGATACGGATGCACACAACAGTATGACTACGGGTTTGATGTACCTATGGTAGGATAATGTAGGAAATGGGCCAAGAGTGATACGGATTGTTACGGTACGACACGGTTCGATACGGAAATGACACGGTTTAGTACGGAAAGAACACGTCTTAATACGGATCGACACGGATCAGAGCGTGTGCACTGCAGATGAACAACGGTTTGCTGCGATATAAATAAGGGTTAGTACGAATAAGAACGGTCTGATACGGAATAGCACGAATCGACATGGACCTAAGCAATCCGACTTTGGGCCTTCGAATAAGTACGGATTAATACGGTTTTGATACGGACAAAACGGATCAGTACGTTCGTATACGGTTTAGTAAGGATGTACTATGGTTGTTTGATCCGTGGTCAAATTTTGAAGATGTTCAAAACTTGTCACGGATATAAAAGTACTACTACGTATGGTTACGGCTAAAATACGGAAAGCTACGGACCAATACGGAATGCCACGAATGATGCCGGATCGTATCCGTAGCTAATCCGGCGTCAAATGCCTGAATATGTGACCAAGGCATTAGCCAATTCATTTGATTAAAACTGATTAAAAGACACTCTCATGTTAGGGACTGCACACAGTAATGAACCTATGATAATATATATAGTGCCTTGCCTTGCATTACATTGGCCCCTTAGCTCCTTGTAGAACCGTCGGGGCACCTTAATACTGCGCCATGCACCAGCCTCCTCCATTTGTTTCGGTCATGTGCAAGTCTTTGTGACTCTTCCAATGTCAGTCAGGTCCACTGTTCATTGTCATCAACCCATTTCCTCTTCTGTCTTCCGCTTTTTCTCTTTCCCTCGATTGTTCCTTGTAATATTCTCTTTGAAAGGCCACTATATCGAGTGACATGGCCGTACCATTTCACTCTCCACCGTTTGACTATCGTTAGCAGATCATCATGTTTACCTTTGTGGTTAACTACTAATTGTCTGACTTCTTCATTGTGCTCCATATACGAGATACCTAAGATGGTCCGAAAGCATCTCATCTCGACTTTTCTCGTATCTCGTATTTTCTTCTGGAGTTCAGTTGTCAGTGTCCATCTCTCACACGCATACAGGAAGATTGACTGAACCAATGCACACACGAGTCCCTATCTTGTGATTTGTTGCGATCCTGGTGTCTTTCCAGATAGGCTTTAATCTTGTGATTGCTGTCGCTATCTGTGCCGACCTTGCTAGAATGTCTGGCTTGGAGCCGTCGTCACTGATAATAGCACCTAAGTATTTGAATTGTTGTACTGTTGCATGTGTCTGGTCATGAACTTTAATGTCTGTAGTAATGGTGTTATTATTGTTTGTCATTATTTTTGTTTTCTTTGCGCTGATCTCTATTCCGAATTTTGTTGAGACTCAATCAAGCTTTTTCAACCAAGGAAGCAAGTTCTTTTTCATCAACCTATTTTTTTTGTCTTTTTCTTCAGTGAGGTAGTTACCATTTTTGTCTTGAATCGTGGTGATTCTGCTCGGTCTTTGTTTGGTTAGATCTTTGACCAGTTTGAAATGCTTTCTTTGAATTGTTGATGGCAAGCGACTGTTTAAACTCACCACATTTACATCTATCCAGTTCTGTTTTGCACTTTTCATTTCTGTCCTGATTTTCTTGTTTATTTCTCTATACTGTGTTTTGCCATCCTGGGTGTCTTTCACTTTCTTGATTTCCCTCTTTTATCACAAAGGTCAATCATATCTTCAGTGACCCATGACTTTAACGTCCTACGGCTATTCCCAAACACTTCCATAGCCGAGTATGTCAGTATTGCGCTGAAGTTGTTGGTAAGAGAGCCAATGTCTTCATCAACTAAAATGATCGGCATAGATAATTTTTGATCGTTCAGTTTAGGATAGAGATACTGTATTTTGACTGAGGCAGACTATTGCAAGTCAGTTTGATAGTTTGCTTGCGTTTAATATGATTTCTCGGGACCTTAGATACGAAACACTTAGAAAATCTAGTAATTTTCCCGCCAAACCCGTGAGAAATAAGTTTTGATAAACCTGTACGTATCTTATCTACACTCCTAAGTCATTCATATCTGGTTGTGAAATTCTGTCAATCCTTATCTGGTAGTGAAATTCTGTTAATCCTAATCTGGTTGTAAAATTATGCCAATCTTTATCTGATTTTGATATTCTGTCAATCTTAATCTGGTTGTGAATTTCTGTCAATCCTACAAATCTGGTGGTTAAATTCTGTCAATTCTAATTCGGTTGTGAAATTCTGTCAATCCTAATCTGGTTGTGAAAATAATTTCTACTGTGAAATTCTATCAATTCCAATCCGGTTGGGAAATAATTTCTATTGTGGAATTCTGTCAATCCTAATATTATGAAATAATGTCTATCAATCCTAATCTGGTTTTGTAATTCTATGAATCCTCCAGGATAGCTACACAATAGGGGACGCTTATCCTGATGATCTCATCTTGACTGTAATTTTAACCATTCGCTTGCTATTCACGTCAATATACCTACCTGTAAATATTGAAAACCCAGATGAGACAGCTCCTGCAGGAGCTGTCTCATCAGGGTCTGCACTATTTACAAGTTGATTGTGCAACCAGTGCACTCCACAGCAGTGATTGCACAGCGAACTACTTGTACACAGTGAAGATATATGTAATGGTACATGGTACGGCTTTTAATTCGTCATCTCATCGGATTCCTTTCTGTTTGACACTTAGAAAATAGTTTCTTTAATGTATGAAAGAGCAAATAAGACTAACATCAGACTATGGTTTAAGCAGGTAAATATTTGACACCCATGCATTGAACATGGTGCACGTTGGAAAATACATGTTGATATTTCAATTCCCATCCACACGTGAGGTACTTCATTTGAGAATTTTTAATTATAGGAAGGAAGAGAAATAAATTGCTAGTGATGTCACAACTCTTTAGTGCACCAGACAGGTTGTTAATATAGCAATTAAAATTCAAAGCATGGTGTGTTTAATCCATACAACTCTGAACTCTCAAAAAGACTATTCTAAAATTCAAACAGGTCAAACTTATGGTAAATATTTAGGGTTTTTTTCTGAAGAAAACTGTAACATGACAAACAGTGCATACCCTGATGAGAGGGCTCCTTTTGAAGCCCTCTCATCTGGGGCTACACTTTGCAAATGACAATTACATTGAATCGTGTCCAGCATCGTAAGGGTTAATTTCTGGTGTTCCTTGCTGCATGCTAGCAAGTGTTGTTTCATCTGGCTAGAACTAAATAAAGGCCGGCCAAGTGTTATTTCTAGATGAAGGCCGGACAAGTGTTATTTCCAAATGAAGGCCGGACAAGTGTTATTTCCAAATGAAGGCCGGACAAGTGTTATTTCCAGGCGATGATTGCCTGTACAAACAATGCTGATCCAGGTGAGACGCAGAGTATCGCACCGTGTCAATAGGACCCACACTGTTTGACACTCTTGCCATGTTTTTGAATGCAAATGCGAGAAATACGTACTTTTAGAATTGATATATACAGTGAACCCTCATTATACCAGCATTTGTTACAACGGCACCCTCGTTATACCGGGCAGTATGCAATGAAACGAAATTACTGTTAAGTCTTTGAAACAACCACTGAATAAATAGATGTAAGGCCATTAAGGCAGACGAGTGCTTAATGCAGAACACAAGAAGGGAGCTCTTTGCACTTCTTGTGTTCTGCATTGAGCATTCACCTGTCGGTACTAGTTGAAAACATGTCATATAATTTCTTTCATGTTTAAACTTGTTATAACGGTAACCTCGTTATACCAGCAAAATGGCTGGAAACAAACACCTCCGTTGTAATGAGGGTTCACTGTACTACAAGTTTTGCAGACGAAAGATACTTAGAGTTGGGAGGAGTAATAGGAAATGTTGTTTAAAAGTTGATTTAGACGCTGGTTCCAGTTGAAACACCGAGTAACATCAGGGTCAAAGTTGTTTGACCAAACGGTCAGTTGTTTCTCAAATGTTTGAGAGAATTGAACTCAAAAAGGGTAACAATTCTAAGTTCATGCAAACATCATTAGACTACAGCCTTAGTTTACCACGTCGGTGCCATGAAAGTTAGCAATATCATATGCAGACAGTTTGGATCCAGTTTGGATCCAGATGAGACGCCGAGTGACTCAGCATCTCATCGGGATCCAAACTGTTTGACACTCTGTTTATTGGTTTCAGAGACATTGAACGCGCGCTAAAACTTGAAGCAGACGAAACTATGTCCAGCAGACGACACTGAAACACAACACACACGCTTAAGATTGCGTGCTTTACTGTGATGGGTTATAGAAGATGCTCTTTTATCAAACTTCTTTAATCCACTAATGGCTCCATTCGGACTTGAAGAAAAACTGTCATTCGCAGGTCATGTTACTTGTAAAAATACATCGTCCAGTATTCTTTTTTTGATTTTGCTCGAAGATTATTGCAGTTTTTTGAAGACATGATATTTGTTAAAAAGATTTGCATCGAAGATTATTGTGTTTTTGCAGACATGGCATTGTTTTTTAAAAAAGGTTTTGCAACTAATTTAAGAAAAACATGCCCCGAGTTAAAACAAATCAAATATCCGCTTTTGTCTTTTATCCTGCTGTAAAAAAATGTCTGTACACATTTCGATCTCGTGTAATTTTGACTTCTTCCGACACGAACAGCATTTAAACCCTTTCCCTGATGAATATTCATGTAGGAAATAATGACGTCATGAATATTAACAAGATTATTTTTATGTCCCCGTTGACGATAGTCAGGGGCATTATGTTTTGCACATGTCAGTCCGTCTGTCTGTCCGTCCGTCTGTCACGCTTTTACGTGCAGTTGGTTGTAACAGTTTTTTACGTGCAGTTGGTTGAAACTTCACATACACGTTAATCACCACATGTGCTATCATTTGGCACCCTACCCATGCTACCTTCAAACCCAAGGTCAAGGTCAAATGACTTGGAAAATTTATATGCAATTGGTTGTCACATTTACGTGCAATTGGTTGTCACAGTTTTTTCATTGTCTTATATCGCACTAACCACTATAGCTATTGATTTTAAATTACACATTAAACACAATCCATACGTTTATTGCGCATCCTGCCCGTGCAGCCCGCAAGCCCAAGGTCAATGTCATTTTACTTAGGAATTTTACGTGCAGCTAGGCAAGCACTAACACGGTGGCATCACTGTGTCTTACAGACACAATTTTCTAGTTTATAATGGCATATGAACACAGGGCATTTTGGCTCAGGCAGAAGCTGTAGAATCAGATCGTTATTACACCATAAGCAAACAGAGCAGAACTTGATCAGACAGCTCCTATAGGACAAACGGACAACCAAATTAAACTTCGTTCAGGGGATTTAAGGAGAACAGTAAAACCTCTCTATAACGGCCACTAAATGGTCTTAATTAGTTTAAGCACGGTGACAGTAAAACAGAACGCTCCTATAGGAGCGTTCTGTTTTACTTTCACCTTGCTTCAAGCATTCACCTACCTGTAACACAAAATACTTTATGTAACTTAATTAGGCTGTTTTAGAGAAGTTTTATTATATATACATATTAACCCTTTCCCTGTTGCATGTTCATGTAAGAAAAAATAACGCCATGAATATATATTTATTGTCAAAATTTGCAAGGGAGATTTTTGCTTTTACAGAAACTGTGGAAAAAGATCTATATAATGGCATACGCAAACAGAGCAGACCCTGGTCAGACGGTTTCCACATTAGCCGTCTGATCTGGTTCTACTATGTTTGCAAAGTCGTGAAAATGCGATGGTGAAAGGGGGATAATTCAATATAGGAAACATTACAGTCCTTGATCAAATCACTGCATTTCCTCCTATCATGGTCTATGAATTAATATAATATTTAAGGGGGTGTTAATATATAATGGAAGATTGAACCGCAATATATCTTGCAAATTGGAGATCACCATGTCATGCACTGGACGTAATTTTGCTGTATTTCCTCCACACTATGTTAGAACATAAAGTTTCATCAAAGATGCATGTACTTAACCCTTTACTCTATGCATAGTCATGTAATAAATAATGACGTCATGAACATTGACTAGATTATTTTCAATGATGAACACATGAAATTTTGACCATGTCAGAATCTGTAGAAACTTCGCAAAAAGCGGACGCTGATAAGAAGGCTCCTGTTTGCAAAGGCATGGAAAGACATAAAAAGGCGTATTTATGGAGCAAAGAGTTAAACTTAACATTCGGTGGTACAAGTATTTTCATTAGTGTGAAGATATGTCATATTCTGTAAATTTCATAAGTTATAGCAAAGGAAGTCCATCTATGTGTGTGCGCGCGTGCGTGTGTGCCTGTCCGTGCCTGTCCATCTGTCTGTGTGGTCAGAACATAAGCCGAAAGTGCATGTACGGCTTTCACTCTAAATTTATTTGCCAACTTTCTTACTGACTGGGATTGATGCTGTTTTAAACGTCCTGTTTAGAGGGTTTTTAACCCATTACCTCATAGGCTATTTTTAGATACAACCTCCGAAAAAGAGCAATAACTAGAGAAAAGGAAACATTTAGAATTTTGTAGCTCCTATAGGAGCAAATGCTATATTTATCACAATGGTTTCACAAAGTTTCACAAAGTGACTTTTACAGAGTCGTCAAAAGTCGTCAATATGAGGGAATGGGTTAATGAATATATAAGTTGGTTCCTAGATGTATCTGCTTATAGGTTCCAAAGTAGTTTGACTGTTTGTGTAGTAGCTTGCTAGGCAAATATATTAGCCAAACTGTAGACAGTTAACTGAAACAATATAAGTGACATATGTCTTCAAATATCCATAAATTCTTTTTATACTGTCAGTCAAATAATTGGTTTAGACATAGATGATATTTCAAAATATAAATTCTCTCGTAAATAATTAAATTCTATCTTCATAAAACATTTTCATAAAATGTAGTATGTGTAATTAAATATTAATGTTAGAGGCAAGTACTCAGAACGTCCTTGACTTGTATGTTTGTTTGAGAATCTCTCACATCTAGATGCATACCTACACAAAATATGCTTCTATATATGCCCTTTCCTCCATAAATACGCCTGTCTACGCCTCTGTAAAACTCACCTGTTGAAACCATTGTGTTAAATAGAGCATTGCTCCTATAAGAGCAAATGCTCTATTTATCACAATGGTTTCAAACTACAAAATTCTAAATGTTTCCCTTTCTCTAGTTAATGCTCCTTTTCGGTAGATTTATTTAAAGTGGTTAGATCCATAAAAAGCCTATGAGTAAATGGAATAGTAACTGGTATATCAATATATTTAGAAATACAAACCATTTAGACTGATAGATACGATAAGAAATCACAGGAAATCTTGATGAAAATGTGCTTACCCTTGGTCCGATAATCATGACATGATTGACATTTGTAAACAACTTCCAGGCCAGACACCGGGGTCTCATCGGAATCCAAGCTGTTTGGCACCCGAACAATAGTTTCTCAAAGTCTTGAACGAAGCAGAAATAATTGAAAATTATAACGGATCGGGTAACTCATTTGAATATTGAGTATTTTTTATTCTTTTACTCAGAGCAATTAGGGTTTTTCCTTTACCTTGGAACTTTCGGAGATGTAACATCTCTTTCATCGGCAAGACTGCACTGGCTTGGATCACGTGACTCATGAGGGGTCACGTGATACGAGGAGACCGTAATACACCCGCGGTAGCTCCAGTCCCTCGTCCCTGTTTAGCATTTGTCTGCGCCAGATCCAGAGCAGGGAAACCTCTTTTTATGCATTTGACTATTGCCAGGGAGTCACACAAGATCTGACTCTAAAGGGTAACTCATTTAAATATTGACTGGGAGTCACACAAGAACTAAGCATGCAAAAGGGTTAATCATTTAGATATTGCCTGGAAGTATCACAAGAACTATGCATGCTAAAGAGTAACTCATTTAAATATTGTCTGGGAGTCACACAAGAACTGACTATTGCTGTGCAAAAAAGCTTCATAAATCGTATTGATCCGATCGAATATGCATGTCCACACGCACACCAATTGAGTGAATGATCAGTTGAAGTGAAAAACCCCGGACTCAACATTTGTAGCTGAAATATGTTTTAACCCTTTCCTCCATAAGCTATTTTAGACCCAACCTCTTTGAATGAATTTACCGAAAAGGAGCATTTACTAGATAAAAAGAAAATGTTAGAATTGTGTAGTGTTGAAACCATTTTAAAATGCTCTATTTATCACAATGGTTTCAAGAAGTGACTATTATAGAGGCATAGAAAGGCGTATTTATGGAGGAAAGGGTTAAATTATTAAGTTGTATTAACCTAGATAGGTCAAAGACATGTATTATCACTGAACAAGGATTTGATCATTAGCAATTCCATGTTGTAAAAATAATTATGTCTGCCCAATGTACGAGCTTGTGCAATTTTCACTGTCGATTTAACACTTTCCTCCATAAAAACGCCTTTCGACGCATCTGTAATAGTCACTTCTTGAAACCATTGTTCTAAAAAATGCTCTATTTATCACAATGGTTTCTATACTACACAATTATACCATTTTCCTTTTCTCTAGTAAATGCTCCTTTTTGGTAGAATCATTCAACGAGGTTGGGTCTAAAAATAGCCTATGGAGGAATGGGTTAATTAAGCAATTAGGAACTATTTATCGGGTGTCAAACAGATTGTATATGGTGTTTCCTCCATGACTCATACGTATATTTTTAACATCGCTCAAAAAGGATTCCATACAACATTTTTATGAGATTTAGGCTTTGTATATGTACACACTAAGAACCAGGAATATAAACCTGCACCTCACTGTGAAAGATAATGCATCATTCAAGTCGAAACTGGCGCAATGCTGATAGACACTTTACTCCATGAAAATTCATGTAAGAAATAATTACATCATGAATATTGATTATAATTTTATAATGACACGTGAACAAGAGAGTGTAGATTCGTATATAAATTATTTCATACCGTAATCATTTCATAAGTAAACATAGCAGACCTTTATCAGATGGCTAATATAGGAACCATCTGATCTGACGATAGTCTGTGTGCAAGGCACAGAAGGGCGTATTCATGGAGTAGGCTAAATGATTAACTCCAATTCGATCAAGATTTTGACAAGTTAACCCTTTCCTCTATTAATACGCCTTTGTACGCCTCTGTAAAAGTCACTTTTTGAAACCATTGTGATACATAGAGCATTTACTCCTTAGGACCAAATGCTCTATCTATCACAATGTTTTCAGAACTACAAAATTGTAAAATGTTCCCTTTCTGTACGTAATGCTCCTTTTCGGTAGATTTGAGGTTGGATCTGAAATAGCCTATGAAGGATTGAGTTAATGAGCCACAATCAAACAGCTTGGATCCTGGTGTGACGCCGCGTCTAATCTGTGTCCAAACCGTTTGCAAATGTTAGTCAGGTTGTGAATAGCTGGATAAAGGCTAAACGGTTGTAAGAAGAAATATATTGTACGTAGTTTTTTCTACATCAAAAACTGATTATTGATCTAAAGACGTTGATCTGCTTTTCCAATTTCATTTAATTTTCCGATATTGTGAGACACATTAGCGAGTGAACTCTAATGCAATCTAAGCCATTTGCGCAAGCTCAGCGACCGTGAAGTGAATACTGGCAAATAGCATCGTTTACATCTGCAACAGAACGTACAAATAATTGTCTTTCATATTACCCTGTATAATCAGAATTTTAGGATGGTAATTTTCCTGTCTTTGAAAGCTTTCCTACAGCTGATGATTAATGATTCATCAAATACAAAATAGTTTCCTACCAATTGTAGCGTAATTACTAATAGGGAGATTCGAAACTTTAATCCGCAGTAAATGGGTGATGCGTTGTTCAAGTAAACTTTTGTAAATAAAAACGCGTCTTGATTTTATCATTAGCATGAAATATACACATTTTATACGAGTAACATACGTTAAGTTATGCATATGGTTTGGCACCGGAGTCGCAGGAAAACCACCCACAAGGCTTGCTGTAACGGGCTAATCTGTTATAACTTTTGAAAATAGTTTGGATCGAGATAAGACGTCGAGTAACTCGGCGTTTCTTCAGGATGGATACTGTTTGATATACTACATGTGTTAACCCGTCTCTTGCTGAATTTTAAAATACATTTCTCCTTCTTTACCCATGCCCTGTTGTATAATTACATATATCTTCACTGTGTACAAGTATTTCGCTGTGCAATCACTGCTGTGGAGTGCATTGGTTGCATAATCAACTTGTAAATAGTGCAGACCCTGATGAGACAGCTCCTGCAGGAGCTGTCTCATCTGGGTCTTCACTATTTACTGGTAGGTATATTGACTTGAATAGCAAGCGAAGGTCTAAGTGAATTAATTGAAGGAACGTCCACTCTGAAACGTAAAATAGACGACATTGTTTGCACTCGAACTTGGTGACAAGTGGTTAAAATCAGTGTTATTAAGTACACTTTAAGTACAATTATGGTTTATGAGGATACTTGTGAACAAAACTTTAAACAGACATACAATTGTCGACAAACAAAAACAGGCATACAGTGTTGTCGACAAACAAAAACAGACATACTATTGTCGACAAACAAAACAAAAACAAGCACGCAATGTTGTCGACATCCAAAACAGGTCAAACGCAAACAGGCACCGGTATATAGTTGTCGACATCCAAAACAGGCATATAGTAAAATTTGTAGACAATCTAAAACCGGAATTACGTTATCGACAACCAAATAAAAAAACAGGCATATAGGTGTCCAGATTCGAAAACGGCACCTCGTTATCGATAACCTAGTAAGTAGGATAAAAGTTGTCAATAACGAATGCTTGACATGCATTTCCCGACAACCGAAAGAATCATACAGTTTTCGACAACCAAAACAGGCATACGTTTGTCGACAAACAAACCAGGCAAACAGATGTCAATGTAATTGTATTAAGCAGTATTAATATTCAAACAATGCAAGGCATCACCAAACATCACCTACGTGTTTCATAATTGTATCGCCTCCTAGTAATTTAACTCTTCGCTTGCTATTCACGTCAATATACCTACCTGTAAATAGTGAAAACCCAGATGAGACAGCTCCTGCAGGAGCTGTCTCATCAGGGCCTGCACTATTTACAAGTTGATTGTGCAACCAGTGCACTCCACAGCAGTGATTGCACAGCGAAATACTTGTACACAGTGACGATTAATGTAATTATACAACAGGACATGGGTAAAGAAGGAGAAATGTATTTTAAAATTCAACAAGAGAAGAGTTAATATTCAAACAATGCAATGCATCACCAAACATCACGATTTCCTGCGTGTTTCATAATTTTATCGCCTCATAGTAATTTAATTATATACGTCATTTGGCCCTGTTCTGATACTAATGTATTCTGTAATAAAATGGGTATTCTAATAGTAACTAGTATTAAACCTTTGAATTACTCTGTACTCGTATGATTTCAATCCGTCAAACACCATGCATGTTTGCCGTCTATTTATGAACGTTAGTGAACACCGCACTTTCAGAGTGTTTAATGGGAGCAACTGCCAATACAATGTCGCATGCAGCGAGTAAAATACTAAAACAAACATTATACATTCTGAAATGTGCCTTAATTGGTGTTCTGGAGAGAACATTATACAAATACAAATTATAAATTATGCCTATATCCACTCATTTTATATTGCAATACATTTCTAACGTTTTCACATACCGGACAAATAGGTAAACATTGGAAGCCGGACAGGAAGTCCACAGCAACCACAGAAGCACAAAAAGAAGTCATTTATTAACTTCATATGACAAAATACCATTCACTTTGGTTAACCCTTCGCTTGCTGTCCACGTCAATATACCTACCTGTAAATAGTGAAGACCCAGATGAGACCGCTCCTGCAGGAGCTGTCTCATCAGGGTCTGCACTATTTACAAATTGATTGTGCAACCAGTGCACTCCGCAGCAGTGATTGCACAGAGAAATGGATTGTACACAGTGAATATATATGTAATTATACCACAGGGCATGGGTAAAGAAGAAGAAATGCATTTTAAAATTCAGCAAGAGAAGGGTTAATGTGATTAGGGAAACTATAAAACCAACTGTTTAATAAACGTCAGACTTTACTTAACTGAATAATGCTTTATATGACAATCATAAAATACAAATACTAGAACTATAGTTATACATTGAACGTTACAAATAGACAGAGAGGGATCGCCTAGCCTTGATCTCTGTATGTTTTCCAGTAAGTGACTAATGCTACGGGCGTTTCATAGAAACTAAAAACATCGTCAAATGTAACGTTTATCTGAGGTACAGAAGTAAAAATGAACGAAGACAGAATCTTTCACAATACATTTAAGAACATGTTAAATATTAGCCCTAGTTTGATATTGAAGTGTTCACATTTAGAATCCAAAACATCGATTTGATATGGTTCATTGATAAATGGTTTCTTGTGG
The DNA here is from genome assembly GCA_963576725.1 of Azorinus chamasolen. Classification (NCBI taxonomy): domain Eukaryota; kingdom Metazoa; phylum Mollusca; class Bivalvia; order Cardiida; family Solecurtidae; genus Azorinus; species Azorinus chamasolen. The sequence continues at coordinate 47,097,935 of OY755242.1, read as the reverse complement.
CATTTGTCATTGGCTTTTCTATAGAAAGGCTATGAAGTGGACCAATAGCTTCAAGGGCACGAGTCGCAGAACTGCTGGTCTCAAGTTATATTGCCAGAATAAGCATTCACAATATATATGTTTTGGACCACTTTAAGATTGTTGAATGCTCTAACTATAATACATCAAACTTTCCTTAATTGAGATTAAGCTCGTAATTTAAAGTTTGGCCATCGTGTAAACGAATAAGAAATAGAGGACTTGTTTTGTCCAGTGAAACTAAATCTCTTTTGTAGACAGTCATTCAATTGGCCAATGTTAATGCAAATGAATCCACCGGTTGTTTACGTACTCTATTACGAAAACAAAATTTCAAATAGATATTGACGGTCAGTGCACAATGCTATTCTTGAAGAATAACACATTATGTTCGTACTGCTCTGGTTAAAAATACTTCTGTATTCAAGTCGTCTGGTCTCTATCTAAGTGTTCACCGGTTGTATATACCCAGATGTGGTTTCTGTGACTTTGGGCAAATAAATGTCTGACTTTATAAAGCAACACTTATTGGAACAGCTAGCCTCGTACACCCAACACATGAATAATTTGTTTCATTAACATTTTTAAAAAGGTAGTAATATACTAAAGTCAATGTGTGTGTGTACTGTTGGCTGTGAGACTGATTTATTGTAATAAATACAGTAAAACACCTGTAATGCGACCACCAAAAAGGATAAAAATTCTGGGTGGCAGAGGCAGGTGATAGCTTAATGCAGGACAAAAGTTATGCAGAAAGTTTCTCTCTAAAGCGGACGTTAGATTTAGTATAAATATCGGTCTTGGAGACTGGTAGTCTCCTCTAGGAGCTTTCTGTATGACTTTCACCCTGCATTAAGCTGCCATCTGTCTAAAAGTATCTAAATTCTTCTCTGTCAGAATTCTGGTTTAAAGGGGGTTTACCCTACTGGCTATACACAAAAATATAAAATCAAATGCAATAGTCACAAGGAAGTAAATGTTTGTGATCTACAATCCATAAAAACGTCATTTCTATCCTTCAGTCGAAATTGCACAGGGAGTAAATGCATATCAAGCTGTTGTTTACTTGCGTTCTTTATACTTAAGTCAATACATTGGTCGATCGTTTAAAGTTCATATGTTAGTTCTTTAAAATACCTTTAGTAATTGACTTTAACCCTTTTCTCAATGAATATGCCTGTAACGAATAATCATATCATGCATAAATTGGCTGCATTTTTTAAAATAACACATGGACACATGAATATTCATCCAAGCCAGAAAGCGTACCGTTATATCTATAGTATGTCGTAAGCAAACAGGACAGACCCTGATCAGACGGCTATCTGATCTGAGTCTACTCTAGAAAACACGTATTTATGGAGTAAAGAGGTAAACGCATACGGTACACTGTTGTGTATGGTATGAAAGCCAAACGGTGTACTACAGTATGTATGAGTACATTGTGTTAACCCATTCACCGCCAATGTCGCAAAAATGCACCACGACAAATCGTGCAGTCCCAGATCAGACGCCGCCTATTCAAGGCGGAGTCTGATCAAGGATTTCACTTTTTTGTCTCGAATTATATCTCTGCTTTATTCGTTCGAAATTTATATCTATTTATCTCATTTCCTTATTTTACCAAATTATTTAACAAAAGTGGTTTGCAGACGACAATTAGAAATTTGGCGCCGAAAGGTTTAATTGTGTTTTGTCGGACTAGCCGAAAAGTGGAAACGCTGTCCATTGTAAGGAATACAGATAAAACCGTTGTATTTTGAGAAGCAGAAGACATGTTTCTCGGACAATTATGAACTAATTGTAATGTATGCTTTTTACTATTTCCATGAGCAGTTTACGGTCATACCTGACACCAAAAGGTTCTGGTTTGTTCTAAACAAATAAGGATTATTCGTTCTGGAAGACGCATTTGAACTGAATGAATACAAATTGAAAGTTTGCTTTTGGCACTTATTAAAGCACAGTCCTGAGGTTGCAACCATCACTAGCTTAGTTTCCTAGTTGATATGTAGAGTTATTGTGATACATCCAAACAACGTTTGCCTCCATGTGAGGTTATATAAAAGTGATTTCTGTCAATATCACCCTCTTAATACATGTAATATCTTACTATATACATTTAAATTCTATTGTGTCGCCTACTAATATACAAGTAGGGTTTCATTTTTAACATATAGTTCCCTTCGATATAAAAGGGAGCCCACCAACAGCGAGATGTTGTGAGATGTCATTCTAGGTTTAACCAGAGTGAGTATGATGGCCAATCGAACAAATATCTTAAATAAACCCTAACAGAGATCCAGTCAAGATATGTAAATTAAAACATTTTCAAGAATAATTCCTTGATTTCTCCACCAAATCCTATGTTGTGACCATTCTTTAGAATCATCTCATCGAAACGATTCTGAAGAGTAGTCATAACATAGGGTTTGTTGGAGAAATGACGATTTTAGTATTTAAGTACACACCTTTATCTGTAACAGTTGCTCTGTCCTAATCACAATTTAGCAAAACTATCACGACCACGTAGAAATTAGTCTAAAGGAACGCAAAATTCACACTTGCAAGTAGGGCAGAAAATGCTGAAAAACGATAAAATGTTCACAGTATATAAAGTAATTTTTTTACTGTCAGATCGTTTATGAAAGGAAAGAGCGTTAAAGTTACGAATGTTCTATCAGTTTATTTCAGGAATGACTAAATATTTAATTGAATTTTACTTTTACCTTGAAATACATTTTGCAAGAAAATGTGTTTCCTGTTAAATTCGTGTTACCGTAAATCAAAATCACAGAACGTGTCAGAGAACACTGAATCTTACTCAGCGGCGATTAGTTGTTGGTAGTGTGCAATTTATTTGAGAACATTTCAGTCGTATGGCACAAATGTAGCTGAGGATATATGCATACGCAACACATAAAAAACATTCGCAAACCCTTAATCAAGTACTGGTGGCGCCTTTAAAAATGAATGTTATTTTACCATTCCTGATATGTGAGTGTCAATAGAATGGAAATACATACAAATGAATAGTAGCACACACAAATAAAAAGCGTTGAAGAGCAATAAAATCAGAAATAAGAAGGAATAAATGAAATAACGTACGCACACATATGCGAAGAGGAACTATTAAATATATATGTGTGCTGTATTAGAACCTATTTTGACAAATTATTTTGTTTGGTTTGAATAAGGGTCTTATATCGTTTAACAGTATTTCAGTCATAATGAGACGACCAGCTAATTGCTGCTGGAGGAAGATCCAACATGTATGTATTTACATGGAACAAATTTCATTGTTTTGTTCACCGAACATCCGGGTAGAGCCACCGACCTACTGCAAGGAAATTCCAAACGCCCAGACCGAGATTCGAACCCCAACGGTGATGTTTAGTCGAAGATCATAACCACTAGACCACGGAAACCACGTGACAAAAGAGCATTTACAGTTTTATTTGACAAATGCAACTGTGAAGCTTCTTTTCGAAACCTCAAGGACATGCGTATGGAATAATATTCTGTAAATGCAGTTTCATCAGATCTTAAGACATCGCTCGAAACTGAATTAGTAGTTTTATGACTTTTATTAAGGAATAAATTGCCGTCAGGCTGAAGATGAATTGTTGAAACATACAATTAGATAACCTACTATTAAATATCAATAATTCTGTTTTATGCAATTGGCTGTCAGACAAACTATTTGTTTTTAGATTGAATAGGATTTCTCGTAAATGAATAAACGACATTTGCCAAAATAATCAAAATCTATTTGCATATAAACCTGAATTTCCTCACATCGGGTAATGAGCAATTTCTAAAATCGTTTTGCGATCTCTCGCTGCCTTTCAAACTGAATGCAGCGTACTGCCTTCAAAGGCACATGTATGATATAACAGTCAAATATAATCCCTTAATGTGTTATAAACACAAATTATTCAGAAAATGGGTACAGACGTAGCAGAATTATTTTAACCCCTATAATTTCGAATTAGCTGAAATACATATTTTGTCGCTCATAGGTGTACATTTATATAAGTTTAGTTTACATATTATAGTTTAGTTGTATTTGAATCAGGGGACGCTGTAACATAACGCAAATACAAACCGTTTGCAAATTCTGTCAGGTAGCGTTTAGAATGCTAAGGCTTAAATGTTATTAAATATGGAATGAAATCCAAATACAGTGAACCCTCATTACAACGGAGGTATTTGTTTACAGAGGTTTTGCTGGTATAACGAGGTTGCCATTATAACGAATTTAAATATGAAAGAAACCATATGGCAAGCTTGAAACTAGTACCAACAGGTGAATGTTTAATGCAGAACACAAGAAGTGCAAAAAGCTCCCGAGGGAGCTTTTTGCACGTCTTGTGTTCTGCATTAAGCAATCACATGTCTTAATGACAGTAAAACCGTGTATTCATTTTGTTTCAATGCATACTGCTGGTATAATGAGTGTGCCACTTTAACGAATGCCGGTATAATGAGGATTCACTGTACGTTAGAGATAAATTTGCACCAGCTACCCCTTTGACCAATGTTGTCTTTCATTTACCTTTGCAAACATTATAGTTCCAGATGAGATCATAACTGTTTGGCATTAGGGGACTGACGAAAACGAAACAAACGTTCTTTTAGAATTACAATGATTCAGCTTATGTCTCATTTAGATTTTCCTTTAACCATTGCAAGTTTTCAAATGGACTATTCCAAATTTTAAACATGTTAAGCTTATGGTGAATATGCATGTGTTTTTCTAAATAAAAGTGTAACACGACAAACAGTGCAGACCCTGATGAGAGGGTTCCTACAGGAGCCCTCTCATCAGGGTCTATACTGTTTGCAAAGGACATTAGTGACCCGTGTCCCACACAGTAAGGGATAAGTAATGCTGTTCATGAATTATTCTAGCATCATATTTCACCAAGACGAAACTACAAGCACTACTTGTGGTTATCAATGGCTGTATTTACGCAATAAATAATTGGATATTGAATAGCATAAATGTAATGTCATTTCGACATAACCCCCTACTTCATGTATATTAATGTGAGAAATAATGACATCGTGAATATTAATTAGATTAATTGCTATAAAAGCATGTTAAAATTTCCTGTAGGAGCTGTGTGATCAAGGTTTGCTCTCTCTTTTACTATGAATATGATACTACCGTTTCTTTCATGACCAACTATTCCTGTGACATTATAAATATTAAACTAATTATTATTATTAATATGATTATTGTTACATAAATATAAATAGAATAGTAAAATAGAATCCCTCTAAAGCGACCACTCTATGAATAAACACCAGTGTTCTTTAAAACAAATGGTTGCTTAATGTAGGACGAAATTAATGCAGAAAGCTCTTGTATAACATTTGTCCAACATTAGACTACCACTTTCCTCGACAAAACACTCGTGAATGCTTCTGTTAGTGGTCGTGTTGGAGAGGTGTTACTATACATGTATCTCGTATTTATACATCAATGACATAAAGTGTGAGTAAAATAGAAATAGAGTAAAATGGGACACAGAAAACAATGACAAGATGTATTGTGTCATAGTACAATAAAACCCCGTGAATGCGACCACTTTATAAATAAAATATATTTTTAAAAATGCCGTCCTGCATTAAGCTATCACCTTTGAGGATGTTTTGATTGTCGCTTTACTGGGATTTATTTATCTGTTCATCTAAGGGTAAATAGAAGGCTGATGAAAAGCAAAGTGGTAGTTCTCGAAAGAATTTCATCAGGATAGTAGATTATTTATTCTATGTATGTTCTTTTGACTTATTCAAATTTAGTTTTACCTTTGTAACAGTTTCGGTACTCCATTGGAGAACCTTCATCAGACTGACTTCCGCAGGAGCATGACGTCACAGGGCGGGTTTACTACTGGACTGGTTCCCAGTAGTAAACAAAGGAGACATAATATCAGTGTAGCCATGATACCTCACAGCACTATACGTAAGATTCTGGTCCATCCAAAGGACACGACTAAGACGGAAGATGTGTGTGGTTGTATACCATGCAAGAACTGTAAAGCGGTATACATAGGAGAGACAGGCAGAAAGCTCGGAAAACGATTAGGAGGGCATAAGAAAGACTCCAACCACACATCCACAGTCTACACAGGGTCGGAACGCAAAGCGTAGCTCACCACAGAACATTCGAGTGCAGCGACTAATCATGTAGCGAGACAGAACCTTGTGATAGACTGGGAGGGGGTTAAAATAATGGACAGAGACGATAACACATCCATTGGAAAACTTAGAGAATCACTTCACATAGCGGGGAGCCACAGGTCATGAATAGGGACGAGGGGGGGGTTACCAGATCAGCCCTATTCACAGGCCTTGTTTACTACTGGGAATCTGTCCAGTAGTAAACCCGCCGTGTGACGTCATGCTCCCGCGGAAGTCACAGTCTGATGATGGTTCTCCAATGGAATACCGAAATATATACAAATATATTCCAAGTACATGTTGACCCGTCACGTTATACTCCACAATACCGAGGTTTCTATAAATCCCACACGTACTCCTATTAGTCTTGTGGTATATTTTATGCTGCTTCTTTTAATAAAATCTGAATTTTAAGATAGATGTTCCAAGACTGTATGTCGGTTAGTGACCCCTGATTTATCCAATTTCTATTATTCAGTTTGAATTAGCACAGCGTGTGTTATGCCCAAAATGTTCGATTTCCTCTGGGACATACTTTAAATGTGAAAACAATTGAAGAGGAGCCGGGATTTTCCAATATATGTTTATAACGAAATATATCTGTTGGAATGTCAAAACCAGTTACTCAATAACTTTCTTTCGGGTAATAAACTGGTCATTGGAATACTATTTTCGAACTTTACCGGACACGCTAGATGCAATTTGCAAATCTGTGATTATCATTGTAAAATGTTTGGATCCAAATGAGACGCCGAGTAACCTGACGTCTCATCAGGATTCAACCTGTTTGACATATTTCTTACGTTTAAGGAATGTCCGCTCTGGAACTTAACCCTTTCTTCCATAAATACGCCTTTCTACCCATCTGTAATAGTAACATTTTGAAACCATTGTGATAAATAAAGCATTTGCTCCTAAGCTCTATTGATCACAATGGTTTCAAAACTACAAAATTCTAAAGTTTTCCTTTTCTCTAGTTAATGCTCCTTTTCGGTAGATTTATCCAAAGAGGTTGGATCTAAAAATAGTCTATGAAGGAATAGGTTAAACGATATTATTTGACGAAAATGTGTGAAAAGAGTTGATATGACTGGAATTCTGGCAAAATTACTCATTAACTATGGTCATTATCCATTCGTTCGTTTTGGTGTTGAAGGGTTACATTCAGAAGAGTAGCTGAATCCAAATGTAATGTACACACCATGGCAATAGGCATCCAGGGACATGCTTCCCCGAGAAAAAATAGAATAGTGTAGTTTTGAAACAACTGTGACAAATAGAGCGAATGCTCTATTTATCACAATGGTTTCAAAAGGTGACTTTACAGAGGCGTCAAAATGTGTCTGTATTAGGGAACAATAACAATACAGACTATCAATCAAACTCTAACCCCTTTAGCTATCGATTGTGTTCCAATTTGGCCATAATAATGCTTTAACCTTTCAAATTGATGTTACGCACATGCGTAAGTGCATATCGCTACTTACGCCCCTGGAATTTATGACCATTCCGTCCATGGAAACGTTTATATGATTACATTTAGATGCAACAAACATAGCACCTTCTCTGGCTTGACCTATGTTAATATTCTAAAATGGGTGATTCTTTGAAATCAAGAGTAGAAATGCAAAAAGAGAAAATTGCAGACTCGGTTAAGTCATAAATATATTAGTTTGATTAGTTACTTTAATTTCGTTTAGTTTTGTTAATGTTAAGCAGGCAGGATAAAGATCTATGTATATGTGTATGGTATATGTGTATAATATGCATGTATAAGCGAGCTCCCTTTGCTGTAAATCGGTGCATATAGAGTTCCTTCATTTTCAACATCATTGACGCTACATGACATTTTAAATTTTCGCAGTGCTATAAACTCCAAACCATCCGATTTAGTGACGCAGTGTCATACGCTTGTAGACCCAGCCAAACCGATATTTACTTTTAACACTTTCGGTGCCAATTTTCTAATTGTCGTCTGCAATCCAATGTTTGTTGAATCATTAGGTACAATAAGGAAATGAGGTAAATAAATGCAAATTTCAAAGGAATAAAGCACATGTATAGAAATAGAGATTGAGACAAAAAGTGGAGTCCCTGATCAGGCGGCGTCTGATCTGGGACTACACTATTTGTCGTGGTGCATTTATGCGATTCGGCGGTGACTGGGTTAAGTAAGACGTATTGTGACATTATATATTACTTTGTGTAAGTTGTGACATCAACTCTTGTCCGTTGTTTTCGTCATGTTTGGTTGACGTTTTGATTTAAGGCACTGCTAATATGATGTCAGTGTGGAACATTCTTTTCGAGTGTGTATGGAATCTGAGTAGTTCGAAACATTTAGACCTGCATATGTTTTCGGTTGCTACTAGCCTGCATTAACATTACTAATCTTGATTTATATGTAAATGTGACGAACAGTGTCGATGGCGTATACATAAACAGTGTAGTATGTATGCACAGTTGTCCATGTGTTTGTTTTATAGAAATACTATAATGCTTTCGCACCACATTAGAAAGTTGAATGTATTCTATCCTGTCATCATCTTGTTCAGTGACGTGATCACAGGTAGCCTAATACATGTTTGATATTAGGTCAGCAGATAGCATGACATGTTTATCCGTTCGAGCACCGAGTGACGCTGGCGGACTACTTTCTGTGTTAACCATATTTCGTGTTAAAACGGTAAGGGCGTAGGATATATCTTGTAGACAAATAAAGACGAAATTATTCCTGGTTATCTTTTGTCCTTGAATTGCTGTTCAACAAGAACAGAAAAGCTCTTCCCATTACAGTTTGTGTTCTTTCGTGCATTTTAGAAACCGTCTTATCACGTTGTCCATAACAACAAACATGTCCGATCGTCTGTTGCACGACTCATTAACTGTGTTTTAGGACGATTTCATGAATATTAACCATGAATAATTGTAGGTTTTGTTGTAGAAATAAAGAAGATGAAGTTTACCGCCAATGTGGGTGTAACCCGTTTAACTTTAACGCTAACATGTAGACCACTGGTGACAGTCAAGGCAGTGTAACAGACCAGCATTTCGGTCCAAGGCCTTCGACAACAGCATAATTAAAATGCACACATGTGGCAGTCACAGATTGACCAGATAATTGTTGTATCTCTCTAATAAGGATGTCTAAAAATTATCAAAGAGTCTGAGAATAGTAATACACTAAACATTTGACGGAACTATTCCCTACGCCGTATTAAGTAGTTAACATTTTAAGAAACTTGGCATTTTAAACGTAGATGATCAAGTCAAACAATTAGAAATGAATCATGTATATACCATTTATAATGATCACTGTCCATCTTATATGAAACTATATTTTACTCTAACTGCATATGTACATTAATATGTAACAGTGAGTCTAATTTTCAAAAAGGTAAAGGTAAAATAAATAATGTGTTATTCTCAACTTTCTACTTTAACAGCAAGAATAGTTTGAATTCATTGCCAAAGAAAGTGCAGTTTGTTAAAAACCATAAAAAGTTAAAAGAAAGAAATTAAAAAGTTTACGTGGGACAGTATCAGATGTTCATACCTGATTTTAAACTATACTTATATTAATATTGACCAAATGCTATAAAATAGGCATTTTGTAATTTTTGAAAACGAACATCTTTCAAAAAAAATATTGTTCACTTGAACCATATTTACTTTCATTTTTTCTAAGATATTATAAGTATTTCTTCTAATTTCGGGACCCCAGTGGAAATAAGTATTGGGACTTTTCTGGACTGTCCCAGCATCGGCATACTCTTCCAAGCCATGATCAAAGTCAACTTAGATCTATTTTTATCAGCATCATTTATGACATATTATACCATCTTATTAGGTCGAACTACACTACTGTAATATTTCAATATAACCGATTAAAACTTACATCAAGTATTTTCTGTAAAAGGCAGGTGTCTGCTTAAAGCAAGGTGAAAGTAAAACAGCATCGCTCCTATAGTAGCGCCCGGTTTTACTTTCACCTTGCTTTAAGCAGCCACATTCCCTCAATACCAACTAATTTGGTGGCCTTTATAGAGATGTTTACTGCATTTCAACAGTGTAGACCACAGCGTCTGATCAGGGTCTGACTTATTTGTTACTCTTCTGAGGGTTGAATATTTAGACTTGTTATACACTCGTTTTATGATCTGGGTCTTCATTGGTTACCGGAGGACAATTATAACCTGTCGTGTTTTCAAAAGTATAATATTGTCCATTACAATACATGCTTTATTTCTTATTTAGAATATGGACATAATACACTATTTATAGATTGCGTTTAGACAAGTATTGAACTTAAAATTTGTTTGCGAAACACAAAACGAAGCTAAAAAAAATAAAGCTAAAATACAATACAAGTCCTGTCCTCTGAATCACCATGTTTACAAAAAATGGTTTAAGCGGCTTTAATATTTCGTGCCTCGAGAATAATCTGCCTTGACGGTTTGACCCGATGCGATAGCTCATTCAACTATTCATTTGTGATTATTTTTTTCTGGGAATTGACAAGTTCTTTTTTTCATTTGGTAGCCAACAGTATTCTGCTGTAATTCAAGCCACTCTGGACATTGTCTACTAAAGATTTATTCATGGATGGGAGTTACTTGTAAACTAGACATTAACTATCTAGACACGTCATGATGAGTTAAGGCGATGTGGTGTTGGTAATGTGTATTGAACATTTTGACACTTAAATGGAGATATTAATTCATTGAAAGCGTAATTTAGAATGACTCGAAACAAAATATCTGCGCTGTATTTATAAGGACGTAACAGTTTATGATTATCCAATCCAACCTAAGGATTGGTTAGTTTGGCATTGTCATTAATTGTTTGGATACGCCTGATTGAGCTTCACAATTACAATTCGCGACTTGATATTGAAACAGGCGAGCAAGCGGGACATTCGGATAATGTCATAAGTACAATCGATATATATTGTATAATTTGTCTATATTCTGATCTTTTAAAACTTTAGATATAGTTTCAGTTGCATCATATCTAGAATGAGAAGGGCATATTCGTTTGATCAGAATATAAGAATCCAGTATAACACCAATTTAATTTTGTGGCACTAATATATCGTAACGAGCGAGCTATATATGAAATGGTATCACTACACATACACTTACGTGTTGTTGTTAATCGACGACTCGTAAACGCCTAGGAATGTCTGGTGTTTGTAACATCTCAACGGCCTTGTCTAGCTAACCGCCAACCAACTCATATTTTTAACCCTTCGCTTGCTTCGCTTGCTATTCACGTCAATATACGTATCTGTAAATAGTGAAGACCCAGATGAGACAGCTCCTGCAGGAGCTGTCTCATCTGGGTCTGCACTATTTACAAGTTGATTGTGCAACCAGTGCACTCCAAAGCAGTGATTGCACAGCGGAATACTTGTACACAGTGAAGATATTTGTAATTATACAACAGGGCATGGGAGCAGAAGGAGCAATGTATATTAAAATTCAGCAAGAGAAGGGTTAAGCAGTTTGTACCCAGATGAGACACAAGGATCTAGTCTGTTTGCCACTAGATCAACAATCTCTCATTTATCGAGTCTGAAGTTGTCAAACTTGCAGATTCCAAAATAATGAGCAGACATTGTTTTTACCAGCAGTAGGAGACTAACACGCATCTTGCCCATAAGTCTCACGTATGCATATAATCCTGTCTACAATATGAGGTTTGAAAATTGTCCTTCATCTTAATGTCTTTTGTTTTGTATTTGACCTATTTTCTCTTGTAGAATAACAACAGGTTTATTCAAAAGTACTAGATAGATGTATGGTATTCTGAGCTCCTTTAGGAATAGGCGATCTTAAATAGACACATACAGCTCTTTGTAACCAGTAAAATGCATAAGAATTATCAGTATTCGTAATGATTTAGCCTTTCCTTATCAATTCATTTTTAAAAATATTAGAACTGATCATCTTAATTTGGTTGCTGAATACAAAGTACACTTCATTTAAACAAACAATTATTGCAGTTATCGCGGTATACGAATATCGACAACACAATCGATCGAAAAAGATAAAGCAATAATCCCTGGTTTAAAATGGATTAACAAGGGCTTTCAATAGGTTCGTGATCACTTTACATAATTGATAAATATTGAGATTTGAATGCATACTTGGGAAACTACGTATTGATTGAACCTAAGGGTGATTATAGTAATGCATATTTATGCTTCAATGGGTTGAATGTAGCGGGTGCATGACCAGTTTCAACCATTATCCATTGACTGCATAAACATTCTTAAAAGAAAAAATAATGCCTACAAATAATAATTAACTTAGTTATTGCAGTGGCATACGCGAAATGGAACTTTAGGCTATAGTACACATTGTAGAATCATATCTATATTATTACATTGTCTTAAACCATTGCGTTGTCTGAAAACATTACATTATCTGAAAACAGAGCAGACCCTTATATGACGCTCATACAACAGCTGTCTGATCCGGGTCTACTGTGTTTGCAAAGCCTTAAAACACTTCATACATGTAAGTATCACGCAAAGGTTAAAGTAGTCATCGGTGTTAGTTTATCATTAGAGTGTCTCTAATCGGAAACTGTATCATTATTTTCCCATAATTTGAATACCATTAGAATGGTAAATCGACTTCTGGCGTGAATGTTCAACCTTTGATTATAACATAATCCTATTATAGAATTTAAGATACTTTCTGATGAATCCAGGAAATGCGCAAACTCAATAACCTACAATATTACCATGGCCCGAGGTTATAAAACCGCTTGCTTGAGTCTGATATCATTCTTAAGCATCTGACCAATCAGATACTTGAAATTGATCTCAGACTCAGACTCAGAAGTTTTATAACCTTGGACCAATACCTTACCTAATGAGCGAATACAGTTGGGTGTTAGAATTAGTATCAAAATCGGCATTTCAGACAGATGGTAGCTTAATGCAGGTTGAAAGTCATGCAGAAAGCTCCAAAAAGGATCCTTTTACATGACTTTCATCCTATATTATGCTGTCTAATGCTTAAAAGGAGTTATATTGTTTTTAATAAAAATCCGAATTAGAGGGGTTCTATGTACATGCATATGAAATTGTAACTGTCATTAGTTATTTTTTAAATAAAATATATGATGGAATAGTTAGAACTAAACTTTGAAAGAAAGTCTTATCTAAGCATAATTCAACTAACGACTGTTTGTCAACTGACAGTACAAGTTGTTTAAATTCAGACTTTCTGGAATATTTGTTCCGCTAATTTGTATTTGAGTCACACACGTCTGTTATTTCAATTTCTATCATGATTGGAACATCTAAGTCTATTTCTTACGTTTTCAATTTCCTGGGAAGAATGGTTTGAATGAGTATATAAATTGAAATGGAAGCGGTATTTCCTAAGATGTATTGAACAGATATATCAATATTTCTAAATGTCACATCTGAGTGTTATACTGAACTTGTTTCGATATTCCTTTCACTTGTGATTGTCTGGTCAATTAGTATCTCAATTGAAGTCATGTTTTACATACTTTAAACAGATTGTGTATTATTAAACAATTAAGATACAATGTTTTACAATGTTAACATTTACAACTTATTCTCGATTTTTCAGATGTTGGCACATGTCACTATTAGTTTATGGATTAACCGGGGTGTTCAGAGACAACCCACGTGTCCAGTCGTACCGCCAATGTACATCTGACAAACTGGGCCTGTGCCGATCTGGGAAAAGCACCCACACAATAGAAAGTGATATGCGTTAGAAAATACAAACAATTTGAATGTAGGAGATCCTACAGGAACATAATGTTTTGCAGGCAAAACTTCTCAAAATATATGAGCCTTATAAGACCTGTCTCGAAGGAAACTCTGTCATAAATATTTTCTGAATTGGGGCTTGGCTATCACGCCAGATTTAAAGATATTCTGAGATTCGTTGGTAATTGTGATTTATATTCACGGCAATGAATCACACTATATAACACTCAACATATTCCAAAGAACTTGGAATGTATCTGTCTTGTTGCGTTATTATTTTATGTGACAACGATGGAAGGAAATATATTTGAAATGAGGTGTATAATGCGCTACACACACTCCTCCATGCGTACATATAGTATCGACAACAACCAGGAAATGGATCAGAATTGACCACGATATCCGTATTTATCTCTTAAAACTATCGTTGCTGATGACCGTTGTAAGCAGTATGGATCTAGATTTAACCCTTTCGCTGCCAAACCCTGTCGTCTGCTAACTTTGTCGTCTGCTACAAATTTTAATTCTTTTGATTTTCTTCATTTTTGTTTCAAAACCATAGTAACCGTAACAATTAGTTTGGATCCTGATGAGACGCTGAGTTTCTCGGCGTCTCATCTGGATCCAAACTGTTTGCATAGGTAATCACAGATCCGGCATTGGCAGCGAAAGAGTTAAGAAAGAGTTAAGATCGAGTAACCCAACATTCAGACAATACTTTGGAAAATGAATTATATAGGGTAGTATTAGGATTGAAGCATACACGTTTTACAAAGGAAAATTACTAAGTGCTACAGTGCTGGATATTTTGTTTCTCACAACAATGGGATCACAACAAGCACGTTTCTGTGCTCCTGCTCCTTATTACTAAGATACTGATTAATTGTGTGTTCTGTTTGCTCTCTATTTAACCCTTTACTCCATATATACACCCACATACGCCTTTGCAAAAAGAGAAGACCCAGACCAGACGGCCCCGTCTGATCAGGGTCTGCTCTGTTTGCTTACACAATAGTATAATATTACTGTACAGTTTCTTCCATGGTAAAAATGTCCTGTGTTCTTATTACATCATACAATGAATTTAATCAACATTAACCCTTTCCTCTATAAATACGCCTTTCTACCCTCTGTAATAACTACTTATTGAAACCATTGTAATAAATAGAACATTTGCTCCTACATGTATAGGATTTTACTGTTCTCTAGTAAATGCTCCTTTTGGGTAGGTTCATTCAAATAGGTTGGGTCTAAAATTAGCCTATGAAGGAAAGGGTAAAATCATTATTTCTTTTATTGATAATCATGGATTAAAGGGTTAATCATATATAAAATGTTTCTCAGCTGATTATAACTGCCTTAGGTGGCAGCATAAACCGAGGACATCTGCATTAATAAAAAAAATATAGGACAAATGCCAACGTATATCACAGACGAAACATTAACAAGAAATAAATCAGAAACGAATGGAACTCAACAACAGTTGACTCCACATATAGGCTGGGTCCTAGTAGTGGTTACCGTAGCATCCCCCCCTAGACTTTTTTTCATGGGTACCAAATTGTTCGTTGGGGTCCTTAGAACACATTTTGAGCATGCCCCCAAAAATAAGTTTGTCCCAGCTATGTTTTATTTAACGGTTTCCATGGTAACCCGAGGTAATTTTCGAAACTACCTTGGTTCAGAAAATGCGCCATAACTTTGTTTTTAGAAGCAATAGAAGGACAAAACAAGTACCAAAGTGAAGCAGAGACATATAGCTTGAATATGATATATGATTTTATTAATATTCATAAATGCATTCTTATGAATATTAATGAGGAAGTAAAAAATGTGATTTTTTTTAGAAAAAAGGAGTTTGTTGTTTAGTCTGAGAGGCTTATTAATGCACATAAATTATTGAATTTAAGTTTAAATTATTCGTTGGAGTCCTCAGAACACATTTTGAGTATTTCCCCAAATAATTTTGTCCCATCTATGTTTTATTAAACGGTTTCCATGGTAACCCGAGGTAAATTCCGAAACATCCTTGGTTCAGAAAATGCGTAATAACTTTGCTTTTAGATGTAATAGAAGGACAAAACAAGTACCAAAGTAAAGCAGAGACATATAGCTTGAATATGGTATATGATTTAATTAATATTCATAAATGCATTCTCATGAATATTCATGAGAATGTAAAAAATGCGTTTTTTAGAAAAATGAGCTTGTTGTTTAGTCTGAGAGGCTTATTAATGCACACAAATTATTGAATTCAGGTTTAAATTGTTTGTTTGGGTCATCAGAACACATTTTGAGCATTCCCCCAAAGTAATTTTGTCCCATCTATGTTTTATTGAACGGTTTCTATGGTAACGCGAGGAGGTAAATTTCGAAACATCATTGGTTCAGAAAATGCATAATAACTTTGCTTTAAGAAGCAATAGAAGGACAAAACAAAAACCAAAGTAAAGCAGAGACATATATCTTGATTATGATATATAATTTTTATAATATTCATATATGATTGCTTATGAATATTAATGAGGAAGTATAAAAATCCGCCTTTTTAGAAAAATGAGTTTTTTGTTTAGTCTTAGAGGTCTATTAATGCACAAAAAGTATTGAATTCAGGTTTAAATTGATCGTTGGGGTCCGCAGGACACCACTTGAGCATTCCCTAAAATAATTGTGTCCAAACAATGTTTTTAACGGTTTCCATAGTAACCCGAGGTAAATTTCGAAACATCCATGGTTAAACAAATGCGTCATAACTTTGCTTTAAGAGGCAAAAGAAGGACAAAACAAGAACCCCTAAATAAAGCAAAGACATATAATTTGAATATGATATGTAATTTAACTAATTTTCATAAATGTATTCTTATGAATATTAATGAGGAAGTAAAACAATCAAATTTTTGTTTAGAAAAAAGGAGTTTATTGTTTAGTCTGAGATGCCTTGTTTGAAGCGAACCCCCATCTGTTGGATGCAACTGCCGGTGCTAAAGAAGTGAATGAGAGAGAGAGAGAGAGAGAGAGAGAGAGAGAGAGAGAGAGAGAGAGAGAGAGAGAGAGAGAGAGGCCTAATGCTCGTCCCTGGGGCTGTCGGAATCAAGTGAGGGGATCTAATAAAACATCCCAGGTCGATTTTCATTTGAAACAGGAGGCCTAAGAGATACCCAGGGAACCCTTGTCCGTAAGAGTTTAGCGGACATGATCCACCCAGTTGCCGGGCTGGCACAAAAATCTTCGTCCAGGTCAGGCAAACGGGAAAGAAGTCCCGTGGAAGTAGAAAGAGACTCCCTAGACTTAATTAGGTTAGGGAGGTCCACTTTTTCGACTGACACTAGCACGGAAGAGGATAGAGGACCTCTGTGAATAGGATTCGGGGGTCTAGGGCAGACAGAGGGTGGGATGATTCTAAAACAATCTTCACACGTATTCTCAACAGAAAATATTGATGTTCAGAATCATCTAAAGAAAAAGAGGACTAAGTCCCGTCTAAATCTGAGTGAGAGGCTTCCACAAAGTCTGATTCCCTTAAAAAATAGGACCATCCCTAGGAGCCATAATGGACAAAGTGTCTTCCTGCTCTCCCTCAGAATCCGCCCTGGTGAACGCCATGGATGGCAGAACCCGGGAAGAGTGGGACCCGCCACAGACATAGAAGTGTGGACTGTGGGTTCACGTGAGAGCTATTCTCCCTCTAGGTGAAGCTTGCTGGTTCCCAGAATTAGTGTTGGCTATCGAGAGCGACCAGCCGGCGAATCTGAGGAGGCAGAGCGATGTCTTCGCATAGAAGAGTAATGGTAAAACCTCGATCTGCGATGAGAGCGGTGCGAGTGCCGGTTCCC
Organism: Azorinus chamasolen; assembly: GCA_963576725.1. NCBI lineage: Eukaryota > Metazoa > Mollusca > Bivalvia > Cardiida > Solecurtidae > Azorinus > Azorinus chamasolen. Next base: position 47,080,130 of record OY755242.1, on the reverse strand, counting down.
ATTAGAAGAATAAGGTTTTTACGCCTCCAAGGTGGTGGGTGGGATGGGGGCTGGTGAGTCCGAAGTGTACTCAGAAGATGAAGGGTAATTGCAGGGTCTAGACGACCAAGAACGTCTAGACTTAGCCAGAGCAGCTTCCTGTTGACTTTCACCACTGTAATGCGGTGTAGAGACAGAATGCCCTGTAGAAAAGATTGGACTGGTAGATTTACCGGTCCACTTCGGTATCCTGGTCCAAAGGACCAGACCGGGCCACCGGAGGACCGTTGGAGAGCAAACTTAGGACACCGGGCCAAAGAATACACAGTGACATCTTTGGGCGGGGGCTCGGTAGACCGGTCTGCTGGTGACGTCATGAAACGGAAGCATTAACGCCAGGACACCGGGAACGGGGACGGATAACTGGGCCTAGATTCAGCGGGACCAGGCAAAACTCTTCACACAACAAGCGGACCGGGAGACCTGGCAACAATAGTACCTGGGACCAGAACAAAGGGCACCATTCAAGTGGTAAACGGGGAACCCGCACCCGGGCCAGCAGTTGGGTGCCGATCTGCAACTAACAACTGGGGAATCGACTGCACCACAGGGGCTGTTGACGAAAGATATTTTAAAGAAGAAGCAGGCTTCTTCTGAGCTTTAGAGGACAGTGATTTGTCTGTTGCGAGGGAGTCGCTGACCAAAGAGAAGAATACTTCTTCCGTCGGGCAGCAAGCTCCCACGTCTCCCCTGTCCAGAGGGATGAAACTGGACAGGGAACTGACGCGGAGCATCCGCAGCAGGCCAGACACACTTAATGAGTTGTCCAGCCTGTCGCGAAATGCTCGCAAGAAGCCTTGCGTTGCTCTGGCATGCTGTGGTAAATAATCAAGCAAATGCATAAGACATCGTGAGTAAGTTAGAAGTCACGCAAGGCTAATATGGGTAAACATAAGCTGATGATTACAGTCGAGATGCTATATATTTTCTATTGCATTGAAAAACACCCATAACAGTAATATTCTTCATAAAACATGCATGAGGCTCAATTCCTCTGCTGTAATTTCTTACAAGAAATGTGTTGTTCACATACATGTATATTGCAATATAATAGAAAAACTTACTTTCCTACAACAGTTTACATTCTCATTAATATTCATGATTTTGAAATAATATTCATTATCTACATATTTATATACATGAACATCAATATCGCTGTTTCAGTCAGTATCAAGCTCTATACTGGTTAACTAAAATAATCTCAGATAAAAAGAACAGCTCATTCAAGTGTGTTTATTTTACATCTCATTAATATTCATAACTATGCATTAATATTCAAGAACCCAAAGTAATGACCCTCTGCTCTTGTCAATTGTTGTTCAATATCTGGTATTTTACGTAAAATAAATAATAGAAAAGATAGTACACTCGAAACAATGCTAAATATAGGGCTTATGTTAAATTGCTTATTCATTTACGCACGTTATATGCAAATTAGCTTAAAAATACATGTTTTAGAAATATTACATGAACCAAAGATGTTTTCCTTTATTTTTTTGTTGATATTAAAACATTTAAATCTGAATTCAATAACTATTTGTATATTATTAGGCGTCTCAGACTAAAAACAAACTCGTCAAACTAAAAACGCATTTTTTACTTCCCCATTAATATTCATAAGAATGCATTATAAGAATGCATTATATGTATTAATAGAATTACATATCGTATTCAAGCTATATGTTTCTGCTTTACGTTGGTTCTTGTTTTGTCCTTCTATTGTCTCTAAAAGCAAAGTTATGAAGCATTTTCTTAATCAAGATAGTTTCGAAATTTACCTCGGGTTACCATGGAAACCGTTTAATAAAACATAGCTGGGGCACAATTATTTTGGGGGAATGCTCAAAAAGTGTTCTGATTACCCCAACGAACAATTTAAACCTGAATTCAATAATTTTTGTGCATTAATATGCCTCTAAGACTAAACAAAAAACTCATTTTTCTAAAAACGCGGATTTTTATACTTCCTCATTAATATTCATAAGCAATCATATATGAATATTATTAAAATTATATATCATAATCAAGATATATGTCTCTGCTTTACTTTGGTTTTTGTCTTGTCCTTCTATTGCCTCTAAAAGCAATGTTATTATGCATTTTCTGAACCAATGATGTTTCGAAATTTACCTCCTCGCGTTACCATGGAAACCGTTCAATAAAACATAGATGGGACAAAATTACTTTGGGGGAATGCTCAAAATGTGTTCTGATGACCCCAACAACCAATTTAAACCTGAATTCAATAATTTGTGTGCATTAATAAGCCTCTCAGACTAAACAACAAGCTCATTTTTCTAAAAAACGCATTTTTTTACATTCTCATGAATATTCATAAGAACGCATTTATGAATATTAATTAAGTCATATACCATATTCAAGCTATATGTCTCTGCTTTACTTTGGTACTTGTTTTGTCCTTCTATTACCTCTAAAAGCAAAGTTATTACGCATTTTCTGAACCAAGGATGTTTCGGAATTTACCTCGGGTTACCATGGAAACCGTTTAATAAAACATAGATGGGACAAAATTATTTGGGGAAATACTCAAAATGTGTTCTGAGGACTCCAACGAACAACTTAAACCTAAATTCAATAATTTCTGTGCATTAATAAGCCTCTCAGACTAAACAACAAACTCCTTTTTTCTAAAAAAATCACATTTTTTACTTCCTCATTAATATTCATAAGAATGCATTTATGAATATTAATAAAATCATATATCATATTCAAGCTATATGTCTCTGCTTTACTTTGGTACTTGTTTTGTCCTTCTATTGCTTCTAAAAACAAAGTTATGGCGCATTTTCTGAACCAAGGTAGTTTCGAAAATTACCTCGGGTTACCATGGAAACCGTTAAATAAAACATAGCTGGGACAAACTTATTTTTGGGGGCATGCTCAAAATGTGTTCTAAGGACCCCAACGAACAATTTGGTACCCATGAAAAAAAGTCTAGGGGGGGATGCTACGGTAACCACTACTAGGACCCAGCCTATTAATCATAACTTGGTGTGAACAAAGTGTGTGTGTGCTTAATTTAGATGTAGTGTAATTTTGACTAATTCCGCGTCGATTAGGATTTGGAGAAACAATTGACCGCCTGTCAAACAGCCGGGATCCTGAAGATATGCCGAGTTACACGGCGTCTCAACTGGACTCGGTGGTTTTGCAAAGTTCAGTCAGATTGCGGGTATTGGTATAAAGGTTTATTTTAAGCATCACCTCATGTACACATTTTTGATTGGTTTTATTAAATTGAGTTCAGTCCACGAAAACAATGCCATGATTGGGGTAAATTCAAACGAACACACAGATGTTAGATGTTTTCGGGACCATGAACAATATAATGACGTGATAATTCGTATGTCGAACTAACCGCTCGTAATTAAAGGCTATACAGGAAAACTTCTCTATACCGGACGGTCAATGTAGTATAAATAAGGGTCTTGGAGGCATATTGCAGCTTAATGCAGGGTGAAAGTCATGCAGAAAGCTCCTCTATGAGCTTTCTGCATGACTCTCATCCTGCATTAAGAAGCTACCTTCCTAAAAGTATCTAAATTATTCTCTACTAGAATTCCGGTTTAGAGGGATTTTACTGTATATATGTTTATTATGAGGAGTCATTTTCCTTTAGGTAATGTGCCTATACAAATAACGCGTGTTGGAAATATCCTAAAATTGAAATAGTACCGTGAACTATTTCATGAATATTTCTGAGAAGTACTTATATCGTATAGCGCATTTACAAATCAATTTCAATAATAATTCTTCACATCGCTACATGTAATTTTGGGCTGAAGGACACGCTTTGTTACAAAATGTTAGTGCTATATTGCGAACACATGCGGCATTGAAACGCACAGGAGTTTTTATTCAATACGGGTGAAACACGCTGGGGATATCGGTCTTTAACTTTTAACATGTTCAATATATAATTCTTACGTTACTTTAACATCCTATTGCTTTATATTTTCACGAACTATAATTACAGAATTGTAGAACGCGTCATTTATAGAAACACTTTTAAACGGAACTGTATATTACCATTCTATTTCAAAACCGATTAAACTTTTCCCTTATATAGACGTGTTTCCACGCATTTGCAAACAGTAGACCAATATCAGACAGCTCCCATAGAACCAGAATACATTGCTCCCTCCCTACAACGGCCCTCTCAATAACGATTCCCTCCTTACAACAACGCATGTCGCTGATTCCGAAACAACAAGGCTCCACAATTAATTTTTTCCGTTGTATTTGCCTTATGCCTCCATCATACCCTATGTTGTGACCACTCTTTAGAATCGTCACTTTGTGACGATTCTAAAGAGTGGTCACAACATAGGGGTTTATTGAGGCATAACGGTTTTAGTTCTCGAAATACACCTTATCTGGGGATCTGCAAACAAGCTAATTATCTTTGATTTTCCATCCCTATAACAACTCCCTCTGAACAACACATACATGTACCATATTCGTATCCCAAAGGGTGTCGTTGTTAGGAGGGAGCACTATATGTCCTGTTTACTTTTACCATGATAATATAGATCAGATTCTACAGTTTTTATCAAAGCACAGAATTTCATTGAAACTTTTACGTTATAAAAATTCAGCTAATTAATAATCATAATGTCACTATTTCTGACATGAATACTGAACTCGGAAAGGATTAAGACAAACGTTTACACTGCATATTTAAACTTATTTCACAAAGTGATAAAATACTTTCTCTAGAACTGATGTATAGTATACATTACGACATAATACCATTTGTACTAATTTACAGATTCAATAAAATACAAAAAGCGAAAGAAACGAAAAATACTTGAATTTAAATCTACATGAATTTCGTTAATGTTGCCTCAAAGGTGGAAATACCGGTAAATTGCTTCACAAATTTTAGAAAATGTCATTATAATGGTTCAGAAATGTGGTTATAGAAACTATTTATCTACGGAACTTGCTAGAAAATGACTCACAGATATTGCTGCAAGGGTGACCCTGTGTTTACTTTTGTAAACAGTTTGGATCCAGGTGAGTCACCGAGTAACTCGGCATTTAACCAGGATCCAAATTGCCTTGTACATCCATAGAACAACAAAACATGGAGGAAATTAGTGTAAATATGCAATGTTAATAGTGTTAACAAATTAAATTTTCTGTTATAGCTGCAGTAAGCACTGTGTTGTTAAGGACAAGTAGAAGACGTCGGCGTAGAATGCATTTAACTTGTAAGATATCCAGACTAGATATGCGTGGTTATGTCCAACTTTCACTTTATCTTAGCCATGACATTTAGCAGAACATTAGGGAATGCCAATCTAGGGACATTGTAATGCCCCCGGTTTGCGCTCGACTCAACCAACTGCATTGCATATTAGTATAATACGTCTCGATATAATATCCCCAGCTTATTCAATGTTCAAAGCGTATTTAGTTTTTGTTTAGAATTAGATCTCATACAGACACTCATGGCTAGAAAAACAGTACAGCATATTCAGCAAAAGTGTAGGATTGGTAAAAACGAATATCTAAATAATATATTTCTCGAAAGACGTTTAGGTTGGTGCTTTTCAGCAAAGATAGAAGACAATATAGTAAAGAAATGCCACACGAAAGTCCTAAGCAACACCAGTATTACAAACGAAGTGTACGCCCACGCGTAAATAAACAACTTTTCACAGAATTGTCGGCAGCACATAGCTAAAAGACATTTCTTTTATATAATTAGATGTGTTTCATTACAAAATAGTGTATGCTTTAGACGATTTACGTATAACACGGAACAAGGTTATTGTAATTGTAATTGAAAAGTTATTTGAAGTGTCAATGCCAGCTTAATAAGATAAAAATTAACATGATACAATATTTCTAGACCCTTCTAAATAATGAATAAAGAAGCCTAACAGTACGAAGAATTTCTATTAAACGACCATTCATTTATTGAACATGGGATTCTTTAAAAAAGGTGGTTGCTTAATACAGGGCGAAAGTAAAGCAGAAAACTCTTATAAGAGGGAGCTTTCTGCATTACGTTTGACTTTCATTAAGCTACCACATGCCTTACATAAGCATGTTTTCGATAGCTGCTTAACCCTTTCCCTTATGTAAGCGCATTTTGACGCATCTGCAAACAGTAGTCCCAGATCAGACGGCTCCTACAGGAGCCGTCTGATTAGGGTCTGCTCTGTTTGCTTATGGTGCAATCTAAATCTGATTCTACAGCTTCTTCCTGACCCAAAATGCCATGTGTTCATAAGCCATTATAAAAAGTAATCTAATTAATATTCATGACGTCATTATTTCATATATGAATATTCACCAGGGAAAGGGTTAAGACATGTTCTACTGTACACATTATTCTCGTGTGATTTGCAAACATAGTCATCTGTCATTTTAAACGATTTGCTCCCAGTGGATTCTTCCATGCTTAGTTATTGGATTAGTCATTAGTCTTTCATCCAATGACTGTCTGGTCTAAATTTTCATTTTTGTGTTATATTGAATTTCCTAGCAGCAAACAGTGTAGACTCTGATCAGACGCCGCATTATGCGGCGTCTGATCAGAGTCTACACTGTTTGCCTACGTCCCATATATGGGATCGTGGGAGCAAATGGGTTAAACATGTACTGTATTTTTACTGTATTATTGGAGGCAAACTATGCTAAAGTGTTTCAGGAAATGCCTAGATATATTGCAGCAATATGCATGCCATTATACTATGTTTCCGACGTCAAATGGCTTGCAAGGTAGTTATTCCAAAAGAAATGAAACAGCATTCGAATTGTTGCATCTATCTTTTAAACATATAGGAAAGAAATAGGTTTTTGTTCTTTCAGCAGATATAAACCTATTAAACGAAACACATGTCACTAATGTTCAGGTAAGTTGATGTATTAACATTTTTACTCCATGAATATTTATGTTAGAGATAATGAAATCATGGATATTAATTAGATTGATTGTTATTATAGCACATGGACACAAGAAATGTTGTCATTGCGGAAACTGTATAGTCATATCTTTATAATACCATCAGCTAACAAAGCAAACTCTGACCAGATGACCCCTACTCTATATTTAAAAGCATAGAGAGACGTATAAATGGAATTAATGGTTAGACACATTACGAAGAAAAAGTAAAAGTATTGTGCTGACAAAAACATCTATGTACCCTGGTCTCTTGCACTTTGAATTACTTCTGATTACAGTTGACCCTCGTTACAACGGAGGTGTTTGTTTCCAGACATTGTGTTGGTATAACGAGGTTGCCGTTATAACGAGTTTAAATATGACAGGAAACATATGGCCAGTTTTAAACTAGTACATGTACCAACAGGTGAACGCTTAATGCAGAACGCAAGAAGTGCAAAAAGCTCCCTTTGGGAGCTTTATGCGCTTCTTGTGTTCTACATTAAGCGATCACCTGTCTTATTTACATTGTTCATATCTATTCAGTGGTTGTTTCAAAGACGTAACGCTAATTTTGTTTCAAGGCATAATGTCGGTATAACGAGGACGCCATTGTAACGAATGCCGGTATAACGAGGGTGCCATTGTAACGAATGCCGGTATAACGAGGGTGCCATTGTAACGAATGCCGGTATAACGAGGGTGCCATTGTAACGAATGCCGGTATAACGAGGACGCCATTGTAACGAATGCCGGTATAACGAGGGTGCCATTGTAACGAATGCCGGTATAACGAGGGTGCCATTGTAACGAATGCCGGTATAACGAGGGTGCCATTGTAACGAATACCGGTATAACGAGGGCGCCATTGTAACGAATGCCGGTATAACGAGGGTGCCATTGTAACGAATGCCGGTATAATGAGGGTTCACTGTACTTCTCATTTGTACAAACGTTTATAAAACTGTTGAACGAGTTTACACAGCTTGGATCATTATCATTATTATTATTATTAGCATTACTATTATTATCATTAGTAGCAGTATCATTTTCATTATTATTATTATATAAATTTATTATTTTCATTATTATTATTACAGTTTTATTAAGACTGTGATACGCCGCTGTGTATTGTGACAATGCTAACAAAATAGAGATTTTAGCACTTGCCACTTACAACGATTTTCAGCACTACTATGATGTGTGTGCCTCGATAATTTGCTTTAGTAACCAGAATTGTCCTATTTCCTAACATTACGAAAGACGTAGTTTAACACGAAATATAACAACTTATTGCATGCAACATTGTAAAAGTGATATTACCTCGTTTAAGTTTGTACTTCATAGCGGTGTACCCTGGATCCATCTAATGCCGGAAATGAGGGGTGTATATGAAGACATAGAGTAAAACCTCTCTATAACGGCCACATTGTGTTAATTAGTTGGCATTTAGGGCAGGTGACTGCTTAAAGCAAGGTGAAAGTAAAACAGAACGCTCCGATACTTTCACCTTTTTTAAGCAACCACCTGCCTTTAACACAAACTACATGATTTAGTGGCCGTAATAGAGAGGTTTTATAGTATGTGTATCTGATGTGATATCTGAACACTGTATTGAGAAGAAAGCCGTGAACGTGTATACACTGATCAGGATCAGAGAGCTCATCTGATCTGCTTCTATACGCTTCCTTTGTCGCTTATGAGGTTGTATATGCAGACGACTGTGGTTTCTCTGAGCTACTTTCAATTTTAAGCGACATCCTGAAAGAGAGGTTAAACTGAATATGTTTGTAATGTAGTAATTCATGTTGTTTTTTGATTTACTTAATACATTCGGATTGGTGGCAATTCCAAACATTATTTGCGATGCTCCATTATGCGTGAAACATAATAAAGTAGACTTTCAAACTGTGGTAAATTTAACGATCTCTATTTTTCTGCTGTACATTGTTAGTGAGTATAAAAGTGAAATTTAAGATTTCTGTCTTCGATCCTACCAACGGATATCCCATTCATTCCCCCAGTTATACAGTTTATGTCGGTTAGGAAAATCCCTCTGCAAACATGACATATCAAGTTTGTAAACAAACATGTGAAACATATACAAAATATACCTCGTCTTTACCACGTTTCATATAAATGCTAGTTAAAGTACCATTTACAATATTGATATACTTGTGCGGTGTAACTCTTCTTACTAACAAGACCCTTATATGTTATTATGGTTAATATCAATCATAACAGTCCATCCAAAGTATTTGTGTAAACCACAATACAGCCAATTTGAAGGTAAGGATTTATGATGAAAATAAATGTGCTGTTGGGGCGATGCATGCGCAGAGAATAACGCAGGGACGACTTTTGATACACTTTAAAATTTAGAAAACACATTCCTTTTCCTAATGATGATTTATTGCAAAATATTGTATTCGGGTGACATCATTTGATATTGGTATATCGAACAGTGCACGTGCTTGACATTTAGTCACATCCATGCCTCAATGATATTTGCAACACTTAAACATTATACGCCTTTGCAAACATAACAGCCACGGACCTGTTTCATTATTATACAATCGTCAAATTGTGAGTTATAGTATGTGAAACATATTGCAGTCAGTCGGGTGGGCGGGCTGGCTGGCATGCGGTCGAATTGGCAAGGGGACAGGCAGGTGGGCATTTGGGGTTCCAAAACATATCCGCTCTCTAAGTTGAGCGATTGTCACCAAACGTACAGAAAATATTTGTGGCAACATCTTGGCCAAATTCGATTACGAGCTAAATGGCTAAATACCCTTCTGAGTTATAGACCCTGATTAAGCAAAACGTGCCTATCTCAGCATTGTCCGCTCTCTAATTAATAAATATAATTCCATCTTCCCCAAACTTAAAAAAAATGTGTTTGGTCATAACACCTCGGCCAAGTTCGATAACCAGTCAAATGAAATCGCGAATTTTAGAGGTATGGCTCTTGAATTGACCAATATTGCCCAATTTAGATTTTTCTGCTCTCTAAGTCAATCATTTTTATCTGATATTCATCAAACGTCATACGTCGCCATATTTCTTTCGACTGAATTCGATAACCAGTTAACTTATGAATTATGGCTTTTAAATAAACAACTGTTTACTTTGGCCTTGTCTGCGCTCCAAGCCAACTAGTTTTTATCCGATCGTCATTTGTATGTGGCCATATCTAATTTAAGCAATGTATGGTTACCAGCGGAATGGCCTCAGCCACTTCAGAGCTGTGACCTTTGAAATTTTCCAAAATTAGCCAGTTATATTTTAAGATCCTTCGGGATCATTAGTTTCGATGTTATTAGTTGTGGAAATTGAATACCGCTTATACCGCTTAAGATGGTGCTAGGGATGTGAGTAGTGTGGCAATTTTGATAACTGACATGAACAGATTCAACTAAACCGGGTCTTTTTTGCATTGTTGCTTTTGCTTTCGAAGGATCTCCTACTATCATTTGTTTTACATTATTATGTTAGATTATTCGGTCAATATAATCATAGATCCATTCGTGATTAGAGGGAACCAAGTAACCACCAAAAATCGCCAAAATGTCATTCTAGTTCTAACCAAAGTTAGTAAAGATATGAATGAAGTCAGGCATGAATTGTCACAAGAAATTCAACAGCGATACCAGTACAAATGAAGTACGCGCATATACAGTAAAACATCTCTATAACGGCCACTAATTTGTTTTGTGTTAAAGGCAGGTGGCTACTTAAAGCAATGTGAAAGTAAAACAGAACGCTCTTGTAGGAGTGTTCTGTTTTACTTTCATCTTGCTTTAAACAGCCACCTGCCCTAAATACCAACTAATTAACACAATTTAGTGGCCGTTATATAGAAGTGTTACTGTACATCCATACACAACCTCCACATAACTGCCAACTTAACACCAACGTCATGTATTATCCTCCCAAGTAGACCTGAGACTCGGTTAAATTTCGGCGTGTTTGTCGGGATTGTTCGTAATACTCTGTGACAAAACATAGCAAACCAAAAGCCGGTAATAATCATGTTCCACGAGGATTGTACAGTAAAACCCCTCTAATAATGCGACCACTTAATTAATAAACATGACTGTCTTTATAAGCAGATGGTTGCTTAATGCAGGACCAAAGGTTATGCAGAAAGCTCCTACAGGAGCTTTCTGCATAACGTTCGGCCTGTATTAAGCTACCACCTGCCTTTGCCACTTTGAATTGTGCCCCCTTTAGCTGGTCGTATTAGAGGAGTTTTACTGTATTTTTATAGCGCATTCTTATACCTTCGGTAATTTATTCGAAGATTACCGACGATAATACACGGAATATGCATGAGTCTCAGGTCAAATTTGTAGGATAATAGCCAAAATGTGTCGTATAGTCAAACAACTTGGTTTATACGTGTCAAAGGTCAGCCGAGTCCATTTTTTAGGGAGATCAGCATTCCGCATGTTCTCGGACCATTTTTTAAACAGACGAGTTTAGTATATAAGCTAAAATGAAGGCGGAATTGGTGTCAGCAGTTTAGCGCAGTTGGTAAAGTCTAGGTACGCATAAGACATTGCGAGAGTAGTTTTGTATTGAGCGTGGGTTCGAATCCCGTGTCGACCTTAAACTTTTTTTTTAAATTTTGAATGAATAGTAGAGTATTATTTTATGTCATATTGTATAATTGTAATGGCCATTTATGCACATGTTCGTCAATGTTAGGGAAGGTTGCCTTTGTTTGAGTTCGAGTCCTATATTAGCCATATTTTCAATAATAAATCGATGCTAAAATATGAATATCAATATAAGTTTTAGCAAATGTCTTGTACAAGTGGCTTATTAATGCACAACAAAACTAATGCTGTTAAGGGGAATTTCCTTAATATTTTTAGCAAAAAAAATATTTTAGGTTGATGCGAGACTCGAACCTGCGCCTAATAAAATGTTTGCCGATCACATACTTCTTTATGGCCGTACGACTTATCCACTACGCTATATGTCCGATAGCTAAACCGCTTATTGTTTATACCTATAACTAAACATTTTCTTTTACAAATGGCACGTGGATATCCGAAATGCTGATCTTCCTTAAAAAATGGACTCGGCGAACCCGTGACCCGTCAGACCTAGTTGTTTGACTATAGTACCGTTAAACCAAAAACTAATTGAAAATGAAAGACAGTATGTGACACCATAGCTTACACAAGAAAAAGATAGGTCATAACGTCACAAGAACGCTTTACTAAAAATTGTTTGTATTACTGGGTTGGGTCTAGGGCTCTGTGACACTAAATTGGATAGTTTTGAGTTGAGGACACTGCAAAACGTTGAACAGATCATATAGCACTAAAGGACGTTGAATATAATGGAACTCACCTAGCACCGAGTCACAACAAATAAAAAGCACACAGGCACATACATATACCGTACATATACAAACATTCATATATACGAAAGGATAAAAATACAGGATAGAAACCACGGTCAATGGTAAACTACCATTGGGTGAAACGACAAATAAATCCTTAAACACATTTTAGAAAAACCATCGTAACCAGGTAGAAATCAGTCTAAAGAAACACACAACGAGAAAAGTTTAAACATGTTTAAATGTTTCAATGCATACTCATCCAAATGTTTACAGTATAATATAAATGTCCAATCTACCACCAGCCCATTATGTTAGAATGTTAAAGCTACTAATATGTGTGTTATTTTTGCAAGACAATGTATTTCTTAATAAATACGTTTTATCGTCAATCACAGCCACATAACACATCAAAGGAGAGAAAAACACAGCAACTTACTCGGTAGCGATTAATTGCTGTTATATTGCAATTCAAGGAATAAGCCAATGTGCTATACTTTACTCTAACGTTTCAATGCGGTTGCAATACACATACATATGAATATGCATGCAATTAAATAATGCCGTTTATTGATACTTAAATATAAAATAATGGCTCAATCACATTGCTCATGTGATTAGCTGAAGGAAAATATGCACATCTAGTTACGTTACACATAACGTATAGAGTAGGTAATTAATAACGCAATTAATCTAGAATTTGTGGCACCTTTAAATGAGTGCTATTTGCTATTGCTGACATAAGCACGATATACCATAGGACGATAGCCGTGCACACAAAGGAAAAGTAAAACACACGTGTAAGAAAATTAAACCGCTTGAAGGACAAAGAAACATAGCTAAGAAGGAAACAATGAAACAACATGTGCACATATCTGCACAATTAGAACGGACGTCAGACAAATATTAGGGAATGAAAATCAACAGCAAAACCAGAAGCACAATTGAAGTGCTCGCTTACATAAACATTAAGGACCTTCACAGATATGCCCACTGTCTGCTCACAACCGACATCGTATCAGCAAATATCCCTGTTAGACCAAAACTCAAACTCATCAAACACAAAAGAGAAGATGGGGAACATATACAATATTAAAATCGTATACTGTATTAGGATCTTTTTGACAAAACAAACTGCAAGGATCATGTGTGTCGAAGCATCATGGACACAAATGTTGATTTAGATTCAAAACGTATTTTGTAAGTAGAGTTTCATAAACTATTTCACCACTTAAAAACATACGAAAATGAATTGGTTGTTACATGGCATTTAACAATGAATGAATTGCCACTAGGCTGCAGATGAATTGCTGAAACGTATAATTAGATACATACTATCAAATAACAATAATTCTGTCTTATGCTATTGGCTGTCAGACAAGGTATTTGTTTTTATATCGAATAAGTAAATGGATATATGACATTTGCCAAATAATCAATATATATTGCATATAAACCCAATTTTCCTCACATCCCGTGATGAGCAAATTCTCTTGTTATCTCATAGAGAATTTCGCTATGCGATCTCTTACTGCCTTTCGAAACTGTGTACTATTTGCCTCGAAAAGCATATTAATACTTTAACTTTTCACGGAAATAGTTAAAAAAAAAAAAGGGACCATACAAAAGACATGTTTACCTCATGCATTGGAAATAGCTTGAAATGCTTTCGTTCGCTCATAGGGTAGATTGTATATCAATAAATACTATTCAGCTGTATTTGAATCAAGGGACACTGTAACATATTAATATGCATGCAAACTGTTTGCCAGTCAGGTGGCATTTAACCCTTTCGCTGCCAAACTCTGTCGTCTGCTAACTTTGGCGTCTGCTATAAATTTTCACTTTTTTTATTTTCTTCATTTTTGTTTCAAAAATATAGTAACAGTAAAAAACAGTTTGGATCCTGATGAGACGCAGAGTTACTCGTTACAGTTACTCTGGACCCAAACTGTTTGCATGTGATATCATAGACCCGTCATTGTGGCACGGAAGGGGTTAAGTTACGTAGGAATAATTACAGTAAAACCCCATCTAAACCGTACCTCCAGTTTAGTATAAATATATGTCTGGGAGATAGATGTCAGCTTAATGCAGGGTGAAAGTCATGCAGAAAGCTCCTAGAGGAAACACACAGAGACAATTAAGCACACAGAAAATAAAGCAGCCATCTAAATTCGTCTGTACTATAATCCCGGTTTAGAGAGGTTTTCCTGTATATTTGCGCCAGAGAATTCGTGGAGAAGAAAACTGATTCAGTTAACTCTTACGACACTTTTACCTGTGCAACCAGTTTGGGATCCAGTAGGGACCATGGTTCATATTACAGTTGAAATACGATATCTCGAACTTCAGGGGACCATACAAATTACTTCGAGATAACTGATATTCGAGTTATACGATTTCTGATCTTGATAATTTCTTAAGTTTACAGCTTAATGCAGGTCTAAAGTAATGCTGAAAAATCCTTAAGGAGCTTTCAGCATTACTTTAAGCCTGCATTAAGCTGTCACGCGTGTTTCTAGATATGCGTAGTTATACATTTTCGAGCAGTTCTGTATTGTAGGATTTGGAAGGACTGAACTTTCAGTTCGAGTTAACCCGAAGTTCGAGTTATCCGAGTTCGAGATATAGAATTTCAACTGTTAATGTTTATATCAAACGAAATTGTACTATACTATTAGGATCACAATCTGATGTAAAGTATTTCTTAAACTTCTAAACTTGACACACGCGTATCCTCATTATTTTTTAAGTAATGCTGTTTAAATATTAGAAAAACAACCGTTGTTCAAAACTTTACCAACGGGTTATTTTGTTTAAGTTGAAGTATATGCCATACCAAACATTATCTTGCATAGCGTGAGGATAATAGCACCATATTTCACCGACGCCGAAGCTGTCAGCAATACTTATTAGTATCGATGGTATGTTTACGCAATACTTAATTGGCCATTGATACCATAAATCGGATGTGAATTTGTCATCTAAAATGGCGTGAAGTATAGAAAGGGTATGATTAGAAAACGCTGCATTTACAGCGGATATGGGAAGGTACTCGCAGGAGAAGTAGCACTTATCGTACTAAAAAAGTATGTCTGCCGAATATCTGATCTGTCCCATTTTTGTGCTTACTTCTAATTTCTACAAACGTTTGAGAAACTTTTGACCGAGTGTCAAACAGATTGGATCCTGGTGAAGCGCGTTACTCGGCGTCTCATCTGGATCCAAGCTGTCTGCAAATGTGAGTCATGTCACACGTTGCATGCTAAGGCAAACGCTTTGCATGCTAAGGGTTAGGACACTAGCTTGGAACCATCTATAGCAACCACATAAGGAATTAATATGGGTGGACGTAAATTCAAACGACTGCTTAATGTACAGAATTTATGCAGAAAGCTTTTTGTATAATCATAGACATGCAGTGATCTACCGCCTGCCTACGCGATAAAACATTAGACCATTTTTAGTGGTTTGTAAACAGTGGTATTATGGTATGTTGTATTTATACATCAGTGTCATACTGTTTGAATACGATATGAACAGTTGTAAAAAAGGAAACAAAAAAACCCAAGACAAATGCTATGGTATTGCATGTATTATATTTGTTCACTTAAAAGAGGCTCAGAATGCAGATGAAAACCCAACCAGTATTCTATATTTTTGGTCCTTCGGGATAATTAGTTTTGGTGTTATTAGTTTTATAAATAGAATACTGCTTAAGCCGGTGCTAGGGGCGTGAGTAGTGTTGCACTTTTAATTACTACTCGTGAACAGACTCAATAAAACCGAGTCTGCAATTCATTTAGCTTTGCTACTTGTGCTTTCGCAGGATTTCCCACTTTCAGAATATATTTACTTTTGACATTTTCAATAAACACAAGAACCAGTGTTTCTAAATGGAGCTTGTGAACATTCTCATGTCCTTTCTTATTTATACATTATAAATGAATTGAAACATGTTATCACTGTGCTGCTTGTTATTTAATCTACATTAGTAACACCATGGTTGTTGTTTATATTCATATATGATTAATATTAAGATACCGTCCAAGGACGTGTGCATCACTACGGTACTAGCAAACAACCGCACTTTCTAGAAGTCCCAGTCGTATTTCTATTCTAGTAAAATTCACACTGCTTCTTTTAAACTTTATTCTTTTAAAACAGATGTGTCAAGAGACTATATGTGGGATATTGCCCTCTGAAGTTTTCAATTTACATCATTCAGTTCGAATTAGCACAGCGTGTATTATACGCAAATTGTTCAATTTCCTCCGGGACATATTATGAATGCGAAAACAATTCAAGATGAGCTTGAATTTTCCCAGATATATTGAAAAAGGAATATATCTTTCGGAAGGGCAAATCCGGTTACAAAATTATTTTATTTCAGGCGATAATGACTTAATGGTATTGGAATGCAGGGCAAACACTTGCTGACAATGAAGGCTCCGTCGATTAACAATATGGTTCGTTTGGTGTTGAAGGATGCATAGTCATGAACCGAACGCTTATTGCAACGTTAATTGCACTAATTCGAGTCTGGACGTCGTGTCATTCAAACCTGCTTGTACCGACATGAATACATGTATATCTATTTTCAGTCCTGTTTTGTCATTTTGTAACATAAATAAGCTTAATGTACAGTTGAAGTTTGATATGTGACATTGTCAAACTGCAAGGGACCATACAATTTACCATGAGATAACAGAAGTTGGAGTCATTGATTTCTATTCAGAACAATTTCTCGACCTCACGGCTTAATGATGATCTAAAGTAATGCTGAAAGCTCATGCAGCTTTCAGCATTATGTTCGACCTGTATTAAGATGTTGCATGTGTTTCTAGATATATGTAGTGATACATTTAAGAATAATTCTGCATTGTAAAGTTTGAAAGGACCAAACTTGTTCTCCATGTTGGACAGTATCGATGACGTATACATATTCAAGTATAGTTCAGTTGTCTGTATTTATGACATAAAATACTATCATAGTTTCGCATCACACCAGGCATCAGTACTGCATTTAATTGTAAATGTACTTAAGATTGTAAATGGCGTAAGAAATAGCAGGCTAAACTAATAATTATTTTGTATCATGGTTTATACCAAAACCTAACCTTTGGTCACGCTAAAGCTACTTCAAACACATAATAGTTGGGCATCCATCTAAGGAAGATGTGCCGAGCCTTGGCATTAAATAGTAGAACTTGGCATGCACTGCATATGTAATATTTGATATTTGAGTATCTGCCCTATACCATCTAAAAGTTTGGCCTTATTTCTCTTCATTAGGTTGAAGGTCAACTAAGAGCATATTTCATACACTTTATTTGGGAAAGCATTTTATCTGTACCAATTTTAAGTGTAAAATGACAAACATGGTACTAACATGAAGGTTAAATCTTGACTTTTAATTTGCACTTATTTTGTGTAAAATATATAATTTGATTATTAATGAGAACATCCAAAAACAGTAACAATAGTTAAAATCGTCATCCATTTTCATGATTTGTTTATAAAACGCATTCAGACCTTAACTTTCTTAAAGATGGAAGGTTATGACCCTATTATATTGCAACGCCCTACATGTTTGGTTATTGACCCTTTTACAGTCGGTAGCTACGCTTCCCTCTTTGCTTGAGCGATGACGAGTCGAGGATAGTGCTCTATGATGGTATACTCTTAAACTCGGAAACGGGATGAGCTTCTGGAAGAATTCTGCATCTGCTATTGACTTGGCACAAACTTGAGTCGAAATTAAAGAGTCGACAGGAAGAGCATAGGAATTCCGTGAGGTCATTATTGCAAGAGAGAGAAAGGGAGATAACTGAGAACAGCACAATGACGAACATCGGATGTTATCGGTGCTGACATCTTCCAGTTTGGCTGTCGGATACATGCCGGACTAAGTCCTTTGGACGAGACTATAAACCGAGGTCTGATGTATCAGTGCTTTACACTGGTCATCTAAAAGAACCAGAGAAGCTTAGTCGATAATAAGAGTAGGGCATCGAGCCCGGGTTTCTCTGTATCATCTCCCCTCTCTCTCTCTGGGACGTCCAATTAGCCCATAGTGAGCAGAGACGGACGTTAATCAACAGAAACAAACATACAAGCATTTTGCAATGCATACCATAGTGGTGCAATTTAAGAAGCAGGCGTCTATAAGATACGTTGTCAAACGATTTGGAAAGGTCCAGCAACATTGCATCAATCTTATAAGACCGTACCAGGACTGACACAATGTCATTGACAGTGCTGATCAGTTGTGTCTCACAGAAGCGCTACTTCCTGAGGTTACTGTTTAAAAGTATGATGTATTCCAGGAGCTTACAGGTGACAGGGACACATGCCAGTAGGTTGAAGGTGTTACTCTTGTCCCATTTCTTGTAAATAGAATTGACGTGACAGTCTTCCAATCACTGGGGAATTTATCCTGATCGATAGACCATGAAGGGCAGAGCCAGCGAGTGTACGACCTCTTTCAAGAACATTGATACGATGGTGTCTGGATAGGTAGATTTAAGGAGATTAAGGCCAGAGAAAGCTTGCACACGCCATTTATCGTGATATGAACAGAGACAGAATCCGAATAAGGATACTCTCCAAGATCAGGAAGGGGAAATAGATCCTCATGTGTAAAGCCAGAGAACTAGTGATTCAGTATTGCAACTTTGATTAGTGTATAAACATCGCTAATGACATCAATCTTCAGTGCGGCTACTCCCGAGCTATAACATGTCTTGCTGCTAACAAAAAAAATAGAACTTCTTACAACTGGTGTCTGTAACTAGGTCATCCATCATGAGCTTCCTTGCACTTCTGATGGAAGTACCGCCTTGGTCAGTGACAGTAGTCACTTGGGTTTAAACCGGTTATGGCGCGCCCCACCTCACTCTATCCTCACCCTAAAAGACAAACAGTGTAAATAAATATTTTCCCTCCCCGACTTATCTACAACAACCGCGATGGAAAATACAGTGGTAAATTGCATGTTAAACGGAAAAAAATATTTAGTTGAAACAAACTGTATCCACCTATCGCTAGTGTACTCAATGATTGATCTGCAAACAGAGTAACTATAGAAAAGTAATACAGTGTACGACAAAAACGAGATATATTCGACGTTCTTCCGTTTCCGGATTTAAGAGGTCGTCGTCATAGAGTACTAAACATTTCTTGCCGGCGAACATGAAAAGAGGGCATCGTGATTGTAGTAAAAGAGTTGACAACAAGACATGCAGTATGTCCTTTTTAATGGAATTTGTAACATACAATAGGGGAAGATGGAAGTACCGCCTTGGAACGGTCAGTGACAAACATCACGGGGGGGGGGGGGGTAAACCGGTTTTGGGCGCCCAACCTCACACTTATTCAATCCTCACCATAATAGACAAACAGTGCAAATAAATGTACCCCCTCTCCCACTAATCTACAACAACCGCGATGGTGAATACAGTGGTAAACTGCATGAAAAATGAAAACATTTAAGTGAACAAACTGTATCCACCTATCGCTAGTGTACTCAATGTATGAGCTGCAAACAGAGTAACTGTAGAACAGTAATAAAAGGTACGACAAAAACGAAATAGTACATATATCCGATGTTCTCCTTTCGGTTCTGGATTTAAGAGGTCGCCTTAATAAGAGTACTAAACCTTTCTTGTCGGCGTACATGCAAAGAGGCCAGCGTGAAGTTTGTAACTTCACATCACATCACCATAAAATGCAGGATTTCTAGTCCTTCGGGATCATTAGTTTTCATGTTATTAGTTTTGAAAATTGAATACTCACTGTGGTGCAAGCTGTACGGTCGCGAATGTTTAGACTTTTCCAAGATGGCGGACGAACAGGAGGCTGAAAGGTAAGCATCACATTTTTACACTTTTTAAACAATGTAGATTTTTCTTTCCGTCTTTTAGTTGGTGTCATAACACAGACTTATAATGCCCGTCAACAGCGGTTTGCCCCCTAATGGTTCATGTCTGTGTGTAAGCCTCAAAATCTTCCGTAAACAATGCAGAAACTGAAAATCAGAAATCGAATCGAGAAGGAGGTCATATTTTGCCTCATTGTAAGCTTACCAACAACGCTAAGCCTTTTCTAACACTGTGGGCATATGCATTGGAGTCCGATATTAACGTTGAGTTAATTAGTTTGAAGCACAAATCTACATTTTGTCTTTTTGAGAGGGTTGAAAAAATCTCGAGTGTACGGTTTAGCCCGTAGTGGTAAAAGTGCACTGTACAGTTTAGACCCGATCTATTTTGTACGGTTTAGACACGATTCTCTTACAAAAACTGTACGGTTTAGACACATACAAATACTAACGTTTGAATATGCGTCGTAGGTCTAGATAGTGTAATCCCAACTAATTAGTGTAGATATTCCTTCACACATGCCTATTTGCGATTTTGACAGTATATTACAAACAATTAGGATCGAGATCAGAAGCATAGCATATAATCTGGATCTATACTAGTTAACATTTGAAGACAATGGTATACTTAAAAAGTTGTGAAGTGAATTGATTTTTAAGTTTAACTGATTGGGTATTTGGGTAAAAGTGTTTTACGCGTTTCAGTCCTAATGCAAATACAGAGCGTCTGAAGTTAAGTCATACACTTTGTACTGTTATTTTACATTACTTTACATATCTTTTCAGATTATTTGCCTGTTACTATTGCAAGACAAAGGAAACCATCAGCCACTGTGTAGATGCCAATCCGAGAAATCCAATGAAAATTAGAAGAAAAGAGCTAAGTCATATATATCTGGAAAGTCGGGGCAACGTACATTAACTGTTAATGTAATACCAGACGTTTTGAAATAAACAGGAACAATAATTCTAAATGGTGAAATGCAAACCATTGGAATTCAAGATATTGACGAATATTTTAGACTTGGCAATGTATTTGGTCCAATAAATATATGTTTTTTTTCTCATTAACTTGTTATCCTTTTCTGTTATATAATTATTTCACGTTTATTTTTATATCACCTTTAAAATGCATGTATGCCCTACGAAATGGCATTTAGACATTCCATACAGACTCGGCCCAGATCCGTCATCGCGAAACTGACGAGATATCGACCAAGTGCTAAATTACATCAACTCAACTAAATGCCTGTAAAACATAATCCGAGGGTAGGTTCTTTTTTTTCTTACAGATGATACAGATGTACCATTATGTTCGCTAAATGAATTGCCGGTATGTCAAAAACATGTTAGTTAAACTTAAAAATGAATTCACTTCAATTTTTAAAGTAAAACATTGTCCTTAAATGTTTAATAACCAGTATATATCCAGGTCATGTTCTATCCATAATTCTATTCTGGTTTTCCAGTTATCTTACTGAAAGAATGCAACGTGTATTTTTACCTGGTACCTTCTCTGACTGGAATACTATGAAGCTGGTGTTCCACAAGTATATATATATTAGGTCCATTGTTATTTCTTGTTTTTATAAATGATATTGTTAGCGACATTGGATGGAACATACGACACTAGCTTGTTTAGTGTAGGCATTACTCCCGTACATACATGGCAACAAATATCAATAATAATATATTAAAAAGGCAGAGAAATGGCTAGTTGAATTCAATCCAAAGAAGACTGAGTCGTTAATAATCTCGAGAATTCACATAAGCACATTGGCGTTCATCTCTCACGTGATCTAACATGACACTGTCATATCGAATATATCGCTACTAAGGCATGGACAAGAATAAATGTCATGCGAAAACTCAAATTCACTTCGGACAGTTATTCCCTTGAAACAATCTACGTATATTTCGTGATACCTATTTTAGAATACGATGATACTATAATTGATAACTGTAATGCCAGATAATCTAACAGTTTTGAAAAAAATCAATATGAAGCTACCCGTATAGTAACTGGGACAACTCAATTGGTTTCCGTTGGTAAATTATTGCATGAAGTTGGATGGAAACGCATTGAAACCAGACGTTAAACACAGACTTATTCTCTTTTATAAAATGGTGTTTCATTTAACTCCAAAATATCTCACAGAACTGGTACCTGAAGTGGCTGGAAGTGTTTCTCGAAGCAATTTAAGATTAAGAAACGCTGGTGATATTCAACCTCTGGCCTGTCGCACAACCCATTATAGCAACTCATTCCTCCCTGCAACAATACAGGAATGGAACAACCTCCCGAAAATGAAAAACAATCTTCTACTCTAAACGCATTCAAAACGTCTTTGAATATCAATCTGCTAACTGTTCCCAACATTTTATTACGGTGTCAGAAAACAGCAGCTCCTGCACAAGAGGCTTCGTACAAACTGCAGTTCCTTTAACAATGACCTATTCTCAAAGAACATATCTGACACTGCCTTGTGTACGTGTGGCCTCGTTGAGAACGCATCGCACTTCTTCTTAAGCTGTTGCAAATATACCAACGAAGGAAAACAACTTTTGATGATGTTGCCAGAGTCACTACTCCGTCCCTGTCTGTCTTTCTGTTTGGTGATCCTCTTTTAAATTAAAATACAAACATCATTATAGACGAATCTGTACATCGGTTTATCCAAACCTCAAAACGATTCTAATAAACTCGGTAACGCTCACATTCTTTCGAATGTGCTTGTACTGTTCAGAATCCTAGACCTCTCTACATACATGTATATGTGTCAACCTTCGTTTCCTTTTTTGTTTCTTTTATTTATTTATTTATTTAATTTTTCTTTTATTCTGAAGTATATCTTTCTCAAAACGTTTTTGTATAAACTGATATATCCTGCTTTAATTAATTTAATTAGTTTTTCAGTAAAATTAATATAGTCATTTCTGCATAAAGCGAGTGCAGTTGTTACGGTGATGGGGGAGAAACACAATAAGCAGTCTTGTTTTCGTTTCCATCCTTTTCTTTTCCTTAGTGTTATCATACCAATATTCATGCAAAAATTTAAAAAGAAATACTTTTAAACCAATTATATACTGTGCTTCTGATCTCGATCCTAATTGTTTGTGATATGCTGTCATAATCGCAAACATGCATTGCATGAAGGAAGATCCATAATAAATAGTTGGGATTATACTATCTAGACCTACGGCGCAGATTCAAATGGTAGCATTTGTTTTGTGTCTAAACCGTACAGTTTTTCGAAAGAAAATCGTGGCTAAACCGTACAAAAAAAACATCGGGTCTAAACCGTACAGTGCACTTTTACCTCTAATGGCTAAACCGTACACTCGATATTATTTTCAAACGTCTCCAAAAGACAAAATGTAAATCTGTGCCACAAACTAGGTAACTCAACGTTAATATCGGGCTCAGATGCATATATCCACAGTGTTAGAAAATGTTTAGCGTAGTTGGTAAGCTTACAATGAGGCAAAATATGACCTCTTTCTCGATTCGATTTCTGACTTTCAGTTTCTGCAAAATTTACCGAAGAATTTGAGCCTTACACACAGACATGGACCATAATGGGGTACGCCGCTGTTGACGGGCATTATAATTCTGTGTTATGGCACCAATTAAATGACTGAAAGAAAAATCTAAATAGTTTAAACAGTGTAAAAATGTGATGCTTACCTTTCAGCCTCCGTTTTGTCCGCCATCTTGGAAAAGTCTAAACATTTGCGGCCGTACAGCTTGCACCACAGTGATACTGCTTAACCGGTGCTAGGGGGCTTGAGTAGTGTTGCACTTTTAATTACTACTCATGAACAGACTCAATAAAACCGAGTCTGCAATTTTCTCTTTTTGCATTTCTACTTTTGTTTTCGAGGGATCACCCATTTTCAGAATATATGTGAAATACCGTGTCGCACGAGCGCTTTAAGATTACATTTATTCTTGCCAATAAGTGAGATATTTCGATAATAAAATTTAGAAAGTGTTTTTCTTAGTTTATGACATCTATTCCCTTGCTTTAGCAGCTTTTCATTTAAACTGAGATTTCGACTGTTAAAATCGTCAACAGAGGAACAAGCTCTAGTAAAACAAATAAGTTGAGATATATAAACCCCGTACAATGGGACACGGGGGACATCTCCGTCAAGTTGAGGGGAATTCACAATATTAAAATCAAAATCGTCTCTTTGTCATACATTTTAGACGAAATCATTCCATTGTCAATATTTAGGTTTAAATCACGAAAAGCTGTAAAAGTGTCGGAAGGGTTAGCTTTGTTCAATGTGAGTTATTTTGGGTAAATGGTAGGAATAAAAACATCAAGGAAAGGGTTATCTAAGTTGAAAATGTCATCAAAATATGAAGAAGTTTCATTGAAGGCTTTTATGACATGTGTTTGTGATTATATTGTTGTTCTATAGTTTTTAATAATAATGTACCGCTCAAGCCTCTCAGAATCGCTGTTCTATAATTGTTTACAATAATGTACTGCTCTAGCCAATCGGACCGTTGTTCAATAGTTTGTAACAATAATGTGCTGCTCTAGTCACTCAGTATTGTTGTTCTATAGTTGTTAACAATAATATACTGCTCTATCCACTCAGTACCGTTGTTCTATAGTTGTTAACAATAATGTACTGCTCTAGCCGCCACTCAGTACCGTTGTTCTATAGTTGTTAACAATAATGTACTTCTCTAGCCACTCAGTATCGTTGCTCTGTAGTTGTTAACAATAATGTACTTCTCTAGCCACTCAGTATCGCTGTTCTACAGTTGTTACGTTTCAGTATTCCGTCTATAAATCGTAAGTATAACGCATGCGATTGGTTTATACTAATGACCATTCATTTCCAATGCTGAACTCTTAGAGCACTCACATGCCTTCTCGATATTATTTTTTCTCCATTACCTTATTCGAAAGAATAATATCCAATGATACCCCAATACTATCTCAATTGGAACGTAGTTTAGAGTCCAGGGGAAACATTTCAATAATTTTCTTATTAAAATAGAAAATGGTAGGTCCGAACGAATGAGTACAATTGCTATGTATCTAAAGCAATCGACTTCAAACTTGCAAATAATATGTTAGTAGACCCTGCATGTATAGTCTAAAAAATAAATGTACAGAGACGTCGTGGATGGAAACCTCACGATTTGTTTTTGCAGAATATCTGATATACTTTGTCATTGTCTCATCCCAGTCTAAAATATACTAGTAAATGTCACTTAATCGTTCGTAAAGCAGCATTTTCCTCTTTGTATACATAACTATTTATTTAGATTATATATGACAACCTATACTGAATGTGGATTCATAATCTTAAGAATAAAATAATAACAAACCATCCAGGAATAGTGATAATTGTCACATATCCTCCAAACCAATGCTACCAGGATTTACACTTACTCAAAGGAGATTGAAGTCACCCGGATGTAATTCGAAATTTAACCCCCCAGTGAAAAGAATGAAAAAAGTAGTAAACTCAAGACGACTGTGTGATATCATGTGCAAACAGTTTTGGTCCATGCTTATAAAGCTATTTAGTTGAGTCTGAGTTCGTTCTCAAGCTTTTGAGTGGTCAGATTTGAGTTCTCAAGCTTTTGATTGGTCAGATTTGAGCCAAAACTCAGAGCATTGACCCTGGTTACAGATGATATGCGAGTGTCTCCGCATCTCATCAGGATCCAACTGTTTCACACTTTGTTCTGTTTATAAAGAAAATGAACAAACGGCCACCCTAAAACTCGAATCACACAAAACATTGCAAGCAGACGACAATACTTGCACAGAAAGGTTTAACTTCATCAATGTTCAGTTTGAATAGTATTATAACAAACCCTTCTGGGCTCTAATCCAGACGTTCAAATTAAATTAATTTTACTTGTTTGTATCGGGGATTTATTCCGCTTTAACAATATTTCAGTAATATCCAGCTAATTACAGCTGGAGGAAGACGCCAGATTTCAGAACAAATTCCATGCACGAAACACCTTAGGAACGAGGAATGGTGCATACAAATTTTGTCCCTGACCTTTGCCTTGACATTGACTTCACTTTTAGTAAAACATTCTGGAATTTTGTCTGTATTATATGTGCTCAACTCTTTGGGTTAGGATTTCCAAATTTATTTTGTAGGCGCATCAGGGGTGAGGGTATTTTATACTTCTTTGGTGTCTGTATGTCAGATCTTGATCTTGATCTCAGTTTTAGTAACGAGTGTTGCCTCGATGGATTGCTTGACAATACTTGTTTGTAGTGTTAGTACTAACTAAATATTATTATATGCATAACAAAATACAAACACATATTTGAATAATTTAATTTCGGCCACGATCTAACAAAAAGATAATGAAATAATTTCATGTAAAATGACTTAACAAGAGCTATTAGAAAGAGTCCAGTTCACCTCATATTGAATAAAGATAATTGTTAGTATTGAATTGCACGTGTGATAAAATATGTATTATGCCCGACGCTAATTATTTAATGTGTATCGTTACTTGGGGAGGTGGGGGTAATTGTACCAGCTAAGTAGTTACATTTCAACCATTAACCTTTGGTTGTAACAATAACCTATTATAGATACCATCCGAGGAACATTTTCAAAGATGTCATATGTGAAATAAACTAAAGACTGACTATTTTCAACTGACATTACGAGTTGTTTTTTCTTAACTACTTACGCCAAGGAATATTTTACAGCGAAGTTATATTTGAGTCATATACGTCTGTTATATCAATTTGTATCATCGTAATTGAATTGGAATATTGTAGTGTATGTCTTGCGTTTTCAATTTCCTGGGAAGAAGTATGTTGTATGAGTAAGAAGCGGTATTGGATACATCGATATTTCGAAATGTCACATCTGTGTTACATGCTGAACGTGTTTCGATATTTCTGTCATTTGCTAAGGTCTTGTCATCAGTATCTCAGCTAAATTCATGCTAATTCATGTTTGTTTCACATAAATATGTTTTCGTTTCACGTGCAATTTACCACTGTATTTGCCATCGCGGTTGTTGTAGGTTAGTCGGAGAGGGGATATGTTCATTTACACTGTTTGTCTTTTAGAGTAGGATGGAATAAGTGTCAGGCCGGGTGCCCCTAAACCGGTTTAACCCACCCCCTAGTGACTATGGTCACTTGTCCGTTCTAAGCTGGTACTTCCATATTTCCCCTAGTGTGCGTCTCTTTGTGTATTTTGATAGGCATGTGCATTTACTTTTTTGTCGTTGTGCTTTTCGGGCGGCTGTGTTTCGAACGCGATGTTTCCTGCATAATTCACACATGTACTTCTACTGATATTCGAATAAATCGCAATGTTTACAATTTCTTATCAATTTCCCAGATAGCATTTGCTGCTACAGTAAAACCCCTCTAAACCTGAATTAGTAGAGAGGAATTTAGACACTTCCAGGCAGGTGGCTGATTAATGCAGGGTAAGTCATGCAAAAAGCTCCTAAATGGGCTTTCTGTATTACTTCCAACCTGCATTAAGATGCCACCTATCTCTAAGGTCGATATTTATACTAAATTGAACGTTTAGAGGGAGTCCACTGTACATCTTTAGAGGAAATATAGGAAATATACTGAACTTATTCAAACGTACTCTACCTCCGACATACTGTTCTGATCTTGAATCGGACTAGTAAGGCATGTTTGATAAGCTTTAATATCTCGGATATTGTATGCGTGTTTTATCAATTACTGGCTTCTATGTTGTTGGGAAGTCCGGCGGGGATAACTTTATTTACAATGTTTGTTTAGCTAGGGTGACTTTGAGAGAAGTGTGAGGTTAGGACGTCCGTAAACCGGTTTAAACCCCCGGTGGTGATTTTGCTACTGACCGTGCCAAAGCGGTACTCTCTTTGTCAACCTTACTTTGTCTTGTTTGTCTTGTGTATTTGCGCTTGTGTGTTTGTTGGTGTTTTCTGTGTTCTTCTCGTGTGCGTGCGTGTGTTTGGTTGTGTGCGCAAGTGTGTGTGACATGCTGTCTATCGATGTGTTGGTGGTGGCTGTGTCTTGTATATTCTCCTGTATGTGTGTGTTTGTGAATGTGTATAAATTGCTGTATAAATTGCTTTCCGTCGGTGATTTGGTGATGGTGTGTGGCTTTTCCTGCTTGACTTTACTACTTTTTCATTTATCAACATAATTACACATATACAGTTAAAACCCGAACATAAAAAGAAGTATCAATATCGGTTTGTATGTCAGGTGGCAGTTTAATGCAGGGGGAAAACCATGCAGAAAACTTATTCTTGAAAATGTGTTAATTTACGCATCTTATCTGGACCTCTGAAGGAATGCACTTGTAAACCTTAATGATAAATAAATTATACCTTATTTAACCCTACATGTATCTCCCACTTTTAGACTATATTGAAGCCTCAGGTTTATATATGTCCGTAGGCAAACAGAACACGTCCTTATTGAACGGTTTCTGTAGCAACGGCGTCAGATGACATTTTATAGCCTTATTTCTTGAATAAGAGTCCAACATCATCACCATAATCTGCTAGTGCACACATATGCCTCGATTCCAGAATATCTGATTACAAGTCTGACTTCCACTTATCTGTGTGATTGTCTTTGCGTGAATGGTGAACTCTAAAAGAAGAAATAATTCTGTAAATAAATATACTTTTCGGTAATGGAATTGAGGCCTATGTGACACCAACGTTTGCATTGAACCATGGACGATATTGCTTATTTTTTTCCCTGTTCTATCTTCAATCCAAAGTTCAATACCTACTGAATATTCATGAACAAAATAGTTATAAGAAAATATGAAAGGTGGAACGATGCAGCCATTTTAAAAAGTAAAGACACAGAACTATGGAATTCTTATAGGAAACAGAACCGACCCTAATCAAATGGTTCCTATAGTATACGTCTCATCGGGGTCCATTCTGTTTGCAAATGAGAGAAAGCTTTTATACCAGGTCATTGTATCTCTGAATTACAATTGTAAGATATTCGTCCAACATACAATATAAGAAAACGTTAATTTTGCCATGTTGACCATCCTACCGTTAACTACGACTTGCATGTGCAAACTCATTCAAAACCAGATATCCAGTAACTCGGCGTCTCATCAAAATTAAAGCTATTTGACACTCTGTCAACATTTCCTCAAATGCATGATCGAATCGGAAGCAGAAACAATTATGTCAGATCAAAGAATGAGCAGCGCAAATTTGTGATTTATCTTAATCTAACTGGGTCCCTGTCTTGTTGACCAGTCACTCAGTATGAAAAAAGTCCTCTTGAGTTGCACTAGAGAATAAAAACATTAAAATATTTGTAGGCAAAATGTATCTCAAATATGTTTGCCTTCTACGACCTGTCTCGAAAGATACTCCGTCATTAATATTGTTTTGATAGGGACATGCCTGTCGAGCCAAATATAAAGATGTTCTGGCATTCTTTGGTAATTCTGATTTATATTCACGGCAATAAATCAAACCATATAGCGCCTGATTTATTCGGAACTCATCTGTTCTGTTGAATGTATATTTCATGTGACCACGACAGAATGAAATATATTTGAAATGGGGTGTATAATAAGATACAAACGATCTTCCAAGCGTATAATGAGTTTCGACAATCAGAAAACCAGCATTAGTGACCAGAATCGATCACGATATCCGCGCATAAAAGTACAAAAATGAGTCATGCAGGAAACACCACATGCAGAACAAACAGCCGCCCGAACAGCAACACAAGGAAACAGCAAATGTACATAAGGTTTGTTACACATTGAATGATGATTTGTAAGTCAGCTCCTGAAACAATGTGTTCTCAAGCTTTTGATTGATCAGATTTGAAGCAAAGGCTCAAATCTGACCAATCAAAAACACGAGAACTCAAATCTGACCAATCAAAAAGTTTTATAAGCATGGATAATTGGTTCTGATAACCTCTACATACAGTTTGGATTTAGATGAAAAGTCGAGTGACTAAGTATCAATACATTGTTGTTGAAAATA
The DNA here is from genome assembly GCA_963576725.1 of Azorinus chamasolen. Lineage (NCBI taxonomy): Eukaryota > Metazoa > Mollusca > Bivalvia > Cardiida > Solecurtidae > Azorinus > Azorinus chamasolen. The sequence goes on along the minus strand of OY755242.1, from coordinate 47,049,922 downwards.
AATTACAAAAGGCAGTTTTGGAATTAAAGCATTCACAATTTACAACAGTTACTAAGTGATGAAACAATTAAAGAGTTTCTTTCCTATAACAAGTACGTGATCACAACACTTACCCATTATTGGCTGAGAAATTTTACATGTCTGTATATAGTTGTCAGAATTCGTAGATTTAAATTCGTTCTTTTGGACCATTACTTATTACTAAGTTATTGCTTAATTCCGGCAAAACTATAGTGTTCTGTTTGTTGTGTGTTTTTTCGTACCTAAGATATTTATTTGCTACTGAGAAACTGTCTGATGCTGAGGCATAAACATGGAAGATGTATGGACTGTTATGGGGTAATATGCCACAATACATCCCAGCCGAAACACTTACAAGAAAGAAAACAGAAACGAGTGTAACTCAACAATAAATGGCCTCTACATAGTTGTTAATCCTTAGGTTACTTGCTCAATTGGAATCTAGAGCAATGTTGATTACCTCCGATACAACAGAGTTTCGAGAAAACTACAGTTCCAGGATGTTGATGAGACGTCGCATTCAAGTGGTATGCATATACAGGTCAGGTCGCGGGTAGGGGCATAAGGGTTCATAATTATACGCAACACATTGATTGTTTTGATGGGTTCAGTGGAGACATGGCTATGACTGGTACAAATTGGAAGTGACACACAGGCAAATGGCCACAAGACCGTACACTCAATCATAATGTCATAACTAGTCGTATGTCAAACTGAGCACACGTAACCAGTGTTCCTTTCAGCAAGATATATGTCTATTAACCCTTCCCTTGTTCTATGTTTATTTCAAATGTCAATACCTACTGAATATTCATGTACAAATGAAACATGGATGGTGGAACATGTTAGCCATTTTAGCAAGTATAGAAACAGATCTATTAAATTCCATAAGCAAATAGAGCAGACCCTGATAATACGGCTCCTCTAGGAGCCGTCTGATCTGGGTCTACTCTGTTTGCAAATGCGTGAAAACACGTTTGTATGAGGAAATAGGCTAATTACACGTTTCAAAAGAAACTCACAACATTGTTATACAACTGCTTGGACTATTTTACCAGCATATAATACGCAATAATAAAATAAAACGCACAATATCTTTATCCAAAACACGGCAAATGACATCGGTGATATTGACAATTTAACATTAAAATTTTCGAAATGTTAAGTAATTATTCGTAAGTTAATTTCACAGTGTACTACTATTTTACAAGCTATAATTACAAATATCTAGAATGTGTCATGTATAGTCACACTGTCCTTAAACGTGGCTACGTATTACCATTCTAATCCAAAACTGATTAAGACAGCCGTATATATCGCATCCAGAAGAATCCGTCCTAAGCGGCAATTTATTTATTGAACAAAGTATTCTTAAAACGCAAATGGTTGCTTACTGCGAGGCAAAAGAAATGCCTAAAGCTCCTATAGGAACTTTCTGAATTACGTTTGATCTGAATTAAGCTACCACATGTATACCTCTTTTTGATGGCCGCTTAAGACAGGTTCTATTGTATATTGCATGGTTGAATTTATTTCACAAAGCGAAATAAATTCTTTCCCTAGAACGTATTACAGTATACATAAAGACATAATCCCGTTTGTAATGATTTATATTGCCTCAAATGTGGCAATTACGAGAAAATTAGCTTCATAAACGTGATTCGGAGAATGTAATAGCCATTCTATAATTACAGAAATAATGTTTCGAAAGAAGATGTGTGCTTCATTATTTCACTGCTGTAAGAAAGCGACTCCTTCTTAAAGGCATTGCAAACTATTTTGGTTCAGATGAGAAGCCGAATAATACTTCGACTCTTCATGATCTTGTTTGGCTCATCCATCCCTTCCATTACTTCACATGCTATTCTTAGATACAACCCTTTGAAATAAATCTACCGAAAAGGAGCATTAACTAGAGAAAAGGGAAAAACAATGGAAGTTTTAGTTTGAAAACGTTGTGATAAATGGAGCATTTGCTCTATTTATCACAATGGTTTCACGAAGTGACCATACAGTCGTCAAAAATCGTCAATATGAGGGCATGGGTTAAAGTTGAAGACATGTTTCGCAAACGAAACGTATTTGGCTTGAAAAGAGTCAGTGTATTAGTCATAACTACAATAGGTGATGTATTGTTGAAGAAAAGAAGTTGGCGTCGTGGCAGACAATGGAATACTAATGCACGATTCATGCATGTACTCTTAGTTTGTAACAATCTCTTCATATTCATCTTAGGTAGAACATTTAGCATAGAAAATGTGAATGTCAAATATAGAGACATTACAGTGCCGCCGATTTGCACTTAACTCAAGACACTTTATTCAATATTTGCATAGTAAAGTTCCATGCAATATTCCAGATGTATTTAATAGTCCCAGCTTATAACCAAATTTAGAGTTTGGTCCCCTACAGGAAAGCATGGCTAGAAATAAATCACTGTGTATTCAGTATAAGTGTAGGTTTGGTATGGTCCAGAAATATCTATATACTTTTTCTCAAAGGCATTTTATTTGGGTAATAATGGACAATTATGTCTTTTATACGAATGGTGTTTTTTTTAAAGTAACGTGTACGTTGTGGATGATCATTGACGTTTACTACGAAACAGGGTAATACTGATAATTGTAATTTATATTTTGCTATGTTTGTTGCTATCGTGATGCTAATTCAATAAAATAATATAATGAGGATGTTCTATAGAAACAGATATTTCAAACGTTCACACGTGATGCTAGACATGATTCAAATATAAATATGCCGCGATCACAATTAATCTAGGTGTAATTACATATAAGCTTTTTCATGCATCGCCTTTTGCAGAAATGCTAGTATGCCATTACTGGACCTTACACTACAATTTCTGGGTAGTGTCCAACAATGAAGTCAGCACAATTATTTCAACATGTACGATAACACTTATTGTAAATGGGCAATACTCCTTCATTATATTGTGTATGACGGAAATGGGCAGTGCTCGTCATCTGAATAAAAACAATCAATAATGGATTCCATTAAACATGGACAACATATTGTAAATATATGATTAAACAGTGTTCATTGTCGTAGAGATTTTGACCATGAAAATCTACCATGATCATTTAACAAAGTATAAATATGAATTTTGAAGGGAGGTGATTCATGCAGGAAACATCACATACAAAACAAAGAGCCGCCCGAACATCTACAAAACAAGAAAACAGTAAATTGACACAACTACCAAAACCCAAAGCGACCCACAAAGACGAAACAAACAAACACTACGAGAAAGATGGAAGTACCGCCTTGGAACGGTCAGTGACAGTAGTCACATGGGGTTTTAACCGGTTTAGGGGCAACACCGAACCTCACACTTATTCCATTCCCACCCTAAAAGACAAACAGTCTAAATAACCGTATCCCCTCTCCGACTAATCTACAACAACCGCGATGGTAAACACAGTGGTAACTTTAATGTAGAACGGAAACATATTTAAGTGAACCAAACTTTATCCACCTATCGCTAGTGTACTCAATGCTTGAGCTGCAAACAGAGTAACTCTAGAAAGCTTTGCAAGTTTACCAGTAGTTAGGCGTAAATTATGTAAATCAAAAACTCCAAAGAGATTTTCGTTTAATATTACCATTTTTACAAAATTCCATGTGATCGAGATTTGCGTTTCCCTATTGAAAGCAATTGAAAAAAACCGTCTATATCAGGATCTTTGGAAATATTACCTGCCTAGTAAATATTGGCATTTAAGCCTAAAGGAACGGGGTTTGTAAATTATGGATCCATATTAATTCAGCTCTGAACATAGCTTTCGATTTTAAACTACTACTAATACCCTTAGCACATGAGAGATGTTCTACAGGTTGGAATAATACACCTTTACAAGAGTGGACAGGCTTCCTGAAATGTTGGTACAAACATTCCTAAGCTTATCTGTTAATTCATGTAATATTCTGTTGTTTTGCTTTGAAATGAACTGTCACAGTTTGAGAAATGTTTAACCCTTATCATGCTAAGCAACGTCTCGCATTTACAAAGAGCTTGTAATTCGACATCTTGTCTATATATAAGCTGTTTGACACTCGGTCAACAGTTCCTCAAACACAGACTTCTGTTTTCAGCACGACAAACGTTAATTAATGTATTTTCCATTAATACATTTTAATGAAAATAAAACATTAAACAAACACCAACAATATTATTTATTACAATAATTCTCTTTCGTCACCATTAACATGGAATGACAACCAGAAGATTAGTTCTATAAATATTGTATATGGGTAACACACTACACAAAGAGGTATTACAGTGTTAATGAATTGTTCAACGGCGTTCAGATACTATAGCTTGCTATTGCGTGTTTTTATTCCTGTCAATAATTTACCAAACGGCGCTCAGGCGCTTCTGAAATAACCCACTCATATGCCTTGGACCATTGTTAAATGGATTGAACCCAGTTCCAGTGAGTTTGCAACCATTGTATGTTAGACCTGTGTATCACGTTAGGATATGCGATATTACCCGGCTAGGTGCAGCCTTTTGGTTGCACAATTTTTCGTATGACGAACACAAAGACCATATTATAATGATGTGGTATTATACCTCTCACCGTGAAAAGTTTGACAATTATTCAATGACAAGTTTTATTTGTTACCTATATTAGTTCATATACAGTGATTCGTCTAGATTCCCGAGGTTTCGGTTCGCCAGACCAAACATTATAGGATTGAATTAGGGAAGAAATATGTCTCTTAGGACAATTGTTACTCGGTCTGTTCTAAAGTATGAAAGATATTCTATAAGTTTATATTTTTCTTATTTGGGTCAATGACCCCTGCCATTTCAATGTCTATATTTCAATTTGAACTGGCATTGCAAGGTGTATTCCTTATATTTTTGCAAACTCCATAGGGAAATATTATGAATGGATAAACAAATGGAAAGGAATCGGAATTTCCCAAGATATATTGAAAATAGATAAATATCTCTAAAGAACGTACACTTCGAGCTACTCTTAGAATGTAGTACGGCTCATATTCTTGGTTTTGTCATTATAGATTACGCGTCAAACAAAGAAAATGGATGTGCCATGAAGGAAATACCACATACGAGACATACAGTCGTCCGAACGGCACCATGGCAAACAAGAACAGCAAATGTAAATGTCTATCAAACGAATAAAGGGACACAAGGACATAACAAACAAAAATGAGGGGGTAGATGGAAGCACCGCATCGGAATGGTCAGCGATAAGTGTCACTGTGGGTTAAACAGGTTTAAAAATAATGATAAAATCAAACTTTATTCGTTTTGCTAGAGCTTGTTCATCTATTGGCGATTTTAACAGTCGAAATCTCATTTTAACTGAAAAACTGCTAAAGCAAGGATATAGATACCATAAACTAAGAAAAACTTTCTCTAAATTTTACTGTCGAAATCTCTCACTTATTGGCAAGTACCAATGTAATCTAAAGGCGCTTCTGCGACACGGTATTTCACATCCTGAATGTTATGGTGATGTGATTTACAAACTTCGTAAAATTATTGGACATACCCATTTTCTCACTTTGTTCATCAAATATGTTAAATAATTCATTAAAAAGGGATATGATCCTGTAGTACTACAACATACTGCATGTTTGGTTGTCAACCCTTTTACAGTTGGCAATCACGCTGGCCTCTATGCATGTACGCCGACAAGAAAGGTTTAGTACTCTATGAAGGCGACCTCTTAAATCCAGAAACGGAAGGAGAACGTCGGATATCTGTACTATTTCGTTTTTGTCGTACCCTTTATTACTTTTCTACAGTTACTCTTTTTGCAGCTCAATCATTGAGTACACTAGCGATAGGTGGATACAGTTTGTTCACTTAAATGTTTTCGTTATACATGCACTTTACCACTGTATTTGCCATCGCGGTTGTTGTAGATTAGTCGGAGAGGGGATAGGTTTATTTACACTGTTTGTCTTTTAGGGTGGGGATGGAATAAGTGTGAGGTTGGGCGCCCATAAACCGGTTTAACCCCCCCAGTGACTTTTGTCACTGACCGTTCCAAGGCGGCACTTCCATTTTCCCCTATGTATGTTTGTTTAGTCTTTGTGTGTCTCTTGATGTTTTTATAGTTATGCACATTTGCTGTTTCCTTGTGTTGCTGTTCGGGCGACTGTTTGTTCTGTATGTGGTGTTTCCTGCATGACTCATTTTTGTACTTTTAGGGGATTCCAAGCTCATACATATTCCATCCACACCCTAAAAGACAGACATTGTAAATAAAGGTATCCCCTCTCCGATTAATCTACAACAACCTCAATGGCAAATAAGAAGTAAATTGGATGTAATCACCAAAATATATTTAAGTGAATCAAACTGGATCCACTTTTTTGATAGTGTACTACATGTACATGCTTGAGCTGCAAACAGAGTAAAAATAGGGGTACGTCGTTCTCATTCCATTTCCGTATTTTAGAGAGCGTCTTCATTGAGAAATAAGGCTTTCCTGTCGGTGTACATGAAAAGAGCGTGATTGCCAATTGTAAAATGGTTTATAAGCCGCCATGTAGTATGTTGTAGATATCCTTTTTAATGATTTTTTAACATAATTGACGAACAAAGTAAATAAATATCCAATAAGTTTACGGCGTTTGTAAAGCACATCACCATAAAATTCCGGATATGAAATACCGTGTCACAGGAGCGCCTGAATTTTGTACTTATACTTGCCAGTACGTGAGAGATTTCGATACAAATTTAGAGAATGTTTTCTTAGTTTATGATACATAAACCATTGTTTAAGCAGTTTTTCAGTTAAAATGTGATATTCAGCAGAAGAACAAGCTCTATATTGCTATTAAATAATTGATTTCATTTAATTTTGACATCTGCAACTACAAGCACTAATCTGATTTCGTATATCTAATATTTCTCTCCTTTGCAGAACAGGATGAAAGTCATACATTTTCCGCACATCTGGCAGCTAGGGTCTTTGTCATATAACACCGTGTCCAGACAAATGTCAAAAGTGAATCCTTTATTACTTATCTAAGTCTCAACTGCCTTAATATGTATTATGGACACCCTGTTTCCATGTTAAGTATATCTCGACTGGAACTCTGTTGCCGATGAGATTTTCAAAAAAGTAACTTGTTACTGAAACATAAAAGTTATAGATCCTGACAAACAGTGCTGATCCATTCTGGAATGCAGTGATCAAGATCATCACTGATAGTCAATCTACACTGTTTGTCATTTGTGGACACTAAGCAGTGATGAGGTTTCCCCTCCCTAATTAGTATTCCCAATTATTCCTGTCTGTTGGGCCGCCTAAAATCAAGTTTTAGTATTCTGAAGTAATCTTCAATTACATGGATGGCAATAAATCAGAGTCCGATGAGAGATGTTTCCCCATTTTGTAAATGATATTATCATCTAATAAAACATCAGACCTGTCCAAAATAGTTTTCGATTTAATCGCTATAGTTGCACCCAGTCTTCATCCTATACACAATAGAAGGATTGCAGAAAAAAATGAAACAGTACTTTATAGCAAATGGTCTGTCTATGGAAATACGTGCTAAGGCTATTCATCGGTCTTTGATAAAAAGTACTTATCAAAATGATCTCAAGAACATCCGATGTAGAATTAATATTTGCGTTCTAATTTTTTTTATATTTCTTTTAAGTCTTTTTACGCCATATAAAATGTCTCTGCAATTAACCAATTACCTCATAGGCTATTTTGAGATACCTCTTTGAATAAATCTACCGAAAAGGAGCATTTATTGCAGAAAAAGAAAATTTTAGAATTTTGTAGTTTGAAACCATTGTGATTTTGGATCTACCCCGTCTGCAAAACGCATTTATATGTTGAAGTCTTAAATGTATATAGATTTTACATATCCATATATGGTTTGAAATACTTGATACGACATTAAACCATGTTCTGAAGCCATTCTCTGTCCCGTTTTCTCACGAAGCATTCTGGAAAATATCGTCATCAACGACTTTTAAGTATTTCGCTGCCATGTGTGTGTGTGTGTGTGTCTGTAAACTTTATCCCCTACTACAGTTTTCGTTATTGTTTTCTTCATTTTTAAATTTAAAACAGGTAGCCGTCTCATATGGGCATAAGCTGTAAACTGCAAAGATTCACTATTTCAAACGAATGTTTTAACGTTCTGAAAGTTAAAGTTAGGGTCGAAACCAGCATTTGTATTTGTGTTGATTACATTGTTTTCAATTTCCCAGTCCATGACATATAACTAGCAACAATTCAATATCGTCAAACAAACGTTCTAAATGCAATTTTACAGCCATAATAAATCTTTACGAGGCATAATTATCACACCGTGTGAAGCAGCAACATTCGTCTCTGTCTGTTGTCTAGCTGTAGGCAATGCATCAAGGATAGCTGGTATTATGGCTTGAATGTGGCCATGCATAACTAAGCATTTAGCATTTTCACCAAATAAATCCCTGACAAATAATCGAGTAAGACAGGTGAAAGGCCGTAGTGAACTACATGAGTCTTCATCTCATTTGCTTGACACTTTTGGCACCTGAAAATCATTCTCACCGACGTACCATAGGCTTCTAAATAACAGCGTAAACCATTTTTTATCATGGTACTATCATATCTCCCTATGGTCAATTCCAGGATTCTATGCCATACATTCATTGCATTGAACGTAAAGAATAATGCATTTTACATGCACTTTTTACTGTTTGCAATCAGCAGTGTTCCGTGCACAGAAGAAAACCCGGGTAGAATTACCAACTAATCGCAAGCCAGTTGGAAGGTTTCCTCACATAAGAAACAAACAAAAATGCCCATACCAGGATTCCAATCACAGTGGTGAGGGGGCTTAGTGATCATCAGTCCAAGAGCATAACCCCCGAACACGGCACCCCCTTGTTTATGTATATGTATTAAGGACCACAATTGAAATAAGAGCATGTTCTTTATTGTGTTCTATTAAATCATGTCATGTTTTTTCAGTATGCATCATTTTACTAATTACTATTTATTATGATGTAATACATATTTATAGACCATATTATGTTTTCTGCTTGCCAAAATATCTATCTATCTATCTATCTATCTATATATCTATCTATCTATCTATCTATCTATCTATCTATCTATCTATGTGTATGTAATGCAGAATTGTATGTATTGTATTAGTGAATATAATGTATCTGTACAATGGACCTGTGTATGCAGAGTACATTTGTGTATAATGAGTCTGTGTAATGCAGTTGTATGTAGTGTATGTGTATATGATGTATCTGTGTATTGTGTATGCGTGTGTAATGTAACTGAAATGTTGCACATCTCTTTTATTGAAGATAAATCGGACACCTCTTATTTTCACTAAGGATTTAACATACATTATCCTATTCCGTTGGTACTCACTCAACTTATGTTCATTCCGCGAATGTTTAGTCGTAGAGAGCTTGTTTTAAAGTGTATTACTGGTCTGAAAATTGAGTTGAAATTAATATATGATTAAACACATAGTAGAGTATCAACTTCGGCTCATTTATTTCAATTATTTTAATATTGTGTGTTTACCAAACAGTTTGTAGTATTTGCATCAAGCGGCATCACTTAGGGTGAGTTAGAACATCTAAGCTATTGTAACCAGAATTGTTTTTATATTATCTGAAAACGTCGACGTCCTAACTCTATCTCCCCATATGTGAATTCGTGATAACCTTTGCAAACAATTTTGACTTAGATTGTCGTTTGTAAAGACATTGAAGCATATGGTATTTGGAAACATCATTAAGCAGACGATAATCTTAGAAGATGGGATTTATTTTGCGCCAGAACGGTATTAGCCCTTCGCTTGCTATTCACGTCAATATACCTACCTGTCAATAGTGACGACCAAGATGAGACAGCTCCTGCAGGAGCTGTCTCATCAGGGTCTGTACTATTTACAAGTTGATTGTGCAACCAGTGCACTCCACAGCAGTGATTGCACAGCGAAATGCGTGTACACAGTGAAGATATATGTAATTGTACAACAGGGCATGGGTAAAAAAGGAGACATGTATTTTAAATTCAGCAAGCGAAGGGTTAGTAGTACGTACATGTTGTTTTACCGTTATGCACGTTTTGGACGCTCGCAAATTCTAAGTGAATGATTAGGGTTTGAAGTCCTGGTCCCGAGGCTACAGAACATTTTAGTTCCCAAGCATCTGACCAATCAGATTCTTGAGAATTATCTCAGATTCAGACTCGGAAGTTTTATAACCTAGGACCCAGTTCCTAACAGTTTGTCTGTAAAGAAAGGATAATCGTTTCAGTGGTCGGGAGCTGAATGCCAATCTTTGTCTTTAACGCCTTACTGCATGGAATATTATGTATCAAATACTGTCATCATAAGTATTAATAAGATTAATTGTCATAAAAGCACATGGGCACCGGGAGTTTGGGTCGTGGTAGAAACTGTAAAATCGTATCCATGTTAGATGGTAAGAAACCAAAGTAATTTTCCTGCGATTTAAGCTGTACCGGAATTTGAAAAGAAAAACTATTTTGAAATGCTAATTCTTATTCTAGAAATTTGTTAGAAAAAAAAATGATTAGTTTGAATAGATGACTGAATGGAACGAAGTTTTCGGCAATTTTACATCGGATGCAGTTGAGTTTTTCTAATTAGCTGATGCAACATTTGCAATATTAAGGCTGTGGCGATTCAGAGCTATTTCATGATTGGAATCATACTGAAGGCAGTGCCAATACTTTTCTCGCCGCAGCTTGTATGCCTACTTACACAGTAATGTATTCTATTCTGATGTACACGACTGTGGTCAGCAGACTGATAAATGATTAGTAAAATGTCCCCCTGTTTATGCTTGTTGCCTCTGTGTAACCTTGGAATTCAAGCGTCTTGTGATTAGTCTTTGTGGTCAAATGGGCATTTACCATATTCATCGAGCGTCTTGTATTATAATTGGAAATGGTATAGAAACAAGACACTACATGTGGTACTAAAATTAATATCAAAGGCAGAATAATAATTTGATTACATCAAGGAAATAAAAACATATTATTTACCTACTAAGGTGAGTTTCAGCAATATGTTTGGCTTGTGTGATTATCGTTTATCTCTTTAAGGGAGGCGACTCTTCAGGTGTTACAGTGTACCTTTTCCTCATATTTGTACTTCTGAGCCGTTATATGCAACGTGTTGTTTAGGCACTAACAATCAAAGATTGTATTGCTATATTAGGTTGTATATAGTTAAACGTTTTGCCTCCCAAACCTGAGTGTTGTGTGTCCTCAATTGTCCAATCATCCCGTTGTGCGCAATACTTTGAACTGTTGTTTGATTCTCGTTTGACGCCTGGTTTGAACTTACGCTAACTCGTTTCATGGCTAAATATGTCTTAACCTTTCGCTTGCTATTCACGTCAATATACGTACCTGTAAATAGTGAAGACCCAGATGAGACAGCTCCTGCAGGAGCTGTCTCATCAGGGTCTGCACTATTTACAAGTTTATTGTGCAACCAGTGCACTCCACAGCAGTGATATTGCACAGCGAAATACTTGTACACACAGTGAAGATATATGTAATTATACAACAGGGCATGGGCAAAGAAGGAGACATGTATTTTAAAATTCAGCAAGAGAATGGTTAACTTACTATAAACCAACTATCGAACACGTTGGTTAGATCCCTATGGGACTCATTTTAAGTTGTCTGCAAATGAAACACGTGATGTCTTGAGAATGTTAATGGTTGAAATAATGTATACTTGAGGAAATCTAGATCAGCACTTGTTAAACGCTACAAATGTTAAAATGTTCAATTGCTAAAGTGTACATTTGTTAAAATGCACAGTTGCTAAATGTACAATTGCTAAAGTGTACATTTTGTTAAAATGTTCAATTGCTAAAGTGTACATTTGTTAAAATGTACAATTGCTAAATGTACAATTGCTAAAGTGTACATTTGTTAAAATGCACAGTTGCTAAAGTGTACATTTGCTAAAATGTACAACTGTTACAGTATGCAATAGTTAAAATATATAGTATTTACAATGTACAATTGTTACATTGCATAATACTTATATTGTACATTTTTTAAATGTACAATACTAGTAGTTCAAATATACAATACTTAAAACGTACAGTTGTAAAAATGTATAAGTCTTGAAAAGTAAAATCGTTAAATTGGTTGTAGGTAATATGTCATTTGTTTATTACCAACATTAAATAGCTAATACACTTATGAACCAGCTCTTTCAATTATAAGATTTATATATCACAGTAGATGTGTAAAGCTAATATATAAATTTTGCCGTAGACGTAGAACATATAAAACACACAGTTAATAGATAAATAATTATTCTAACATGAACGACATTCTAAAAAGTTACTTTATGGTTACATTACGTTTGGAGAGTAAGTAAGCAGATATTGATTAGAATTTGTCTCTATATTACACTATGTATTGTAATTAAATGAGACTTAGGAATTGTTCTATATTACACTATGTATTGTAATTAAATGAGACTTAGGAATTGTTCTATATTACACTATGCATTGTAATTAAATGAGACTTAGGAATTGTTCTATATTACAAACAAGTCGCCGACCACATCTATTGGGAGTCATTTGTGTGAGACAGTTATTGCATATAGGTCGCGCTTATCTAAACAAATGCCTGACTTGCTGTATACAACCGTGTGCGTACGTTTATAAAGTCATTTAGCTGCTAAACAGGGTATTGTTTTATATCAAATAGTTGCATTGCATAATCCAAATGGAAGTGTGCTATTGTATTGAAGAGAATAGTATAACTTGTCACTGGGAAATCTAACTGAGAACTTAAAGAAGAACAACACCATAAAGCCGAATTGATCCAATCAACAGACCTGCCAATCTTCGTTAATAGTTCGTTTCATTAGCATAGGCAACAATCCACATAAAGTCTGGAAATTATTTCCTATGCCCTTCGTCGCTAAACCGATCCTGTTAAAGTATGAGCAGATGTATTGTAACTCCATAGACAAACACAACATACTCTGATCAGCTGGCCCCTAAAGAAGCCATCTGATATGGTTCTACTCTATTTTCAAAGGCTTGAAAGGGCAGTTGTATGGGGTAACGGGTTAAATGCTCACGTGTTCAGTAATCAGGTTAAACTTTATCTATAATAATTTCGGTAACAATTGACACCGACACGAAATATAAATACAGTAGAACTCCTCTAATGCGACTACTTAATGAACAAACATGGACGTCTTCATAAGCAGGTGGTTGCTTAATGCAGGACTAAAGTTATGCATAAAACTCCTATAGGAGCTTTCTGCATAACTTCCGTCCTGCATTAAGCTACCACCTGCATTTGCCACTGTGAATTATGCCCCTCTTTGCTGGTCGCATTAGAGGGGTTTTACTGTAGACTCCTTAGAGACATGCTTCTGATTAGCAAACGTTCTTTTCATCTCATTCATAAAATGGCTTCTTGTTGGGTCTGTAGACTTGAAACACTCGGTAGCATTTAGTCAAAATCCGATAAAGATATGCTGACAAATATACTCGGCTAACGGGCTGCACAATTTATTCAGATATCAAATGTTCAACACAAAATTGGACATCAGTTACGTTTATGTATCGCCCTTGTATATATTTTATGCCTTTGCAAACAGAGTAGACACTGACCGGACAACATTGTAGAAGTTGTCTTGTCACGGTTTGCCCTGGTTGCTTATTGAATGGTATAAATCTTATTCAACATATTTTGTTGGGGCCAATATTCCCTTTGCTCATATGTCGCTATAAAGATCAACCAATTAATATGTATAAAGTCGCTATATCTTACATGCAGTTCATGAAGAAATAGACTGCAGTAAAGTTTCGCTAACGTGACCACTTGAGTATTAAAAAGCAAGTCATTGCTTAATGCTGGGAAAAGAAATGCAGAAAGCTCCTATAGGAGATTTCTGCTAATCTTTATACAGTGAAACCCCGCTAATGCGACCACTTAATGTGACCACTTAATTAACAGCCACTGATGTCGTCTAAAGCAGGTGGTTGCTTAATGCAAGACGAAAGTTATGCAGAAAGCTCCTATAGGAGCTTTCTGCATAACTTTCGTCCTGCATTAAGCTACCACCTGCCTCTGCCACCCAGAATTATGCCCCTTTTTGGTGGTCGCATTAGCGGGGTTTACTGTACCTGCAGCTATCACTTGAGTGGTCGTATTACCGAGGTTGCACTGTACAACTAATTTATAAGTTTTTGTCAGATATCTAATTTGAATTCTTATAATCATTTCTCTTTGATCAACATATTTCAAATGGTGAAATCTCATACCTATAGTTTAACTAAATAGGTTTAGCGTTGACTTCGGAATCGCATGGCCTTATGGTCGCGTGGCCGCTGGGTCGCGGTTTCAAACCCCTGCCGCGACATACCAAATCCTTATTTTTTTTAATACGTTCACTGCCATGAAGACAGCATGTGATACTCACTCCGTTTTTCTTTTTATTAAGTCATTTATGAAATGAGTATTCTAAAACCTGAGGTCGGCGACAATGTATCAAGTAGAAAAAGTGTTTGGCAGCGAATGGGTTAACGAATCTGGTACTTATTTATCTCCAACGTTAAATAAAGTAAATCAACATGTCTTGTATGCAAGGGTAATTGTTTTTTCATTTTGTAAATAGTAAGTACAACGTCAAGCAAATTTGCATTGCAGTATAAAACGGGTGGTAATACTTTTATCTGCAAGGAATAAAACTTAATCAATCCTAATAGAAAAACTTAAAAACTAAAAAGAGTACACCTACGCTGGACGTGGTCTAACTTTGTTGCCAAACATATAAAGTATGTGAACCGTTTGAACAACAATTTTCAGTTTACTGCATGTATATTCCAAACAAGCCGAGAAGTAATGGTGTCGACTTTTCATGATTGAGCTGCCACTTCGACACTTATCAATGATCGTGCACTCCACGCAATAATCACCGTGTTTGCTGCTGTGAAGTAAATACATTCTGAAAGTAGGAGATCCTTCGAAAGCAAAAGCTCAATTTATCTCAGTTATATACAGTAAACCCCCGCTAATGCGACCACTTAATGAATAAACATGGCTGTCTTTATAAGCAGGTGGTTGCTTAATGCAGGACAAAAGTAATGCAGAAAGCTCCTGCACTATTTTTGTCCTGCATTAAGCTACCACCTGCATATAGCACCCAGAATTATACCTCTTTTAGGTGGTCGTATTAGAGGGGTTTTACTGTATCTCAATTGTGAAAGCAGTTTGTCCGGTTTGACCCTTTACATCATAAATATGTATATAAAAATAATGACCTCATGAATATTAAAAATATGATGTTTTATTAAATTGAAATATGAACACTGGAAATGTTTGGCATGGCAGAAGCTACAGAACCAGATCTATATTATTTCATAAGAAAGCAGAGCAGACCCCGATCAGACGGCTCCTATATGAGCCGTCTGATTTTGTCTGCTATGTTTGCCAAGGTGTTACAATGCATATTTATTGAGTACATGGTTACTAGTAACCTTTATGCTCTAATATATCCTGTCTAATCTTGATTGGCATTTGTAAGTTAATATGAAACGTCGAGTAACACGAGGTATCTTAACCCTTTTCTCCATAAATACGCTTGTCTACGCTTTTGTTATAGTCACTTCTTGAAACCATTGTGATAAATAGAGCATTTGATCCTATAGGAGCAAATGCTCTATTTATCACAATGGTTTCAAACTATACAATTCTAAATTTTACTTTTCTCTAGTAAATACTCCTTTTGGGTAGATTCATTCAAAGAGGTTGAGTCTAAAAGTATCCTATGGAGGAATGGGTTAAGGTGAAATATCGTAGCCACTAGGGTTATACAGTAAAACCCCTTTAATGCGACCAGCTAAAAGGAGCATAATTCACAGTGGCAAAGGCAGGTGGTAGCTTAATGCAGAACGAAAATTATGCAGAAAGCTCTTTCTGCATAATTTTCGTCCTGCATTATGCAACCACCTGCTTATAAAGACAGCCATGTGTATTCATTAAGTGGTCACATTAGAAGGTTTTTACTGTAATTGTCAAAAACCAATCATTTAGCTCACATAGATGCGGATTTTAAAACATTTGTAGACAAATCAGACACAATTCCTGTAGGAGCCGAGCGTTTCTCCGTTTTGTTAATCGCATTACATATATCTGACCCAACAATTTCTGCTGTCACTCAAATATAACATGTTCATATACAATTACATGTATGAAATATGCATATTATTGATATTTATCTTTTCATTATTTCTTATATAAATATATATCAGACAAAGTGTTAAAATGAATGACGGGAGTTGCTATCCATTCTATGAACACGGTGAACGATACTTTCAATCCAAATGACCGCTCAGCCGACTGTACATTTACTCCCCTGGTCATTGAGTCATTCGCCTACAATATTGAGCACTGCTAACATATGGCGCGATCATGCAGCGATCATGCAGCCGCAGTACCGGCTAGTTACCCTCACAGGTAGTCATTTTAACCCCTGGTTGGAGAGGATGTGCGGGTGGGAGATAATGAAAAGTGTCTCTGAAATTTCCAGGAGGGACCGGGATTTGAACCCGGACCACCGGATTGGTAATCAAGCACGTTTCCACTAGACCACCGCACACCACAAGTGAGCAAGGTCGTCATAAAGATTGTTAGCCCTTATACCGCTGTGAAAAAGATGTCTGCTCAATATTTTGGACATACTGCCATTTTGACTACCTCCGATTCGTTGCAGATTTAGTGAAACTATTGCCAGATATACCCAGAGTCGCGTCTGGATCAAAGCTGTTTGCAAATGCCAGTCGGGTTGCAGATAGCAGGATGAGAGTTAAAGATCGACCAATTTCAATTCGTTTTATGAAAAGGCCGATCAGCATGTAAAACAAATTCATTGAAAACTTGACATATAATCGTTCTTAGTCAATCTGTTACTTCATCTCGTCTATTTCACGGGAATAATCACGCCTGACAAATTGACATGTTACAATAGATAGACAGCTGTCTTAATGACTAACTGTTGTGCACTGTGTTTTTTCTATTTTGCTGAATTGTGCACTTTCATTGGCTATAGATACTATAGTGCCAATGGCGACTCTTTATAATTTCAGTAAAACCCGCTAATGCGACCACCTAAACGAGGTATCATTATGGGTGTTAGATGCAGGTTGTAGCTTAATGCAGGACGAAAGTAATGTAGAAAGCTTTCTGCATTACTTTTTTCCTGTATTAAGCAACCACCTGCTTATAAAGACATTCGTGTTTATTCATTAAGTGGTCGCATTAGAGGGGTTCTACTGTATACTTATTTCGAGTGGTCGTATTAGCAAGACTTTACTGTATTACCAAACAAATCGTTAGGCAGACGTTCGGATGAAAGGGGAAGAGGAAACAATAGCTGGCGAACACACATTAGTATGTATTGTCTTTTTCGCTACTGTTTAGAATAAGCTCTGCTCAATATGATATAAATATTGTAAAAGTGATGGGTATTGATGGGTATACCAACGGCTTGTGTTCACAGCGTATCGGGATCGGGCCAAATCGGGATCGGATCAAACTTTCTCCAACATGGATCCTATATTTTGACCACCATTGATCCTTTACTGTCATGTAAATGAAGAATGCAATATGGACGCCGTGATTATCAATTACCTGGATCTTCCTAAATATATTGAGAACAAGGGGATGTTTTATCACGGGAGAAACTTTTATATTATATCTACAGTATAACCTCTCTATAACGGCAACTAAATTGTGTTTGATAGTTTTTTTTAGGACAGGTGGCTGCTTAAAGCAGGGTGAAAGTAAATCAGAACGCTCCTATAGGAGCTTTCTGTTTTACTTACAATGCTGAGATTTACACACTGTTATGTGTCTGAAAATGCTGAGATGTACACACTGCTATGTGTCAACTGAGATGTACAAATTATTATGTGTCTGACAATGCTGAGCTGTACAAACTATTATGTGTCTGACAATGCTGAGATGTACATACTATTACGTGTCTGACAATGCTGAGATGTATACAATGTTATGTGTCCTTTTTTGTTTCTGATTAGTACGACAAACAAGGTACACGTATTTAAATATAAAGTAAAGTGTTAGGGCTGGTTTTAGGACATGAACAGCTTGGCCCATATTCCTAAAGCTAATTAGACAAACTTAAGGAGAAATAGTCTCTATACATCTATAGCAAAACCCCATAGAGTAAATTTTAATTAAATAGCTCTCAGAGTATGTTGTTAAATATTAATTATACGTAAAGCGTGATTCTATTATAAACGCTACTTGTATTGATTTTATAAGATTACCGAATTTTCAAAAACCGTAGGACATTTCTTAATCTTCTAAGCGTTATGAATAAGGACCCAGACTGATGTTTCTTGTTTCTGACATATGCTTGTTCCATTTTAATATGTCTTTTGATTTTCAAAACAAATGTATTTAAAGCCAAATCATAATAAACAAGAAACCATGAAATACTATATTAAGAACCTTGTCTCGACTATAATTGCTTATAAACATCATATTTCATATATCTCATCACACCCTTTGGTAGTTGCCTCTCTTAGCATCGGCCAAACAGTCATAGACCGACATTGGTAGTGCTAACTGCAAAGTTTCACGAGCTTGGATTCCATGTCATGACTCTACCATGGGCGATTGAACACCTAGCGGCTGCCTAGACCTACTTGAATTCCATCCTGCTAAATAAAAGCGAGGACCAGCTCCTGCAGCACAGGATCATGGTCAGCTTTAAACTGAAGTCATACGAGGTATAGTGTAGCTAAGCCTTTAACGTATTGCCTACTGAGGTACAGTGTAGCTAAGCCTTGCGCGTGTTGCCCACTGGAGATATAGTGTAGCTAAGCCTTGTACGTGTTGCCTACTGGATGTATAATGTAGCTAAGCCTTGTTCGTGTTGCCTACGTGAGGTATAGTGTAGCTAAGCCTTACGCGTGTTGCCTACTGGAGATGTAGTGTAGCTAGGCCGTGTACGTGTTGCCTACTGGATGTATAGTGTAGTTAAGCCTTGTACGTGTCGCCTACTGGAGGTATAGTGTAGCTAAGCCTTGCATGTGTTGCCTACTGAAGGTATAGTGTGGCCAAGCCTTGCACGTGTTGCTTACTGGAGTTATAGTGTTGCTAGGCCTTGCACGTGTTACCTACAATTCAGTTAAGTCTCTCTGATGCGACCACATAATATATAAACATAGGATTTTGTAAAAGCATTGCTTAATGCTCAATGAATACGTAATGCAGAACTCTCCTATAGGAGTTTTCTATATAGCTTTTGTCTTGCACTAAGCGACCACCTGTTACAAATACAGAGTTACACATACTGAATTATACTTCATTTGGGTGAGACCTTACCGTAGACAGAATTATAATAGTATTGTAAATCAAAAAGCTGAAACGTTGCTTATTAATTTTGTTGTTTATTACTTGGTAAGGAAGAAAGCGAACACTTGGTAAAGAAGAAAGCAAAAAAACTTGGTAAAGAAGAAAGCGAACATCGATTGGATGAGTTAACATCACGTTTAACCCATTACCTCATGGGCTATTTTAGACCTCTTTGAATAAATATACCGAAAAGGAGCATTAACTCGAGAAAATGAAAATATGAGAATTTTGTACTTTGAAACCATTGTGAAAAATAGAACATTTGCTCCTATAGGAGCAAATGCTCTATTTATCACAATAGTTTCAACAGGTGACTTTTGCAGAGGCGTCAAAAGTCGTCAATATGAGGGAATGGGTTAACAGTGTTTGCAAAACGATTACACTGCTTAAGTGCCCAATAATCTTTATCCCAAATTGACTCCCATATGCAAACGCTTTTGACGAAGATACGACGTCAAGTAAATCGGCGTGTAATTAGGACCCGTGCTGTCTGACACTTGGTCGATACGTTGTCAAAACTGTATTAAATCAAAATGAAAATTGCACAAGATTCCAACATAAGCAGACCTTAGATTTTAACGGCGTGGTAATCGCTTAAAGTCAACGCATCAACGACATTGCTGCCATGCATCTTTAATACAGTGATATCAGCGTGTGCAATAGCTTTCTCAAACAATGAAAGAACTGTCAAGTGTGTAATGGTGCGATTACAATGTGCAAGGAGGTTTGTTAAATTATTCAGGCAGTGCACACTGTTGACTCACTGTGGATGATTAAATGAATGTTAACCGCTATCCGCTGTGCAAAACTACTGTCTTTAAAATTCGAATCTGATACAAGTTTGATTAATTCCGATTAAGCTTTTCAGAAATAATTGAACGACAGTCAAACAGCTTGGATCCTGATGAGACGTCGAGTTAGAATCCAAGCTGTATGACATTTGGTCAATATGTTTTTTAAAACACCTGACCTAATTGAATTTGCAGTAGAACTTGTAATAAACAGTCCTTTAAATTCAACATACAAGACTTAAAAAGCAGGTGGCTGCTTAATGCAGGACAAAAGTAATGCAGAACGTTCCTATAGGAGCGTTCTGCATTACTTTAGTCCTGCATTACGCTACCACCTGCCTTAATGACCCGTAATTAAACTTCTTTTTCATGGCCGCTTACTTGAAGACACGTTTTACTGATATTAAAATTGCAACAGTAGTTTGGGTAGTTTGTGAGCAGTATTAAATTACTGTGAATGTCTGATTCTGTTGAAATACATGTACAGCTGGTTTAAAACATGTATGTGCCTGTAAATACATGAGATACGATGGTGCTGAAACAATGGCGTCAATAATAGACAGTCTGAAGCCAGATCGGACGCCTAGTACGTTGAGGCCAGATCGGGAACTTGGCGTTTAATCAGGATCCAAACTGTTTTAAAGCTGACACTCGCTGCATATGTTCATTGCTAGGATACAGTACTCTGGGCCTTATCGGTCGGATAATGCGTCGTTATTAGACAGTCTGGGGTCAGATCAGACACCTAACCACTTGGTATCTAAACAGACTCCATACTGTTTGTCATCGGGATTGAGTATGCCAATTGATTGTTGTCGTGGTCGATTAATTGTATGTAATAGTATATATGTTTTGTATGTGCATCGTATATAACGTAATGCTGTCAGTAATAAGCAGTTTGGATCCAAACTGTCACTGTGTTACGATAGACAGGAAAGGATGTTGTTGGCGCTGAACAGTACTGTCATTAGCAAAAGGCTTGGGTTCAGATCAAACGCCTGGAGTTTGACGTCTGATCAGGATCCATACTGTTTGTCACTCCTGTAAAATGATGGATCGTAAAGTTTCAGACATTCTGATGATTAGTTACATTATGTTATTGTATTCTGAATGAAGTGTAAGAATGTGTATCGATTCCATACAGTCTTCACTCTGAACAGATTGGAGTGGAATTACTGATGTAGACTGTAGTATTGATAAATATTGGTACCACGGACATATTGTGTTTGCCGTTGTTACACACAGCAATGCACAGTAAACCCGTGCTTTCTATTGTGCGCTTTGTATTATTATCCTTCTATATGGAGGCCATACTTAATATACACGTGTAAAACAGTCTGTACTTGATAAATCTATGCATATGCATATCTGGTTATTGTTAAGGTCTTGTTAATGACTGATGTGTGAGGATTTCATTGTACATTTTACATCTCTAAACGCCCAAGGGCTTAGAGATACAAATAAACGGTATAGGCTAGGGCAATGGTTATCACAGCAAAAAACAAAGGTTGTTTACCTGCAAGAAACGCACTTTAATGAAGAACTGATAGTTAAAATCAATACAGAGTTTTCAGACTGGCAATGTTTCCATAGTTTCGGAACGACTAAAAGTAGAGGGGTTTCTATACTTATACATAATAGTTTAAATGCAATAGTTAGTAATATAACACAAGATGATAAAGGTAGATACCTATTACTTAATGTAAGCATAGACGCAAACGATATTACCATGATAAGCGTATATGCTAATAATGATGGAAAAATCCGCGATACTTTTTTTCAGAGTTTGCTCCCTTTAATTAAAGAAAAGACACTGGGTATCACTATAATTGGTGGAGATTTCAATGAAGCTTTAAACATAGTTGATAGGTTTCCTCTGCCAAAGAGATGTAAATCATCCAAATCATTGTTAAAAATTATATCCGAACTTAATCTCAAGGACATTTGGCGAATAAAAAACACCGCTACTACACAGTTTACTTGGAAACGAAAGAATAGTGTCGAACGTAGTAGAATTGATTACTGGCTTATAAACGAAGATATCATACCATTAATACATTCCTGCGATATCAGACCTGCATTGATAGAATATACAGACCATATGGGTATATCGCTCAAGATATGTTTTAAAACAAATAGAGGTCCAGGGACGTGGAAATTTAACAACTCCTTGCTAGACGATGATCTATTTATTAAGAAAATGAACACTTTTATAGACACATGTAAAATAAATCTGCAGTCGATATATACAGACCCTCAGACAATGTGGGAGATGTTTAAACTCGAGATAAAGGAATTTGTAATTACTTACTCAAAACAGAATGCCAAGGCTAGAAAGAGTTATTTAGGCAAATTAGAAAAGGAGTTAAATGCTTTACAAAAGGACGACCATAAAGATACGAAAATAGAAATAAGTGAAAGAATATCTTTTTTAGAAAAGGAAATAGAAAATATATATTCGCTTAAAGCTAGAGGGGCGATGATAAGATCTAGGGTTCAATTAATTGACGAGGGAGAAAAATGCACTAAGTATTTCTTTGGATTGGAGAAATCAAGACAGTCTAGGAAATCTATACATTCGTTAAAAATAAATGGTAAACTCTTAACAGATAAATATGAAATTCTAAAAGCTGAGGCCGATTTCTATAGACAGTTATACACATCTGGGAATGCTACAGTAAATGACGTTGATGAATATCTTGAAAACATTGAAATCTCTGTTTTGAATGAGCAGTCCTCACGTCTATGTGAGGGTTACCTGTCTGTTAATGAGTGTTACTCTTCACTTATAGAAATGAAGCTTAATAAATCACCGGGTAGCGATGGATTAACGGTAGAATTTTATCTGAAATTTTGGTCAAAGTTAGGAAGCATACTCGTTAAGTCTCTAAATTGTGGGTATGACAAAAAAAGCACCTCTATTTCCCAAAAGCACAGTGTTTTATCTTTAATTTACAAAAAAGACGATCCGGAAAACCTCGAAAACTGGCGTCCTATTTCGCTTCTAAACATAGACTATAAAATATGTACAAAATGTCTTGCTAAGAGATTACAGAAAGTTCTACCGGATATTATAAGTCTTGACCAACAGGGATATATAAAGGGTAGATACATTGGTTATAACATACGTCAGATTCAGGATGTCATAGACTATGCAGATTTACTTGATATAAGTGGTGCCATATTATTTCTGGATTTTAAGAAGGCTTTCGATACAGTCGAACACTCATTTATGTTTAAAGTTATTAGGAAATTTGGGTTCGGACATTCCTTTATTAACTGGTTGGAAACGCTTTATGGCGACATCACCACATGTATCTATAATAATGGCTGGAGGTCAGATCTCATACATCAGACAAGGGGCTTAAAACAAGGATGCTCGTTAAGCGCGCTAGTCTATATACTTGTGGCAGAAATTGTATCGATTAAGTTAAAGGAATCAGAAGAGTTTAAAGGTATAAAAATAGAAACCAATAATGGAAAAATTAACTGCTTAAAGCTTACTCAACTCGCTGATGATACCTCATTATTTGTTAAAAACTCACACGATGCCAATATTGCTCTAAACATTGTCGAAACGTTCGGTTTATATTCAGGTCTCTCGCTAAATAAGAAAAAAACAGAATGTCTCTGGATAGGCAGATCAAAACACTCAGTTGAAAATATTGGTAACATAAAATGTTCTAACAAAGTAAAAGCTCTTGGAATTACGTTTGGTTATGATAAAGATTCATGTAATGTTTGTAACTGGGAGAAATTACTAGGCGATTGCAAAAAAACTATTCAAACATGGGAGCGACGCAGTCTCACAATGTACGGCAGAATCACTATAATTAAAACAATATTGATACCAAAACTAGTTTACTTATTCCACTCATTACCAGTGTCAAAAGAAATAATAAAAGAGATAAATAAATTAATATTCGGGTTTCTATGGAAAAAATCAAAAGGAAAACACTGATAGGTGCAAACATATATGGAGGTCTTAACATGATCGATGTTGAAAGTTTTATTAGGTCAATCAAATTAAAATGGATAAAAGCCTTACTACACAAAGATAATTCAAACTGGAAAATTATTCCCAGGAAATTATTAGAACAGTTTGGAAAAAACTTTCTTATATTCTACATGAACATTACATCTCTAGATGCATTGCCAGAAACTAATATAAAACTGACACCATTCTACACAGATATTTTAAAAACTTTTTTTGAGTTCAAATCAATGCAGTCAGACTATGATAAATTCCCGCTCAAGTTTTATGATATCAGGCAGCAATTAATATGGGGCAACAGACATATCCGCTTTAAAGGAAAAACTCTCATTTTTAAAACCTGGATTGCCTCAGACATCTTATTTGTAAATGATATTATCGGTCAAACAGGTAGTATCGATGAAAATAGGATACTAGGGAAACTTAAAAATAAATCTAATTGGATCAGCCAGATCAGCGTTATAAAATCAGCTTTTCCAAAAATATGGAAAAGAACCCTTAAATTAAAAGAGTCTCGGTCAACAATGGTTAAGACAGCACTGAAACTTGTTTTCGATGGATATAGTATATCAAAAATGTCTAACAAAGAATGCTATAATATAATGCGAAACAATTCTTTTATAAAACCATACATCCACAATATGTGGAATAGAATTTTAAAAGAAAAGCTTCTATTTATCATTAGAACAATCTTGTATCGACAATCGCGTGAAACAGTTTAAATTCAAATTAATACACAATATATTAGCCACAAAATCAAACTTGTTTAAATGGAAAATTGAAAAAGATCCATACTGCAATATGTGTAATGTTGAAGAAGATTATGAACATTTTTTTCTAAAATGTAATGCAGTCTCTCATTTATGGGAAAAGCTACTCAATGTTTTTAAATCATGCGGATTCGAAAATAACATATATTCTTTAAAATCATCCATAGTAGGATATAAAATAAATGACACTCGTTTTAATGATGTGAACATGGTTCTCAACCTAATAGGCTTTTGTATCTATAAGGGCTATTACATAAGCGATAAGAGAAAGAATACATATAATACAGACGCACTATTTGTTAACGAATTTAAATTCATGTATTCCTATTTAATGTTGAAAAATAGACTTTCTATATTCTTGATTAGATTCAATAAGTATTTAGGTCTACTCAGAGTATGAAATGGTACACCCTTTTATACTGACCATATATGTTTTAAAATGTATATACTATGTTGAAAATTTATAATAAAAGAAGTTGAAAAACTTCACCAAAAAAAAAAAAAAAAAAAAAAAAAAAATTGCAACAGATCCCCATTTGAACAGGCATTATTTTTACCGTGGGATACAATGTAGGAGTAAACATATCCAAGATAGACAGTAATGTTCATTAGTTCCATTATGATTCAGTAAGCAAATGTCAGTAGTTCCTTATTGGATACTAAAAGCCTGATTGACAGTTAACCGTGACACAAGTTTGACCTAATGCCAAGAAAACAATTAAAACAATTCTGGACGATATGAAAATCTATAAATCTTCTTTCCCTAAATAAATCAATATGTTGGCACCTCATTTAGACAGCTACATTATGCAAGATGCTTCTTCTTTATTTCGGCAAGCAGATGCGATTAACATTTATCAAGCGCATTCTTGTATCAGCACTGACATTCCCATGCATGAAATATGAACGCTTATTCCACTGTACAAATGATATCAGACCAGAGTCTCATCTACTGCGACGCTGTCTTACTTTTGAACCGTTCAAGCTTTTAAGAGACGACCGACCATGTGTCTGACATGTTGGACCCCGACAGATAGCCGATTTACCCAGCGTCTCATCATGATCCAGAATGCCTGTAAAAGTCAGGAAGGCCCCGCGTGCAAGGATTAGTGTTAATGAGGACATTGTCGTGCAACTTGAACTGACGTTTTCTCGTCTTTTACAACTGCAGCGATCCGTCTCTCTCTCTGCTCTGAGAAAAAAAAACTTGACAATTCAACCCTTTCGGTGCCAGCATTGTCGTCTGCTGGGCACAGTTTCGTTTATTTTTAGTGTACGTGTGTGCACTTCTTCCATGTTCTTTATAAAACAATAAACAGAGTGTCAAACAGTTTGGATCCTGATGAGACGCCGAGTTACTCGGCGTCTCATCTGGATCCAAACTGTTTGCGTATGATATCATAAACCCGTCATTGTGGCACGGAAGGGGTTAACAAACGCTAAATTTGTGGCACTCTGGTAATTGTAAAATAGCACTCTTTAACAAATAAGGGAAGGAAATAAGAGATCACCGTTTAAGAATAATATGATATTATATGATGGATACAGATGACCATGATGATATTCATTTAAACAAAATATGACGGCAAGCATGCTGATGTTTTGTAATTACACAACATTAATGAAATATTTGGTTGTGGCAGACATATGTGGCAGATCAGTTGCATGTTATTCCTTAAGCGAACGGAACAAGCCCTGATCAGACAGTTCCTACCGAAACATTCTAAAATATATTTTGTTTCAAAGGACACTCTGCAGTTGAACTTCGATATCTCGAACTAGGATAACTCGAACTTCGGGATAACTCGATCTAAAAGTTGGGTACTTCCAAATTTTATAATACAGAATTGTTCTAAAATGTATCACTACATATATCTAGAAACACAAGTAGTATATGCTACCCTGTATTAGCCTTTCTTGTGGTTGTGGTTGCCCCTTAACCTCGCCCCTTAACCTGTCCTAGAACGGGGTGACCTTGAAGCGACCTTGAGGTGACCTCGTCCTAGATAGAGGATGACCTTGTAAGGTGAGACGGTGTACGTGATCACGATGGGGTAAAGAATGCGTTAACGAGCATATTAATCACGCGTTATCTGATCGGAGTGACAGGTCATTAAGATATTTCAATAGAAAGGATAGACATCCCGTCGCCATTTAAACCGCAGGAATGCGACTCAATGACAGGTGTGCCTCATTAATCACGCGTTATCTGATCGGAGTGACAGGTCATTAAAATATTTCAATAGAAAGGATAGACATCCCGTCGCCATTAAAACCGCAGGAATGCCATTAGAAGGGCAGGTGGGTCTCATTCATCATCCTTTAAGGGTTCGAAGTGACAGGTCATTAAGATATTTCAATAGAAATAATAGACGTCCCGTCACCATTAAAATCCGCAGGAATGTCATCAAATACGAAAATTGGTCTCATCGTGACCTTAACCCTTTCCCTCATATAAACGTGTTTTCACGGATCTGCAAACATTGTAGACCCAGATCCTATATGAGCCGTCTGATCAGGCTCTGCTCTGTTTGCTAGTGGAATTTGTTAGATCTGTTTCTTGTACTTTCTAAAACAGATACAATGTTCCATCTTCCATATTTCATTATACGTTTTTGACCATGAATATTCAGTAGGTATTGATATTTGTAATAAACATAGAACAGGGAAAGGGTTAAGGAGCACGACCTCATAAACCGTGTTAAATCAAAACTCCGGTGATAGTCGCATTTGTTGTCTTTACTAGTGCAACACCGAAGTCGAGCTGTACAAGATTTATCAACGTTTTTTCTATTTGTAATTGTGTTGAACTTTGGATATTAATAGTACTATCTTCTTGGACGTAAAGGTAAGTTTTGATTTTACTTTTTTTTTCATATATATATATTAATTATATTTTGTTAACGAATAAGAATTTCGGGGGACGTTATTATTACTGCGTGTAATAACTGTCTGTGAACCCCAAACACAGAGTAACGATACTTAACTTTGAAATTCTCATTCTTGGACGTATATATATTAATTATATTTTGTTAACGAATAAGAATTTCGGGGGACATTATGATTACAGCGTGTAATAACTATCTGTGAACCCCAAACACAGAGTAACGATACTTAACTTTGAAATTCTTATTCTGGACGTAAAGGTAAGTTTTGATTTATTTTTTTTTTGACATATATATATATATATATATTAATTATATTTTGTTGACGAATAAGAATTTCGGGGGACGTTATTATTACTGCGTGTAATAACTGTCAACCCCAAACACAGAGTAACGATACTTAACTTTGAAATTCTCATTCCTCACGGTCCGTTGCATATCAGAAGTACAGTTACGTTATTCTAAACCGTTGTCTCGTTACAAGACAATCAGTCAGATAGACAGACATATAAACGAATGGAGAGACGAACAGGCGTGCAAACGGACAGTCAGTTAGACAGACAAACGGAAAGAGGGGCAGGGCGACAGACAGAAGGACATACAGAAAGAAAGATATACAGTGATACAGAAAGACAAAAAATACATACAGAAAGACAGACACAAATACAAACAAGCGAAAAGAGGGAAAGACCGACAGACAAACAGACAGACAGACAGACGGAAAGAGGGACAGGACAACAGTCAGACAGAATGACAGACGGAACGATATACAGAAAGACAGAAAGACAGACGGACAGACAGAAAGACAAAGAAATGCATACAGACAGACAGAAAGACACACGGACAGACAGACGGAAAGAACGAGAGACAAACGGAAAAACGGACAAGCCGACATACATACAAAAAGACAGACCTAAAGGCAGTTAGAAAGACATATAGAAATGCAGACAGAAAGTCGGACATACAGAAAGACAGCCAGAGAAACAGACAAAATCGATAATTAGACTCAAATCAGTGTCTAGGCGTTAATATATTAACAAACAACCAAACGCATGTGGTTTATTTTCATTCATTACAAACCCAATTTCATAATAACGACATATCGCGTACAGTCACTCTATTATTCACTCGCACTGTTCACATTTAAACTCCTTTTTTCATTCGCTTCCACCATTGCGCCAACGTTGACCCGAATGTCTCACCATACCTACAATGTAAAAATCATAACCGGTTTTAAAACTATATCATTTTAAATAGAGAGGAAAACAATGGAGGGCTTTAGAAATTTGTTATTTGCCTATAGTATCTTATTTAAATCACATACAGAATAGGATTATCGTTTCAAAACATTTCGTTTTCTGCCAGAGTTATTTTGTCTTATGCCAAAAGAAAACCGCGATAAGCGGTCGCACAAATTAGCACGTAGCGAGTTATAAACATTTATTTCTCCACGACGAGCTCAATTAATTAAATCACCGATCTAGTTACAATACATTTAGCCGGTTTTTCCTCTCTGTGACTAACAGACAGTGCCTTAGACATGAAATAAATAAGAAAGATGTCGACAGATACATGTACACGTTAATTCAATATGCTATACAACAAACGGCGCGTTACCCCGTTAAAACACCTGCTGCTATATATTTTTCTGATTGGATTAATGGGAGTGTAAAAGTTAAATCTGATAGTACTTACAGAAAGTAACATTCCTTCGCTTATCTCCACTTCATTGCCAACCAGTAATCCATGTAAACAGTGGTCCAATACCTTGAAAGAATATATGCACACTGGTTTCCACTCCGACCTCAATTGCCACTGATTTTATATAGAAAATTCAACGTCATCTTCGAGAATGTTCTAAATAAGTTATAAATAGAACGGGGTCAACTATGCTGTCCGCGTAAATTAAGTGATCATTGTACACACAAACGCGTGCTAAAGCGTGACATGTAAAGGCAAAGTTAAGCTCCTGATACCTGCCTTAACATATCGTTTCATCTTATCAATGTAGAAAAGTTTTAAATTATTTAAGTGCAGGCTTAGGGATGAGGATAAAAAACTACCGTAGCGTGAATCAGTGTAAACATGTCGTAACCTTTATTGTGCAAAAATCGACTTCAATACTATAATGCGCTCGATTCTTAAATGGATGAAAATACGTTCCCGTTCGAAGTCATTCACAGTCCCTATTTACTTTTCTATCTAAAATAGAATAAACAAAAGGTTTAACTTGAACCAGCTCCGTAAGTTTATACGTTTTGTTTTTTATCCTGAACTAATAACTAATACTCCAACTTAAGGACGGGTAGAAGCGATCAAAATGGTGACTTTCAGGTAAAACATATTAATAACTCATGCGTGAGTAACTAATATAACTTTCAGCGATACGTTATGAAATGAAGCCGTTAACAAAATATTAAAGAATAAACACAACTAAAAAAACAACACGTATGCACTGGTATCAACAGTTCCTAATCGCGTCAATGATTTAATTATTTTCACTAGGATAAATTTAACATTTCAACACGTTTAGCATGGTCGGGTTTAAGTTTGAAGATGAATTAAACTTCATTTAGATTAAAGGTATGACAGGCTAAGGGAACAAGCTGAATAGGTTTACTTTTGAGAACACTGTGAATGGACACGCTGGATGTAAATACCGTAGTTGCGCTAAATAATAACTCGAATATGTAGGTATAAATATAAATGAATGATTCAAGACGTAGTACACAAGCGAATAAACTTGATCCAGATGTATTTTGTTTGTTTTGTTTTATACTCTTTGAATATAAAACGTTACTTTAGTCAGTAACTTGATATCATACTTATGATTTTGCTTTAATAACAATGCAATTCTTAGATTTTCCCAGTATTATATTTAGTTCCCGACTTTCAATGTATCTCATAATGTGACAAATAAGTTTTTCTTTTCTCACCATTGGTTCCATGGCATCATATTGGCACCTTTAAAGTATTCTTTAATTTCAAAGAAATTTGAAAACAAATAAATAAGTGAAAAATTAAATAAAAAAATAAAAAATAAAATAAACCGGTATTAACGCGTATGATTAACTATAAATTTCATCTTCAGAATGGCTAGACCCTGCAAATGGTGTGGTGTCTTTATTCAAGATCCAGAAGAATTAGAAGCGCATGAACAAGTTCATCGGAATTTGGATTTTCTAGCTGGAACCGTAAGTGTCTGTTTTGTCCATTCGATTTGAATGTAACCAGCCACTGCCCGATTGTTAACTTTATTTCAGTAAATAATAGTAGGACCAGTTTTCGTTTCATTTTTTATTTATTTTTTAGGATTATGGTGAAGGAGACATTCCCAGATTCGGTGTTACGGAAGAGGAAACTGCGGAATGTGAAGCGGTATGTGTTAATATGTGTACTTCGATTGGTTGAAATGTATCATCCAACATCTTTCGATGTGTCAGAAATAACTGCGTTGCAGTTTAAAACGTACGTAATACTTCAGAATTTATATTAAGCCCAGCCCACGTTTCCTTTCTTCGATTCTATGTATATTAATAGACTTACGAGTTAAAAAGAGTGGGAAGCGGTGTGACGTCAATCACACTATATACATATATAATCTTGTGTTTTGTCATTTTTAGGAATATTCAGCCATGGAGTCAGAGTGTCAAGACGTAACCTGTAACCCTATGACACTAGCTCACGTAAGTGTTTATTTTTTTTTACTGCGTTTTTCGACTTTGACTTTAATATAGTGATTATTATTACCACCACATAGTCGACCTAATGGTTTAAGGTGATTTCATATAAGGTTCTGTTCATTTCAGGTTACCAAACCTTTCTCCTGTGCTATCTGTCAGAAGCAATATGGCACACGGTCCACGTTAGTGCGCCACCAACGCCTGGAACACGGTACTGCGCGGTATGCTTGTGCCAAATGTCAGAGAACATTTAATCGACTAGATAGCAAAAAAAGGCACGAGAAGACTTGCAAGGGATCCGACCACGTCTGCCCCAAGTGTCAAAAGCGCTGTGCCACGGCTCACGGACTATATCGACACCTTCAATGGCACGATAAGGCGCCTAAACCATCGAGCCAGACTCCAAAAGCGTCTAAGCCCGGCATAGACAGACCTACCATACCTCCATCTGAGGCATCTACATCTCGACAAATGCAGTACAGGTGCCGACGTTGTATGGAGACCTTTGACAGCCGCCACAAACTGTACCTACATGGCATGGTACATCACTACAACCAAACCGGTGGGGCATTGCAACCGCAACCATGGGACAGAAACGAGCTACCCCCCTGGGCTGGGAACGAGGCACTGCGTGATGTGTACGAAGCCAATGCTCCCATCATCTTGGAACAGCATCATCAATACCCCATCCAGTCCATTTACAATTTTCCCCTGACCAATGACGTCAGCCTCAATCAATTGATGGGCTACGCGGACCAAGTCTTCAGGCAACAACAAAGAGCCTTCCGTCTCAACCTCGTGTTCGGTGTCATTCTTCAACATCGAGAGACGGGACGATACAGATACTTCGTGCCATATTCAAATAGTGGCATATTCGAAAGACCTTTGTATATTTCGAAAAGAACAGATCTCCGACGTCTCCGCCGTGAGTTAGAGAGGAAAGACATTCAGACGGAACTATTGAGACAGCGTCCCGATACGAAATGGATCGCCGTCTTAGTGACCAATGTTCATTTTCTCGTAAACGACACCTACTATCCCATAGGTCAAGGTCGACTCCCGGAATATTTATTGAAGAAAGACAGTTTATATCCTTTAGTGAAAAGTCGACAAACGGGTAAACTTTATAAAGATAACCTTTGTGCGTTTCGATGTTTGGCCCTTCATCAGGGGCATGACAATAAGTCAATAGAAGGCCCCGCAAATGAGATGTACCGCCAGTGGTCCGACGAGCCAGCTAAAACTTTTCAAGGGTTGAGCCTGGAAGACTTTCCCGAATTCGAAACACGCTTCAGCGTCAACCTAGAAGTCTACAGTCTACAAGAAGACGGCTTCGCTCGTTCCATTTACAAATCCAGAGGTCAGCACGATAGCACCATGTATATGAACTTGTACGAAAACCATCTGTCGTATATTCGGGACTTTTCACTGTACGCTCAGAAGTATCAATGTCAGACGTGCGACCGCCTTTTTAAACATTCTCGAGATATGCATCGTCACCAGCGGATCTGTTCCAACAAAACAAAGCATGTGTACCCTGGCGGATTTCACCAAGCACGAGAGAACATTTTCGAGCAGCTCGACAAATATGACATTCACGTACCCGAAGACGAGCGCACCTTTCCGTGGTTCATCTGCTACGACTTTGAGGCACTCTTGCAAAAAACGCGTGAACAACCCACCGAGTATCTGCAGTGGACCGAAAAACACGTACCGATCAGTATGTCCATCTGCAGCAACGTGGAGGGACATACGGATCCTGTATGTATTGTGGACGCTGAACAGGATCAGCTGGTGCGAAAGATGGTCTCTACCATGAATGAGTTTGCCTTTCGAGTTCGCGAGCTAGCCGAGGAAAAATGGGGATGGGTGTTAGAAGCCATTGATGAAACGATTAGAAAAGAAGACGCAGATCACGAGAGCTATAAAGAAATTGAACTTGACGCTAGTATCAAAGACGAAACGGTCGACGAATCCAAGGACATAGAGTCCAAGAAAAAAGCCAAACATCCCTTGTGTAAAGTGTATAGCCACATGGAGACGTACATGACTCAGGTACCCGTGCTGGGATTTAATTCGGCCAAGTACGATTTGAACCTTATCAAACGCTGCTTGGCTAAACAGTTGAACATGCACGAGGACTCCGCTGCGTTCGTAGTCAAAAACAACAACGCTTATACATGCATCGCGACAGAGCAGTTAAAATTCTTGGACATGTCCCAGTTTCTGGCTCCCGGTTCGTCTTACGCTGGGTTTCTGAAGGCCCACCATGTGGCTGAGCAGAAAGGCTTCTTCCCCTACGAGTGGTTTGACGAAATCGCCAAGCTAGAGTTCAACTGCCTCCCTGCACACGAAGCCTTTTACAGTCATTTGAAGGCCAGTAACGTCTCTGAGGCGGACTATGCCTACTGTCAGGAGATATGGCGAGACCACCACATGGCGACCTTTCGGGACTTCCTCGTGTGGTACAATAACCTAGATGTTGGACCGTTTGTGGAAGCCGTGGACAATTTCCAGCGTTTCTACTTCGAGAAAGGTATTGACGTTTTCAAAACGGCCATCTCTGTCCCCGGGATCGCCAGACAGCTCCTGTTCAAGACGGCCAGACAGCAGGATGCTAATTTCGCACTGTTTGACTACTACAACAAGGATTTGTATGACACTGTCAAACAAAACATCGTGGGTGGACCCAGCATCATTTTCACCCGTCATCACTGCGTCGGGCAAACGTTGATCCGTGGTCTGAAGAAATGCGGCTCAATCTTAGGGTTCGATGCGAATGCCCTTTACCTTCAAGCTATAGGACAACCCCTGCCTGTAGGTCCTTTCGTGCGCCGTCTGGCTCAGAACGACTTCCGCCCTGAACTACGTGATAAATATATGTCGGTTTACTATTGGATGGACTGGCTTGCTCACAAGCAGGGTATCCGCATTCAGCACAAATTGAACACGGGTCGAGAAGTCAGGATTGGAAAGTATCCCGTCGATGGCTATGTCCCTACAACCCTCTCTGGAGACAGACCCACCGTCTTTCAATCCCATGGCTGTTATTGGCACGGACATGTTTGTGACGTCACAAGAGGGATCAAGGAAGACCAATGGCATGCTACAAGAGGCCGCAAATATCAACAGACCCAAGAAACCACCGCGTATTTAAAGAGGGAGCATCATGTCATCGAGATGTGGGAGTGCGAGTTTCGCCAATATTGTCGCCAAAATCCTCACATCTACCACTTCATCAATGCCATGCGACCTGGTTTCTTCCAACAATACAAAGGCAAAATCAGCGAAGAGATCATATTGAAAGGTGTGGTCAACGGGGCCTTATTTGGTATGGTGGAGGTTGACATTGAGGTCCCTGAGCAATGGCCTCCTTATTATCAACATCCGACTATGACCCCTTCTGAGTACTTTCAAGAGATGTCTCCGCTGTTTTGCACCACCGAAATCCCCTTTGAGGCTATAGGGAAACATATGCAAACTCACATCTGGGAATATCACCTCTCCGACAAATCCAGACGATTATTGGTGGGTGGCATGAGAGCCAAGCAAATTTTACTAGCTACCCCTTTGCTTCAGTGGTACCTCAATCATGGCATGGTCGTCACAAAAGTATATCAAGTGGTGGAATATCAACAACAACGTTGCTTTCGAGAGTTTGTTCGCGAAGTCAGCGATGCACGCCGTCAAGGGGATGTGGATCCCGATACCGCCATCATCGCCGATACTATGAAGGTCATCGGGAATTCTGGGTACGGTTCCCTGATCATGGATAAAACGAAGCATCGAGAAGTGAGTTATGTTCAGGGTGAAAATTAGACCTGCCTGAAAGTGAATGACCCCCGCTTTCGAAACCTCCAGTGTTTGGATTTGGTAGAACAATACTACGAAGTGGAAATGGCAAAGCGCAAAATTAAATTGGACTTGCCCATTCAACTAGGATATTATATCCTTCAGTACGCGAAGCTTCGCATGCTCGAGTTTTATTACGATTTCATGGACAAGTATGTCGACAGGTCCGATTTCGAGTATTGCGAGATGGATACGGATAGTGCGTACATGGCCATTTCGGGGTCCAGTCTGGACGAGGTGATTAAACCTGAGATGCGCGAGACGTATTGGCAAGGGTTAAAGGGCTTCTGTAGTGATCTCGAGATAGAAGCCAACGCTGAACATCACTGGTTTCCTCGCACCTGTTGCGATAATCATGCACAACATGACAAACGTACTCCGGGTCTATTCAAGCTCGAGTATCAGGGGGACGAAATGATTGGACTGTGTAGCAAAACCTACATCGTGCGTAAATCAAAAGTGGTCAAGCCTTCAAGCTCGCGTGTGAGTGCCCTGCGAGTCCTGAACAAGGCCAAAGGTTGGAAGTTAAGGAGACGACATTTGCAGTCTCGACTTGTCCAAGAATACAAGTTCAGTTCTAAAGGGGTGAGCAAGCGCCATCTGACAGCCCCCATGTCGAAATTTCGCCGCGTGTTAAGAACCCACCAAGCTCAAAGCGGACTCAACCGCGGCTTTCGAGTCAGAAACAATGCCGTCTTCACGTACACTCAGGAGCGGAGAGGCTTTTCTTACCTGTACTGTAAGAGGAAAGTCTTAGACGACGGAATCCACACCGTGCCTCTGGACATTACTCTCTGTCCCCTTCCGCAACAAGAACGAAACGACGATGATCAAGATCTAATTGACATGCTGGCCAGCAATTTCGAAGATTAAGACCCTTATAAAGGGGGAAAGGCGTTTCAGTCACCGTCATTTTCGAGATGTATCCCTTTCCGGAATGTAGCTCCATCGCCGTCTCGGGGGCCACCATGAGCGGCAAGTCCTTTTTGGACGTTTCGTCTGTTACGGGAGAAAGACAAGATGTTTACCAAACCACCTGAGAAAGTGTTGTACTGTTACGGCATCTACCAACCTCTCTTCGATACGATGGAAAAGGAGTTGCCGTTTATTACCTTCTTTCAAGGTTTACCCAGTAAAGAAATGTTGGAGGAAGTTTCGAGTCAAACCGAATGCAACATGGTGATATTGGACGATTTAATGGATAGCGTGACGTCTTCAGCAGACATGGAGAGTTTATTCGTAAAGGGAGTACATCATTTACACCTGAGCGTGCTGTATATCAACCAAAATCTCTACTGCAAAGGCAAGCACAGTCGCACAATTAATCTCAATACGCACATTTATGTTCTCATGAAAACCCCCAGAGACGTGTCTCAGCTTCAGTGTTTGGCCAGACAAACGTTCTTGGGTAAAAGCGCCTTTCTCATGGAGGCTTATAAAGATGCCACCTCCCAGCCCTATGGTTATTTAGTCTTGGACTTTTCTCCGGGAGCGGAAGAAGCGTATCGCGTTCGTACCAACGTGTTTACCGGTGAAGATTCCGTCATTTACCAACCGTCATGAAGAAATCGGTGTTGCTGCCATACGATCGATATCAGCGTTTATTATCTGCCACTCAAAAGGATGATGTTTTAACTGTGGCCGAACCAGGTTTTATGACGCCTTTGAGTGAAGGTCACTTCGAAGTCGAAAAGGAAAAGGCTACTGAAACACAACAGCAGACTGATACTGCGACAAAAGTGGAAACGCTGCTATTACAATTCCCTAAATCTATGCAAAGTAGAGTTCGTAACTTACTCCAATATATTCAACCAAATGTGTCGTGGAATGATAAAGGCGAAGTGACCTTGGAAAAGCGGGAGATACCAGGTTCCAATATCGTCGATATCATCAAAGTGCACTTAAAAGATTATAAAAACTTTCATCCCGTGGGTAAAGAGGCATTTGGTACAATTTTGTTGAAGCTCAATGTACCGACGAGCTTGCTGTCTCACTCTGCGAGAGTTCAGTCTGGAGGAGCAACTCTGCCCCCACCCCCGGTATTCCAGTCAAAACACCCAAAGTATCAACTACGGAGATAGATATTACAATCGAGGAGCCAGAGAGAAAAAAAGTGAAATGGCTTCGCCTGTAAACTACGAGGACTATTTAGCAAAACTATATTACGACCCCGATCAGGCTGGGGCCTACGCGGGCGTGGAAAAATTGTACAAAGCGGTACGAAAAGAAGGAAATTTCGTTTTGGGCAGGACTAAAATTCGAGATTGGTTGTTGAAGCAAGAAGACTATGCCGTGCATCGAGAAACGAGATCCAAATTCAAGAGAAGACGCGTGGTAGCGCCTTTTGTGGATTATCAATGGGATGTGGACACGGCCAATATGGCTTATTACAGAAAGGATAATGAAGACTACGCTTATTTCGTACTAGCGGTTGATATTCTCTCCAAGTTTGTGTGGACGGTTCCGCTGCGCACTACAACGGGTCAGGAAATGGTAAAAGCGTTGAAACGGATATTCGCGTTGGGAAGGAAGCCTACCCACATTCGAAGCGACCAAGGCACAGAATTTGTTAATAAAAATGTCAAAACCTTCCTCGAGAAAGAAAGAGTAACTTTCTTTACAACAAACAACGCGGTGAAGGCGTCCTATGCCGAGAGAAGTATCAAAACGATCAAATCGAGACTCGTTCGATACATGACTCATCATCAAATAAGACGGTGGGTAGACGTTCTTCCTAAAATTACGGAAAGTTACAACAAGTCTTATCATCGTTCCATCAAAAGAACGCCACGAAGCGTCAAACCCAGTGATTCGGTGGCATTATGGAAGTTGCAGTATGACATTCAACCCAAATCAGTAAGCAGAAGAGGCCATAAAGCTCCCGTTGGTTCCTATAAATTCAAAGTGGGAGATCTAGTGAGAGTGTCTTATCTAAGGCGTGTCTTTCAAAGAGAGTACGACGAACGGTGATCCCGTGAACTCTTTGTGGTCAATAGACGCTTCATGAGTGACAATATTCCTCAATATCGGTTGAAAGATTATGCAGGGGAGGTCGTCAGTGGTACCTTTTATCAGAACCAGATGAAGAAAGCCTACGAACAAAACACGTACCTGGTGGAGAAAGTGCTTCGAACTAGAAGAAGAGGAGGACAGACACAATTATTGGTACGCTGGAGGGGTTGGCCACCAAAATACGACTCTTGGGTCGACGAAGGAGACGTCGACGCTTTAAATAGGTCTGAACCAGAAACAACCTCTTCATAAACCATGGCTAGGCCGATTCAGAAGCATCTAGCCTTGTTTCAAGTTTTGGCGGAATCAACTGACACGCAGCTATCCGCTATTTTAAAGACGTTACATCCGGCGCAGTTAAGAGCCGTATTAGAAGCTGTGTATAACGTCTTAAGAGGTACCTGCCCCGTCAGTGACAAGCTAAAGAAGAAACTGTACCAACAAAGAAACAACATTCGTCGACTCGTGTCAAAAGACCTCACCCGTCAGCAACAAAAGCGCCTATTGGTGAAACACAGAAGTCTCTTAACTCAGCTGCTAAAACCCGTGATCGAATTTTTGTCAAAGACGAGATATTTTTCGCGTTGAAAAGTGAAACCTTGGAGAGGATAAGCTGATAAAGAAGCGCCACGCTTCTTCCATTCCTGATAGAAGACATTGAGAACACCATTCGAAGAATGGAGCGGTATCTTTACGTGCGAAGTGATGAAAGCAATGTTTTCTTCGAAAATAACACCACGACGCGATTTAGAGTGCAACTTAAGTTTCCGCTTTACTTACCCGGTGTGTGGAAAGTGGCTTTAGTCGAATTCCATGCTACAGAAGGTTCGAAGTCGACCTTGAAAGCCGATGAAGGACTTTACATTTACACGGATATGTGTGCTGAAAGTATCGTGAACGGCGAGGAACGCCCTTTATTGAGACGACTGGAGAAAAGCGGTAAAGGTAGATGGGATTACTTGCTTGACACTCCCTTTTATTTACCAGTCACAAGACAAGAGATCATGGATTTAGAAATCTATATAAAGAAAGACAACGACGAAGTGGTTTCAAAGTTAATGAAACCGGTGCACCTGACACTTCATTTCAAACGATATCCCTTTTGGTGAAGACATGAAATTGTACGTACCCAATCCACAAGTGTGGGTGGATTTTTTCGATCGCGTGGCGAGTGGAAAAGCGTCTTTGAATCAAACAGGTAGGGGAAGAACGCCGCGCATCATATCAGTGTCCCCATCACAATCAAAGGAAGAGAGAGACGTCTTTATCAAAGCGGTGTTACCGGCGGAACAGACGGCGGCTCAAGCAAAATCCGAGTTGGAAAGAGAAGATATAAATCCGAAGAGCGTGGCAGACCTGTTTCAGAAGCTCGGTGGACAAGGTGGGGTGAAGAGGAAGTCGGTTGAGACATCTTCAAAAGGAGTTAAAAAGCAACGCAAAACGCTTAAAAGAGTATCAGGAAAGAAAAAGTCCACAAACAAAAGACGAGGGCCTACGAAGAAACGACGAGGATCTATAAAGAACAAGTCGAGGGGTTTTAAGACCAGAGGACAGCGCGACATTTTTGAGATCAAGTGAATATGTCTGTGTTTAACGAAGAACAGTTCAAAGAGGGGTTGGTGTCAGAATTGGCTTTATTCGACTTGCCAAGTACGCAGACGAGCGTCAATGAAATCTATTATGAAGAGATTCGACCGTTGTCCACCATGTCCGGGGAGGCGCCATTCGAATTTCGCATTAACGGCCAAAATTCGACAGATTACTTGGATCTAAAGAATTCTCAGCTGTATGTGAAACTCAAGGTACAGAAAGCGGATGGAACGGATTTGACAACCGAGAGAGTGGGTCCGGCCAATCTGTTTCTGCAGTCCCTGTTATCGGCAACTGAGGTGACTTTGCAGAATAAAGCCAGCATCACCTGTAATTACAATCCTTACCGAGCCAAACGCTACTGAACTATGGTCAGGATGCTCTATCGTCTCAGCTGCAAACCCAGGGATGGGAGATCGATGATGCCGATTCGCCAGGGGATACCAGTCCAGATGGAAGTAATAATGTTGTGAGCAATGGATCAAAACGTCTAAGACTTACGACCTACAGGGACCTATCTTTCATGACGTTTTTGATTTGAATCGATATCTGTTGAATCAAGTGGACGTGAAACTCAAAGTTTATCGCAATCCAGCCAACTTCGTTTTGCTCGCCGCTGACAACAATACGCGCTACAAAATCAACATTTTGGATATATACGTGCTGGCTAGAAAGGTCCGAGTCAATCCCGCAGTTCTTTACGGACATTCTAAAATCTTAGAGAAACAGAATGCACTGTATCCTTACACGAAGAAAGACTGTCGTTCTCAGAGCGTAGCCACAGGCAGCACTTCCTTCCACTGGGACAACATGTTTCAGGGACAGAAACCGGAAAAGGTCATCATCGGGTTCGTGAAGAGTAAGGCCTTGAATGGAGATTATACGACTAACCCCTTCAATTTTGAGCATTGTGGCATTACGCATATTGCCTTGTACGCGGATGGTTTGCCTGTCGGTGGCAATCCCTTTAAAACGGACTTCGCAGTTGCAGATGGGACTGCCATTACCAGGGCCTACACCAGTCTGTTGATGAGTGCGGGGAAATGGAGAGAAGACGAAGGGAATGGATTGGACAGAGATCACTTTATAAACGGTAGCACGCTATTCGCCTTTCAGTTGACACCGGACTTTTCTCATCACGGGGAGTACATGTCTCTGGTGAAGAACGGCAACGTGCGACTAGAAGTGCAGTTCACCACAGGACTAGCGGGTAGGTTATTAGTTTTTTTTGTTTTTTTTTGTTTTTTTAAATCAACAAAAAAGTCAATTTTGTCGAGGTGTGTGTGGTGTAAATGAATGCGATGTTTAAAATAAGGCTCTTTATATGTTTCTGTGTTATTTTCACCTTGATGGCCGCATGTTTGCTGTTTTCAGTCTGATGATCTGGGTTTTTTTTAATTCATGCAGCAATACTCCTTATTGTTTTTCAGAACCGATGAGTTGTATCGTGTACAGTGAAGGCCTTGGCTACTTCGAAATCAACCAAGCGAGAGACGTTATTGTACAGACATGAATACCTCGCAGCTGAATTGTATGATTTCTTGCGATCCAGTGTTACAGAAACCAATAATGGGAGTATTTGCCGCCGATCAACTACCTAGCGTTCTGCCAACCTATCCGTGTGGGTTTATTGCGAATACGGACATTAGCAATGAGCCGGGTCAACACTGGCTTGGCTTTTTCATGCGTGACCATGTACTAGAATGTTTTGATAGTTACGGACAGCACCCCGGTGTATATAACCCAATGTTTAGGGTATGGGTACAACGACACGCTCGTACCATTCGTGTAAACCATCTTCGCCTTCAGAGTGACTATTCCAATGTATGTGGACTCTACTGTGTCTATTTCCTTCGACAGAGACTCTTGGGAGAGAGCATGAATCAGATTGTTGAACAATTTAGTACCTCAGATACGGAGACTAATGATCGTTATATACGGGACCTGTTTAGACACGTATATCCTCAATGTGTTCAAAATGATTGCACTTATAATCAGTGGTGTAGATCTATACTTTAAACATGTTTTCACTCTATTTTATATGGCGTTAAGCCTGTCTTCAAAGTAGCTCTAAACGTAGGATGAGAGTGTAGACGCTTTGTGCGTAAGTCTCAAGCTTCATTTAAAAGCTACTTGTTTATTGAAGATGCTGTCCTAGCTCATTAAATGACCGCTATAGACAGGGTCATCTGTATATTCACTGTGTTTGCTTGACATTAATGTGTGATATATGGTTATTCTCACTCAAGTGTATTAAGTCCTAAATAAGAAAACAATTGTAACTTATGTAATCAATAGTCTTATCTCATTTGATTCCACAAATCAAATATTGAATCTTCTGTTTGATATTACCGGTGTAAAGAAAATATAACGAAGTGAACAAAAAGCATACCATAAATATTTATTCAGCCTTTATCTGATACGACATAACACAGTCAACTGAAAAGGTATTATAATGATAACACTCCAAATCAGCGCCTTTGTATCGCCTTTGTATCCGTTGTGAATAGAAAATGTTTGACATTCGGCTCCAATAGTATGAAGTCACTAAGACATATCAGGTACGTCCATGGGTATAGCGCTGGGATACCGCTGTTCGAGGAATAAATTGGAAGGTGTAGTCAGTGTTTTGGGTTTGTTCGTGTTTTTTAAGGAATGTCTCACTCGAAATCCTCTCCGACGTATATTCAAAAGTATTTCTCTAAACTTAAAAGCTGAACAGCAACTTTCGTTATTCGATATTTCCACAAAGATGTCTTCATCGTAGCACGCCAATCTACGCAATTGAGTTTGAGTTCGTACATCGCTAGTACCTCAGGCGACACGTCTTGTAAAGTTCCTACAGCTTCTTTCCACTTTAACAATATATCTCGTTCATCGATGATGGTGAGAACGTCATCCAAATACAGTGATAACTGTTGACGTTTTGTGAGCCCAATGCACGTATGATCACTATGTGATAGAGAATCTACCAAGCATCCGTCACAATTTTGTCGCCACCCATCTGGTAGACGGTGCAAAATTTCTTTGGCGTAGAAAAAATCCAAATAGGAATCCAACAAGGAGACGTACGTCATGCTGAACTGATAGTCTTTCGAGTCCCAACTGACTGACGATTATGTATGCATGACATACAAATTTATATGTCTAAGTAAGCGTTCGGAACATACGGGTTACACTTGACACACTGCTCACTTTCTAAATAAT
This sequence comes from Azorinus chamasolen, assembly GCA_963576725.1. Lineage (NCBI taxonomy): Eukaryota > Metazoa > Mollusca > Bivalvia > Cardiida > Solecurtidae > Azorinus > Azorinus chamasolen. Next base: position 47,006,672 of record OY755242.1, on the reverse strand, counting down.
TGGCGTGAAAACAGCAGTCCATACTATCATTGTGTTCCTGATCTTCGTGTAGAAGGCATTCCTGTTCAGACACAAATGTTAACCCGCAGTAACAACACAACCAACTTTTCATTGATTCGTGCCTTTCTATCTCACTCTGTTTTTCAAGATATTGTTTCAAATAACATACACTAATTTGAGTATTACACACGCTTTCAAACACGTCGAACGGTAGTTTGATGACTTTATTCCCGCTACGAAGGAGAACGTATACGGCTTGCTGATAACGTTTCACGATGAGAGAAAATCGTTCGGTTAATTCGCATATGACTTGATTCTGCTCGTATTGCAATGATAAATCCTCTATAAGTGTAGGAGAAGGCGAAATATCTAACTGACGTTGAGTCATGTTGGCCAGTTTTATGTAGTACTGTTCCAATCTTGGTTAATCCTGCCTAATTAATACGGTTGGTAACGGCGTCTCATCACCGTGGGTATGGTCGTTTGTCCTTCTCGCGAATTAGACGGCTCGATTTTAACTAGCGGAATGTTTTCCTTGTTCTGTTGATTCTCGTCTGATAGGTCTTGAAGCTCTCGATCTGTAAGCGGGGCTCTTGTGAGCTGAGAAATAAAAGGATATGATGTTTTTAAGTATGATAGTTTGGACGTGTCAGAAAAAAAAGTTTTATATTTGTTTCATATTTAGATTTTTGTATTTAGACTATAAAAAGTACAACTGTGTTGACACTAGGTAAGGATTTAGACTAGAAAAGTAAACAAAAAATAACATTTTACCTGCTCTGCTTCTATTTGGTCGGCATAAGGTCCCAACTGAATGAGGCAGTCTTTCAACGTGACAGCGTCATTCCATTTCAGTGATATGCTTCTCTTCTTAGTTTTATCAAACTGTCCGTTTTCCCAACACTTGGATTGATCATTAATGTGCACATAGACTTTATCGTTCCACTTTGTGAGTGAGACGCTTCGTCCATACGCGAATCGTCCGAGTACTTGCGCTAAAAAGCCTTGCTTATCGTATGAAGATTCCATGACGAACAGAGCTTAAACTTACGAGAGCGATAGGTTCATGCACTTTTTATAGTGTGTTCCTAGCAATGGATTGGCGATCATTCATGCTAAATCATTTCATAACTTTGAAATTATATATTCATTGGTCGCTATAATTAATTATATTCGAACGCGTTCAGACACGAACTAGCTAAAATCCAGAACATTCTACATACATGTCATTAGAATCGCATTCCTGCGGTTTATATGTCGCCGGGACGTCTACGTTTTCTATTGAAATAGCTTAATGACCTGTCACTTCCAACCCTTAAAGGATGATGAATGAGACCCACCTGCCCTTCTAATGGCATTCCTGCGGTTTTAATGGCGACGGGATGTCTATCCTTTCTATTGAAATATCTTAATGACCTGTCACTCCGATCAGATAACGCGTGATTAATGAGGCACACCTGTCATTGAGTCGCATTCCTGCGGTTTAAATGGCGACGGGATGTCTATCCTTTCTATTGAAATATCTTAATGACCTGTCACTCCGATCAGATAACGCGTGATTAATATGCTCGTTAACGCATTCTTTACCCCATCGTGATCGCGTACACCGTCTCACCTTACAAGGTCATCCTCTATCTAGGACGAGGTCACCTCAAGGTCGCTTCAAGGTCACCCCGTTCTAGGACAGGTTAAGGGGCGAGGTTAAGGGGCAACCACAACCACAAGAAAGGCTAATACAGGGTAGCATATACTACTAACACATGTAACAGTTTAATGCAGGACGAAAGTAATGCTGAAAGTTCATACACGAGCTTTCAGCATTACTTTAAACCTGCATTAAGCTGTAGACCTAAGATATTGATCAGATTATAAATCGGATGACTCGAACCTCTGTTATTTCGAACTTATTTGTATGGTGCATTGAAGCCTGATGATTAAATGAATGTTAACCGCTATCCGCTGTGCAAAACTACTGTCTTTAAAATTCGACTCGATGCAAGTTTGATAAATTCCGATTAAGCTTTTGAGAAATAATTGAACGACTGTCACACATCTCGGATCCTGATGAGAAGTCGAGCTAGTAATCAGGCTGTTTGATATTTGGTAAATACTTTTTTCAAAAACTTGATCTAATGGAATTTGCAGTAGAACTTGTAATACATAATCATTTTAATTGAACAAACGAGTCTTAAGAAGAAGATGGCTGCTTAATGCAGGAAGAAAGTAATGCAGAACGCTCTTATAGGAGCGTTCTACATTCCTTCTGACCTGCATTAAGCTACGACATGCCTTAACCCTTTCCCTCATATAAACGTGATTTCACGCATCTGCAAACAGAGAAGACCCAGATCAGACAGCTCCGATAGGAGCCGTCTGATCAGGGTCTGCTCTGTTTGCTAATGTAATTTTAAAGATCTGTTTCTTTACTTTTTAAAATGGCTAAAAAGTTCCATCTTCCATATTTTGTTGTAATTATTTTTCCATGAATATTCAATAGTTATTGAAATTTGGAATAAACACAGAACAGGGAAAGGGTTAAGGACCCGTAATTAAACCTCTTTTTCATGGCCGCTTACTTAAAAGTAGGTTTTACTGTTATCGAAATTGCAACAGATCCATATTTGAACAGGCATTAGTTTTTACCATGGGATGTGAATAAACATCTCCAAGATAGACAGTAATATTCATTAGTTCCATTATGATTCAGTAAGAAAATGTCAGTAGTTCCTGATGGAATACTAAAAACATGATTGACAGTTAACCGTGACACAAGTTTGACCTAATGCCAAGAAAACAATTAAAACAATTCTGGACGATATGAAAATCTATAAATCTTCTTTCCCTAAATAAATCAATATGTTGGCGCCTCATTTAGACAGCTACATTATGCAAGATGCTTCTTCTTTATTTCGGCAAACAGATGCGATTAACATTTATCAAGCGCATTCTTGTATCAGCACTGACATTCCCATGCATGAAATATGAACGCTTATTTCACTGTACAAATGATATCAGACAAGACTCTTATGTACTGCGACGCTGTCTTACTTTTGAACCGTTCAAGCTTTTAAGAGACGACCGACGAAGTGTCTGCCATGTTGGATCCCGACAGATAACCGATTTACTCAGCGTCTCATCATGATTCAGAATGCCTGTAAAAGTCAGGAAGGCCCCGCTTGCCAGGACTAGTGTTAATGAGGACATTGTCGTGCAACTTGAACTGACGTTTTCTCGTCTTTTACAACTGCAGCGATCCGTCTCTCTCTCTCTCTGCTCTGAGAAAAAAACTTGACAATTTAACCCTTCGCTTGCTGAATTTTAAAATGCATTTCTCCTTCTTTACCCATGCCCTGTTGTATAATTACATATATCTTCACTGTGTACAAGTATTTCGCTGTGCAATCACTGCTGTGGAGTGCACTGGTTGCACAATCAACTTGTAAATAGTGCAGACCCTGATGAGTCTTCACTATTTACAGGTAGATATATTGACGTGAATAGCAAGCGAAGGGTTAACAAACGCTAAATTTGTGGCACTCTGGTAATTGTAAAATAGCATGTCTTTAACAAACAAGGGAGGGAAATAGGAAGCCACCGTTTAAGAATAATATGATATTATATGATGGATACAGATTACCATGATGATATTCATTTAAACAAAATATGACGGCAAGCATGCTGATGTTTTGTAATGTAATTACACAACAATAATGAAATATATGGTTGTGGCAGACATATCAGATCAGTTGCATGTTATTCCTTAAGCGAACGGAACAAGTCCTGATCAGACAGTTCCTACCGGAGCTGTCTGATCTGAGTCTACTCTATTTGCAAATGTGTCTTAAGTCGTCTTTACATGGAAATGGTTAAACTGTTTGACGGTAATCTTAAAAAGTGACCCTTAAGAACATAACACTATTCATAGTTACACATTCACAAACACTCAAACATGCTAAATTATAACTCGTATAAAAGGACATTTTAAATGTAAGACATAACAGATGAACTTTGATATCTCGAACTCAGATAATTCGAACTTCGGGATAACTCGATATTAAAGTTCGATTCTTCCAAAATTTACAATACAGAATTTTTCTAAATCGTATCACTACACATATCTAGAAACATACGTAACAGCTTAATGCAGGCAGAAAGTAATGCGAAAAGCTCATAAGGAGCTTTCAGCATTACTTTAGACCTGCATTAAGCTGTGGACCTGAAATATTGATCAGCTTATTAATCGAATGACTCGAACCTATGGTATCTCGCACTTATTTGTATGGTGCCTTGGGGTTAGAGATATCGAAGTTCCAAGTTTGTGTAGGCCAACAGTATAAAGGATGAGAGAAGCTCACTGAAAACTCACAGTCGTCTATAAAATGTAACACTAAGTATCATTATATCAATATTCGACACTTCCATGTTTGCCTAGGCCAATGTTTCAAGGGCGGGGGGAGGCTGACTGGAATATCACACACGTCTATAAAATGTAACACTGTATACATATCGTTATACCAATATTTGATACATTGCTGTTCGATTCGGCCAACATTTCGGGGGGGGGGGGGGGGAAACTGGCTGGACTCTTGCAGTCATCTATAAAATATATACAGTAGAACCTCAATAGTTCGAACTCGGATAACTAGCTACCGGGTTAACTCGAGGTAAAAGTTTGGTCTTTCCAAAATTTACAATACAGAATTGTTCTAAAACGTTTCACAACACATACAGAAAAAACTCTCTAAAACGGCCACTAAATTGTGTTAATTAGTTTAAGGCAGGTGGTTGCTTAAAGCAAGGTGAAAGTAAAAAAGAGCGTTCTGCTTTACTTTCACCTTGCTTTAAGAAGCCACCTGCTTTTGACACAAAATACTTGATGTAATTTAGTGGCCGTTATGGAGAGGTTTTAATGTATCTAGAAACACAGTTTAAAGCCGGTCGAAAGTAATACTGAAAGAACCCACAGGAGCATTACTTTAGACCTGCATTAAACTGTGAGCTTGAGAAAGTGTCCAGATTATAAATTGGATGACTCGAACTTCTCTAATCTCGATGTAATTTGTATGGTCGAGATATTGAAGTTCAATTGTATTTCAAAGGCCGGGGAAGCTGACTGGCTAGGAAAACACTGGACATCGGTAAACTAGGAGATAAAATATGATATTTACATGTTGTACCATTCTGTTCTCCCTTATGTATCATATATACACATCGTTGGCAGATGAAACGCCTAGCAACGTGGAGTCTGATTAGGGTCAAAACTGTTTGACACACAACTCAGTACGTTGTAGACATAATATTGAACGAACGTCTAATCTGAAATTTAAAGCAGGAGAACATTATTTAGTGTCAAGCCAACTCTCTGTCTCAGGCTAAGTGCGTATTGGCTGGTATTTGCCAGAAGCTTGAATCCACTTGAGACGTTAAGTAATCCGGCGTCTCGCCATGATCCAAGCTGATTTAGCAGACGATGTTTTATCAGCATGAGAAGGGTTAACCTTTTCGGCGCCAAATTTCTAATTGTCGTTGAGATTAATAAATGCAAATTTCAAAGAAATAAAGCACATATATAGAAAAAGAGTTTGAGGTAAAATGTGAAGTCCCTGATCTGGGACTGCACTATTTGTCATGGTCCATTTTGCGACATTCGCGGTGAAAGGGTTAAAGGAGATTTAATGACAACTGTCAATATATCGATGTGATTACATATTTAATTTAGACGTTGGTTAAGAAATAGTATTTGATGCACATATTATTTTTAGACTCAGCGATATAGACTTAATGGTGTATATTCGAGTAGTTGAATATGTCGATTCTTTTAGTGAATATAAACAATAAACAACAGCTAATGTTTAGAACAACACTGTCATTGTATGTGCCTGCTATATACTACTTACAGTTGAACTTCGATATCTAGAACTCGGGTAACCCGAACTTCGGGATAACTCGAACAAAAAGTTCAATCCTTACAAAACTTACAATACAGAATTGATCTAAAACGTATCGTTACAGATATCTAGAAATACATGTTACAGCTTAATACAGGTCTAAAGTAATACTTTAGACCTGTATAAAGCTGTGGCATTAAGAAATGTTCAGATCAGATATCGGGTGACTAATTTGTATGGTCCCTTGAAGTTCGAGTTATCGAAGTTCAGCTGTATGTATTTTTCAGAAACCTCATTGGTATCAGTGTAGAATATAATATTATATTGGTGATTCCAATATTTGAATGAGCGACGACATGTTGCCTTACCTTTATCAGGCTGTGAAAATCCGGGATCTGGTGCGATTGAGACTACCTCCGGTTGGATCAGTATTTTGAGTCATGACACAAGCTTCGTAGAATGTATTGGCCAATGGTCGGTCACTCATCCTCTCATCCGGATCCAAGTTGAAGGTGCGATTAGCGAATAAGGGCCAATACTCAAGAGAAATACAACCACACATTCAAAACAATGACCGTAAAATGACAATATTCTTTACACCCTTTGCATACATGAAGTAGGCATAGTTTCTCTTGATTAACCTATTCATTCATATTATCGCCTTTTGACGCCTCTGTAAAAGTCACTTTTTGAAACAATTGTGATACTGCATTTGCTGCATAGAAGCAAATGCTCTATTTATTGTTAAAACTACAGAATTTTGAAACTTATGTTTAAGCTATTAAATGCTCTTTTTTATAGATTTATCCAAAGAGTTTTGGTATGAAAGAAGAAAACAATGAAAATGCAGAAGTCGAAGTTACTGCATCCTTGACAACCCTTGCAAACAATTTATATACAGACATCTCATCAGGATCCAAACTGTTTGACATTAATTCTATTTTTTGAAAACACCACTTTGAAACCAGATGCAGGCGATGATCTTAGTAGATGAGGTTTATTTGTCACCGAAAGGTTCAATCTTAACCCCATCATCTCAACTGAATATGAACGGCATTATTTCTCTCTCGTAGAGCTAAAACAACTGCCAATTTACCAAGAGCAAAATAAGCATTTAACCCTTTCCCTAATATTGACGACTTTTGACGATTGTAAAAGTCACTTTGTTAAACCATTGTGATAAATAGAGCATTTGCTCCAATAGGAGCAAATGTTCTAGTTACTACAATGGTTTCAAACTACAAAATTCTAAAAATTGTCCTTTTCTCTAGTTAATGTTCCTTTTCGGTAGATTTATTCAAAGAGGTTGGGTCTAAAAATAGCCTTTGATGGAATGGGTTAGTACTGATTTGGGGAGAAGGCACACACATTGACCCTTTACTCCATAAATGTGCATTATAACGACTTTCAAACAGAGTAGACCCATATCGGCTTCATGTAGTGTACAACACAACCAATACTGTGAAATCATATTTGAATTAGAAGTGTTTGAGATAAAGTGAAATATATTTTGCAGTTGGTTTGTTCATATCATACTCTAGGCAAAATGATACGCTATATTCGTTGGACGTCCCTACTGGCAAAGCGATATTTTGACTGGGATGAGTTTGATTCATGCAGTGAATGACAGATAATGTTATTATAAATTCCGATATTCAAATAACTCTTGTGAAAATGAACGTATGCACATCTTAATCTGTAGTTCATGATTTGTCAGGCACACAAAAATGCATCTGCCTAATATCTGCATACACTGCAAAATAATTTGATATCTTAACTACAGTATAACCTCTCTTAACCGGAATTCTAGTAGATAATAATTTAGATACTTTTAGGCAGGTGGCTGCTTAATGCAGGGTGAAAGTCATGCAGAAAGCTCGGAGCCTTCTGCATGACTTTCACCCTGCATTAAGCTGCCACCTGTCTCCAAGACCGATATTCATACTAAATTTAACTGCCGGTTAAGAGAGGTTTTACTGTATTACAGTTCAAATGTCGGAACTCATTTAACTATGAGTCAGCAGTACCAGTGGTATTTAATCAAACACAAAACCATAGTTTAACCCTTTCGGTGCCAAATTTCTAATTGTCGTCTGCAAAACAATTTTGTTAAATTATGAGGTATAATAAAGAAATAAGATAAATAAATGCAAATTTCAAATGAATAAAACACAGATATAGAAATGGTGGCGTCTGATCTGGGACTGCACTATTTGTCGTGCTGCATCTATGCGACATCGGCGGTGAAAGGGTTAATATCTGCCAGCACTGCTGAAAATGAAACACTTAATTGCATTAATATCATGGAATATCATGGAATGCCAGCTTAATATCAGCACACATTGTAAATGTTTTGGTAGCTGAACTATGAAAACGGATAAATGTACAAATTTTATGAGCATATTAACCCTTATGAAATAAGTCAACCTTGCTCAGTATACCACAGCTAATGTATAATGCATAACGTTACAGCCAAATATCTGCAAGCACTGCGAAACATAGTCCACAAAACTAACCTATGATGAAACCATGAAATGTGGAATGTACAAGGACGTTTTAAATCTTACTCCACAAATATTTAGTATAACGCATTTGAATACAGTATAGACCCAGATAAGATGCCACGGCTCCCGTAGGAGCCGTCTGATCAGTGTCTGCTCTTATGCTTAGGGCCGGAAAATATAAGTCGCAATCTACAGCCTGTGCCATTGCCAAATTGTTTTGTGATCTCGTGTTATTATAAAAAAATATCTAATTAATATTAATGATGTAATTATTGCTCACATGGTTATTCTTTGAGTTAAGGTTTAAGCATTAGTCATATGCCACGGCTTTCAAAACATAAACTGTAACTCCGTGATATTTAATCATATACACATTTTTAGCAAGATGTTTACAAGCAATGTTGCAACGAGTCCGGTATACTTAAGTATGACGGAAAAAGGTCGTTCTTCGAGGATGAACCTACAAATGCTATATATGCCCTCATCCATTTTGTGGAGGAACATAAAGAGAACGAATAAAAGAAGTTAATCATGTAACAATGATTAGATACTTATATTCTCTCGAATGGTGTGATAAACTCTGTATTTATGGCTTATGAAATATCAGCATAAATCAGTTATTGTCCATGCGTGGATGTAAATGTGTCTGATAAGGAAATTACGAAATTGACAAGAATCTATATTGTTTGGTGTCTAGCCATGCCATTGAATGATATTTGTATTCATATTGAAGATGATTGTGTGCTGTTCCTTTTTCGTACAATACAAACCATTGGTTACGATTATTACAATAATATGCACTGAGTATGTATTTTATATGCAGATATATCAAAGCATTTCCTCTTCTTTAAGTTTTAAATCAAACTTTAGGTTTTTATTGTCAATACAAATACCATGAAGTCATTGAAGTATTTTATATGTATGTACATCTAAGCTAATGGCAATCGCGACGAGGTCTAATATCATCATTAACCCATTCCTCCATCAATACGCCTTTCTACGCCTCTCTAAAAGTCACTTTTTGAAACCATTGTGATAAATAGAGCACATGCTCTATTTATCACTGGTTTCAAAATAAAAAATAAAACAATTCCTTTTCTCTAGTTAATGCTCCTTTTTGGTAGATTTATTCAAAGTGGTTGGATCTAAAAATAGCATATGAAGGAAAGGGTAAAAACATTAAGTCAGTACCTAATTACGTATTATATTAGTTACCTGATTTTCAGACATGTTTTCAATGACAGTTTGCATTGAGCTCTTTCAGACTCATAGCGCTTGTTACAATGAGCGAATCTGTGATTGCCTTTGCAAACAGTTTGGATCCGAACCGATAGGTACACGACTTACACCACAAAACATGAAGGAACTCCACTCTTAAAGTAGACGAAATGTTTATAGACGAAACTTATTTAGCGTCAATAGTGTAAGTGTACCATAACGATGGTGTTTAATGATAGAATGATGGTCACTACCGCAGAACAATTTGTAAACAAATCCGCTTTATATCCATCTGAAACTCTTTGGTCTGTGTGGATCCAGAGATTTTGTCCATAATCTGTAAGTGACTAATGTGCCATTTGATTATATGAGCGATGCCTAATCCTAAACAGAATTGCCGCTACGTTACGGAGAGAAACGTATACGTATTAAGTTTGTGTTTATCTTTGTTGTCAAATAAAACATCAGATACTTCCAAGTGACAGGGGTTAGAGTATGTGGTCCTTTGAATGCGGGACACGAGGTACTGGTGGTTTCCAATTATGACGACCAAGAGGGACTTTAGAATCACTATTTGTCATTCAAAGTCCCCCTCGCATAGTATATCATTATTTATCACATACTTTTCTCTTGTCTCCCGGTTAAATATAAAAATCCAGTATTGTTTATAGCTAATGTGTAATACAAGATCTGACGTCAAACGATTACTAAGACTCATTTTTCACACACATATAGAATATACATACAGTAAAACCTCTCTATAACGGCCACTTAATTACATCAAGTATTTAGTGTTAAAGGCAGGTGGCTGCTTAAATCAAGTCGAAAGTGAAACAGAACGCTCCTATAGGAGCATTCTGTTTTACTTTCGCATTGCTTTAAGCAGCCGCCTGTCCTAAATATCAACTAATTAATACAATTTAGTGACCGTTATAAAGAGGTTTTACTGTAGACATGTTTTCTGCGTCTGTTTTACAGTAGTAAACTTGCGATAACCAATCCACTTTGGCATGAGCTCACCTTTGTTACTAAATATAGAATCTGGCCAGCATCGCAAAGATTAAGCACATTTCACACTGTTTGTTTGTCTCTTCATTTTTCAAAGATTATAATGTCAAAATACACTTCGCATTTTTGTTACATGCATTCAGCTATAAAATCAAAGAGAACTATTCAAGTATTTACATATAATTCTAAAATATTCAACAAATGCGAAACTTACGTTTTATGGACAGAGCTTTCTTCAAACCAAGAGCAACAGATAAACGTGCGTACTCAAGTGATAAAAATGCAATTTCTCAAACAAACCTTTTGCTGTTACCATTCTTTAGAATCGTCTTTAAAGAGTGGTCACATCATAGGGTTCGGTGGAGAAATAAAGAATATGTTTTAATTTGCACATCTTATTTGGACCTCTGAAACCGACATATTGTTCCCCATGGTGATACGCTGTATTTATCATGTCTTAATTCAGTGCTGCTCTGAATAAATATCAATTTGAAACTTCCCTGCATCACCAGCGATCCCGCCTAATCAATCAATGAAATAAAAATGTTATTTATTTCTTTCCTTCACTATCTGGCAAACAATCTTAATTTCTGTTCGAATGTAATTATTTTTCAGATATTGAGCTAGGGGATTAAATGGTCGAAATTGTCAAAGAAGCTGCCACATGTTATCCAATATCAAGCGTTTAAATACAGATTATAACAGTTCTTCAATATTGCAATTATCCGCCACGAATTTACAAATGAGTTACAGACCCTAAATACTGACAAACATCTCTTTATTTATGCATACCTGATACTATTACATGCATGGATTAAGACTAACTTTAGATTTTGTACAACATATTTCACTCAAGGCATTAAACGAAAACCAGACCGAATGCATTGCTGTATATATTGACCATGACATACGATTAAATGATTTTATTACAAGTAAAATGAGCAAAATACATGTAAAATAAATGTACCTCAATAATTCACAATCTATAATTGAGAACAATTAATCTTGTCAAGTACAAAACAGGTCAAATGGTTCAATATGAAATTCAACATATATATACAATATTAAACCAGTTCGATTAAACATAGAACATTAAAAAAGTTTTCTAAATTACATTCGTTAATTCATTCTAGTTACTTTTTTCCATCTACACTAAAGTTTTGCTAATCCGACCTCTGATCACAAGAAGTATAATTCTGGTTTTCTAAAACAGGTGGTAGCTTAATGCAGAACTGAAGTTATACTCTGTGCATTACATTTCCCTGTTGTATTAACATGCTTTTACAGACACCTGTGTTAATAAACTAGTGATACGGTACTGTTTTACTTCTGAATTTTATATTTACCAGTATGGGATTGGTGGTAGGTAAGCGGTTAATTACAATATACTCCAGTGATTTGGTAATTATGTCCCTTGCATGAAGTAGAGAAACTCATTTGTGCCATACGTGTAACGTATGCAGCATTCAATTTATCCCTTAGTTGGCTCATTTTTGAAAATATCATTTTGTTATCAGTTCGCCACGTTTTATGACCGTAGTTTGTAGTTACCTCAAACAATGACCGTGGTTTGTAGTCACCTCAACAATGACCATGGTTTGTAGTTACCTCAACAATGACCATGGTTTGTAGTTACATCAACAATGACCGTAGTTTGTGGTTACCTCAACAATGACCATGGTTTGTAGTTACATCAACAATGACCGTAGTTTGTGGTTACCTCAACAATGACCATGGTTTGTAGTTACATCAACAATGACCGTAGTTTGTGGTTACCTCAACAATGACCATGGTTTGTAGTTACATCAACAATGACCGTAGTTTGTGGTTACCTCAACAATGACCATGGTTTGTAGTTACATCAACAATGACCGTACTTTGTGGTTACCTCAACAATGACCATGGTTTGTAGTTACATCAACAATGACCGTAGTTTGTGGTTACCTCAACAATGACCGCGGTTTGTAGTTACCGTAAATGTTCTGTTGCTACAACGTGCATAGGGATATATACCATTCGGAGCCATGGATGCATTAAAAAATTATCACGAATGTGTCAGTGTTTGAAGGTGTGACCATATTTGAAACCGAAACAGCTAATATTCCTCTCAACGGAGTCTTCCATAAATATCCACAGCATGATCACTATCGGGGTGGGTGGGTGAGGGTGTGTGTATATATGGGTACGTGTGTGTATGTGTGTTCGAGTGTGTGTGTGTGTGTGGGGGGGGGGGGCTATGCGTTAATTTTGGCAGAGGCCAAAGTACCGAGGCAGGAGTGGCTTAACGGAGGTGTGTTAAAGCTCGGTTTTATATGGCGGTTGTTATGAACTATGGTCTGTACCGGTGTCGTTTTGTAATGTGGCTGGGTTCGGTATAATGTAGTGGATCTACGTTGAAAGGTGTACTTATACACAGTGTGACAGCACTATGTCAGTTTGAAGTAGACGTTTGCATATAACTGAACTACTGTTATAGAAATTATCCGCTTGTGAAATGTAAACGAAAATACTACCACACTTTTTTCTATTCATAATAAATATACTTATATATACGTTAAAAATGTATATGCTATTTAACACGTGGTGCATTTAGAAGGGTCATATTTACATCACAGTCAAGGTCACCTTCAATTAAGAAATGAATGACGTGCTACCGGTGTTCATGAGGTTATGCAACGCATAGCTTTACGAGCAAAGTTAGTGAAGCCCGAAGGGCTTCACGTGAATCTTTGCTCGTAAAGCTATGCGTTGCATAACCCATGAACACCGGGAGCACGTCATTCATTTCTTATATTTATATTCAATTGTATTTCTTATATTTAAGAAATGAATGACGTGCTTCCGGTGTTCATGAGGTTATGCAACTTTCTTTTTAGAATAAGGTTATATAAGGACGTTGCAGGGCGAATGTAAATATTCAGGATTATATTGTCATTATCCAAGAACTATTTGAATGCAAATCAATGCACTGTCATCTGTAAACAGTGTAAAGAATGATCAGGGTCTGTACTCTTTTCATTCAAAAACTCTATATCATGCCTTCTAGTTATGTATTCATTCAAACTCATTTAACAAAGTTTACCCATTAATACTGTTTAGACTGTAGCAATTAACAATGATAGAATATTCCATTCAGAGAAGTCAGCGTTGAAAGGTTTAATATACGCAACTATATAATCTACCGTCTATAACAGAATAACCATTTGAACTCTTCAAAATGAAGTGCGCACATACATATACATGTACAAACACAATCTTCAAGTAACTGTTCTTTGTCTGCATATCACCGAGAGTAATCGACACTGTTTCGCATATTGAATTATGACATCAGATTTGCCATATGTCTGTGACTAGCTCATTTGAATTTACCCTTATCCGCAAACAACAAATGTCTGATCAAAATTGATATGGTGCAATTGTGACTACTTAACCCTTTCCTCATAGGCTATTTTTAGACTCAACCTCTTTGAATGAATCTACCCAAAAGAAGCATTAACTAGAGAAAAGGATTTTTTTCAGATTTTTGTAGTTTGAAACCATTGTGATAAATAGAGCATTTGCTCCTATAGGAGCAAACGCTCTATTTATCACAATGGTTTCATAAAGTGACTTTTACAGAGGTGTAGAAAGGCGTATGTATGGAGGAAAGGGTTAAGACTGGACCACGCTTTTGAGGAAGTATTATTTGAATCACACAGAGGTTGGATCCTGGTGAAATACCGATTAACTGGACCCAAGCTGTTTGCAAATACCAGTCATGCCGTTTTTAACGGAATAAGGGCTACGCGTTTTCGAGATATAGTTATGCACTTTTGTTATTAACTTTTCATGCCAATTTGTTCTTGTCTCAATGGAGATAAGGCAAACGGTTAAGCATGTAACAATGAATAGATATTTACATGCTCTCATATGTTAAGGAATGCCTTTGTATTAATGACAAATGAAATATCAGTATAAATCATTCATTGTCCTAGCGCGGATGTGAATGTGTCTGATAAGGAAATTACGAAATTGACCAAAATCTACAATCGCCCATTATTGAATGTCTAGTCTTATCATTGTAGGAGAAATACATTCCTAAAGAAGAGGATTGCGTTCTTGGCTTTTCTGTACAATACAATAACATTGTTTATGATTATTTCGATAATATGCAGATTATTTAAAATAGATGTCATCTTCGCTACGTATTTCATTAAGCTTCAGGGTAGTTTATTGCAAGATGCACTTATATAAATCTAAGCTAATGTCAAGTGTGACGGGATCTAGTACCATTCTAAAAGTCTTCATTTTGAAATACAGTACATTTATAGTTGCGAGTTATTTGATTGTCGAACAAGACTATTACAACGTCGGTATATGAAACATATAAGTGTAAAGTGGTTCTGCATACACTAACCAGCTGGCCATACATTTTACAGATACACCGTTTGGAGCCATTTCGAACGGAATAGGTCAAGTAGATTCTGCAGAAGCGGACTGATCAAAGTATACCCTGACTGCTTATATGATTAAACAAATCTGATTGCACCATGGCCCAATCATTTGAGATATAATCAAATGTAATGATTTTTCGGTCCGAAAACTTAGGGCAGTTAGGATGCACATACGTTGCCAAGGAATCATTTCAGATTGGAGCTAGAGGTACATTGGCGCACTCGTTTAAAATACTTTAAAAATACTTACTGTTGTAATATTGTTTCAAAATAATAATGTACTCTTCAAACAATTATGAAATCATCCATAAAATATTTGTTTACTTATCGCCATAAGTTAGTTTTAAAACAGCAGAAATGCCGATGAGCGAAACTACATGCACGCCTTATTTAAATTGACAACAATAAAACGGCAGAGACTCCCTTTAACCCTTTACTCCATAAATACACTTTTCTAGCCTTTACGAACAGAGTATATCCAGATCAGACGGCTCCTAAAATAGTTGTTCTTTTTTATTTTGGTATAATATAGATCCAATTCTACAGTTCCTGCCTGAACCGAAATGCCCTGTGTTCATAAACATTAATCTTAAAGATATTCATGATGTCATTATTTCTTACATGAATATTCCTGGAGTAAAGGGATATACGTATAAGTCGGACTTTGATGCAATACTGTTCTGTGATGAAAACTGTATTTCAATGTTGTTGGTTGTATACATTCAAACCACAAACAGTTATTTGTTTTGGCATTTTAACTACACTACAGTCGCGAGACATACACAATGAGTTTTGACATTTTCTTAATTGCTGTCCATAGTTTCTTTGAAATTAACTAACACTTCATTTGCATATCAGAAAGGGGTGTTGAGGATGTTTACTTCATTTTCAGCATTTTTTAAAAAAAGAATGAAAATGCAATGACGTCATATGGCATATAATGCTATCGTGAATAGTCTTTAACCAATGTTTAAATATCATTTGAACGACGGGATTTTTGGCGATGGCAGACACTGTAGTATCGTATCCATATTGTTTCATGATCAAACATAATAGAATCTCATCAAATGCCTATTGTAGGAGCCATCTGATTTATTATACTATACATAAATACTTGAATAGCTTTGATCTAATATTTCGACCACTGAGGACCTTTGAAATATTAGATCAGAGTTATTTAAGTATTTACGTATCCTATTAATTCCCTTTTTTAATATTTTCTTCATTGTGTATTATACTATGTTTGCAAACGCGTTAAAAGTTAAATGATAATGAAGGAATCTGTTTATGACACCCACTTCATTAATTTGTATAACAAACAATTCGTCAATTTATATGACACAATTAACTAAGCCAAATAACACACTTTTCATTATTTTGTATAACATACAATTCATTAAAATGTATAATACACAATTCATTAATTTGTCTAACACGCAATTGATTAATTTGTATAACACAAATCAATAAACTCTATGGCAAAAAATTATATGACCCACAGTTCATTAATTTGCACAACACACATTCCATTTATTTGTATAAAACACAATTGATTTATTTGTATGACACACAATTCATTATTCATTTAAATCACACTTTATTTATCTGTAAGATACGAAATTCATTAAATTGTATTATATAAAATACATTAATTTGTTTAACACACAATTCATTAATTTGTCGAACACACATTTCATTAATTGTATGATGCACATTTCAATAATTTTTATGAAACAAAATCATTAATTTGTATGACACATTTTATAAATGACACCCAAGCCAGCACAATAATTGTCATGTTAGTTAGGCGATATAGAACTATGAGATGTTCGACCATTACTCAACATCTCTACAGCTTCTCAAATACGCACAGAATGTTCATAATTCATAAATTAATGTAATGTATCGACTGCTTTGTCATCTTCCAATCTTCTTCCATTTTCTTTTAATGTTTTTATCTGATCTGTATCCGAACTGTTATATTTCGTCATTTTTAGAGAATTGGATACACCAACTTAAAAAAATCCGGTGAATTAAACTTGATCATCATTTGTTACTAAAATATATTACACATCTCGCAAAATTCCAACATGCGATTAGACAAATGTAGTAATTCTAAACAAGCAATCACAAATGTACAAGCAATGACAAATGTACATATTGCACCGATAATACGTATGTCATATGGAACTACGAGGAATAAGTGACTTAGCGGACAAAATGTCTGGCATATGAGGTTACAAAGGATGACTACCTGTATTCCTGAATTATAACAATTTAATTGGAAAAGTAGTAAAGTCAAGCAGGCAAAGCCACATACAAGACGCAACCACCACCAAAACACCGATAGACAGCATGACACACACACACACACACGCACGCACGCACGCACGCACGCACGCACGCACGCACGCACGCACGCACGCACGTACGCACGCACGCACGCACGCACGCACGCACGCACACACACACACACACACACACACACACACACACACACAGCCACACACCCAAACGCACACACACACGAAATGAACACAGAAAACACCAAAAGACACAAGAACCAGAGACAAACGTTCCACGCACGAACAAAATCACAAGCACAAAGACGCAAGGCAAACAAAATGAAGGGTGACAAAGAGAGTACCGCCTTGGCACGGTCAGTAGCAAAAACATCACTGGGGGTTTAAACCGGTTTACGGACGTCCTAAACCTTTACATGACTTTGCAAACATATTAGACACAAATCAAACGGCTCCCATGGGAGCTGTCGGATTAGAGTCTGCACTGTTCGCTTGCAAAACAATATAAATTTGATTCTACAATTCCTGTTATCACCAAATAGTCTTTGTTCATTTATAGATAATCAACTAATTTATACTTACGGTATCATTATTTTTTACATGAAAAAGGGTTAACATTTTCTTGCAACACATACGAATCCGTTATTTATTCAATAGAATAAGCCTTTATCTTTTCTTCTAAAGTATTATATTACCTAACTTGTCAAACTATCTGTTCGAATGCAATTATTTCTTTTCAACTTCCGAGCCAAGAGATAAATTGGTGAAATTGTCAAAGAAGCGTCAACATGTCATTGAATGTGATACAGGACATCTACATTGTATAATTTATTTATACTCATCACTAGTTGTATACAAATAAATACAGAAAGTAGCGTCAAACCCGATGATGCTCCGAAAGCTAGCACTCTTATAGTATACCATTAGCTTTTACCAGAAATGTTTCATTTAATAGTTATGGACATCTATAGCGGACCAGGATGGTGCTATGAACATAATACATAAATAACAACTCTATCAAAAACCTTTTAAAGTTTGTAATCATAAATATTGGATATACCACTCAATGACTGTGTATAAATATTCTCACAAAACTTTGTTATTAAAAAGAGTATAAGCAGATTTAAACAACCGTGAAAATTGAAAATGCATACACTATGTGCATCGTTAGTTTTATATTAAGGACCCATAAAATGAAATCTATTCCATTGTTGGTTGATATAATGCAAAGAAGATGTTTATGTGTAATATGCATAATTATATACACAGAAATTGTCGAATTTTATTAGAGATAAAATGTTATTACATAACACCAGCCTTTAGCCAGCTGGGGGTGGGTGAGTGATAATAGTTTGGATCCAGATGAGACCCCAAGTAACTAGGCGAGTTATTAGGAACCAACACCCTGATTGCATTGTGGTAGTCAAACAGATTAAAGATTGAGTTTTAAAGTTTAGTGGATGAAATATTATGTAAAGCAAGTTTGCTCTACATGATGCTAAAGGTTACAGTAATAGCATATAATACAAATAAAACAAAAAGAGAAATGTGTTAATGGAATAACGCCAAATTGTGGATTTAATGCCTCGTACACTGCACTTTCGTATATCACGTTCTATTAGTACACCAAATTGTTTTCCCGTAACAGGTATTTTAGTAATGATTTAAGGACCACAATGGAAATAAGAGTATGCTCTTTATTGTGCTATCCTTGGTATAGAAAGCATGCCATGTTTTTCACTATGCATCATTTTACGAATTACTATTTATTATGATGTGATACATATTTGTTAACCATATTATGTTTTCTGTTTGCCGAAATAAATCTATCTATCTTTCCCGACGTGAACGGCACATAACAGCAGTTTTTCCCTTATACTTTCATATATACTGCTTTATTAATAAAAATAGTAAAGCATCTCCTTAGTCTCGAAGAATAATTCTGGAATTTCAAAACAGGAGGTAGCCTAATGCAGGACAAATATTACAATTGCCTGAGCGTGTTAAGCAATCAGCTACTTTAACAACACATACACTCCGCATTATCAAGACTCTGTTGTATGATTACTATATGTGTTTACAGTAGAATCTTTTTTAAACGATCGCCAAAAAGAGGTCGACTTACGGGCATGTAAGACAGGTGGTAGCTTAATTCAGGTACAAAGTAATGTTATTACTTTTGTCCTGCACTTAACAACCACCTGCGTTCTAAGACTCATATAATCAATAAACGAATGGCCACTTAAGACCAGTTCTACTGTAGTTATTGGTGAAATGCTCCAGACAAGTTCAGTGGTTTCCAACCACATATAGCCAAGCTATTCGAAAAGTGTATGGGAAATAAAGTGGTATCAGAGTTCGCTCCTCTATGAAAAATATATGATAATTCAACTAGTAAAGGTTAAAAGAGAAAATCAAAACTGTACTTAAAAACTAGCAGAACAAACATTACTAGGCTGAATTTCATTAGTGGTCGCTTTCAGGTCCGCCAGTTCTTGAATGATATCTGATACCGTTTACGACCCTTTGCTGAGCAGAAGCATTTATGTCAACACGACGCAAAGACCTTTTAACAGACATTTAAGTTTGCCAATGAAATCATATACTGTTGCTGGATTTAACTGTTATACTCTTCCTTAGTATTTGGAGTATGGGTGGTTTCAAGAATAAGTATTGTAGGTTAAAAGCACAATTATGAACAAAACTACGAAATGGCCTACATTTACATGTTATTATGTTCATTTAAATGCATATTGGAAATGTACATCATATTTAATAATAACTACAACACGCATGTTTTGATTAACAATGCACGACAGGATTTGAGGTGCATTCATCTATTGAACAGTTTTAAATATTAATTTCAATGCTTAGAAATATGTTCCAAGGCATATATCTTTGTCATATTCTGGAAACTAATCGTCCAAGAGCATATACTGTGTGTCAAATGTTCTGCATCTGTGGAATTAATTCTTCAACAGTTTATTAGTCATGCACTGCGTTGCTTAGTTGTTACGATGAAGTGAATTATGATCTGTGGTATGCTAGTTTTTTTTACCTTACAATGTGGGATCCACTTGCACTGGCACGACTCTATTTGTCATCCAAAAGAATTTAAAACTTTCCTACAGAGTGAACTCTATTTGTAAACACTTAATCTGTATTTCAGCGTTGAAAGGGTTCAGTTTTCAATATAAACACTAATAACTCATATTTACATGCTTGAAAAACAGCATTTAGTTCAAGTATCATGTTATGGAAACCGTACTACGACTTATCGCTTACTCTGCACTATGCATGCAATTAATACGACCGACACTATAACGGACAGAGAAAACATAACTCATACATTTTGAGAGCAACATTAATTTGTTTCCGAAAGCTGCAAAACGTTAACCCTTTAAACGTGGGTAATAAAATCGTATACTGTCATTTGGAAACAATGCAGACCCAGCTAAGAAGGCTCTTCTAGAGCCCTCTGATCAGAGTCTGCATTGTTTGTCATTCAAAGTCCTTTTGCAAAGTTAAGCCTTTCATAGTGATTGGACTCAGTAGTTAAACACCAAATGGGATTTTGCAATCTGATAATTCAGGATTGAAAGGTTTAACACATTATCTCCTAGTGACGCATTTTTTCGCATCTATATAAGTCACTTTATGAAACCATTGTGATAAATAGAGCATTTGCTCCTAAATGCTCTATTTATCACAATGGTTTCAAACTACAAAATTCCTTTTTTTCCTTTCCTCTAGTTAATGCTCCTTTCGGTAGATACATTCAAAGAGTTTGGTCTAAAAATAGCCTAGGAGAGAATGAGTAAAATAAGACTAGTTACAGCTGCTAATGTAATGCTTGTTTGGAAACAAAACGTGTTTAATAATCTGTATAAAGAGGCACACTTGGTCTGAAGCGAATATCTAGTTTATGTAGGCGATCTTATGTTACCTTACATGTTCTGTTGGCAATACCTACTTTTGCATTCAGTCCTAATAATTCCTTTTTCTGACTATTTGTAAACACTTTGACTATTTGTCGCCCCGTACTTCATTCTCAGTGTTGATATACCTTCTGATCCTTCGAGATCATGAATTTCAGTACTTCTTGTTCTGAAAATTTAATACCGCTTAAGCCGGTGCTAGGGGGCGTGAGCAGTGTTGCACTTTCAATTACTGTTCATGAACAGACTCAAGAAAACCAAGTCTGCAATTTTCTCTTTTTGTGTTTCAATGTTTGCTCTCGGGAATCTCCTCCCTTCAGAATTTATTACCGTTGTATCACAAAATGCATTGCTTTGAGTCTATGACGTCATCTAAGTCGTATAAGTCTGGTTTACAATAAATGCTAAACCTATACATGTTATATCATATATTCATATAGAAAATTATCAATAATATTTATATTTACCAGGCCTAAGGCTAAATGCAATTGTAAGTTCTGTCAATGTAATTTTAAAATGCGATACAGATATATCTGTCTTACATGTTTGAGTTAAATAACATCCTTTACTTCACTGCGAAAAGTAATGTATGCTCAAACCTGGATATTGAGCAGTTTTATGGGGAATCTATTAACTGAATGTCAAATAAGTTGCATCCTGATGAAATTTACCCGGTGTCTCATCTGGAGCCGATCTGTGCACAAATGCGAGTCACGACTCGGATAGCCAGATAAGGGTAATGATGAATCTAAATTTACGCTTTTTGATAACGTGTCACGCATCGTAGGCTTATTCAATACAAATATCTTCACACGAAAACTAAATTAAATAAATTGATATCAAACGCGCTTATGTCTAGCTAAGCCTCCAGAATTAAAATCAATATCCACATGGGGCTACAGTAAACGCGATCAGTGATACATTTCAGATGTCTATGTTGATATTAATCCTTTCAACGATGAATTTTCAAAAAGAATAAATAAAAAACTGCAATCATATCAAGCTTACTGCAGGTATCGAGGGGTTTTCTGTTAAAAAAGTAAAAATACAATGAACCCTCATTATACCGACATTCGTTATAATGGCACTCTCGTTAATACCGGCAGTATGAAACAAAATTACCGTTAATTATTTTAAACAACCACTGAATAAATAGGTGCAATGCCAATAACACAGGTGATCGCTTAATGCAGAACACAAGAAATGCAAAAAGCTCCCTTAGGGAGCTTTTTGCACTTCTTGTGTTCTGCATTAAGCGATCACCTGTTGGTACTAGTTTAAAACTGGCCATATGGTTCCTTTCATGTTTAAACTCGTTATAACGGCAACCTCGTTATACCAGCACAATGTCTGGGAAAAGAACACCTCCGTTGTAATGAGGGTTCACTGTATAACGTGACAATGTCGACCCTGATGAAAGAGCTCCCTAGGAGCCCTTTTATCTGGGTCTTCATTGTTTCCAAAATACATTATTTTATTGATTGTTTTCCTGCATGGAAAAAGTAAATTCGCACAAGATCGTCTGAATTCAATTGGCAGTTTATATGCTAACCCTTTGCCTGCTAAGCGTGACCTGTGTGGTATTTGTAAACAGTCAAATCCAGATGACATGTCGAGTACCCCGGCGTCTTATCAAGATTCAAGCCCCTGCAACTCGGTCAATGTAAATCAAGCGCTCTTGAACGAATTAGAAGAGAGTGAAAAGTGTTATAGATTGTTGTTTAAGCAGATATCACTTTTGTACCGGCTAAAGAGGAGGCCGATAGTGCAGTCACGGCCAAAATTTTAATTTATTAGTAGTGTACATTTAATAAATTGTCAGCACTGTCAAGAAATCAGACACTAAAGATATAATACCGTACGTTTCATTTGTTTACCATCTATTTCATGAATATGTTTGTAAGAAATTACGATATCATTAATATTAATGTGATTAAAAGTTATGATGACATATAAACACAGGGACTATCGGCATTGGCATAAACGGTAGAAGTAGACCTACATAATTCCATAATCAAACAGAGCAGACCCTGATCAGACAGCTTATCTGTTTCCAAAGGCGTCCAAAGTTGTGTCTGTAGAGTGCAAAGTTACGACAAAGCTTACTCATGTACTATATATACTGCAAAATTAATGATAATTTAAAGAAACCTGATGCAAAACGGATAGTGGCTATTTAGTTGAAAGTAATTATATTGGTTTCATCGGAATTCTCCAGATATTTGCATTTTCATTGAAAGAACGGGGACAGGGTGGAAATGTAGATATTAACGAATTAGGAACGTTGCAATAATAGGAACATTATCAAAACTAACCTTTGTGAAACACGAAGTTGCAGTTTAAAAGTATTTATTAACCAAGTCATGACAAACCTTAATGAAACACAAAGTGCAGTCAAAACGCATTTATTAACAGAATCATGGCTTACCTGTAGGAAACACTACGTTGCAGTCTAAAAGTATTTATCAACAAAGTCATGACTTACCTGTGTGAAACTCCAAAGTGCAGTCTTAAAGTATTTATCAACTAAACTATAACTTGCTTGTATGAAATACGTATCTTCCAAAGCAAGTTTTACAGTATGTGTCAAAAAAAACAAAAACCCATTACTTACCGATTGGAAACTCCGTGTTTCCAACATGCAGTATTTGTCAACCAAAGTACCAAAGCATGAGTCATGCAGGAAACACCGCATACAAAACACACAACCGCCCAAACAGCACCACGACTACAAACAGCAAACAACCCATGCCTTTGTAAAACACCAAACTTCAACAGTGCAGTCTTAAATTCATTATCAAAATATCTATAATTTACCACTATGTGAAATACCAATCTTCAAAAGTCCACTCTTAAAGTATTTATCAATCAACCAAACCAGCACTAAGCTTCAAAAGTTCAAGTTTAAAGTAATTATTTCAGTCAAACCATGACTGCAATTGTGTCAGTGACACTAATCGTAAACAATATGGCCATCCTCTGATATATCTTAATACAGAGTCACCTAGCAGAGTCTTTAATTCATTTCCTTTTCAGAACTCACTAATCGTGTATCTGATCGGTCGAACACACACATAATTGTTAGATAGAAATTGTTATTACATGTTGTATGTAAATGTTTGAAAGGTATAATACTATATACCTGATAATCCATGAACTGTGCATCTGTTAATGACGTTCACTGTCAAACAGTACATAATCTGTTTAAAATACTTACATGGAGCTACAAGATAACATTTTATACAGTAAAACCTCTCTATAACGGCCATAAACGGCTGTGTTATTTAGTTGGTATTTAGGGCTACTTAAAGCAAAGTGAAAGTAAAACAGAACGCTCCTATAGGAGCGTTCTGTTTTACTTTCACCTTGCTTTAAGAAGCCGCCTGCCTTTAACACAAACTACTTGATGTAATTTAGTGGCCGTTATAGAGAGGTTTTACAGTATTTTTGTTTGTATAAGTAACAACATAAAGCAGACATACTAGATATGTCCCAAAATAGCGTGACAAATTTAATTACATCTTATTGACGTCCTTCATTTTGAAATTTAAGCTACTCATTTGTTATTTATTATAAAGCAGTCTGTCGATAAATTCAGAAAAATACAATGTATAATTACTAAATGCAAACATATTTATAAAAGCTGGTACGTGCAACCGGTGCAGTCACAAAATCGCCTGAATTAACGCTGTTGTCATATAAAATTAGAGCCATCTATTTTCATGATGCATTCTACTAGACGTCAACATTCACGTGAACGTTAACGTCAATAATTATGACGTCATTTAGAACTATAATTGTATTGAGTTCGTGTAAGACAACTCCGAGAAGATAAGTTTAGCTTGCACGCCTATATTAAACCCAACTATAAATATCACCCAGCATAATTAAAAGCAATACAATATTCATTTACCAAACGCCATCGAGATACCCGCGATAATGTATTTTATATGACAATGTCTTGTTCATTTATCGCAGATTGGTTGGTTTAGATTTACCGTTGCTTCGAGTCAATACCAGTTATCATGCGACGTCGAGCGCATTACTAGTTTAGATATATAATACTAATCTGCATATATAGGCCTTATTTATTGAACTTATGGCCTGACATATGTAACACACTGGATCATTTAACCCCATATAACAATACCATGCTATTATAATAGGAATATAGCGCATTGTTTATATAGTAAATTTTGGGAAACAGCTTAAATGTCACATTTAATTGAACAACATCAACCTCAGTATCATAACAATTATATAGAGTAGGGAAATTGATGAACAACTAGCGCTCGTTGGAAAGATCATGAATTAGTTAAAGCATGCGTTTCAGATAATCTTACTTGATCAATCCGTTTCATTATTTGCTTTTTCTCAATATTTCAAGGGAAGATTCGACGTTTACAAATAGACGTCATGGCAGTTTTCTAAACGACTTTCAATAACTCACATTTTATTTCCCCGAAATTGGAGTAAATTTCAAATAAATTTAGCTCATTTAAATCCATGATGACATAGAGCATGGGACGATCTTGGCAATCAATTAACTATTTGCATACATTATCAAAGCATTTTTCATTAGTAAGCTAATGTTTCAATCATACCCTCAGGGGCCCAGATACGATGTTTAAATTAAAATACTTTCAAAAAGTACTTCTTTATTTCTCCATTAAAATCCTTATTTTGCTATTCACGTCTATATACCTACCTGTAAATAGTGAATACCCAGATGAGACAGCTCCTGCAGGAGCTGTCTCATCAGGGTATGCACTATTTACAAGTTGATTGTGCAACCAGTGCACTCCACAGCAGTGATTGCACAGCGAAATACGTGTACACATTGAAGATATATGTAATTATACAACAGGACATGGGTAAAGAAGGGGAAATGTGTTTTAAAATTCAGCAAGAGAAGTATTAAACCGTATGTTGGGATCACTCTTTAGAAAGGTCTATTCGAGACGTTTCTAAAGAGTAACTACAATATAGGGTTTGGTGGATAATTGAAGATGTTAGTACTTGATTACGCACGTTTATCTGTTGCTCTGTACCCTAGTTACTCTAAGTATTCGGAAACTCAATCGTTCCTTTCCAGAGATCTGTAAACTTGAACTTGTCAATCTCGAATCATCTTGACGGAGATGACCCCATGCTTCATATTATGGGGATTGCATATCTCAACTAATTCCTTTCGCTAGAGCTTGTTCTTCTGTTGACGATTTTAACAGTCGAAATATCATTTTGTCTGAAAATCTGCTTAAATAAGGATACAGATATCATAAACTAAGAAAACACATTCTCTTAATTTTACCATTGAAAACTCTCTCTTATTGGAAAGTATAAGTACTCAAGTATAATCTCAAGGCGCTCCTGTGACACGGTTATTCACATCCGGAATATTTTGATGATATGATTTACAAACTTCGCAAAATTACTGGATATATCCATTTTCTCGATTTATTCATCAAATATGATAAAACTTTCATTAAAAGGGGATATGATCCTAAACTAGTACAACATACTGCATGTCTAGTTGTCAACCCTTTTACAGTTGGCAATCACGCTGTCCTATTTCCATGTACGCCGAAAGAAAATGTTTTCTACTCTATGAATACGCCCTCTGAAATCTGGAAACCGAAGGAAAACGTCGGATATTTGCTTTTGTCGTATCTTTGCTCTGCTTTTCTCGTTTTTGCCTTACCCTTTATTACTTTTCTACGGTTATTCTGAGTGCGGCTCAGTCATTGAATACACTAGCGATAAGGATCCAGTTTATTTCACTTAATTATGTTTTCGTTCTACATGCAATTTACCACTGTGTTTGCCATCGCGGTTATTGTGGATTAGTCAGAGAGGGGATATGTGTATTTACACTGTTTGTCTTAAGGGTGGATATGGAATAAGTGTGACGTTGGGTACCCCTAAACCCGTAAAAGATATTTTGACAAAGCATTAGCTGAACAAGTGGATCAGAAGGCTTATACAAGCTATAGTTCATATAACATATTGGCTCAGGTGAACTTTACCTTCTTATAAACTATAGACTGTAACTCCTTGTGATCAGCATATAATTAGAAATGCAATTGTTTGAAAAAAAAATTTTTTCCGTTCCAGTCGTTACTGTCGAAATTATTATACCTTGGACATTTATCAGGAACGGTTGCATGCTTGAAATACGTTTGATATTTCAATTTTCTAAAGTGTATCGTATACTTCCGCATGGAAGAATCTCATACATAAATTATTACAGAAATGTCAATACAGACTTCTATGAAAGCAATTTAATTTAAGAATAATGTAAACAATTTGAACACACATTTCATATCTGTTAATGTGGTCCTCATTTCTCTGTTCTATTTTCCCCCCAATTTTCAATACATACTGGATATTCATGTACACAATAGTTTTAATAAAAAATGGAAGGTGGAACAATGTAGCCATTTTAGAAACTAAAGAAACAATTTCATAAATAAACAGAGCAGACCCTGAGCAGGCTGTACCTATAGGATCTGGGTCTGCTCCGTTTGCAGATGCGTTAAACACGTTTATATAAAGAAAAAGGGGTTAACTAAGCATAGCGTAATGGGTCTGGAAACAATTCATCAAAAGAAACGCAATGTTAAAATATATTCAGAGAATTATAAATTAGCTGTAAAATTGATGATAAATGGAATACCAGCCTAAGCATTCCTCATCCAAATTGTATGTCTTTCATTGCAATAAATAAGCCAAAATTAACAATAACTGCACGCCAACACGTCTAGTCACGCGATTGACATATTACTTGTACCGACATACTTCTTGCACTGTGTAATATTTTATGCTTGAATAGCACTGTTGATACAATGTTTTTCTTTACTCAGAGTAAATGCATTGTAGTCTTGCTTTCACTAACTGTAAAATGAAGCAGACTAATTTCGGACGGCAGTCAATGGACACGTGGACATTGTTGTAACGGTGGATGGTAAATTGGAATTCCGATGTGGTTTTACAGGCTTGCCTTGTCTTTGGTTTTTGGACAATATTCAGCCACGTAAAAGCAAATGAACCTTTCCAAATAATTATATGAAAACTTTTAAAAAACATCAGATTCTCCATGACACTGTTTGAGTATCGATGGAGGTGAATCCCTTTAGGGGCCCTCTATTCTGTTTGCAAATGACAATCAATTCCTTTTCCGCATTCAAATGGTTACTAGACTGGACTGTTTTGAATGCGTTACCGACACAGAAATCGTCCGATTTGGACACGTGGAACTGAAAGTAATGTTGGAGCATTTTGAAAGTCTCAATAATTATTTTATTAATTTCCATCACAAATGATAAAGTTTCGTCCAAAATATACGATAAAAGGGAATATTTTAATTTTAAAAGTGTTAATTATCCTTTTCTAGATGGAGATGTGCCCCTTCTACATCCTATGGGGTTTATATTTCTCAACTTATTCGGTTTGCCCGAGCCTGTTCTTTGCTCGAAGATTTTAACAGTCGTAATATAGTTATACTTACAAACTTCTTTTAAAAGCAAGGTTACAGATATCACACACTTCGGGAAACGCTTTCGAACTTTTTATTGTCGACATTTACCTGCAACAAGGCATTTCTCACCCAGGATGTTATCTTTAAACTTAGGAAACCCGGGGTCATATTCATATTCACGATTTGTATATAAAACGCATTAAAACCTTTAAGAAGAAAGGTTATGACCCCATTATATTGCAACGCACTGCATGTTTGGTTATTGACCCCTTTACAGTCGATAGCTACGCTTCCCTTTTCGTTTGTGCGATGACAGGCCGAGGATATACTCTAAAACCAAGAAACGGAATGAGCTCACCAGACTCGTGTATTATCTTTTCTCTGTTGTGCTCTGCAGTTGCTCGGACTTCAGCAAAGTCATTGAGTACATATTTGACGGATTTTTCACAGTTGTCAAATGCTATGTTTTACAATTATGTCATGTGTTTACCGTCTTCTATGTTGTAGGATAGTTCGGCGGGGATACCTTTATTTACACTATTTGTTAAGCTGGAGTGACATCGAGGTAAGTGTGAGGTTAGGACATCCGTAAACCGGTTTAAACCCCTAGTAGTGATTTTGCCACTGACCGTTCAAAGTCTATAATCTGTGTGTCACCCTAACGTTTGTTTGTCATGTGTATTTGTACTTGCACATTTGTTTATGTTTGGAATGTTTATGTCTAGTACTTGTGTGTGTGTTAAGGTGTTCATCTCGTGTATGTGCGTGTGTGTTGGGTGTGTAGGTGTGTGTGTGTGTGTGTTCGAACCAAATATAGGTCTCTTACCACTAAGGCACTAACCAAACCAGGCCCTGTGGGTTTGTGAACATTGATTTGAAAGTACGATACTATGTGTTCATGGCAAATGCTCGAATACCTTTGCAACCAGTTCGGATCCAGATAAATACAATAAATACGATTGTAGCAGACGATACAGTTTATAGACGGCAAAATGTGCAGTCAACAATTTTATTCTTCTAAGAAATTATGACATTATAATGTTTGTTTGTATTGGGATTTTACTACATCGATTTAACAGTACATCGATGCGTTCAGCTATATAAATATGAAACAAAACCAGTAAAACAGGGACAGCAACATACGAAAGGACACTGAACCAAACACCATCAGGCAAGAAACGGCACAGCTACACGACAAAACCTAGCGGGACGAATACTAAGACATAAAACATTAAGCATATTAAATAACAATTAGTGCAGGTTCCCAGAGTGTTTTTTCTGTGAATGGAACATATTGCATTGTTTCGTGAACAGAAAATATCCGGATAGAACCACCGACCTACCGCAATCCACCTGAAATAATTCTTTCTCGGATCAGAAATTGGAATCGCGCCTTGTCATTATCATTTGGAAATGGTCAAACTCCGTCTCTGGTAGGATATGCAGAGTGTACGAGTTGTAACTTATACTTGTGTGTAATCTTAAATTAGATTAGACGCAAATGTGCCTTCAATTCCCAACAATAATATTTAGAATCTAGCATCACTAAAAATTATACCAGTTGAACAGCGGGGAGTTGCATGTCCAACCTAAAATTCTATACAAACATTGTAATGGAATTATGAACTAATCATTAATTGTAAATCATATTAAAGTCTTCCTAAACTAATTTATCATCAGCAGTTATGTTTAACATTTTCCATAACGGGCGAATAATTATTAAAATGATGCGCAAAACAGATTCCCTTTTTGTGATCCATTATGTTGATGAACACTTTTGTAATCTATTTTCGGCGGAAAACCTGCAGAAACTGAAATGCGTCTGTCAGAAGACGGTGCAAATCAAAGTTTAAATTAGATGATAAAGTAATTTGCAGGACATTTTTTGTAAATTCGTTGCTGGATAAAATAAGCAATATTTCATATAAACGAACCAAACATGAAATATATCGAAAATATATGCCATGATGTCTTCGGCAAAATAGGATTTTGATTGCCATTCATCTTGCAAAGCCCCATACACCATGGTTGTATTCATTGGATAATAACGAATGGCAAATTGGGGAA
This sequence comes from Azorinus chamasolen, assembly GCA_963576725.1. NCBI lineage: Eukaryota > Metazoa > Mollusca > Bivalvia > Cardiida > Solecurtidae > Azorinus > Azorinus chamasolen. The sequence goes on along the minus strand of OY755242.1, from coordinate 46,975,836 downwards.
AAGGAAATAATGAAAGGAAAGTCAGAAATATATTGCTAGTTGGCTTTATTAAAGGCTATTGGATATGACACACTTTATAGACTGGCACTTATCATTAGTAACACTTTCAAATCATTAAATATAGTTTAACTATATTTTGGAATATACACTTATCCAAACAAACAAAACAACAAACAAAAATACCAAACAAATAAACAAAATGGAACTGTGTCCGCATGGCACTTATGCACCCTAGCGATATTGTTTCTAAATCAAGCATTTTCACTGCAAGTAATATAGTGAAGAAAATTTCAAAGTAAGATAACTCTGGTATAAATGGTCGGAGCAAATATTCCCTTCTTTACGTACAATCTTCATATGTGAAACTTGGAGGTAAACCATCCCATTGGTGTATAGGGAGTTGGATGAACAGTATTTTCCGAACGTACATATTTAATTATGGACATACGGATGTATATACGTACGTACGGACAGAAAGACATTCGGACGGACGGACGGACGCATAGACGGACAGACGGATGTATGGACAAGAACAACGCTATATGCCTCCCATCGTTGGTGTAGGGGATAAAAGAACCGCATCGAAGCCAAAATCTCCAAGTAGTGTTTGCAAGGCGTAACCGATATAGTGAAAAGTGATCTAGTCTTATACAGTATGAACACAGAACATCTTCATGGTTACAAATAATCCATATCCAGCTAAGTGCAGCATGAGTCGCACTGTCAAACAGCTTGGATTTGATGAGGTGCCGAGTAACTCGGCGTCTCATTAGGATCAAAGCACTTTGACACTACAGCGAACTACAGCGCAAATGGTGTCCAAGGGAACATGCTGAATTAAACGCTCTTTCAGGTTGGAAGAAACACATTTATTTTTATATTAATGATACAAAACTCGCGTATAGTGAATCAAACAACACATACATTTTCCACCAAAATCTAGATTAATGTTTCGCCATTTAAGGAAAAGCATACAAGAGAGTTCATTCTAAATACCTTTTGTACCAGATGATAAAGCATCAACTAACTCTGACGATTGCATTATGTGGATATTTTAAACAAAACATATGCAGTTGAACTTCGATAACTCGAACTTCAGGGGACCAAACAAATTAGTTCGAGATAACAGAAATTCGAGTTATTCAATTTCTTATCTGAACAACGTCTCGAGTTCACTGCTTAATACAGGTCTAAAGTAATGCTGAAAGCTCATTTCAGCATTACTTTAGACCTGTATTAAGCTGCAACATGTGTTCCTAGATATCTGTAGCGGCGATACAGTTTAGAGCGATTCTGTATTGTAAGTTTTGGAAGGACTGGACTTTTTGTCGAGTTATCCCAAATTCGAGTTATCCGAGTTCGAGATATCGAAGTTTAACTGTAGTTCAGTCTCGTCATCAGAACGCGACAAAGTTTGTAGCTGATGTAAACTACAAAAGCTTTCAATAATGTACAGGATTCCTAAACTTTATAAAAACAACATATAAAACGCGTTTCATTGTCAATTCGGGTTAATGTACAACTACAAAACCTTCAAGGATTTTATCATTTTGCAAAATTAAAATTAAAGAGCACATAAAATGGTAATGTCATACAACGAATGTTTTATCAAAATAGTACCAATCATAAATATTAAGTCGTCGAATAGCATTTGCTGGCATCTTCATTTTACTTTAAACAAGTACTTTTTATCACCCCACGGCTAAATTAAACTTACATCTCTTGTACAAGAAATTATTGTCATCTACAAACACTGCAGCTGCACAATTTACAAAAGTATTATTCTTCTGTTTCACTTAAAACGAAAGTGACGGTTTGCATTCTTGTAAAATATCGAGATACCCACGGGTCCAATACTGTTTGCTTTTGTTTTCATAACTTGCCGCTAGCGTGCAAAGAGCAATCAAGAATGTATAGAGAAAGTTTAATGCGATTTCTCTCAATAATCCTCCTGTCTTCTACTGCGCATTATACATGCCTAATACTACAACCTCGTGAATAGAAATAAACTGTCGTTATATATAACTGTCGTTTGCTTAAAGTGTCAGAGCGAGTCTTCCTTTAATTTCTACTCCTAACATAAAGCAGTGTAGGAGCGCTTTTGTCTCGGAACGCATTTGTTTTACGTATAGGCAAGCTCATAATCTGACCAGTCAGATCTTTGAGAATGATCTCAGACTCAAGCAAAACGTTTTGTGACCTCGGGACACGGTCTCGTACAACTAGCAAAGCCTCCAATCAGTAAATACCAATCAATAATCACATGCTACAATAAAATGATGCCTTTGCTTGAGTTCGGATCAGCAAATGCATTTGTAATCCGCATTCCTTCTAATAATTTAAATTTATGACTATAAAAAGCTTTAATGTATTGCAAAAATAGACGTAGCTCAAACTTTATGCATTGTACAAATAATGCCAATTTGTTTGTAAATACCGTTGTCATAGGTTTGCAAATTGAAAATGGGAAACGTCCTCTACAAGTTAACTCTTTACTCCAAAGTATGTCGTCTGCTAACTTTGTCGTCTGCTACTAAATTTCATTTTTTTTTTATTTTCGTCATTTTTGTTTCAAAAACATAGTAACAGTAACAAACAGTTTGGATCCATCTGGATCCAAACTGTTTGCATAGGTAATCACAGATCTGGCATTGGCAGCGAAAGGGTTAAGCCTTTGCAAACAGAGTAGACGAAGATTAGGGTCTACTGTACTTGCTTGTGAGGTAATATAAGTCTGATTCTACAGTGATGGCAATAGCCAAAACCTGTTGTGTTTATGTGTCGATATAATAATTCAGATAGAGGCGGTGTCACACTTGAGCGTATGGCACGAACGTATGTGAGCGTATGAGAAAAAATGTTCATAATTAATCTTCATTCTTTGCCTTACCCTTTTATATCTAAATTTTCCAATAATGTTTACAGTTCTACATTCACTGACCACCATTGACCGGAAGCACATATTATATAATTAACACATGGCTGTTTTGGTGATAGAAGATATTGTCAGCCCGAGAATTGGTATATGCCAGTTCAAGGGTTGACAATATTCTTTATCACCACGACAGCCATGTCAATGATACATATAAATGTATTGTGATATATCCTGATATATTCACCTGGAAGCTCATTCTGAGGGTGATATATCCTGATACATCCACATGAAAGCTCGTTCTGAGGGTGATATTTCCTTCAATATTCACCTGGAAGTTCATTCTGAGGGTGATATATCCTGCTATATTCCCCTGGAAGTTCTTTCTGAGGGTAATATATCCTGATATATTCACCTGAAAGTTGACTCTAAGTGTGATATATCCTGATATGTTCCTCTAAGAGCCGTCTGATTACGGTCTTCTCTGTTTGCGTACAGAAAATTTAAGATTGGATTCTATACTACTTGTCATGGCAGTGTATTCATTTTTTTAAAAATGGTTTAACCTTTTCCCTGTTCTCTGTTTTTTACAAATTTCAATACCTACTGAATATTCATGGACAAAACAGTTATAATGAAATATGGAAGGTGGAATATTGTAGCCATTTTAGAAAGTAAAGAAACAGATCTTTCAAATTTTAATAGCAAACAGAGCTGACCCTGATCAGACGGCTCCTCTAGGAGCCGTCTGATCTGGGTCTACTCTGTTTGCAGATGCGTAAAAACACGTTTATATGAGGGAAAGCGTTTAGAAAATTCATTGATAATATATAATTAACACATGGTTGTCGGGGTGATAGAGGATATGTTCAGCCCGAGAATTTGTATATTTACCCCGAGGCGCAGCCGAGGGGTAAATATGCCAGTTCAAGGGCTGACAATATCCTCTATCATCCCGACAGCTTTGTGTTAATTATTTTATTATACCGAAAAACTTTAGATGTACAATATTAGTTAATTCTAAAATTAAAAGAAATAATCAATGAAGATAATATTCCAAAGAGGGAATTAAGATAATATAGAAATACTGAAATAGCTCTTATCTAATATTTCGACCACTACGAGAGCCTTTATCAAAGATAATCATGTCAAAATACACGTCACATTTTTTGTAAATGTAGAATCTATGTATTCAGCCATAAAATCAAAGAGAATAATGTTGATCCAGCATCATGTAGCATTGAGTTATTTCAAAAGTAATGACGTCACCAGGTGACATCATCAGCGCAACTCGTGCATGCATTAGCGTGCATGCATCCTCCCGAATGTAGTAGATTCTATATGCAATAAAATGCAATAAATGCGATATAATTATGTATGTTGGTGAGACTGATCAATTCGAGAGAGAATGAAAGAATATCTGAGTGATGTAAGACATGAGAGAAAGAATCCAATAAACAGACATTTTGGAGTCGGTGGTCATAGCAGTGATGATGTTAGGTTTGTGATTTTGAAACGGATATATTCACCTGGAAGCTCATTCCGAGGGTGATATATTTCTATATATTCACCTGGAAGCTCATTCTGAGAGTGATATATCATAAGATCACATTTTAGGTCTATGGGAGTTTTGCATTGAAGGATATATTGAGGTATAATAAATATTCATAGCGGATTCATACCGCCGTGACTTTTCATCCAGTAAAACGGTATGGCAAGAGTTATTTGTTATGTATTATATTTGATCGACACCATAACGCATAATGCTATGAATAACAACCCATACCCTCATCTGAGATGTGAACTATTTGATTAAAGTTAACGACTTCATTCAAATTGTAATGATGATGCGTTTGGGTTATTATTTTATAATTGCCGTTATTGAGAGAAATCTGCAAACTGGGTTAATGGGACATCTTATCATCTGACACAATACCTCCTATTCGTAGTTTAATGGCAAACCTTACACATGTACATACTCAGTTACTAGTTGGTGACTCATCAATTGGAAATTTCACGAAACGGTGCCGAGGATCGAACGTTTGACTCACAAGGTTCCGAAGTGGATGCTATATCCACTAGATAACGGTTACGTTACATTGATAACCATATGTTATTTCAAGATATGCGTCTCGTAGAAGTTTTATATGGCAGAGTTGTGTCTGTGATATAGCCAAATTTTAACTTTACAAACTAAATTGTATAATTAATTTCTTAAATTCGAGAGGCATTCTAAAATGCCAAGAGGAAAGCAACAGCCTTTAACACTTTGCATACTGAATATCGCACAACTGTCTAAGTATATATTTAATTCAGTGTGACATGCTTACGTTTGTTGAACTAAAGAGTGCAGACCCAGATCAAGCTGACTTCAAATATTCGCATGATTTCACCTTCATCGTAGAATACATTTGGAATAAGACAGCAATATAGCTATTACATGTACATGTATGAGTCGCGAAGGAAATACCGCATACAAAACACACAACCGCCTAAACAGCACCACGACGAAAAACAATAAATGTACATGTATATAAAAAAGACACACAAAGACATAACAAACAACCAATAGGGGATATGGAAGTACCGCCATTGAACGGCCAGTGACAAATGTCACTGGGGTTTTTAACCTTTGGTAGAGGCGCCCAACCTTACAACTTATTACACCTCCACCCTAAAAGACAAACAATGTAAATAAGCGTACCAGTAATTCGATTTTTTCTGAAAGAATTGGGTAGTGGTAGATATCTATTAAAATGTGATTGGGCACGAATCCCTGTAGACCTACAATTAAACGTTGTGGATCTTTATCATGTATGACGACTAACATATTTGCATGAGCTTGCCGCTTATATCCTTAATGGTCGTAAAGCTCTTAAACACTAACACGAAAGTGCAACATCAGACGTCATTAGTTGCCTAGCCTTTTCATGGAGCGAACATTGTATCTCTCACCAAGAAAATCAACCTAGTGAACGATTTAGTTTTCAGTCTTTCAACACTTTTGTGATCATACGATGCAGCTATTGTTGCAAAGAATGTCATTTAATTAAGGAGAGTGGCTTAAAACTGCTGTAAACCTTAAATAAAATATGCAATACCTAAACGTTGAGCATATCTTTATAATACATGTATGTCCATCTGGTATCTTAGTTTCAACCTTCTCATGCAAAACAAATCTCTGATTTGTTTCCCTTTTCGCTTTTGAAGTGTTAAACAACGTGGATCCTAAAAGGCTGTTACTCGAATTCTCATCTGGATCCAAGCTGTCTTCAGTACCAGTTGTAACCTTTATCATTGGCAATCTATGGCGGACACCCATCCGACCATTAGCCACACAGTCTGTTGCTCAATCTTGTTAAATTTCCACGCACTCAAACCACGTCGCAAAGAGCTAGCTCCAAGGCAAGGAGAGTTTATAGTGCTTATATAACTAACAGCCTCGCTATAACGTTTCCCTCCGACAACTCTCTACCCGAGATTTGACCTGGGAAATAACCGTGAGTAAGGCAATTATGTTCAAACCACCTCTGCCAACAAACTTAGCATAAGAAAGTGTATGTCCTACAATATCTCTGTCAACATGGCGTCCAGCTTGATGTGATTGCTAAGTGAAAGTAGCTCATGTAATGAAGACTATTTACCCTTGATGAAAATGTGACCCTGGGTCCATATACTTCATCGACAATAGTGACGGGACAATTAATAATACCTTGTATGACGAATCTTTGCCGGATTGGTGGTCTTCAATCAGAGTAAAAAAATACCCCTGGGTCAATTTGTGACATAGGCTATCAAGCTGGGAGAGCGATTTTCCATGAGGGAAGTGGTAAGGTCACCTCTCATCAATTACACTGGCAAGGTGTATCATCTGCCTTTGATAACACTGGCATGATGTGTCTTCTGCCTTTGATTACATCGGTCTGGTTCAACACATGGGGCAAGTTTTACAGAAGGTTGTACGACTGAAACTATCGTAAGGGCCAACAAACGACGATCGAAACCCCCGGTTACGATCATCATATATTAGAACTTACGATAATTTCTGACGCACTTTGTTAGCTTTTATTGCTGTACAATATAACGTGCAGTAATGTTTGCTGACCCAGTAGTGCTGCACAATAGAACGTGCAAGACTGTTTGCTGTCCCAATAGTGCTGCACAATAGAACGTGCAATAATCTTTGCTGTCCCAGTTGTGCTGCACAATAGAACGTGTAATACTGTTTTCTGTCCCAGCAGAGATGCACAATAGAACGAGCATTACTATTTGCTGTCCCAGTAGTAGCAAGTTTGCTTGTACGCTCTATAATAGAACTGAATATCATGACAGTAAGATATTTGTTAGCCATTAAAATGTGTTCAATTGAGTTAAAAATTCGCAACATAAGTCGTATTACTTAAAATAAAGAAACGTTTAACTCTTCGCTGCCAATGTCACATCTGTGATTACCTATGCAGACAGTTTGAATTCAGATGAGACACAGAGTAACTCGACGTCTCATCAGGATCCATGTTGTTTGTTACTATGACTGTTTTTTAAACAAAAATGAAGACAATTAAAAAGTAAAAATTGTAGCAGAAGACAAAGTTAGCAGACGACAGAATTTAGGGGCGAAAGTCAAATGTGTTACTCTTTATCATCCAATGCGTGAATATGTAAAATGTGTTGTATCTATGTAAAGCACATGTCATGGGTAATATTAACTGTTTGCCCTATTCCTTCAAAACATATTAGCACTGGGTCCTTTATTCGTTTCTCTGAATAATGCACTATATATTGGATATCTCCTCACTGAAGCTTGAACAAATATCCTATTTCCTGCGAACTTAACTCCAAAGACAAATTAAGATTTACATCTTCTTAAAACAAATCACACATCGTAACCTTATTTTGTAAATCATATATCTTCGAACGAAAATTAAATCAGAATAAATTGAAATGAAATACACAGAAGAGTCTAGCTACTATAGGACAATAATCAATATAGCCTCACAGTCTTTGTGGACACAAATGTAGCGAAAATTGTCTTCAACCTTTTCCCTCATGAATGTTCATAAAAAACTTGTCAGCATGTATATTAATAAGCTATTTAATGTATAACGGTAGTATGCATAAAAGAAATATTGACCATGGCAGAAACTGCAGAATCAGATCTGTATTTAACCCTTTCGGTAATTTCTAATTGTCGTCTGCACTCCAGTTTTGTTAAATCATTTGGTAAAATAAGGAAATGAGATACATAAATGAAAATTTCAAAAGAAATAAAGCATAGAAATAGAGTTGAGACAAATAGTAAAGTCCCTGTTCCCTGTAGTCCCTGTATCTGGGGCTACACTATTTTTCGTGGCGCATTATTGCGACATTGGCGGTGAAAGGGTTAAGCAATCAACTACGACTGTCTGATCTATTTTGTTTTCAGAAGTGCCAAACAGCGTACCAGTCTGGTCGGGGGTTATTGGAGTATCTCTATACGTTTGTTGGATATTGACTCTCAGACACTGGTTACCTTCTAAAGACCGTTTTGCACAAGCTGAACAGTACCTTTCGAAATACTGGTTTGATCGAATGAGCAGAATATTTGTCAAAAGGGGAACATTTGATATATTAAAGTTCCTAAACCTTTGTTTTTTTCTGAAATCTGAATTGATTCAAAGGAATGTTACGCCAACTGTAAGCAGAATTCATAGCAATCCTTCTACTATTTAACGAAATTCTCCTTGAATAAATAAAATGCTAATATTTCAAAGAAAAGTGGTTGCCTTTCAGGCCATGCAATCACTCCATTGTGTATGCAGGTATTCGGATAATAATTTAAGATTGATTTCCAGTGATTCATCGTGTATTAGATCGGTTAAGAACTGAATGATATAGTAAGTAAGGTGCAATTATCAACATCTCTAACACGAAGTGTGATCCAAAACAAGATATATATCTGCAATGTAATCGATTGTAACACGTCTGTTATAAGCTTTATATTTCCTACATAAGGAACGTACACTTCAAGTTAACATATCTACAGACGGTAATAATATAACATAGCACGTTAAGGATTTATATATTATACGTTAAGGATTGCCAAATATTATTAGCTACACACTTTATTGTCTGTACAATTTTCTCCCCTCTTCCTTCATAAACTTTACCACAGTAACAAACATTTACTGGTGAATCGTGATAAAACGCTGAGTTACTCGGTGTCTTATCTAGATCCAACATGTTTGCATTGAGACATGAGAAATTGGCAAAGAAATATTTATTTGTGTTCTTTCATAACATACTGAAGCAAGCAATTCGTGTTAGAATATCATTAAAGTCAGATACATCTCACTAGTGATATGCCAATGCTTACATTATATTGTCATCTCACTAGTGATGTACCAATGCTAACACTGCATTGTCAGTTGCTATCTCAATAGTGATGTTCCAATGTTAACATTGTATTGTCAAATTAACATCTCACTAGTGATGTGTCAATGCTAACGTTGTATTGTCAATTAACATATCACTAGTGATGTGCCAATGTTAACATTGTATTGTCAAATTAACATCTCACTAGTGATGTGTCAATGCTAACGTTGTATTGTCAGTTAACATCTCACTAGTGAAATAGTATTTCGAAAAGTTATTAACATTGTATTGTCAGTTGACATATCATGCTTTATTGAACATACTTTTTAACTGTATGATAATCATATGAAATGATATGAATGTGTAAACAAAGATGTTGATATGTATGCGAGATCGTAGCGTAGTGCCCAATATTGGTTGCTCATTATATAGATATGTTAATATAAAGGTTTTATAAGTTGTAATGTTATTAACCTCTGATTTGTGAATATTCACCGAGAGTCAAACATCTTGGTACTTGCTTAGTGTATTTTTATGAATGCTTTATAACCATGACATATAATCCAATGTGACAATAGTATTATACGTCGGTCTTAAATGTATAGATTCACTGTGCATTTTTCAAACACGTGTTTCTTTTCAGTGCCACAAAAGTCATTATTTGACACACATTGGATTGATCCCCATAATATGAAATGCACGCGGCATTGTTCGCTAGCAGGAAGTATGCGATCTATGTTAGCAAAACCTGGCCTATTCTGGACTATTCCCTGGGGAAATTGGTAACTCAAAAGTCAATGGCGGATTTATTATTCAGCCGATGAAATACCGCTTTCTGATTAAAAATAGAGAAAAGGAAAATTTCAGAATTGAGTAGTTTTGAAACCATTGTGATAAATAGAGCATTTGCTCCTTTGGAGCAAGTGCTCTATTTATCACAATGGTTTCAAAAAGTGATTTATACAGAGGCGTATAAAGGCGTATTTATGGAGGAAAGGGTTAATATCGTCTCTTCGAGTGTTACTCCTCATTGCTTCTCCGAGTGTTACTCCTCATTGCCTCTCCGAGTGTTACTCCTCATTGCCTAAGTGCTACTCCTCATATTGAGGCCTTTGTGCCTCTGTAAAACTAATGTAAAACTAAAAACCAATGTGATCAATAAAGCGGATGCTCCACATGAGCAAATGTTGTATTTATCATATTGGTTTCAAAATTACACAATTCTAAACTCCTCCTTTTCTATAGTTAATGCTCCTTTTCGTAAAATTAATCCAAAGAGGTTGGTTATAAAATAAGTATTTGAGGGAATTAATTAAAAAACCCTATCAGTAATGCATTTCCGTCATTATTTAAGAATGTGTATTGTCAACAAGAAAACAAGGAAAACGAAAAAAGAATCTACATGTGTACCTTTTGGGAATTATGAGTTGAGCGAATAAAATGTCCTTAAGGAAGCAGTAGTCTGATTTTAGAAAGAAAAGTATAATTAAATGAAGATACTGCCAACATAAAACTCTGTCCTTGTTGAGTCTCATATATATCTTACTTCTGTGGATTCAAATACAGTAGAACATGTTTTAAACGACCATTAAAACTAGGTCTAAATATAAATCTTGAAGACAGACAATAGCTTAAAGCAGTGTAAACGGTGACACAAAAGCTCCTAAAGGAGCTTTCTATTTCAATTTTGGCCTGCATTAAGCAACCACCTGCAGTTCCAAGACTCCTATGTTCAATAATGAATTGTCGCATAATAAACCCTTTCCCTTATGTAAGCACATTTTGACGCATTTGCAAACAGAGTAGACCCAGATCAGACGGCTCCAATAGGAGCCGTCTGATCCGGGTCTGCTCTGTTTGCTTACGGTGTAATACAAATCTGATTCTACAGCTTCTGCCTTAGGCAACATGTCATGTGTTCATAAGTCATTATAAACATTAATTGTATTAATATTTATGACGTCATTATTTCCATGAATATTTCACCAGGGAAAGGGTTAAGACGGGTTCTACTGTAGTAAGAAACACACATGTTATATCACATTGGTTATATAAACAGGAAACACGTACTTGCTGTAAAACGCCAAAATAAGCTTGCATTCAAATATTAGGTTAACATTCACCCAGTGCCAGTATTGTTGTCTGGGCGTTTCTTCAATTTTATTATGAAAATTAAACAGGGTGTCAAATAATTTATTTCCAGATGATATGCAGATTTACTCAGCGTCTCAGCTGTATCCAAACTGTTTGCATATGATATCACAGACCCGTCGTCATGGATATGTGAATATATAGGAACGAGTATAAAGATACCATGCCATGCAATACGTGTGTTTTGAATAACCTCGAGATACCATTGTTCGCGAGGTTTGTACTAAGTGCTATTAAATTCAAGCAAACCACTACTCAACGGTTTTAGTGTGTCTACACTAAGTCTTGTTAACACCAATAATTATCCACACCCTCTAAAACACCATGCATACTTTGACCAATCGGGTGACAGAGCCTTACATAACCACGACCCAAGCTTCCCCAGGGTCCGGCTGGTATATGTACGATGCTTCCACAGAGTACGACTCATATATGGGCAATATTTGCTAAACGTCTTCTATGGTAGCTGGCTATAGGTACTTAATACTGAGAGTGCAGCAGTTTTGAATTTTCTAAAACGACTAATAAGTAATATTTTCTAAGTGTGATATTTTGTGCGTTAATACCAAGTGTGTTTTACACCCAGACAAATACTTAAAGGGGCCGTCACACCATAACGTTCTGGTCAACGTTCTCTAAACATTTCAATCGTTCAATTTTTGAGCGTTCTAGAATGAGGATGACACATCTGGCGTGTGATAAACGTGAACCTAACGCATGACTAGCGTGTGTCTTACGCGCGAGAAGCGTGTAACAGCGACCAAGTAAGATACCCCTGAAAACCATTAGCGTGTGCTGACGTGCCACTGGCGAACAACGAACGATTTGTGAACGTTAGACGAGCGTGTTGAGCGTGTGACTAACGTGTGAATAACGACAGAATAGCGTTTTGACGTTCGTTTGACTTTAGTCACACGCTGCGTGCGCTAGGGGACCGTTCAGCGGTCGTTGACAGGTCGCCATTGAGTCGTTCACTGCAAAGCAAACGATTAGTAACAACCAAGTAACGCTAGAGTAACGACTGACTAACGATATCCGAACGCGTGCAACGCTTATCGAACGTTAGTAAAACGTTCCATTAACGTTCTTAAACGTTCTTCTGCGTTTAAAATTAAACGTTGAAGAACGCTGGACTCAGTAAGAACTTTTGTGCATGTTCAAAAATGTTTTTCCGGACCAGCGTTCTCCGCCGATTCCCGGCGATCACCGACGTTCACTAGCGTTCACAAGCGTTCACACAACGCTCTTCTTGCGCTATCCCAACAACCATGGGCGACTACCAACGATTCCTCAAACGCCAGAGAACGCTAACCAGAACGTCATGGTGTGACGGGCCCATAACGCTATATTTACGAGAGTTGTGCATGTATTTGCAACAGTTGATGCAACACATGTAGTACATTTGACATCAGCTAGCATTAGAGAACATTGCGTCTGGGTTATTCAAAGAGCTGGTGTGTAAATTATGTGTACACGACCTCCAAACAAACACAAATGCTTAATGTTTTGTCGATGTTTATTGACTACACTAACATAACATGTCATTTCAGCGAGAAAGTAAATATAGATGAACTTCAATGCCTCGAACTTCAAGAGACCATACGAATCACTTCGAGATAGCAGACGTTTGAGTAATCTGATGTCTATTCTGGACGATTTCTCAAGGGCATAGATTAATGCAGGTCTAAAGTAATGTTACAAGAGGCTGTACTTTCGACCTGCATTAACCCATTCCCTCATATTGGCGACTTTTGGCGACTCTGTAAAAGTCAAAACCTTTGTGATAAATAGAGCATTTTCTCCTATAGGAGCAAATGCTCTATTTATCACAATGGTTTCAAACTACACAATTCTAAAATTTTCATTTTCACTAGTTAATGCTCCTTTTCGGTAGATTAATTCGGTAGATTAACTCTGTAAAAGTCACTTTGTAAAACCATTGTGATACATAGAGCATTTGCTCCTATAGGATCAAATGCTCTATTTATCACAATGGTTTCAAACTACACAATTCTTTTAAAAATTTCCATGTTTCTAGTTAATGCTCCTTTTCGGTAGATTAATTCAAAGAGGTTGTATCTAAAAATAGCCAATGAGGTAATGGATTAAGCTGTCGTTATATCATGTCTTTCGAGGTATGCGTAGTGATACATTTTACTACAATCCGTTTTGTAAAATTTGACAAGAGCGAACTTTTACTTCAAGTTCTCCTGAAGTTCAAGTTATTCGAGTTTGAAATATCGAAGTTCAACTGTATTGGTAATCAAAACATGTGTTTCGTAGTTTTCACATTCAATAATAGATACTTCAAAAGCAAGAGTTCATTGCGCAATTAATACAAATTTGCCACATTATACCATTTATTCAAAGTGCTATAAATTAATTGAAATTAGTTCACATGTGGCAAATCGTCTTAAAAATACAATATAAACATGACTCACTTGCAAACGACCACATGGATGTCAACCAGAAGAAGAAAACAGTTTTATCTCATCGATAAGAGGTCAAGATAAGATGCTTAAATTAAAACATTTTCAAGAAAATATTTCTCCACCAAGCCGTATGTTGTGACCACCTTATAGAATTGTCTCTTCGAGACGATTCTATAGAATGATCACAACATAGGGTTTGATAGAGAAATGACGATTTTGATATTTGAGTACACACATTTATCTGTTGCTCTGGTCCATATTTATAAATCAATGAATATGTTGCAGTACACATACACTGATGATTGTGAAAGCCGCTTTTAAGTGCTGACTACAGTAAAATCTCGCCACTGAGACCACATCACTTCTTAACACAGGAGTCGTCTGTAAAAGCAAAAGCAGTGGGTGCTTAATGCAGGGCAAACGAAATGCATTAAGCTCTAGAATGAACTTTTTTGAATAATGTTTGTCCTGCATTAAACTCCAGAATTATACTGCATCATTTAACCCCTTCCCTCATTTGAACGTGTTTTCACGAATTCGCAAACGGAGTAGACCCAGATCATAGGAGCCGTCTGATCAGGGTCTGCTATTTTTGCTAGTGGAATTTGATAGATTGGTATCATGACGTTCTAAAATAGCTGCAATGTTCTATCTTCTATATTTCGTTGTAACTTTTTCTCCAATAATAATATGTAGGTAATGAAATTTGTAATAAACGTAGAACAGGGAATGGATTATTAGATCGTATTAGCAAAACCTTACTGTATGCTCACTGTATTTCCAGATAATCACTCACACTATAGTTTTAATTAAACAAATGGCGGAACTGATGTAAAACGACGTTAATGAATCAAATTAAAACTCCATGGAAGAGTGATTAAAACGTTTCGGCATGACACGTGACCAGAACCACCATAAAACAGGCCCCTAAATACAGTTTTTGTATTCCCGTGGAATGTCAAGGATCTGGAGCCATGATGTAGAAGGCCCAGAACACAATATTGAAGATGAGATAGAGCACAGGGAATGCTATCCTGGAAGTCTTGTCTACACGTCTGGCCATTCGACTACTGATAGCCTGACTTGTTGTTGGAGCAGGTCCTTTATCATCGGCCTGTCGTGGTTTGTCCTGGAACAGAGCACATAAGACATGTCTTGGAGTGGTATTCGTTAGTATCCAGGTCAATTACATGTAAACACAATGAATGACGTGTATCCTCTCCTTACCTAGAATGTGTAATTTAGGCTAGTAACCCTGCCACCATGTAACCACTGTTTCCACAACATAAACAGTGTTTGATTGATACCAAATACACGAACATTACATAAATAGTTTACTGTAAATAGGTACATGTGTTCTGTTACTAGTAATATAGCGTTAAGTATTGGTATTACTAATAGCAGGACTCCAGTAGTATCACTGGTACCTCTTAAATTAAAGTGCATTGTATTGTGTTGATTTACGTCCGTTTCTGCTTACTATGGGCTAATTGGACGCCCCAGAGAGAGGGGGGAGGATACAGAGAAACCCCGATGACCTACTCTTATTATCGACTGAATTTCTCTGGTTAAAGTTAAAGTGACTGCTAAGTCTGATATATTTAGTTTAGATCTATTGCTGTTACCTCTAAAGAGAGGTAGACTGCTACCTCAACAACATATAACGACCATTAGATTGTGTTAATTAGTTGGTATTTTGGGCAGGTGGTTGCTTAAAGCAAGGTGAAAGTAAAACAGAACGCTCCATTAGGAGCATTCTGTTTTACTTTCACCTTGCTTTAAGCATCCACCTGTTTTTTAACACAAACTGCTTGATGTAATTTAGTGGTCGTTATAGAGAGGTATTACTATAACTGGTACATCTACCGTTAACTTGACTGCAAACTGAAATGAAAACTCGAAAACGCTCTGATTGTTTAACTAGTACATGTTAAGTTAATATTTCTAATTACATGTAGTACCCAGGCTTCGTGATAGCATCAGTATTATTCTGCGATAGCTAAATACACTAGCAGACAATGTTATTATATAAGGTTAAATTTGAATGTAATTGAGTTTGAACATGCTAGCTATAAATATTAACTTCGTTATTGCAAAACCTTTTTCGAAGACTGCGTTACAGTGGTGGAGGAATACAACAAAATAATGACATGATGCTGATACTTATATTCATTTTATTCTATGTTCCGTTATGCTATAAATACGAAAATGGAATAACAATAGAAGAAATGCGGTCATGTGACAATTATAATTTTTTTACTAACACTTATGTGTATATAATTATATGCCATCATAAAAATTCAGCTAATAGATGTCATTGTTTTACATGAATATTCAAAAGGGAATGGGGTAAAACCAATTACATCCTTAAGCCTTGATGTCCAGAACCTTCAACATAATAATGTTTTAGTATCTCAATTAATTCAATAGATATTAATTTCTAATATAGCGACTAGACAGGTGTAAATATTATTATAATGATAAAATCTTTCACTGCCAATGTCGCATATGTGATGGTCCATTCAAACAGTTTAGAATTGTTTGAATAAACGAGAAGTTACTTACACATATGAAAATTATAACAGACTACATATTCTGCAGACGAAAATACTTGGCAGCGAAGTTAATTTCAATATTGAGAATAAAGAACAATAAAACTAATACTGAATATGAAGACATCCAAGCACTAGATTGGCACCGTGTCTATATCAACATTGGTATGACGCGTCGTTTGAAAATCAAAGGAAGTCTTATATTGTTTTTTTTTCATTCTCTCGACGAATAAATGATAATATGTGGTAACAGTTTAGCCCCAGCGGAGAACCCAGGTAACTCTTATTCTCATTAGATACTTTGACTTTACTAATAAACTTAAGAGAGGTGGAAGGTATTCTAACCATTTTCCTATCGGATATTCATGTAATAAAAATGGCATTATCACTATTTATACCATATTTTGTAATAACATCTGTACATATGCATACATTTATAATATCTATTTAAACTGTAGTGTGATATATGTATTATTACATAAGTAGGTAAAGCAGATCATTATCACACGGTTACTACAGAAGCCATCTGATCAGGGTCCAATCAGTTTATATTTGTTTGCAAAGGCGTGAAATGACGTTTATATGTGGGGAGGAATTACCTTTGCTAAACACAACAATGTTTCGAAGTTGACAAGAAGGCAGTATGTACAAATTAATGGATACCTGTATTTCTTGGGTCCCGACGCCATTTGCATATGTCTGGGGGTCATGTTTCTTTCTCGCACATACATTGACATAGGCATATTCCAGCAGAGCAGCGAACACAAACAGGAGGCACATGGACATCCAGACATCGATAGCCTGACAACAAAACATAACATAAAATAATGTCTATTAGGGGCGAACTGTTGTTGTTAAATGTATATGTCTACAGTAGATCCTGTAGCGGCCATTCATTGAGCATAGGAGTCATACAAAGTAGGTTGTTGCTTAACACATTGCCTCCTAATGACGCTTTTTTGTGCCTCTATAGAATTCACATTTTGAAACCATTGTGATCAATAGAACATTTGCTCCTATAGGAGCAAATGCTCTATTTATCAAAATGTTTTCAAGACTGCGCAATTCTAAAAATCTCCTTTTCTTTAATTAATGGTCCTTTTCGGTAGATACATGTATATTCAAAGACGTTTGGACTAAAACAGACTAGGAGAGAATGAGTCACTGAGTTAATGCAGGGCAAACATAATACAGAAATATCCTATATGATCTCTGCATTACTTTTGACGTACATTAAGCTACCACATGTTACAAACTAGTTGTATAATTTGACACTTAATTAGGCCTCTTTTTGATGGCTGCTTAAGAAGGTACTACTTGCATGTATAACTGAATTTATAAACAGCAACACTGGAATAACTATCTGGTGTACTGAATAGCTAATATGCGAATACTTCCTATGAGTGAAACAGTGCATGCTTTAACTCTTTTGGCGCCAACTTTAAAAGTGTCGTCTGCATCAATAATTCTAAACTTAATAATAAAAGTATATTAGTAAAAAAATGTTTTTAAAAACCTGTTTGCTTGGGCTGAAATAATATGGAAAAAGCGGCATCTAACCTTGGACTGCACTGTTTTCAATGGTGCCAACAGGCGACATTGGCGCCGAAAGAGTTAATAATGATATCAATATTCTGTTCAAATCAACAACACTGAGGTACCTTGATATAAGACACATGTGGCAGAGATTCACGAGCTCCAGAACTCTGCGTCGTCATTGTGAGCACTGTCATAATCCCTGAAACAGAATGGATTAGAAATGAATGCGTCTTTGAAAATACTAGATATGTTAGCAAAGGTATCGAAGAGAAACGTACATTTTAACCGATTTATTCCCACATTATTTAAAGAAACCCGTCGGGATCTTATTTTGGAACCAGTCCATTTTCATGTTGAGGGGAGGGGGGGCAAATCGAACAGTGTATTTCTGGTATCATCATTTGACATTTGATAATTCAGCAAACAGTGCAGACTATTGGTAAATATATGCTATATGCAAACAGAAACACTTTTGTGTGACTTGATGTTTACGCCTTACCAGCAGTATATCAATGGATATGGCGTATCTATTTGAACCAGATATAGTTAAGCCCTACTATCGCATGGTAATACTAAAGCCACATTATAAACCGGTCACTCTTAACTTGTAGCTGTCTTATCAAGGTCCACACTATTTGTAATGTTACACTTTCCTTTTAAAATTTCTGTCCCTCAATATTTACGATAAACCTGACCTGTTTGAACTTTGGAATAATCCATTTAATATTTCAGTGTGAAAGGGTTAAAAAAAGTTAATACTAGTAATATACCTAATGAGACTCGGGCCGGTACAGCGTCATAGTCGACCCAAAAGGAAACCCAGGACAAAGCAACAATCAACACACTTGGGATGTAAACTTGCACGATGTAGTAACCAATCTTTCTCCGGAATACAAACTCGGCACTGATGCACGAAAAATTTCCAGCTGAAATAGACACATTGTCAATACTCTAATTACATTAATCTATCGGACAAGCCAGCTTAGCCCAAATAGTGCACAATCAAACCAAACTACATCCGAAGGAGCTGTTTGATCAAATCTACACAATCCGCCGTTTGGTCGTAGTTTAGAGAGTTTCAATCGAGATAAGAAAATCCCAAATGGTAATTCTCTTGTGCATGAATCATTCTGGGTCCGCCTAAACAAAATTAATCCACATAAACCAAATTAATCATACTATTCTCGAGAGACAATTTAATTACAAGTTAAACCTCAATACGTCTAAATGGCTACGCACATTTAAGAAAATTAGCCATTGTCTTTGACAGATAATACCGTTTGTCCCTAGTTTTTCATTTTGTCGATGTAATGTTATATGACAGACGTGTATACTGGCTGGAAATAATCTATCTCAGGGTTAACATGGCTGTTATTTGTGTGGTATTATCTGCTTAATTCCTCGGGATCTGTCAAAGACCTTGCAGTAAAGCAGTCGGACTCCGGATATCCTAGCAGATCCAGCGGATTGTGATGCATTAATATATCGGTGTTACCATTTCAGTGGCTAACATGTCATTAATGTCCTTGCAAACAATGTAGACCAAGATGAAAGGACTCCTGGAAGAGTTGTCTCTTCAGTGTCAACACTGTGCGTTATGTTACAGTTTTTCTTAAAACAAAATCCTGAATAAGCATAGTATGTACGGCCAATAGTCCATTTAGAACATCATCATTGTGACAGCTGTTGTGCAAGTTTGCAGTTCACATTATTTTGTCAATAAGTTGGAAAATTAACAGAACTGTTGTAGTTTCAAACAATTGTAGTAAAAGTATTTAATGAGAGCAATAGTAAGGGTAATCAGTTGATATGAAAGGTCAGTCAACAACTAATATAAATCGAACACAATATACAGTAAAACCCCGCTAATGCGACCACTTAAATAAGAGTCACTGGCGTCGTTTAAAACCCAAAATCCTATAGGAGCTTTCTGCATAACTTTCGTCCTGTATTAAGCAACCACCTGCCTCTCCCACACAGAATTATGCCCATTTTCTGTGGTCGCATTAGCGGGATTTTACTGTACAAATGGTGACAATACAACTATCACGATCCAAAATGTCTGTGTATGTAATAATGCATGGCAACAGATAAACGTAGGTATTCAGATATCTCTTCGAAACGATTCAAAGGAGTGGTCACAACATAGGGTTTGGTGGAGAAATAAATAAGTTATTTTTGAAGATGTTTTAATGTATGCATTTTATCTGTAACTCTGATGATGTACATGATATTGGCAGCGACAGATTTAAAAATGGTTGTAACAGGTTAGCACACCCGTATATTACAGTTACTCGTTGAGCACGATGTCAATTAAACTTTATTCGGGAGAAATATGGACTTATATGAAAGGGGATTATCCATAAAGCACACATGGACAAAAAATCCGAGGTATACGCGACGTAACTGTCATATGCCACATTTAATCGAAAACAAACAAACAAACAATAAGAGGAAAACAACATTCGATGAAATGTGTCCAGTGCGGCGCACTAAAAGTCCGGATTCTGTAACAGCCTATAAAAATATAACAGAATCAAAGATTGGCATAGCGTGTGTTGCGGATTTTTTCACTCTCCACTGCCGCTGTTCATTATATACTTGCAATGTTTTGATAAAATTGGAACAAATATAGCACAATGGAAGCTACGTGTTTTACAAAACCGCGAAATAATACCTAATTGCACATCTCTGACATTGACCATTATTATTTGAGGTCAGTCACAAAAGTCTAATACGTCACAGCTATCCTGTGATTTCTCCCTGTTATTTTTCCAAAATCGCAGAGATTCTTCTCTGGACGCCGGTACTGCGTTAGACAGACAATTTGGATCAGTAATTCAATTTGTCATTATCTTTGCAATGACCCGCCAGCACAATACCGTATCGCGTTCAAGAGATGGACCAAACGACTGAAACTTAACATGATACAAATTGCGGGAATACTTTGAAAGAATTGAATAGTCATGTTTTCTAGTTTAACTGAACATTACGGCACCGATAAGCATTATCTTTAGAACAACCCTTGTATTAGTTGAACATGTATCAACATTTTATATGTCCAAAATCTTGTATTCGTTGCATTCTACTGTGTTGACGCACTCGGTGGCAAAGTTAAATCTGTACTGCGAGCGAGTTGTTTGTCACACCAGGTGGAATTGGGCAAGACAGTTTCCCTTTATCGACAATGATTTATCACGTACGAGTTTAGATATACATATAAATTAATATTTAGCCTGCAGAAAAAAATGATCCTTGGCAGAAAATTCCATTTACACCATCAGTTCTCCTTTCTATTAAAGCTTTACTGCATGAATATTCATGCAAGGAATAATGACATCATGAATATTAATTGACTTAAATCTTATAGACATAATTATGAAAAATAGAAGTTCAATCCTGATGAAAACTGTAGACTAAGGTCTACGTTATACCACAAGCAAACAGAGCAGACCTTGCCCAGAGGGCCCCTACAGGAGCTGTCTGATCTGGACCTACTATGTTTGCAAAATCGTTAAAATATGTATTTATGGAGTAAATGTATCCTACGGTTCTTTCGGATCCCGAAAAATGACGACTTACAGTTTTTAAATATTATCAACATTCATCCACTGCATACTCAAAGATCGTACCTCTCGAATCAATTGCAATTACGTTATAATAAACAGTTACCGTGTATGTAACTATACCAATAAAACAGTGCATCTTTCATGAAAGTGTGGCTTTCTTAACGTAAGACATTGCGAGCATGCAATGTGTCAATTGCGTACATTTTACAGGAATGAAATTTAATAACTCAAACGCTTTTATGATCTTAATTCGTATGGACCGAAAGCAATTTCAATTTTCGCCCAATCTGTTTTATTTCAGGGAATATTTGAAGATGCAAAAACAAACAAACAGTACGCATGCATGCTCAATTTGCATGTATTAAGAAAAGGCAATTCAATTTTCAACGGCATTCCATTTTCACAAATGTCAGATCATTCTGCTTTGAGACAAACATACTACGGCAGTTCATTGTGACCAAAGAAACGAATAGATATTGACACACTCACGTCATATTTAGTTTAAGGCAAGTAAGGCAGTATTTGACTGAAAGTCTTTCAGTAGCTTTGATTCTGACAATCAAAACCATTTAAGTTCCTTAGTGTGGTTCAATTCAAAAATAGATTTTAATTTGATTGAGGCGTGATATTGGTTCCTTATTGTGTATTAATTCTAAAATAGACTTTAATTTGATTGAGGCAACTATTAATTTGATTGAACAACTATATATCATTGTAAGCGAACAGTAATCACTTTTGTGTTACAGTATAAGCTATCATAAGAGGCCACCAAAAGAGGACTAATTATAAGTCTGTAAGGCAGATGAATACGAGACAGATCAACAGTAATGCATACATTTCATATAGGAGCTTTTTGCATTACTTTTATCCTGCATAAATCAACCTCCCGCTTTTTAAGCCTCCTGTTTTCACTAAATGAATATCCCCTTAATCCATTATATTACCTCATAGACTATTTTAGATAAAACCTCTCTGAATAAATCTACCGAAAAGGAACATTAACTAGAGAAAAGGAAAATTTCAGAATTGTGTAGTTATTAAACCATTGTGACAAATAAAGCATTTGCTCCTTTGGAGCAAATGCTTTTTTTTATCATAATGGTTTCAGAAATTGACTTTTACTGATGCGTCAAAAGGCGTCAATATGAGGGAATGGGTTAAGACAGGTTCTACTAAATTTGCTTTAAACCAGTCAGTTCAACCGTATTTATCTTCTTATATTATCAGGATCAGGATTGGTATATTATCTCATTCCCTCATAGGCTTTTTTTTAGATACAACCTCTTTGAATAAATCTACCGAAACGGAACATTAACTAGAGAAAAGGAAGATTTTAGAATTTTGTAGTTTGAAACCATTGTGGTAAATAGAGCATTTGCTCCTATAGGAGCAAATGTTCTATTTATCACAATGGTTTCATAAAGTGAAATTTACAGACTCGTCAAAAGTCGTCAATATGAGGGAATGGGTTAAGGCGCTATTTAGTCTAACACCACAAATTCATTTAACTGAAAATAAGTTATGACGAATTAGAAAAGTGTTTGCAGGTGAATGACAAGCGCGACCGATGCAATTGATAACATGAAGCGATGTAGAAGGTTATAAATCAGGGAATGCAATATCATATCTTTTGGTGTCAAAATATGACAGATAAATCGAAACATTCTATCAAAGTAACAGATGGCAGTCTTTGTTCTGACATGAGCATATCTAAGCTACATAAAAGAAACACACATTTTCCAATTAATCGGTATATGGAAAACCATTTGACAATTAACACTTACACCGCCAATCGCGTTCCAACTCGACTTTTCAAAACTCTTTTAGGATCCAGATGAGACGCCGAGTAACTCGGAATCTAAGCAGGATCCAGCTCTTCAACAGTCGGTCAATAATTTTTGACAAACTTCACCGTAGTTACACTTGCAGCAGATCAACATTTCAGCAGACATTATTTTTCACAGCGAGGTAAGAGTTTACAGTCGTTATTTTGACCAGTTGCTTCTTTTGATTTTTGAACTGCATATCTATGAATTACGGCGTTTAATGATCAATATCCATATAAGGAATAATGGCATATATAACTTAATATCTATAAAAATGTAAATATGTATAATGTATTGTTTTTATAATGAGAGAAACTGTAGCATTACATCTATATCATTTCATAAGCAAACATAGCAGACCCTGATCAGACGGTTCCTAAATGAGTCGTCTTATTGATCTGGGTTTACTACTGTGTTTGTAAAAGCGTATAAACATAAATCCGTAGAGTAACGGGTTTTAACATATGAGACACATTCGGACTATGACATGACTGTTTTATTACTTACTCTCATTGTAGTCCTTATCGCAGCTTCCTAGTCCTACGTGTTTGTCTGGTTCAAACCGTGGCATTTCCAGAGTATTGGATATTTGCACAGCTTTCTCTGGGTGCCACACATATCGTATGTTCGTTTTGGTGTATGCATCTAAAATATGAAGATATAAACACGAATATGTTTTTCTTTTCCATATAATTATTATTACTATATTTGTAATTTCCTACAGAAAACACTTTCAAATGGTAATGTGTGTGCGACTAGAGCCTATAAACTTTAGGTTAATCAGGTTATAAGTTTGTCTAAAGCAATATGTTTATTAAAAAGTGTAAGAAATTCACCTACAACCAACGACAAACTATAAAATATTCCATACAGTGTGACATCCAAACTGAAACGTTAGACATAAATATTAAAATCGCCATTTCCCCACCAAACCCTATGTTGTGACCACTCTTTGGAATCATCTCCCTTCTAGAGAAATAAAGGCGTTATTCTTGAAAATATTTTAATTTACGCATTTTATCTCGACCACTATTTAGGTAGAGTTTAAACAAGTATTCGATATAATCGTTTCCCGGAGACAGGTGGCTGCTTAAATTAAAGCAACGTGAAAGTAAAACAGAACGTTCCTATAAGTTTTACTTTCATCTTGCTTTAAGCAGCCACCTGTCCAAAATACCAACTAATTAACGCAATTTAGTGGCCGTTATAGAGAGGGTTTACTGTATATGCTACTATGTCAGTCTATTTTAATGTTATACAAATGGTGCCAAATTTACTTGAGACGGTGACTGAATAATTAGGATTGCTGTTATAGTATAGTACATCTTACAATAGTACACCGTACTACCATTACAATAAGGCATGAGTCTTCATTTTCATTTCAGGCAACAGCCGTAACTAACACAAAATGAGTTTTGCGACCTTTGCTTTGAAGTGTAACAGTGAAATTGAAAGGAAATTTCCGAATCGTTGCAGTTTCGTGAGACAATTTCACATGAACAGTGTCTTGTCCCTATTTCTAATGGTAAAAGCGTCGCGACCAAGATTAGAGTTTCGTGCTGGCAAACAGACTAACACAGAATCAGACAGGCTAAACCAATACATCTCAAATCAAGGTCACGGGGACAAAACAGTAGAACAATACTATAACGAGCGGCGTTTATAATGTATTGGTAATATTCCATTTCATTCACGAGTTTCTACATGCAGGTTCTTGTATAGAACATCAATGGAACGTGTATCAATTTCGCATTCGACTGGATTTTGTGACCTAATAATATTTCACTTCAGATGACATCTCTGCATAGGCATGTGCATTAACCCTTTCCCTGTTCTATGTTTATTGCAAATTTTAAACCCTACAGAATATACATGGACCAAATAGTTATAAAGAAAATATGGAATGTGGAACATTGTAGACATTTTAGAAAGCAAAGCAACAAAGTTATCAAATTATATTAGCAAACAGAGCAGACCCTGATCAGACGGCTCCTCTAGGAGCCGTCTGATCTGGGTCTACTCTGTTTGCAAACGCGTGAAAACACGTTTATATGAGGGAAAGGGTTAAAACGAACAAGTGTGTATGGATATCAATCATTTTAACTATTTACTCCATGAATAGTCAAGTAAAACTAATGACACATTGAATATTAATTAGATTATATTTATAGTGGTACATGGCCATGGCAATATTTGCCTTTAGAAACTGTAGAGTCATATGGACATTATATCATAAGCAAACAGAGCATACCCTGATCAGATATGGGATATAGGAATAGTCTGGTCTGAGTTTACTCTGTTTGAAAAGGTGTAGAACGTCGTATTTTTATGGAGTAAAGTGTTAAAGTATCCATATACAAAACTTCTCATTAACTTCTAATTGATAAAATTCAGGACAGAAGAATATGGTTGGGCAGACATACAAGCTCTTGTTATTTAGTAAATATTCAGAGCTACAGATAACGATGTGTACGCAAATAC
Organism: Azorinus chamasolen; assembly: GCA_963576725.1. Classification (NCBI taxonomy): domain Eukaryota; kingdom Metazoa; phylum Mollusca; class Bivalvia; order Cardiida; family Solecurtidae; genus Azorinus; species Azorinus chamasolen. The sequence continues at coordinate 46,950,063 of OY755242.1, read as the reverse complement.
TAAAATTGTCATTTCTCCATCAAACCCTATACTGTGACCACTCTTTAGAATCGTCTCTTTGAGACGATTCTAAAGAGTGGTCACAGTATAGGGTTTGGTGGAGAAATAAAGGAGCTATGCTTGAAAATGCTTAAATTTAGGCATCTTTTCTGGAGCTCTGATATAACAAAATGTTTACTTACAACTTTCGATGTATACCGGACATCTATGGTTATCAAATGGATATTTATGAAGTTTCATCGAACACGTAAGTTGTAACGACAGCCTGCAATATAATATAAACATGAACCATCATACAGGACAATATCGTTTGAATCAATATCAGTCTGCAATTAAGGCAGGGTAAAAGTCATACAGAAAGCTCCCGAATTAAGCAGCCGCCTGCTGAAACATATCTTAATTCTTCCTTTACTAAACCTTCAGGGCCCGTATTCATAAAGCTCCTAAAGGAGAAACTTAAGAAAATGCATTAGTTTCTTGAATATTCCCACGTCTTATAAAATGAATGCACGTATAATTGTTTCAGAAAAATAAAGCTGTGTATCAAATGTATATTTAACCAAATATCCTAGAAGTCATTGAATGAAAATCTACTGTATAGTTTCGCTACAGAAATATTTTCCTAAAGTTGTCCTTATGTTAAACTATTCTTAAGGAGCTTTATGAATATGGGACCAGGTTTATAGAGGTTTTACTGTATTCTATGTAAATAATCGTTTTGAAAGTGTTATGTATATACTGGGATTATTAACGACGACACACCGAACAATTACTGTTCTTAATCATAATACAACCCATATTTCATTGTTGGAGTATGTTGCTTTCATATACGATTTTCATACAATTATAATGACAAATCATCACTTGTCGCCCTGGTAAGACACCAACCCCTTAAAATCGAAATAAATGTAGCTTCTGCAACACGATAACCACTAGGCAGATTTTAATCCTTTCTGTCCAATATGTACATTCAAGTTACATGTTATTGGTTTTGAACACAACTCTTGGAATTCAAGCTGCTATCATTACCACATACAACTGTAATATTTCAGCTGTGTTGCTTAATATTATTCGAAAAGACAAGGAAGAATTTGCACTTCCTCATTTGTTAGCACAAAACAGGTAATTGTACGAATGCGTTGATAAATTAAATTTTCGGTGTAAAGAGAACTGCCAACTGCGGAGAAACTCATTATCATCACATATATTATGTATTATATTCTGAGCAAATAATATTGAAAAGAATAAATTCAATTGTAACAATATAAAACCAAGCTGTGAATCTGATTTCGACTTGAAATTACATCAAGCTCAGTCTGTAGATTACAATTCCATACGCGTTCGTAGACCGACCTGGTACTATGTACAATTGTGCCATCGTGGTAAAGGTGCATTAGTTTGTTTAGAGCAGTGACGTCATGAACATAAGCTTCTTTCTCATTTGGGAAGAACGTATCTGGTGTCCACACTTTGCCCATCATACGACTGTCCATCTCTAACATGAGAGAGGAAGACAAGTTCAGGTTATCGTAGGCAAGTCGTCTGTCAACCCAGCTTTGACGGAGAAATATTTCAACAGAAAAGTCCTGTCACAATAAAAATGCATTATTAGTGAAAGTACTACATTCTCGCTAATGCAACCAAGTAATTTATCAGGTTGTTGCTGAATGCAAGACGAAAGTAAAAAAGAAAGCGCACATATGAGCGTTCTGTACAACGTTTGTCCTGCATTAAGCTACCACCTGTTTTAAAAATTCATAGTTCTTTTGAGTGGTCGTATTAGCGAGGTTGCTGTTTATAGATCATTAGCATGATTATAACACAGAACCAAACATGGTAAAACAAGACACTTACTAGGAGTTGATGTAAGAAGCAGTGTTTTCACGACATACGAGTCTTGAATGTAATTAAACAATGCATAAAATGATTGTTTATATAGACACAACAATAACATGAAGACAAAAGTCACGGTCAGAGGTTTTAGTAAAAGTACAAAAATGAGTCATGCAGGAAACACCACATACAGAACAAACAGTCGCCCGAACAGCAACACAAGGAAACAGCAAATGTACATAACTATAAAAACAACAAGAGACGCACAAAGACAAAACAAACACACAATAGGGGGAAGATGGAAGCACCGCCTTGGAACGGTCAGTGACAAAGGTCACTGGGGGAGGGGGGGGGGGGTTAAACCGGTTTATGGGCGCCCAACCTCACACTTATTCCATCCCCACCCTAAAAGACAAACAGTGTAAATAAACGTATCCCCTCTCCGACTAATCTACAACAACCGCGACGGCAAATACAGTGGTAAAGTGCATGTATAACGAAAACATTTAAGTGAACAAACTGTATCCACCTATCGCTAGTGTACTCAATGATTGAGCTGCAAACAGAGTAACTGTAGAAAAGTAATAAAGGGTACGACAAAAACGAAATAGTACAGATATCCGACGTTCTCCTTCCATTTCTGGATTTAAGAGGTCGCCTTCATAGAGTACTAAACCTTTCTTGTCGGCGTACATGCAAAGAGGCCAGCGTGATTGCCAACTGTAAAAGGGTTGACAACCAAACATGCAGTATGTTGTAGTACTACAGGATCATATCCCTTTTTAATGCATTTTTTTAACATATTTGATGAAAAAAGTGAGAAAATGGGTATGTCCAATAATTTTACGAAGTTTGTAAATCACATCACCATAAAATTCAGGATGTGAAACACTATGTCGCAGAAGCTCCTTGAGATTAGATTGGTACTTACCAATAAGCGAGAGATTTCGATAGTAAAATTTAGAAAAAGTTTTTCTTAGTTTATGGTATCTATATCCTTGCTTAAGCAGTTTTCCAGTTAAAATGAGATTTCGGCTGTTAAAATCGTCAATAGATGAACACGCTCTAGCAAAACGAATAAGTTGAGATATATAAACCTCGTAAGATGGAGCACGGGGAACATCCCCGTCAAGATGAGGAAAATTAACAATATTAAAATCAAATTCATCTCTTTTGTCATATATTTTAGAAGAAATAATTCCATTATCAATTTTAAGGTCGAGATCAAGAAACGCTGCATAATTGTCGGACGGGTTATCTTTATTCAATTTGAGTTCTTTAGGATAAATTGTAGGAATCAGAGCATCAAAGACAGGGTTATCTAAGTTAATCTAACTCTTGTCATGGTCGGTCTACTTACCATAGCTGATTCGCTTATCGAATGTATGTTTTGAATAATCAGCTGGACCGTGATGTTTGTGGGAACATCTGTAAATATAATACAAAGTTTACATAAAAGACCGAACTCTAAATATAAACGCCCTTTCACGCAATTGCAAATTGAGTAGACCAAGGCTCTGCTCTGTTTGCTTATGAAATTCTAAGCCAAACAATCCGTTTTAAATTTAAACCTTATGAAAAAGAGGTTCATGAATGTTCATGACGTGATCACATCACGAAGACATGTTCATTATGGAAAGGGTGTTAGTTTGATAACCATTGGTGATGGTTTCAGCAAATTACCGAACTTCGTTAAAACCGAAACGAACTGAAAGAATAATGGATAAGTAGTACCAAATATATTAAGAGTATTTTATTAAATTGCAAAGTATGTATCACTATTAACCCATTTTCTCCCAGTGGGTTCTTCCATGCTTATATATTGGATTACTCCATTTTTCATCTAAGGGGTGCATAGCCTAAATTTCAATTTCGTTTTGTTTTATATTGATATTCCTATCAGCAAACAGTGTAGACTATGATCAGACGCCGCATTATGCGGCGTCTGATCAGAGTCTACATTGTTTGCCTACGTCCCACATATGGGATCGCGGGAGCAAATAGGTTAATCATTCTAAGCGAGATTTTATCAACATTTGTAAACAGCTTGAATAAAGATGAGATGACAGGACGAGTTACTCGATCTCTCGCCAGTTGCCAAACTATGCGCTACTCTACACAGTTACCGAAAGAGAAGTAACTCTAACTAAAGGTATGTACTTTGGGTTCACATCCTTTTTCATGAGAATAAGGGTTAATGTTTATTCTTGCATAAAACGGGCTGTTGTGGTCACGGTTCCCCATGTTTTCATGCTCATGTGTTGTTGTTGACCGAATTCCCATGTTTATGCTCACGTGCTGTTGTTGACTGAATTTAACAATACTTTTGCAAGGCCTAACGTAAACAATGGACGCGAGTACTACTGAGTTTTGACCATAGCTATTGTGTCATATATCTGGTATTTTGTTTTCGTTGAGTCTGGTTTGATTTTCGGTTTTACGACCATAGTTAATATGTGGTGTGTAACAGGCAATGAATAGTTTTGTGAAGGTCGTGTATGTATGTGTGAGAGCAAACTTCAGTGCTGTGGTGAAAGTCGTGTATGTATGTATGTGTGAGCGTGCATTATATTGCTGTGGTGAATGTCGTGTATGCATGTGTGAGCGCGCACTTCATTGCTGAGGTGAAGGTCGTGTATGTATGTGTGAGCGTGCATTATATTGGTGTGGTGAATGTCGTGTATGCATGTGTGAGGGCGCACTTCATTGCTGAGGTGAAGGTCGCGTATGTGTGTGTGAGCGTGCATTATATCGCTGTGGTGAATGTCGTGTATGCATGTGTGAGCGCGCACTTCATTGATGTGGTGAAGGTCGCGTATGTATGTGAGATCGCACGGTTCGTGTATGTATGTGTGAGTGTGCACTTTATTTCACTGTGGACGTTCGTGTTTCATTTCATAATTTCATGACTTTCTGAAATTAGCAGATCCGACGAAATCAAAAGCAGCAATTCGAAACAAAACCAAACCTTGCAGACTTCGATTTACTGAATCTGTTCATACGCAGTTATTAACGCTCAGTCCCTAGCACCGGCTTAAGCAGTATTCATTCGCCTTAAATAAAAGGCTTGAGAGTCATGATACCAGAAAATATAAGACTGCAACATGTCACATGCTACCAAATCCTACCAAAACCCAAATATACATCGACGTTTTATTCCAATACCTTCTTGGTTTATCTGTTTTTAACATATTAAAGACATTATTTATTCAATCAAGGTTTGACGCTAGCATGCTAATGAGACCTCTTTATTGTTTTGAAAATTGCTAATTATATGCCACATATACATTGACATCTTCATCTTGGGAACTTTCAAGTGTGGTTTGTTCAAATATCGAAATATATAAAAGAAGAACTCATACATAGTAACATATACTGTATTAAACTAAATATTAAACAGTAACATACAAATATATTTCACTAATGCTACTCCAGTATAGAAGTATAGGGAGGTCCAGGGTGATTTGGTTTCGTTTTAATAACTGCATGTGGACTATTGTAAAGATATGTCAAATATAGCGAACGCCATCAGAGACTGAATAGGCAAAGCACTCATATTTCCTGGCAACAGCTGTTGCGAATATGAAGCTCAGACTATATTGTATAATTTCAATAACACAGACTGACTTTGTAATGTGTTACCGTGTTTTATGAATATCAGATGCTGTAATTGTTGATTTCTTGTCAGATACCAGCCATCCAGTAATGTGTAATAGCGAACTATCTCTTATTGTCGAGATGTTACACATAGATAGATTTATTGTCCCCTCTTGGCATTCCAGAATATGTAGCTATGTATGCAGAATCCATATTTTTTGTGATCAATCCAAGATGTTACAGTTAATGTATTTAAGAAAGATTTAGTTCACTCCCTCCTACTGACGCCTTTTTACGCCCTGTAAATGTCTGTTTTAAACCATTGCGATAAATATAGCATTTGCTCCACAGGTACAAGTGCTATTTTTAATACAATAAGTTATAAACTACACAATTCAAAAATGTTTCCCTTTCTCTAGTAAATGTTCCGTTTCGGTAGATTTATTCCAAGAGGTTTGGTCTAAAATAGACTAAGGGAGAATGCGTTCAACTAGATGATAGTATCAGAATTAAACTAGATGATAGTATCAGAATTAAACGACGCCCACGTCCACACAAAACCAAAAATACGTTCAAAACGCATTTTTCGTATCTTTGTCTATCACACTTTCCAATACTAAAGAAACATGTTGTGAAAGTCAATCCATGCAAGATAAGTGTATACTATATGAGCGAATATGAATCATTAGCATAGTTCCTCAAAAAATATGCGAACATTAACAAACAGTAAATAAAGAGAGTAATGCATCTTACGGACTGAACATGATAGAGAATTACAAACTATAGGTAGACCACAGGTCGTAACAAGTACATTGTACCCATCACACAATCCTTAGTCATAAACACAGTATCTGATATGGATAATGAAAGTTTCTTATTCAATATATTTAATAACGTCTGCCTCGTATTTTAGATCGCCGCAGTATTTTAAAACCTACTTTGCATCCAGATAATACATCGAGTAGTTCAGGATCATAAAATAGGAATGCATCGCAAAATACAATATTAATTATTGTTTTTTACGTTGGGTATGCATGAGAGAGAATTACAGTAGGACGTGGGGGATTCGTCTGTCAAAGTGTGAACCTTAAATCAAGGATTTATTTCAGAAATATAAACACATAGCTTGTATAGTTTCTATACATTCACGCACTGTGGTTTTCTCTTTAACTATCAACTGAAATGTATACGCAGTTTCGGGAAAATATCGCTTTCAAAATACATTTTGTACCGCTGAATGATATCGATATATACGTATGAAAGCAATTTCATAGAATACAGCACTATACTTGTAACACGTAATCGTGAAGTGTCAGAACGAAGGGCAGATGCCATCTAATATGCATTATTTTACAAAGCTACATTGACAATCAAGTAATATGGCCATGACCGGTTTTATTAATTTGCCGCTTTATGATACAGATTGTCCCAGGTGGGGAATATTGCTTTTTGTTATGTTCTTATACGTATGTCTGGCAACAATATATAATCTTGTAGAGTGAGAATACTCATAGAGTATATTTCCCATGTGACATGTTAAATCTTTGATGTATGTAAGTATTTCTGTTACATTCAATGTGACATAATACCTAAATATGGTGACAGGCATTGGACCTTGTGTCGTTGTCATTTGATATGTACGGTTAATTACAAACATTGTTTGAGAAGTGCTTAAGTTACTGAAAGAGCTGAGTTACTGAAATATATTGGTTAACCTATTTGTTTCAACCGCTCAGAATTTTCTGAATAAAACGCAGTACGGTGACTTTATTACATTTCTGTATCATTCATATCAATGGTTATTATCCTTATAATGTAATATTTCAATATTAAACAAATGGCGTTCGTGTGCATTTCTTGGTATGCTGATGTTTTGTATCATAACCATTATATTCAGTATTGCAATATTATATGATAACATTTCACTGTATGAAAATTCATGGAAAATTAATGGAAATGGTATTCAGATCATAAATATTTATTAGTTAATCTATGCACAATCACACATGAACACATGAATGTTTGGCAATGGCAGAAACTATAGAATCACATCTATATTTTTTTCATAAGCAAACAGAGCAGATCACGATCAGACGGGTCCAACAAGGCCGTTTAAACTGGATCCTACTGTTTGCAAATGTATAGTTCTAAAGGCGTATTGTAAAATGCTATATTACTAATACTGCTAAGATACTTGAATGAAATACGTCGCCTTCTTGTCTTTATACTGCCCGAAACGCCACCAAACTCACTGCATTATTATTTCAAACTAATTTGGCTGCTTGTTTATGTTCTTTATATGTTACCATGTCTCTATTAAAGTTAAAATCCCTACAATAAACGCACATTTTCAATAATATAATAAAACTTAGTCATTTGTTATGTTCAAACGTTATTATGAAAGATTGTAAATTTGAAGTGATATCGAAAAATGTCACTGTTATACAAATTTCCCCTCGATAATTTTCTCGACACTTGTAATACTTGATTTACAATAAAATATTATCGGCTTTTGACGAACAGTTAACGAAACCCAAACACATCCCGAATAAATACTAATATACTGTCGAATAACATCGGGTCTTCGTTATCAACACATGAAACTTTTATCTTCTTCAGTGTTTCTTCGGTTGATTTTCTTGTGATATACTTCTTTCCAGCATATAAGCAAATGGCTCATGTAATTGTTAGGCATTTTTAAAACACATTGCAAGTAGAGACTATCACTTCAAAACCCCATTATTATATTTATAAGTAATACGTAGGTGCTTTAGTAACCTCTGGCACAAGCGATGCACTTACTATGTCGAACAGCGTGTCCCTGATTATTACAGTTCTGTCAATGTAGTGAATTACTGGTACTTATAAATAAAAATGCTCTTATCAAACGTATGAACGTTAGACGAGCGCTTGCTTAATCATGTTACCTTTTAAAGAATATACTTAGCAGTGCGGGAAACGAGTCACTAATGTCCTTCCCTTTGCAAACTGACCCTAGAGGAGCCCTCTCACCAGAGTATGCACTGTTGGTCATGTAAAACTCTTCTTTAAACATCCTTGAATATTCTCGATAAGTTTGACCGGTTTGAAATTTGGAACAGTCCATTGTAAATTCAGCGTTGAAGAGGTTAAATCATTCTTTCATATACTATTTTTAGATCCAACCTCTTGGAATTAATCTACCACAAATGAGCATTATCTATGTAAAAGGAGAATTTTAAAATTGTGTAGTTTTGAAACCATAGGACCAAATGCTCTATTTATCACAATGGTTTCAAAATGTGACTTTGAATTAATCTACCGAAAATGAGCATTAACATTAAGAAAAAGCAAAAACATAGAATTTTTTAGTTTGAAACCATTGTGATAAATAGAGCATTTGCTCATATAGGAGCAAATGCTCTAATTATCACAATGGTTTCAGAAAGTGACTTTCACAGAGGCGTAGAAAGGCGTATTTATGGAGGAAAGGGTTACTGTAAAGCCATGGTAGCTACAAAAGTGTGCGTTAAGTTCACAGTTCATCACATTTAATATCGATAGTTTAGGTTTCGCATCCAGCCATGTGTTGACAGTACAAAGTTGCAACGTATCACGTTTAATTGCTGCACTAATGTACGACTTGTGTTGATGAATTAATATATTCAATGATGAAAAGTAAATAGATACGATGTACCCTTGTATCAAAACTACTACAAGCTAGATGTTGGAGATTTAGTACACACATATGAAAACTCAAACATATGTTATATCTACAGCCATGAGACATGTGTAAATATCGTATATCTATAGTCATGTGTTAAATGTTACGACACAAGTCATGCCTAGATCGGCATAATCCTTGCATACAGAAATATATATATATGTAGAAACCATAAAACGTAGTGCACCTTGTTCATATCGATGAAAAAGTGAATATATCTAATTGCATGGCATCCGATTGTACCAGATATACAGGACCATAATCATATCCCAACCGCTACAAACGCCACAAACGAGTCTTTCATATCATTTACACTTAGTGAACAAATGGGAAAATTATATGTTTTCAGCATTTTCTGTACGAACATCAGGAGAAATATCTGATGATAAATCTATTTTCGACTTTGAATTAACACTGCTGTCAGTGTTGCCATGGTGTCAAAATCGTTAGTTCAGCAGCAAACGCATCAACGATGATAACGATGATAACAGCTATCCGCCGGAGCTCGAACTTTGTTTCTATACGAGATAAAATGTCTACATCTTTTAATAGAAATATATTAAATGTCTTTAATGAAAGGAATTATACGACAAGAAGGGATAAGCCTGATCGTATTAACCTCGTCGATGTCACAGTGACAGATTACAACTTGTGTTTCACCTATTAATCTGTAATATTCCTTTTATATTTGGATGAAATATGACAAAATGGAAAGAAATAATTATGACCAAATACAAATGAGGAATATAAATAGTCAAGTTATTGTCTAAATGATCTAATTTCGAGGGAATTTTACAGCGAATTGTGTCAGCTACTTGACTTCAATACAAATTATCGCAAGACCGTCTAGCAATTGCTGTAACTTATATCGTGGAGCAGTCGGGCGCGCGCGCGTGCGTGCGTGTGCGCGATACGCGTGCGCGGCACGCGTCCGCGTCTTCTGCCCGATTGCGCGTGCGCGTGCGAGTGTGTGTATGTGTGTGCATGCGGTATATGTATATAGCCTGACTGGGTGACAGACGCATCCCATTAGAGGGTTAATACACGTTTTTTCGGGCAATAAATATCTGCAGTGCCCGAGGGACTGTTGTTGGCCCGAGCCAAAGGCCCGAAAACAAACGTGTATTAAAGCTATTCTTGCATTGCATAAAACCCATTTTCTGTTGTCCTGCATCAATTTAATTCCTCGAAATGCAAACAAAACTATACATTTCTTTGACACACTTCGTTCGATTTATGCTGTTTCCGGACCACTGTTTTCTTTCTGACGTCATAACATGATTGTATCAAATACCGTTTACACGGAATTTTATTCAATATATATGTCTATCACTAAGACAGTTCTTTGTCGGTGCCCTGAAATACTCGCAACGTTCACCTAGCTTTTAAAAGTCAAAACGCTATAGCATTCGCGTCCATTGTTTACCTTAGGCCCCGAATAGGTATAATTGAAACCGGTCAACAACAGCGCGTGAGCACGAGAATCGCCTTGTTAATACATGGTCTAGCGGGACTACAACAGCACGTTTTGTGCAAGAATACATCGTTTATAACCCTTAACCCTTTCCCTGATGAATATTCATGTAGGAAATAATGACGTCATGCAATGCATAGTAATAAGATTAATTTTTTATAATGGCATATGAACACAGGGCATTTTGGCTCAGGCAGAACTGTAGAATCATATCTGTATTACACCATAAGCAAACAGAGCAGGAGCCGTCTGATCTGGGTCTACTCTGTTTGCAGATGCGTCAAAATGCGCGTACATAAGGGAAAGGGTTTACTGCTAATGGTGTTCACATGCTTTAGCATTTTCAAGCATATTGTTTCGATAGCAAAACAGAGCAATGCTTAATCCTTACACTGCTGTGAAAAATAATGTCTGCTCAAACTTGGATCTTGTGCAAGGCTGACTACCTCCGATTCGATGAAACTACTGAGAAACTATTGGCACGGAGTGGTAACAGATTTACTGTTGATGATACGTCGAGTGGCATTGCGTCTCATCTGTATCCCAACTGTCGAGTGACAGGGCGTCTCATCTGTATCCAAACTGTCGAGTGACAGGGCGTCTCATCTGTATCCAAACTGTCGAGTGACAGAACGTCTGATCTGTATCCAAACTGTCAAGTGACAGGGTGTCTGATCTTTATCCAAACTGTCAAGTGACAGGGCGCCTAATCTTTATCTAAAGTGTCAAGTGACAGGGCGTCTGATCTGTATAAAAACTGTCAAGTGACAGGACGTCTGATCTGTATCCAAACTGTCAAGTGACAGGGTGTCTGATCTTTATCCAAACTGTCAAGTGACAGGGCTTCTGATCATTATCCAAACTGTCGAGTGACAGGGCGTCTGATCTGTATCCAAACTGTTGATGAGACGTCGAGTGACCGGGCGTCTCATCTGTATCCAAACCGTCGAGTGACAGGGCGTTTCATCGGTATCCAAACTGTCGAGTGACAGGGCGTCTCATCTGTATCCAATCTGCGTCTCATCTGTTTGCAAATGCGAGTCTAATTGCGGATAACAGGAGACGTGTTTAAAATATCGATAAGTCGATCATAGAATGAACCATGTTGTATTTACTGCACTTTGTGATAATTCAATATAAGAAAAAGCGATCTAAACTTGGCTTTAACACTTTCCCTGTTCCAAATTTAGGCCAAGTTTAAATACCTACTGAATGTTCATGGACAAAATAGTTGTAATGAAATATGGAAGGAGGAGCATTGTACACTTTAGAAAGTAAAGGAACATATTCCGTTGACAAACAGAGCAGCCCCTGATCAGACGTCTAACCTGAGTTTACTATGTTTGCAAAACACATTTATATGATGGAATAGATTAAACACGTTTATGTGAAGGAATATATTAAACACGTTTATATGAAGGAAAGGGTTGAATAATTTACAATATCAGTTCTTAAGACAGGTGTCCGCATAATGCAAGGTTTAAGTCATGCAGAAACCCCAAAAGGAAATTCCTGCATTTGTTCACCCTGCATTAAGCAGCCACTTACCGGAACATTGTAAATCTTTCTTCAATATAAGTCTGGTACAGAGAGCTTTTACCCTATTCCGCTTAACTCAATTCGCTAATTTTGAATTTACATTTATAAATGGCAAACGTCGTTGTTGTAAAGAGTAACCATTATGTTGTCCGCGACATATTGATGTTATATTTACTAAATTGGGATCATAGCATATTACAACTGAATGATATACCCCAAAAGTCAAACACGTACCTATTTAAATTGTCTGCATCTAAACGAAACGGAACAATTATTGATTTTCGCCCGGATGTTTCAGTTCTTGGAAATAAGGGTTTAGGGAAATCTAAAATACATTAAATACTATTTTAAGAGAATATACGGTATTTTGAAGTTTCAATAACGGATGCAAATAACCTCTAGAATTCGGAGCGGATTTGAAAAGAATCAAATTAATGCTTTAACCTTAACTATGTTGCGATGAATCTGTGGCAACAATTGCAAATAGTTCCGGTCAGGCGAGACGGCGCATACTTCGAAATTGCACCGTAATAAAACTGTCTGACACTCGCTCTTTAATTTTTGAAGAACGAAGGTCTACTTTAAAAGGTGGTTTAACGCCATTTTGTACTGACAATAATTTGCTCAGCTAGCTAAAGGTTCCATGAATTATACCATGCCCATACGACTATTAGAAATAGGAAACTTCGCATATTTTCCCCAATTTACATGTTAATCACAACGCTCTGGTCGAGTTCTGTTCAGGTCGTGTCTCTTATCCATATTTATGAATAGCGTAACATTGTGAATTTAGCAAATCAATGTGTCGGAATTCGCAAATTGTTTTTAAAAGTTCTGAATATTAGGAATTACAGATACAATTGAAGGGATTGGAGAATAAATATTTCTGGAACAGGCAGGCAATTTAGTACGCGTCGAGTTTGATTTTGGTTTCAATCTGGATAAATGTACGATTATTTATTTCTTGTTCGAAATCTATCAATTACACAAAGCAACCTGCGATCCTGATTTGGAGACCAGCAATCTTGAGGGGCGCAACAAACATAAAATTTGGTCGTATAAAGCATGGACAGCGATTAGCAAACGATGTAGATACTAATAAGATGACTTATACAGGGGCCCTCTGTTTTGAGTCTACACTGTTTTTCAAAATTATGGGATTGCGTGAATAAATGGACAGAAGAAACACACGAGCTATGCCCTTTACATTTTGCGTGTTTAAATTAAACTAAAGACTAACGATCACTGTCTTGTCTATCTAGAAACAAACACAAACCAAAGGCTAACGATCACTCTCGCGTCTATCTAAAGGCGAGCACAAACCATAGGCTAACTATCACTGTCGAGTCTATCTAGAGGCGAGCATAAACCGTAGGCTAACGATCACTGTCGAGACTATCTAGATGCGAGCATAGACCGTAGACTAACGATCACTGTCGCGTCTATCTAAAGGCGAGCATAAACCGTAGGCTAACGATCACTGTCGAGTCTATTTTAAGGCGAGCACAAACCATAGGCTAACGATCACTGCCACGTCTATCTAGAGGCGAGCACATACCATAGGCTAACGATCACTGTCACGTATATCTAGAGGCGAGCACAACTCATAGGCTTACGATCACTGTCGCATTTATCCACTGCCTGGCGCGTGACCATTTAATAAATACTATTGACAAATATCTTCAAATACGTTTAGAAGTTATACTTTGACCAAAAAAAGTTTTGAACTTTATGTTGGTATAGTATAATACTATGTAAGGGTATCGATTTCAATCAAATATGATTCATTACACGCGGACATGTCCAGTCTTTGAAATATAAACCATTGATGGCCGATCATTGACCAACACATTACTGTACTGAGACGATAAACTCAAACATAGCTTTAGTCGACCGAGTCGCTACCGACGCATGTATACATGTACATATGTTGACAGTCGCGAGTCGCGACGGAAAATCTCCAGTGTCGTAGAAACGGAAGTAACTTTGTGGTAGACATCGACAAAAGGTTTAATTTGTATGTTAGATTTATTGAAGGAGAGTGGGAAGTGGACATATTATGAAATTCAGTGTGACTTTCGATGTCATAAGTCGTCAAAATGTACTTGTATGTGTCGGTCGCGACTCGGTCGACTAAAGCTAAGTTTGAGTTTATCGTCTCAGTACAAAACTTTTTCTGTTTATTATCGGCCATCAACGGTTTGTATTTCAAAGACATTTTCTGCCATTTTGGACCATTTAGTTAGATACCTTTACATAGTATTATACTATACGAAAACAATCAAAACTTTTGTTCTGCTGTAAAGCTATGGTGTCTAAACGTATTTGAAGATATTTGTCAGTAGTATTCATGAACTGGTCACGCACCTGACCAACCAAAGGCTAACGATCACTATCGCGTCTATCTAAAAAGGCGAGAACAAACCATAGGCTAACGATCACTGTCGCGTCTATCTAGAGGCGAACACCAACCATAGCCTAACGATCACTGTCGCGTCAACCAAAGGTTAACGATCACTGTTGCGTCGTTCTAGAGGCGAGCACAAAACATAGGCTAACGATCACTGTCGCGTCGATCTAGAGGCGAACACAAACCATAGCCTAACGATCACTGTCGCGTCACCAAAGGTTAACGATCACTGTCGCGTCGATCTAGAGGCGAACACAAACCATAGGCTAACGATCACTGTCGCGTCAACCAAAGGTTTACGATCACTGTCGCGTCGATCTAGAGGCGAACACAAACCATAGGCTTACGATCACTGTCGCGTCCATCTAGATGCGAGGATTTATCCTGATCCCGATATACACTACGTGTTACGCAGTTACAAACACTTTGGATCCAGATGAGATGCCAGGTAGCTCGACCTCTCATAAATCAGAAGTGGTCAATGTTGCACCTGATCTTTTAGTTAACCCATTTGCGCCCAGTGGATTCGTCCATGCTTATATATTGGATTAGTCATTTTTCCCTAAGGGATGCTTGGTCTAAATTTTCATTTTAGTTTTGTTTTATATTGAAATTGCTATCAGCAAACAGTGTCTACACTGATCAGACGCCGCATTATGCGGCGTCTGATCAGTGTCGACACTGTTTGCCTATACCCCATATATGGAATTGTGGGCAAAAATGGGTTAATATATTATCTAATGTATACAACATAACAAACAATCCGTAATGTACAAACGCTGAAACGGTAGATAACTATAATTTTCACAAAATCAGTACAATACTACAGACAGACGCATTGATCATATGAATTTCAGTTTATATTTCAACCTATCCACAACAAAACCACAAGAACAACCAAACAACGGCAGCCATTGTGTATACGGGTGATATAAACTCATTGTGTAAAGGCGTGATATTACAATGTATCCGTCATTGTGTAAAGGGGTGATATAAACTCATTGTGTAAAGGAGTGATATAAACTCATTGTGTAAAGGGGTGATATAAAGATGTAGCATCTGTGGCATCTTGACGGCAAATGTCACGATATAAATATTACTGTTGAATTTTAGTATCACCATCAGCGTCGTCCTTTATATTAATTTCATTCCTCTTCCTATCATTATTATATTATTATTATTATCATTAGTACTGGAAGTAGTAGTAATAGTATAAGTAGTAGTAGCAGTAGTAGTAGTAGTAGTAGTGGTTGTAGTGGTAGTAGTAGTAGTGGTAGTGGTAGTAGTAGTAGTAGTAGAAGTAGTAGTAGTAGTAGTAGTAGTAGTAGCAGTAGTAGTATAATTATTATTATTATAATAATATTATTATTATAATTATTATTAATAGTATTATCAATAGTTCTTATTATTATCATTATAATTACCATTATTATAATTTTAATCATTATTATTGTTGTTGTTGTTGCTGCTGTTGACTTCATTAAGTTTTCATGCAGCTATCTAGTCAATTAGTTTGTGACTTTCTGGTCCTCCGGGATCATTAGTTTCAATGCCTTTTGTTTTGAAAATTGAATACCGCTTAAGTATGTGCTTAAGGGCGTGAATAGTGTTGCACATTTAATTACTGCCAATGAACAGACTGAATAAAACCGTGTCTGCAACATTCTCTTTCCATTGCTGTGTTTGTTTTCGAAGGACCTCCAACTTTAAATATTTATAAACACTTGTATACACTGAGAGTGTTAAGCATGAAATCATTCATTCGATACAATCCTATTATTTAGGCCATAGACATATGCACCGTATAACTCGGATAAAATAATTCATAGTATACAACAATGGTCAAGCGTATGAAGATACGATTTGTTTGCGAGATATACAAACTCCAAAACGTTTCAAGTACATCCGTGAACATCGATATCCCTTATTTCATTTAACCCTTAACTGTTGAATAATTAAAAGTTCACCCCTTTTTGAACATTGATCAAAACAAAAAAATTATAACCAAAGAAAATGTGTTTTATGACAAATAGTGCAGATCCTGATTAACCCATTCCCTCATATTGACGACTTTTGACGACTCTGTAGAAGTCACTTTGTGAAACCATTGTGATAAATAGGGCATTTGCTCTATTTATCACAATGGTTTCAAACTACAAACTTTTCCTTTTCTCTAGTTAATGCTCCTTTTCGGTAGATTTATTCAAAGGGGTTATATCTAAAAATAGCTTATGAGGTAATGGGTTAAACGGCTCAACTGTTTGCAGAGGTCGTATATTCTCAGTGTCCAATTATTAACCCTTCTCTTGCTGAATTTTAAAATACATTTCTCCTTCTTTACCCATGCCCTGTTGTATAATTACATATATCTTCACTGTGTACAAGTATTTCGCTGTGCAATCATTGCTGTGGAGTGCACTGGTTGCACAATTAACTTGTAAATAGTGCAGACCCTGATGAGACAGCTCCTGCAGGAGCTGCCTCATCTGGGTCTTCACTATTTACAGGTACGTATATTGACGTGAATAGCAAGCGAAGGGTTAAGTATTAGGATACATTTGAAAGCCTTTCTTGAAAATAGTTCTAGCACTTACATTCAGACCTTGATTGAAATCCGCACACAATTTTTGATTCGAACCAAGATTAATGCATATTTCTGAATATTTTCTATTTTAACTTTGGCGTAAGTCTTGTAATCTGAATAATTCATTGATTCATTTTCTCCAGACCGCAAGGATGCTTTCATGAAGTACAATACCGAATGTCATAGTCTCAGTATCTTACCTAACAAGCGCATCTGATACAATTAAAACATATCATTTCGAACAAAACGATATCCCTTGGTAGTTTAATGGTGGAATGCAATCTATTGCGTTTCAAATTGACCTTCACCTTACTCTCGCAACAGTACAATATTTGAACGCTATATTTACCAATTAGACCACTATTTTTACTGGCATTGCATTGCCTCTTTGTATAACAGTAACACTTCTCTATAACGGCCATTAAATTACATCAAGTATTTTGTATTAAAGGCAGGTGGCGGCTTAAAGCAAGGTGAAAGCAAAACAGAATGCTCCTACAAGAACGTTCTGATTTACTTTCACATTGCTTTAAGCAGCCACCTGTCCTACATACCAACTGATTAACACAATTTAGAGTCCGTTATAGAGAGGTTTTACTGTACTTCATATTTGAACACATTATATAAAACGTTAGAAGTATATTTACATTAACCCTTTGCTCCATGTTTATTCAGGCAAAAATAATAACATCATGAATATTAATTCACTGATACTTTATAACAGCACTATGAACTTTTAATCGTGACAGAAACTTGAGAATCCGATCGATATTATATCAAAAGCAAACAGAGCAGACCCTGAGGAGCCGTCTAATCTGGGTCTACTCTATTTGCAAATGCATAGAAAGGGGTATTAATGGAGAAAAGGGTTAAACATTCGAATGCCCGATATCTATTTTTTGTTGGTAAGGCTAACTATTTCAATTTGGTATAATCTGGTAAGTTGAGATTAGACTGACATAAAACGCAAATCGTGTAGACACCGATCAAATGACTCTTTCATTTGGGTGTATGCTATGTGTCTTTGTCTGGTCGAATACCAAAGGCAATTCATAATCAAACTACTTAGTTATCAACAATCACATCTGAATTGTGTAGTGCCAAGTCGGAAACTAAAAAATGTAAAGGCTTGTTATACGTTACAGAAATCCCCTTCTGATATACGTTTTATTACCTGTTGTGCTACCAAATATTGTCGACTGAAACATTAGTCGTGTGCTACAAGTTTCGTTTGCTTAGAGTATCCCGTTTTCTTTAACCCTATCCTCCATAAATACGCCTTTCTTCGCCTCTGTAAAAGTCTCTTTTTGAAACCATTGTGATAAATAGAGCATCTGCTCCTACCACAATGGTTTCAACACTACACAATTCTAAACGTTTCCTTTTCTCTAGTAAATGCTCCTTTTCGGTAGATTCATTAAAAGAGGTTGGGTGTAAAAATGGCCTATGAGGGAATTGGTTAACAAATAGTTTGGATCCGACTCTGCCGAAAGAAGATTCCCTTCACCCATTTATACCCATATTATACAAAATAAACTTTTCAAGCTCATCTGCATTTCTTATTAGGATGAACAGCTAAGTGAAAACCTTAAGTTACAATAATGGAATACCACATAGGCAGACCTTGACCAGAGAGCCCATTCGAAATAAGGGTATTTCTGATTTAGATATACACTGCCTATGTCGAAATAAGGTATCGCCTAAAATAGGTTTTTGTGAACTTGTGACCAGGTCTACATCGTATATATTCCATGTCTAGCGTTTTAAGATGGCACAAGTTCTGCACTAGCCAATTATTTCAGAAGAGATTTATACTAGATCGGCGCCATAGGGGAAAAGAGTCAGACGACAGAGATCAACAAAGTACACAAAAAGCAGCCCTTGTTGGAAGGCGATGTATATTTTCACTCGCCACAATATAGCCTCTATGTTAACAAAAGCCGGAAAGATTAACCCTATGAATGCAGGAAAGGCATACGCTGTCATTTGCGAACAGTGTAGACCGAGATAATAGGGATCATATACCTAGAGGAACCCTCTGATCATTGACTGCGTTGTTTCTTGTTTCATTGATTTTTTCAGCGAATTAAAGCCTTTCACACTGGATGGACTCTATCGGTAATCACCGATGGGCTATTCAACTACACAGTAAAACCTCTATATAACGGCCACTGAATTACATCAAGTATTTTGTACAAAAAGACAGGTGGACGCTTAAAGCAAGGTGAAAGTAAACCAGAACGCTCCTATAGGAGCGTTCTGTTTTACTTTCACCTTGTTTTAAGCCGCCATCTGCCCTAAATACCAACTAATTGACACAATTTAGTGGCCGCTATAGAGAGGTTTTACTTTAATAAGTCGTTTAGGTGTTAAGGCACTAATCAAATAGTATGTTCAAACGTGTGTCCCCCTTTTCTATGTTTTTGTTTGTTTGTTTGTGTTGATTAACGTCCGTTTCTGCTCACTATGGGCTAATTGGACGCCCCATAAAGAGGGGAGACCTTTTCCATGTAACCTATCATATATGAGTTCATCATGTAAAAACACTGTGTTATTCCATTTTTGTTTTAATTTGTCGCCTTGAAGTTAACGATCAAAAACATTTTTTCGGATTTGCGATTATGAACCAGGACCAGATAATTGTCTTACACTGCTGTTGGGCACACAAAATTAATATCATTTTCCCCTCTTCATGTTACAGTGAGATAACACACTAGATTTCTATGCGGATGTCTTGATAGACAATGAGTTCCTGTAAGCCAGACATTTCGGAATCCATAGGTCGAAGGTTAATACGAACATAACCCAACAAGAAGTTACAAACTGTCTGTGTTCTGACATTTTCCATGGGGTTATAGCGGTTTCTTCTAGTGTTTAGGTTCTCTTCGTCTGGTTTTAACAATTGCCATCAAAAGATTCAAGATTCAAATTCTGTGAATGTCTTTGCAAACGCTATTCAGGCAACACAATCGATCTCAATCAGGCATTTGGGGATTTAGGTACATGATCATAAATCAAATTGAGTGTTTCAATTTCATGCAGGATATTGTTGTTTGAGACACAGGAAGAACTACAAAAGAGTTGCTCACTTACAGCGAATCTTGATACAACGATGACTTGTATAGTACCATGTAAAATGTATTCCATATTTCCTCCGTTCTATATCTAAATTTAATTGGATATAATGATATTTGGATAATGCAAGGTATATGATGAACTACTCGGGAATTCGATGTAAGCATGTATAAACTGCAGGTGCTGGTGAAGTACTTACTTAATTCAAAATCCGGTACAATGTTAGAATCATAATTCTGCTGCTCCAGCAAAAGTTTCAAAATGTCTGTTCTTGAAGGAATACTGAAATGCAAGAAATAAATATATTGGAATGAATGTTTCAAGCATGTAATACCAAGGTGTTCCGAAAACAACTGTCATCCATCACTACAGTAAAACCTCTCTTTAACGACCACTAAATTGTGTTAATTAGTTATTTAGGGCAGGTGGCTGCTTAGGAGCGTTCTGTTTTACTTTCACCTTGCTTTAAGCAGCCACCTGCCTTAAACACAAAATACTTGATGTAATTTAGTGGCCGTTATAGAGAGAGTTTACTGTATATCATTTGTGTAACGGTAAAAACTCAAAAATAGAACTTTCAGTAATGAATAAATGAGAAGTATTTAGGCAGGTAGCAGCTCAATACAGGGTGAAGGTCATGCAGAAAGCTCCTCTAATAGACGGTAATCTTGTATTAAGCTGCAACCTGTCCAAACAAATGATTATGGGCGCTCCTAAACCGGTTTAAATACCCAATGATAAGTGTCAATTGTCACTGGCCGTTTAAAGGCGGTACAGCAATCTTCGATATAATTGTTTGTTATGTCTTTGCGAGTCTCTTTATGTCTTTTGCATGCAAATTTACTGCACATTTTTGTCGTGGTGTTGTTCGGACCACTGTGTGTTTTGTATGCGGTATTTCCTGTATGACTCGTACATGTACTATTGTTTTGGAGTTTTAACCATCGACGTTTTAATGTACTTGGCTATTTCCTTAATCAGGTATGCAAAAGCGTGGGCCCAGCAGAGACGTCGTGTAACTTGAACGACCCGATTGATATTACGATAGTGTTTGAAGCCAAAACAGAAGAAACGTTAACAATGGATGTTAAAAAAGACATCAACACATGCCAATATACTAAAGCAACAATTAAATGAAGGGGCAATGCAAATCCTTAAAAGCATCCAGTGTTGCTCAGTCCACTGGTGCCCAGTGTTTGTAAAAATAACATACTAGGCAAACAGTGCACCTCAAATCAAAGAGCCCCTAAATAAGTCCACTGATCCGAGACTGCATTGAATCCTGAACCTAATCCATTAACCCCTTGCCCGATAGGCTATTTTTAGATACAATCTCTTTGAAAAAATCTACCGAAAAGGAGCATTTACTAGAGAAAAGGACAATTTTAGAACTTTGTAGTTTAAAATGGTTTCACAAAGTGATTTTTACAGAGCCTTCAAATGTCGTCAATATGAGGGAATCCATTAATGTCTATGTCTTATGCTAGCAAACATTTCTTTATGTTGTGTAATATGGAAGGGTTCCAAAATAATATCTAGGCGGGTTTGTTTAATTAATTTGTTTTAATAATATGGAAACAAATGCAGGGGTGAATAATTAAGACAAATTTCTGAATTATTGCTGCCCCGCATGAAACTACCATAATTCTGTTTCTTTTAAATAGTAGCGTATGGTAAGTTTACTGGGGGATAGCAAAATAATTAAGACAAAATGTTTATTAGTTGAAATTTTATGATGGTACATGACCACAGGTACATGTAGTTTTACATTTCCGGATCTCTTAATCATTTCCTCCATAAATACGCCTCTGTAAAAGTCACGTTTTGAAACCATTGTGATAAATAGACCATTTGCTCCTATGGAGCAAATGCTCTATTTATCACCATGGTTTCAGAATTACACAATTCTATTGTTTCCTTTGCTCTAGTAAATGCTCATTTTCTTCCTTAGAATCATTCAAAGAGGTTTGGTCTAAAAATAGCCTGAGGGAATGGGTGAAAACAACATCTATACATTTACAATTCCATCAGCAAACATAACAGCCCTGATCATAAGACACCTACAGGATCTGTCTGGTCTGGGTCTACTCTGTTTGCAAAGTCGTTAAAAGCTATTAATATGGAAACAGATACATGCGTGGAACTGAGATCAGACATTTGTTGCAGATATTTCTACATATATAAAGTTACAAATAGACAACGTTGAGCATGAGATATAAAGAATTAATAAGAGCGTATGTTCGTTTTAAGGTATTAAAAAGCATACATAACCGATACATGCCCAATCGTTCCTAAAAAGGCACATGGGAAGCAGTGTAAAGAACATCCGGCCAGTGTTTGCATTGATTACTTTCTACTTCCATGCAAAGTAAAGTATTTTAGAAAACTGCTATACTTATGAACAATAGATTCGCACAGTACCGTATATATGCTATACTTATGAAAAATGGATTCGCTTATTTACCTTATCTGGTTAATATATACCTTAATTCCAAATGATAAACAAGAAATTGTATCTTATAACTGCAGAATAGTATCATGTTTGACAATTGATATAGCTTCTGAAAATAAGTCTAATTCTCGATATTCAAAACAGGTTCGAGTTTAATTCATTTGTGCCCACGATCCCATATAATGGTATATAGACAAACGATGTAGACTCTGATCAGACGCCGCATAATGCGGCGTCTGATCAGAGTCCACACTGTTTGCTGATGGGAATTTCAATCTAAAACAAAGGAAAATGAAAAATTTAGACCAGGCATCCCTAAGATTAAAAAAAAATGGACTAATCCAATATATAAGCATGGAAGAATCCACTGGGCGCAAATGAGTTAATGCCGTACAAAATATATGCAGACACCTCCCGTAGGCACTAGTTTCTGATTACTTTGCCCTGCATTAAGCAACCACCCCCTTTTTACTCCTATGTTAATAACTCATACGGTAGCATTAACGAGACTCTATTGTAGGTTGAAACTAATCCTCAAATAAATATTTTCGAAGTGTTTCTGTTAAGTAAAAAATAATCCAGAACATAGTACATCCAATATTGTCTTTATTCAATGAAAAGGACAAATATGAATGACGAAAATGAAGTAATATTTGGAATCATATTTTGTCTCTGTAACCACCTCCAATCAAGACACATTTGTTTATACTATATAGGTCTCTATATTGTTTCTGTATTGGCGGTCTGGTGTTTAAGGTTTGGTTCCACACCAAAACAACTGCTATTTTCCCCGAAGCAGTTATTGTATCTCATGATAAACCAAGTCACTACGTCAGCATGGTGTCATTCATTACTGCAAATGTGTGCCACATATAGGTAGAACCACAAAGAGACTGGCAGTTACCTATGCCACATATAGGTAGAAACATCGAGAAACTGAAATCTACCTGTGCCACGACTGAATGCTGCATGTACCGTGTAAAGGTAGAAACAGAGATAGACTAATATCACCCTGTGTCACATATAGGTAGAACAGCTACCAGTACTACATATAGATAGAAACTTAGAGAGACTGTAAGCTTCCTGTAATACAAATAGGTAGACATTTAGAGCGAATGGAAGCTACATGTACTACAAATATTTAGACATTAGAGAGACTGGAAGCTACCTGTACTGCACATAGGTAGAAACTTAGAGAGACTGGAAGCTACCAGTACTACATATAGATAGAAACTTAGAGAGACTGGAAGCTACCAGTATAACACATGAGTAGAAAATTAGAGAGACTGGAAGCTACCTGTACTACAAATATTTAGACATTTAGAGAGACTGGAAGCTACATGTACTACATATAGGTAGAAACTTAGAGAGCCTGGAATCTACCTGTACTACACATAGGTAGGAATATCGAGTTCCGAAATAAATGTTTTACTATAAAGTCGATTTTTTTCAGTATTTATGAAATAGAATTATTTCCATGGAAAGTGTATGTGAATGACACTGATACGTCATTATTCTTCTTTTATGTATTAACCACCGAGGTGTGCGATATGCAAAAACTGCAATTAAGTGCTTTGATGGTCACTGAATCCCTTTCATTAATTTCTAAATTGATACAAAACAAAAACAGTAATGACAAACACAACTTTGCATCATATCAACGTTAACCCATTCCCTCATAGGCTATTTTTAGATCCAGCCACTTTGAATAAATCTACCGAAAAGGAGCATTAACAAGAGAAAAGGAAAAGTTTAGAATTGTGTAGTTTGAAACCATTGTGATAAATAGATCATTTGCTCCTATAGGAGCAAATGCTCTATTTATCACAATGGTTTCAACATGTGACTATTGTACAGACGTCGAAAGGCGTCAATATGAGGGAATGGATTAATGAACTAAAGTAAAGTGTTAGACTTTCAAACAGTCACTCCATGTCTGAACCATTTTCTTATATAAAACACTCAGCACGCTACGAACGAACACATGCATTTTACTTTTACAGTTTGGATCGCCGATAAGCTTGGATGTTAATCAAGATTCAAACAGTTTGAAAACTAGAAATAATACCGGCTTCGATCAGTAAATAAGAATCAGAAGATCCCTGAATCAGACATGCTATCGGCAAATACAAACTAACTGCAAGAGAGTTTCACTTTGGTATAAAACGAAGATGTAGTATTTGAAAAGGCTTAAATATCATCCATATAGTATATAATGTTTATGCTTTTTATGCTTTTCACCAATCTCCTCTTTACAAGAAATATGCAGCTGCTTTCTGGGAACATTAAAGTTCATGACTTGCCAAGGACTATGTCTGTAAATCGAAGCCTGATACTTATCTGTGTACGCTCGTACAGCATGTACTATTTTAAAGTGGTATAGAGTCACTTGATTATCACGGAATGTAACTTAATGAATAGTAACATGATAACCAGTGAAAGTTTGAATTGATATTTGAGTCGTTATTCCTGTAGAGAATAGTGTGATTCAACAGCAAATATAACATAACAGTGACCTGTACGATACACGGTAAGCATTATAAGATAATAGATAAGCTTCTTCCATTTACATAATGAGACTGGTCGCACATGGTTGTATTCGATCTTTAGAATTTCATGTATCGTGTTACGTAAGATTGTGTTGTTTTTCTCTTTTGCCGTTATAGTCGGTTACGTTATACATTTGCAAACAGTTTGGATCCAGATAAAACGCCGAATCTGATCAGGATTTCAAACTGTTTGACAACTTGGATCTAATTTTAACCCCTTCCGTGCCACAATGACGGGTCTGTGATATCACATGCAAACAATTTGGATCCAGATGAGACGCTGAGTAACTCGGCGTCTCATCAGGATCCAAACTGTTTGTTACTGTTACTATGTTTTTGAAACAAAAATGAAGAAAATAAAAAAAATGAAAATTTATAGCAGACCACAAAGTTAGCATACGACAGAGTTTGGCAGCGAAAGAATTTGATAAACATTCCACTTTGAAACCTAAGCAGACAATACTCTATGCAGTGGACATTTATTGGCGGCGAATAGGTTAAATAATAATTTATTAACCCATTACCTCATATGCTATTTTTAGAGCCAACCTCTTTGAATAAATCTACCGAAAAAGGAACATTTACTAGAGAAAAGGAAAAATTTAGAATTGTGTAGTTTTGGAACCATTGTGATAAATAGAGAATTTGCTCCTATAGGAGTGGTGACAACGGCCTGCATCGTCTAATTAGCCTGCATATTTCGTCACAATAATTATGATTTTCTAACCCTCACGAATGTCGTTTAACTTTGCAATGTTGTGAGCATTTGAAAATAACAGTAAAATAAGTAATCTACAGAACCAATTTCAATATTCAATCAGAGGCCCAGATAAGATGCGCTAATTAAAACAGTTTCTAGAATAACTTCTTTATTTCTCGACCAAACCCTACTATGTTGTAGCCGCTTGAATAGACGATTTTAAAGTGTGGTCATAGCATAGGGTTTCTAACTTTTGAGTACATACCTTTATCTATTGCTCTGTTAAGGCTATTTTTAGACCCAACCTCTTTGAATAAATCTACCCAAAAGGAGCATTTACTAGAAAAAAGGAATATTTTAGAATTATGTAGATTGAAACCATTGTGATAAATAGAGCATTTGCTCCTATAGGAGCAAATGCTCTTTTTATCACAATGGTTTCAAGAAGTGGCTATTACAGGGGCATAGAAAGGCGTATTTATTGAGGGAAGAGTTAATATATACACTCGCCTATTATAAATATACAG
The DNA here is from genome assembly GCA_963576725.1 of Azorinus chamasolen. Classification (NCBI taxonomy): domain Eukaryota; kingdom Metazoa; phylum Mollusca; class Bivalvia; order Cardiida; family Solecurtidae; genus Azorinus; species Azorinus chamasolen. Next base: position 46,923,620 of record OY755242.1, on the reverse strand, counting down.
ATAATATTGATAACCGGTCTTAACTGTTGAATCATATTTATTGTGCTATATGCCGGTGAATATCGCACTGTCTGCTACATTAACTATGGTGGGTTGTCATAATAATTCACTAAGTAATCATGAACAATATGGCAATAAGTTTTCATAAGGAAAGTAAATGCTATAATTGTAAGCATTCAGACATGAACAATGGATGTCATGTAGTATGGTAGATAAATACAGATTTGAATCCGAAAAATCGACATTAGCGTATGGTTCAAAACAATTTGAGCTTTTATATTTAACTAACTCTGCTACGAATCCGCAAAACATCGTTCAAGTTATAGACGATAAGTCTATCAACTATCACTTCTTATGTAAACACATCTAGTTTGAAAAAGGTTTAACCTTTAAAGTTATTGTACAGCTGAACCATTAAACAGTAACTGCGACCCGGTCCATCAATGGTGATTATTATTTCAAATGCACTATTTCAAAATTCAAAACAATCATAAATACCATGAAAATAGTTCAGGGATGTTTTTAAGAATGTACCATAATATTGCAAACAATGCAGATAAGAGGATTCTCCTAGTAGCTCTCTCATTTGTGTACACAGTTGCCAGTGGACCTTATTTAGGGGTTTAATATTTAACAAAGTAAGATAAAGTAAAAATTGAGTTTTATTAGTAAATACAAGATCAATTGTTACTTTATGACGTTCGATATTAAATTATAATGTTTGGTATAAAACAAATGTATTATGATAAAAATCGCTTGCTCTAATATTGTTATAATGCGACCTAGTAAATATTGAATTATTATGATACTTTAAACTTACCTATTATTATTCGCAATGATTGCCTCAACTGTCAGAAGAAACAATTCCATGAATACAAGAACACGTCTGGGTGACATCTCTTCACTCTAGTAATTTCCTTTGCAAACGCGCGCGTGTCGAGGTAACAATCTCGAGTTTTATCCGATATTAATTTTGACCCATCTACAAACAACATCCCGTCTCAGCGCTCACAAGATGTGTCTGTGGATAAAACTATGACAGCGACTCACTTGTCTTTTTGTAATAGGCAGCAAACAGCCAAACACTATCCCTTTGAAGTACACGCAAAAGAGAAACTGTACTTCTCCGTTTCCTTGGTTCTTGAAAATATCGTGGTGCTAGTAATTGCATTCTGTCATAGATTTACTCCAATCTGTTCGATTTCATTAGTACACACAAAAAACGAAAAATTGAATTTCTGTCTAACTCTGTCGCCGATACAAGTGGATTTTACGGTCCAACAGAATGCGCTAAAAGGTCAGGCGATAGTGTAGATACACATAATCTTAACCATTTCACTGCCAGTCTTGTCGCCTGCTGGACACATTTTCGTCTGCATAAAGTCATAGAGTGGGCACTTGTTCAATTGGTTTATTCAAAGATAATATAAGTGTCAAACAGTTTGGATACTACTGAGACGCTGCATCAGTCGGTGTCTTATCTGGATCCAAACTGTTTGCATTGGAAATAACAGGCCCGTCTTTATGGCATTGAATGGGTTAATACAGTCAGGCAAACTAATGGAGTTTTCTTGTCTGAGGGCGGAATACTATGGTAAATGTTTCATTAGTCTTAAGCCTTGTTATCCTTCAACAGCGCAATATAAACTGGCCGTTTTGTGAAACGAAATAAATCCCTTTTTAATAAAAGAAACACTTTCTGTAATGTGTATAACTGTATAGCCTATAAGTCACTCTAATGTGTCTGAATTCGACCTAAATGTATATCACTGAGATATACCTCTCCGCTTTTTGTTCCACATGATGTGGACACTCATTTATCTTATTGTTTGGAAAGAACGCTAGAAACTACACTTTAGCAAGCGATGATACGTAGTAAAGAAACCCTGACACACATATTGTATAATGCGATTCCTCAGCCCATGTTGAATGGTAGAGGTGTTTATAGCCTTCTTGCTACAGGTTGTGCAACTGACTGTGAAACAACCATTCAAAGATATGAGTCTACGTGCAGTATATCGTGGAACTGCTTATAACTAAACTTGCGAGTAGTTGTAATCTGTCATAGAATGGTATGAACAGTTGCACTGAGCAAAACTAGCCGTGTGCGTGGTTGCGCGTGACCTTGAATTGTTTCAACCACTTGCGTCAACCAGTTTACCGCCGAAGTAACCGAAAAGCGACTCACTTTCAGAATATATGTACTTCACATTAGGTGTTAAGTGCTTTTTTGCGGTCGAAGAAAGTCGCCCCGTACTTCATTCTCAGTGATTTTATAGTTGCTGGTCATTCGGGATCATTAGTTTTGAAGTGGTTAGTTTTGAACACTGTATACTGCTTAAGTCGGTGCTAGGGGTCATGAGTAGTATTGCACTTTTAATTACTACTAATGAAACAAACTCAATAAGACCCATTCTTTAATTTTCTCTCTTCGCATTGCTACTTTTACTTTCGAAGGATCTCCTACTTTCATAATATATTGTTGCAATGTGCGAAGCGTATGTTTTGAGACGAAATGAAAGGGAACTCCATATTTACACTTAAAACAGACGAAAATGTATGCAGACGAATAGTATATGGCGCCAAAAGACCTAGAGTAGCTAATTAAATGTTTAGTTATTCCTTTTAAGTTTTCACTCGCTTTTCAGAACTTAATTATTATCTATTCATATGATTACGAATATTCTATAGTGTATGAAAAGTGGCTCGCGACACAGTCCATTTACACAACTCATCGGAGGTCATATTAAGAGTTAAACATTGGTTACTTTTGCTGTACAGTGTGTGTTTGTCATAAATGTTACAGTGCGAATGCTGTGGGAAAATCATCAAGGCTGCCGAGGTCAATTAGTTCAATTTTCCTTCGATAGTAGTAATATATCCCGACAATTATCCTGAGACAAATACGTGTTTGTTGTAGGACGGTCATGCAGTGCTAAATTGTACGACAATCGAACGAATGGTCCATGGCTGTCATATGTTCACTATATAATACAAAACGAGTACCTACATCAGCTCTATCAAACGGTGGTGGTACAACACTTTGAAATATTCTGAACTGCTGCATGAGTCTGCTACATAATTATATGCCGTAAAGCAACATGTAGGACACGGCCACGACATAATTGTAGGCCGTAACGCACCCGAAGGACACGGCCACGACATAATTGTAAACCGTAAAGCACCTGTAGGACACGAACACGACATAACTGTATACCGTAAAGCATCTGTAGGACACGAACACGACATAAGTGTATGCCGTAAACCACCTTTTTGACACGACCCCGACTGGCGTGCAATTATGTTCCTATTTTGTGTCCAAGATTTCTTGTGCATAAATGTGAATTGTTTTTTTTTAAAAGTACAAAAACGAGTCATGCAGGAAACACCACATACAGAACAAACAGTCGCCCGAACAGCAACACAAGGAAAGTAGTAATTGCCTTCAGTACCTTAGTTGAATATTCCTTAGCGTTGTATTTGTGTTGTGCTTTCATTAGATAATATACAATCATTACATTGGTGTGTCGGGCAATAGATGAAAGGGGATTGATCGTACTTCTCTTAACATTTACAGTGCGGGGACACGATCCACTAATTTTCTATGCAAGCAGTGCATACACAGATGAATGGGTTACTAGAGGAGCCCTCTTATCAGGGTCTGTGCTGTTTTTCATGTTACACTGTTCTTTAGATAAAACCCTAAATATTCACCACAAGCTTGAACTGTTTGAATTTTGGAATAGTTCATTTCAAACTTTAGTATTGTAAGGGTTAAAGCGATGAAACTTGAATGGTCCTAGCTCAGTTTTATATTGATTGAACGTAAACGATGCTGTTTCTGTGATCTTGCAAAATATCAAAAAGTAAAAATAAAGACAAATAGATACAGACACAAACATAAGGCGTGGTATGATAAAATAATATACATGTATTTATCCACTTTTCAGTTACACAGTTAAGTCTCGCTAATACGACGATTAAAAAGAAGACTTTTAAAATATGCGCTAGCTTGATGCTAGACACTCATTGTGTAGAGAACACATTCATACATTAACCATTTGTTCCCACGATTCCATATACGGGACGTAGGCAAACAGTGTAGATTCTGACAAGACGCCGCATAATGCGGCGTCTGATCAGAGTCTACACTGTTTGCTGGATAGGAATTTCAATATAAAACAAAACGCAATTGAAATTTAGGCCATGTACCCCTTAGATAAAAAAAAATGGACTAATCCAATATATAAACATGGAAGAATCTACTGGGAGCAAATGGGTTAAGCAATCAGTATTTTATAGACTCCTATGTTAATAAATAACGTGGTAGCATTAGCGTGACCCTTACAACAGTGTGACTTTGTTCTGAAAATTGAATACCACTTAAGCCGGTGCTAGGGGGCGTGAGCAGTGTTGCACTTTCAATTACTGTTCATGAACAGACTCAATAAAACCGAGTCTGCAATTTTCTCTTTTTGTGTTGCAATTTTTGCTCTCGGGGGATCACCTCCCTTCAGAATTTGTATTACGGCAGAGGGTATAACTATGTGCTTTTAGCCCTCCGACAAGTCACTGTCAATTTGCCTCAGTTTAATGGTTAACTTATGCTGTATTCACTATATTATATACACTGTATACAAGGCCTATTTAATTACTAGAGAGCCATATCCGCGCGCTAGAAAATAGCATATATTTGCATAAAAGCCTAAATGGTGCATAACATAGCAAATATATAGATGATATGAAATTTGGCATTTAAAAATCGAGTTTATGTTTTATCAAAACGTGCGCGCTCGTCCTTGGTTAAGATCATGTTTCCAGGTGCGTTGAAACATATATTAACCACAGCATTTTTTTTACAATATTCTATCGCTCACATCGTCAGTCTCTTTTTCCGAACACCAGGCCTCGAGGTTATAAAACCTTTTGCTTGAGTCTGAGATCATTCTCAAGCTTGCTCAGAATCTAACCAATCAGATACTTGAGAATGAGCTCAGATTCAGGGTTTTATAACCTTGGATAATGCTTCACAGATACCAAACGCTACACCTACTATCATGTGCCATAGTGTAGTGAGACCCATATGAAGGCCGTGCCAATTGAAAGGCAAGACCAGACATGATATATTCCATAGCGACGACAGATCATCATAATCCATTTTTTTGCTCAGATTTATTTACCACTGTCAATTTTCATTGTATATTGCGTCTGTCGAAATCCCCAAATATACTCGGTTAGTTTTGTTTAAGTTTGTTCGTGATAGAGCTATTAAAAGTCACCGTCTAAAACTTCAGAGAACACTTCGACATTAAAATGCCATTGAGATGTATAAGTGTAAACGTTTTCAGGAATAGCGAAATTATTTTTCAACAAACCATATGACCACTATTTCGAAGAGATGATTCTAAAGAGAGATCACAGTATAGGGTTTGGTCGACAAATGATGGCTTTAGTTTTTGCGTCCGCACATTTATCTGTAGCTCTGAAGATATATAAACTACAGTGCTCCCTCTCTACAACGACACCCCTTGGGATACGACAATTGTATATGTTGTTCAGAGGGAGTTGTTATAGGGAGGGAAAATCAAACATAATTAGCTTGTTTGCAGATCCCCAGATCAGGTTATTTCGAGAACTAAAACCGTTATGCCTCTTTTTATGATGGAGGCATAAAGAAAATACGATGGAAAAAAGTTGTTTCTGGAGCCTTGTTGTTTCGGAAACAGTGACATGCGTTGTTGTACGGAGGGAATCGTTATTGGGAGGGTCGTTGTAGGGAGGGAGCACTGTATGTTATTAAGTGTGCGGTGTCGGCAGGTGCAAATTATGTCTCCAGCCACATTTGAATATGTCTGTTTTACACTTTAATAATAAACGTCCATGGCTTGGCGATAATGAACTTACACCTCGTTGCTGTTTGGGCGGTTGTGTGTTGTGTACGCGGTGGTTCCTGCATGACTCATACATGTACTTTTAAACAAATAATTAAGACCATAACAACTATGTTACGACAGGAAAATCTCAAAAGGCAGTAATATCAGGATCCCTCTCCTGATCTGGGTCTACATAGTTTGCAAATGACAGTACATGCATGTCTTGTCTTGAAAGGTTTAATAGAGGAGAAACCTAAATTTGTTTAAATGCTTATGCACAAAATGATACGTTGCTAGTTAAATTCCAAGCGATGACAAGTAATGATATTGTGGAACCAATACTCTTAAATATCCCTCTTCAACCTGTTGGGCAACCATTTGTTGGTTTAATGTCATTGACTTCAGTTGTAACAGTTTATTTATCTTGCAATATTGTTTTCTATAACACAGTCTGAGTATCAACATGCGTGGATCATGATAAGAATTTCTCGGCGTATGATGTATATGCAAACTATTTGCAAAGTTAACCACTAATCAGTCAGCAGCAGGCTAAGTGTTAAGATTGACACACCTCTCAAGAGAAAACTAATTTGAATTGATCACTCGATTGTAAATGTATGTGTCTACACCTCAGCAGTACAGACAGCACCGTCATAAATTTTCAGACAGGATTAATTTTTAACCCATTACTTCATAGGCTATTTTTAGATACAACTTCTGAATTAATCTACCGAAAAGGAACATTAACTAGAGAAAAGGAGAATTGTGATAAATAATGCATTTGCTCCTATAGAAACATTTTGTAGTTTGAAACTATTGTGATAAATAGAGCATTTGCTCCTATAGAAGCAAATGCTCTATTTTATCACAATGGTTTCACAAAGTGAATTTTACGGAGTCGTCAAAAGTCGTCAATATGAGGGAATGGGTTAATATTCTGATCATGGTCTGCTTTGTATGCTAATGATGTTGTAATGACTCTACACATTCTACCACACCAAATATTCCGGGTTTTATAATTATACCATTATAAATTTGCATAATATAATTATTCGTACGTGAATAATTAAAAGGTTAAGGAACATTCCCGGAAAAAGGTGACTGTTGAAAATCCCATCACTTGTTTCAGAGGATAAATTTACCAGTGCAATCATATAAGTAACCCCCTTCTGTATTTTACGAATAATAGCGTCTTGAACATGTTTGATAAAACGTTACTTATGATTCATTCCTACATTTTAAAAAAAATCCAGTAACATTCCTTTAACACTATATTGAAACCCAGAGAAGATATATAAGGCCAATTGGCTCCCCTGGTGTTCTTTTCTTTGAAATACAACGGCTTGAAAAAATATGGTAGCGGGTCACCTGAGCATCATTCTTTGCTCATTGAAATCTCCTCAATGGTTTCAAAGACGAACCCTCGCTAAAGTCATAAATCAAACCAATTGCTCCTGGCGACAATATGTTTTAAAAAATCACTAAAGTCCTATATGGCAAGTTATAACAGGTGCTCCTTTTATAAATTAGAACGGCTTGGAGCAACATTATTGAAATCTGAAATATGTTCAGTGGTTTCAAAGAGTATATTATTGCAATTTTCGCTAAAGCCAAATACAACACGGCCCTGCCCCAACGGCCATGTGTTTTGGGAATTACACTGTCGGAACATGTTTGGTAAAGGGTCACCTTAGCAAAATATATTGAAATCTGCCTACTTTTTTCTGCCCAGTTGTTTAAGAGGGAAAATTTGTACAAAGTGCATATAAAGAAAATAAGACGCGCCCCTGAAGGCTATATTTTACAAAGAATTCCACCAAGGTCATTTCACAGAAGAATCTCAAAATGTTCACTTAATTAATGTAAAGTCATCCCTGTTCCTGATCGTCATAGTTTAACGAATCTACGTGATTTGAATAATTCTGATGTAGGGTCACCTAAGAGTCATTCTGCTCAGCTGTTTCCGATTAGAACATCGGCAAGGTTTCTTCTCTGTGGTTGTCATTGTGGATGATAAAGTAGGAGCATGTAATAGCGCGATTTCATTACTTCCTGCTCAATTGAGGTAGACAGGTAAGCATGGGATGAATGTTGGTAGTGTTTTGTGAAACCATTGTTTGTTTCCTTAGGGACTGTTGACTGTCAAACATGTATTTCCGGACGTTTTTACATGACCAAAGTTGACTAATATCATTATATGCATTTTAACAGATTAAATTTAAGTTTTTGTAATGAATTATGTTTTGTATTTTATTGGAATCACGTCTGGTAAAACAGTAATAAGAGTTCCACAAAGCGTGACAACCTACGCCCGAATGACATGAGGTTAATGTACAATTTGCAGGCTAGATGAATAGAAATGGAGTGGCTAGATTATACATGGTAATGGTATATGGTAATGTCAATGTCGAATGGTAATGTCGAACAGTAAACAGTAAAATACTTTGTAACCAGCGTAGTAACATTAACCCATTTGCTCCCAGTGGATTCTTCCATGCTTATATATTGGATTAGTCTATATTTTATCTAAGGGAAGTCTGGTCTAAGTTTTCATTTTTGTTTTGTTTTATATTGAATTTCATATCAGCAAACAGTGTAGACTCTGCGTCTGATCAGAGTCTACACTGTTTGTCTACGTCCCATGTATGGGATCGTGGGAGCAAATGGGTTAAAGAGCGTAATACTATTGTGAATACAATATTATAATAACCTCAGGTGATTGTGACCTTGAAGCGTTTAGTAAGAGTTCTGTGCGCGACACACCGATAGATGAATTGACGGGTGCTACCCTCCATAACATAAACCTGACATATACAAGTGTAATAGTAACGGTTCGCAAACACAATGACAGTAGCATACAAACATTGAACCTAACAACATCGAATAGAATCATAATGCACAACATACCTTCTGGATAGATATACAACTATTTGAAATTCTGAAAACAAACACGGTTGGTTATATATTCATTTTTAATTTCGATGTGACTGAGCTGAAAGATATCAGCTGAGATTAAAGGCATATCACATATTGAAAGGTTAGGCTTAGTATTGATTTGCAGTTATTAAAGCATTTGAATGCTGGAAACGTGATGGTTGACATTATCAAACAATGTAGACCTATACCAGAGGCTGCACTATTTTTGTCATTCGAAATTTCCGGTCAAATGAAACCTTTCGTACTGAATGAAATCTACCTTAAACCAGTGATGGATTATTTCACATTGAAAAAAAATCAGCTTGGAATAGGTTAAAGTATAGGTAATGCGTGGTGGTGTTGTGAAGAAGACAGATGGACGTCATGCGCAATAACATAAACCGCCCCATCCGGTTTGAACCAAAGGCCTTCATCAAATTGTTATAAAACTTGGTACAGAAAGGTGTCGCCAATACGATCACTCAATATAAATGGAAAAGTAGTAAAGTCAAGCAGGCAAAGCCACATGCAAGACGCAACCACTACCAAAACACCGATAGACAGCATGACACACACACACACACAACCACACACCCAAACGCACACGCACACACACACACACGAAATGAACACAGAAAACACCAAAAGACACACAAGAACCAGGGACAAACGTTCCACAACATGAACAAACCACAAGCACAAAGACGCAATGCAAACAAAAGGAAGGGTGACAAAGAGAGTACCGCCTTGGCACGGTCAGCAGCAAAAACACAACTGGGGGTTTAAACCGGTTTACGGACGTCCTAACCTCACACTTCTCTCAAAGTCACCCTAGCTTTACAAATATTGTAAATAAAGGTATCCCCGCTGGACTTACCCACAACATAGACGACGGTGAACACAGGACAACATGTAAAACATAGCATAATAACTGTGACAATCCGTCAAATATGTACTCAATGACTTTGCTGAAGTCAGAGCACCTGCAGGTAAGCCGTTAAGGGCACGACAGGGAAAAAATAATACATGAGTCTGGTAAGCTCATCCTGTATCCAAGTTTAAGAGTATACCATCATAGAGTACTACCCTCGGCCTGTCATCGCGCAAGCAAAGAGGGAAGCGTAGCTACCGACTGTAAAAGGGTCGATAACCAAACATGCAGTGTGTTGCAATATAATAGGATCATAACCTTTCTTTTTATGTCTAATTCTAGAAGTAATCCGTTTTCCCTGTAAATGTCATCAATGTATTAATGATGTTTTTATATATTCAGACTTAAATCAGTATATTAGTGCAAAGTATATTTAAAATCTAATTATTTCCATTTATAATAACTAATAAATAGCCAATATTAATTTTGAATCCTCCTTTCACCTCCTTTCGCCAAAAATCATCCTTTCGTGTTTTAGTCTTGCACAGCTTAATAAGTAGTCAAAATTGCAAAATGTCCAACAGTGAGCAAAATAAATATTTTAACACGGGGGATAAGTGTTAACGCTACTAAATGTCATCGCTACTGAGTACACAGGCAGTGAAATGGGTACCGCTTTACTCGTACATTAATGAATTACAATTTGACCATTATAATGCGGGGAACGAGTCTCTATTGTCCGTTGTAAGCAGTGTATACCCAGATAAGATGTTTCTTAGAGGAACCCTCTCATCAGGATCTGCACTGTTTGTCAGGTTACATCTTGCTTCAGAAAATTCCCTAAATATTCACCATAAGCTTGAACTGTTTGACTTTTGGAATAGTTCATTTAAAAAATCAATAGTTCATTTACAAAAACAGCGGATTAAAGGATTATTTTGTTTTCGATTGAAGGGAGGGGTTAATATTATATTCTGCCTATTTTGCATATGACACAGTCAGCAACTGAGTTATACATATTCATATTATCAAAATAAGGCTTACATCCCATTTACCAACAGTTTATATTCAGCAACACAGTAGCAGTATCTCAATACTGTGAAATCCTTAGAAATCCGTCGACGATTTAAGAGACGGAAAACTTCATCGATTGAATGGTAATCAACGCACAAGTTCGGTCAACCTCTGATTCCGAAACGACACAGTGAATATTAATTGGGTTTTCACAATAATGACGTGACGATGTCAGCCGAAAGTGTAAAAAAAACACGAGCAAAATTCGAGTACACATTATTTGACTTTTACGACAGATTCCAGAGTATGTGAGATGTGTTTCCGTGAGGTTTCCAAGGCAGTCCTCTTTATCGATACAAACAACTATTCCCTTACTTTGCCTTTTAGCACTAAAACTACAAGTATGGGTCATGCAGGAAACACCACATACAAAACACACAGCCGCCTGAACAGCAGCACAACCAGAAAATACAGCAAATGTACATATCTATCAAAACACAAAAAGATACACAAAGACAAAACAAACAAATATTAGGGGGAAGATGGAAGTACCACCTTGGAACGGTCAATGACCATAGTCATTGAAGGTTTATACCGGTTTAGGGGCGCCCAACCTCACACTTATTCCATCTCCACCCTAATAGATAAATAGTATAAATAAACATATCCCCTCTCCGACTACTCTACAACAATCGCGATGGCAAACACGGTTGTAAATTGCATGTAGAACGAAAACATAATTACGTGAACTAAACTGAATCCACCTATGGCTAGCAGACCCAATGACTGAGCTGCAAACAGAGTAACTGTAGAAAAGTAATAAAGGGTACGACAAAATCCGACGTTCTCCTTCCGTTTCCAAATATCAGAAGGTGTCTTCATAGAGTACTAAGCATTTCCTATCAGCGTACATGAAAAGAAGGCAGTGTGATTGCCAACTGTAAAAGGGTTGAAAACTAGACATGTCGTATGTTGTAATACTATAGGATCATATACATTTTTAATGAAATATGTAACATATTAAATGAATAAATTGAAAGGTTTGGATTAATATGTGTAAAGAATAGAAACAGCGTATATGCTGACAGAGGATGCAAGAAACAGTCTGTTCTTAAGTTTATTTAAGACATCTGAAGAGTTTTAATAGACCAACAGAGATACAGTCCAGACTTTTCATATGCTATATCGCAATGGAATTTTACATGTTCTTTCATCTAAGTTAAACAAGAAGTCAAAAACATGGACAATTTTGTTGTTGTACAAGGGCTAGAATTAGCAATGAAGAGCGTTTTATATGTTTTTATGTAGTTTAGGTAACCAATACATTGTAGGAAGTTTATGTTGTGTAATCTTAGTATCTACTCCAAGTTGTTCACACGTTTGGGCATGGTCTGAAATAACTGTCTTTTCGTCAGTAGTAACTGAAATGTATGATTTAGTATTAATGATTTCCTGCTTCAAGACATCAACATAATGTAATCGTCAAATAATAATGTCATTATTCGATGCCTTATCAGCAGGAACGAAGACGTAATTTGAATGGAAATCATGTAAACCCTTTTAAGATGTCTCAAAGAAATTCTCGGTCTTGGTGTTCATTTGAGCTATAAAATGAAATGCGTTTATCAATTATGTAAAAAAAATAGATTTTTTCCATTCCAAAAGAGCATAAGACTCAACATATTCTCTAAAACACTATTTAACCCTTTCGCTGCCAATGCCGGATCTGTGATTACCTATGCAAACAGTTTGGATCCAGATAAGACTCCGAGTGACTCGGCGTCTCATCGGGATTCAAACTGTTTGTTACTGTTACTATGCTTTTGAAACAAAGATGAAGAAAATAAAAAAATAAAAATTTATAGCAGACGACAAAGTTAGCAGACGACAGAGTTTGGCAGCGAAAGGGTTAATATTAAAATTTGGTAAAGCCTCAGTAATTTGTACTCGACAAGGGTGACAATCTATCAAGGACGGTATTCTATATTTTGGACCTTTATTCAGAAAGGACCGTAGAGGTTTATCTTTAATTATCTCGAAAATGCCAGTAATCACATGGCAATTTAGTTTCAAACCATACATATTTCGATTTCAACTGTCCATGCAGTCTTTAAACAAAAAAAGACTGGAAACGCGGGCAGGAGTTAATATGAAGCTGCTGTCAGGTATGTGTTGTTTTCTTTTTTTTCTCATGGAGACTCAAATGCATGTGTATGTTGATATTATTATTTCCCTCCACTGCAAGACCATACAATTGTCATTAATGTCGATGAATTTTATCATCTGTTAAGCATGTATAAGAGACTACATTTTCAGTGTCTGCTCTGTTCGCTTATGAAATAATACGACTCAGTTTCTGACACAGACACAATTTCCTGTAGTGATATGCCAATGTAAAATTAATTAAATTAATTGTATTGACGTTGTTATTTCTTGGTAGCCATCTGGCTTGGATCTAATTTGTTTGCAATATCGTTTATATTGCTACGACACATTATCCCATTTTGTTACAAATGGGGTGGCAATTATATTTCAACGTTGTTAATAATACTTGACTTGTTCTTGATCGTATCAACCGACAGCGTGACATATGTACATTGTTCAAAAAAGTAAACACCACGTGGTTGTCATATCTGCAGCGAGTGGTCCCGATCGATATCAGAATGGTATTGCCAGGATTAGATAAGATATTGGCTACAAAATATGCGGTAGGCTGACTGTAAACGGGCACTATTGGTTGTAGAAAACTACACGTTGCCACGACAGTAGACAGAATTCGTCTGGATTGCTAACGATAGAGATCCATTCGACCAAATACGTTGAAACGCTGTGTCTAAATCGGACTTTAATTATTTTCTGGCATCTAGCATTATATGTTGCATTCTATCACGCCACCTGACACAGGATAAATAAACAAAATATATAAACAATATAAATTCTGAAAGGGGGTAATGAAGAATGCTATTGTCGCAGTCCCAAATGTACACTTAGTAAAGTCAAGGCGCAAATGTATTATCCTATTTATTTCCATATTATGTATACCCCACCCAGAACCATTTTCTTGTAGAGCATCAAACACACGTTTTGCTGGTATAAGCCCTTGACATCTGTGGTTTCGGTAAACTGCGCAATCCTGATGAGAGGTCACCTTCAGGAGCCTTTTAATCTGGGGGTATGTTATTTGTTTATTTTCTGTTTAAGGGATTCAATGTTATCACGTTCAACTTTCTTTCTTCAACAATTAGTATATCGGATGTTTCAATGACAAGACAACCATGATACAAAACTTAGAATGTACCAATAATTAATAGCAATAGACAGCAATAACGAATATTGCAGATCCTAGTTTAACCATTTCCCTGTTCTGTATTTAGGCCAAATTGCAATACCTATTGAATATTCATTAACAAAATAGTTATATAAAATATGAAAGGTGGAGCATTGTAAATATTTTAGAAAGTAAACAAACATATTTATCAAATAAATTAGCAAACAGAGAAGACGCTGATCAGACGGCTCCTCTAGGAGCCGTCTGATATGGGTCTACTCTGTTTGCAAATGCGTGAAAACACATTTATATGAGGGAAAGGGTTAATATGCACATATAATTACTGCGGAAGTGCATATAGTGGTTAAAATAATATGAATAGTTTTGCGTCCATTAATAGTATATGTTTAGTCAGTAAATGTGTATGTTAATGAATAATATCCGATAATCTAAGTATTACACAGCATCAGTCATGCTCATAGAAATTTGCAATCGTAAAGAACTCGGTGACCAACGATAACAGCTCTTGAACAAGTATTTGCACCAAGAATATATTTTTACCGTACGGTCCAGAGCAACATATAAAATAGTGTGAAATGCAACGCACACATACACGTACACACACACGCTCATGTAATACCAAATTGAGTTTGTAGCAATGTCTAGATGTTACTACAAAGTAATATACTAAAAGCATAAGAAGTACCAACATAGACCATAACAAATCATAAAATAATATAGCAGTTATAATTAAGTAAATGGTTGGGGACCAATACTGTGTGTTTACAGATAATTTTACAGACTCAACTACTTTAAGGTTTAGTAGAATATGGTTGACTGTGTATCTCTCGCTCTCTCCTATCTCACTCTTTCTCAATTTCTCTCTTTCTTCCTCTTTCACTTTCTTGCTTTCTCCTGCTATCAGATATTCAAATATCATGCGCTTTCTTAAGACACAGACTAAAGATTCCGCTCAATACTCAATATAACTGATATTTCTATTTTAACAGTTTCAAATGCATTACCACATTTCATGATCTCATAATTCAAGATGTCGACACCCCTGCTTCAGTTTCTTTCCATTACCTTAAAGAGACCATAAAGCAGGCTGTCTAATGAAACGCTAATTCATGTAAAGGTGAATCACTGTGCCAATTAAATATTTATTACAAACGTTTCTTGCGTTAGCAACGCCGTGGTTAAAAAAGGAAGTCCCTACAATGAACGCATATTTTCAATATTATCATGTTCAATTATTATTATGAACATTGTCAATTTGAACTTATATAAAAAATGACCCCGTGGTACAAAATAAACCGATTTCATTAATACTGTAATTTTTGTTCTACAGCAAAGTATTATCGGCCTTTTCCGTTTCAAATTTTCCGCGTTTTGCCTATGATCGCTCGATCTCTCCATTGCGTACTCAACAGTGGCCGGAGGGACGCGAAAGAGCGCGAACAGATACAAAAATAAAACTCAAACCGGATAAAACTGAAACATCAGCGAGTAATACCGGGGTCTTCGATATCAAACACATGGACATTTTGTCATTTTCTTGCGATATTCTACTTTTAAACATATAGACTTTCGAGTTTTATTGTATATATTCATGCATTTTCGAAACGTGTCGAATGTAGGGACGTGCCCGTTAAGCAATGTCACACTGTTTGGATTTTAAATGTTTAACCCTTCTCATGCGTCTTGATTGGCATTGCCAAACAGTTTGGACCCAGAGGAGACGTTTGTTAATTCGGCATTGCACCAGGATCCAAACTATTAGACACTCTGTAAATAATCTTTCAAGTGTTTGACCGACTCTGATATCAGCGAAATATTTCAGCAAATCGGAGATTTAGCAGACATATTGTTTCAGTATGAGGAAAGGATTAACCTGTAATATGTCAAGGTATATATATACCGATTCAACAGTTCGTGATCACTAATCATGAGATGGAACATGACGAATCATTGTATCAGTATTTGACCACACTAGACGTCGAACTATTGAGCTCCAGCTTCAATGGCAATCTTCAGCGATTGAGTTAGCGATCGGGAACCAAACAGTCTACAATGATGGTGACATTTTAGCTACACTGACGGCAAACCAGTTGATATACAGTAGAACCTGTCTTAAGCGACCCGCAAATCGCTGACTATATATGGGTTTGTAAGGCAAACGGTCGCTTAATTCTGGTCAAACGTAATGCAGGAATCCCCCGTAAGAGCTTTCTGCATTACTCTTGACCTGCATTAAGGCAACAACTGTTTTAACCCTTCTCATGCTGAATTTTAAAACACATTTCTCCTTCTTTACCCATGCCCTGTTGTATAATTATATCTTGTATATCTTGTATATCTTCACTGTGTACAAATATTTCGCTGGACAATCACTGCTGTTGAGTGCATTGGTTGCACAATTAACTTGTCAATAATGCACACCCTGAGGAGCTGTCTCATCTGGGTCTTCACTATTTACAGGTAAGTATATTGACGTGAATAGCAAACGAATCGTTAATACTCCTATGTTCCGTTTAGGACAGGTTCTACTGTATTACTGTCTATTCCAGTAAATAGAATACATCGAGGGCTTGGTGCAAAACTATTGTAACTCCTTCACTTTGTGAAGGAGTTACAATAGTTTTGCACCAAGCCCTCGACATGTAAATTTCGTAGTTGTTAATGGCATTTGCTGTAAGCCCTAAATGGCGACACTTGTAACTGTATTGATGTCGACGAGTTGCCTCTAGAAAGTATGGTAGTTAAAGGTTTACACAGCCGTTCATGTAGAACAACTTTCGAGGTTCAGATTCAGAACAAAACATAACATACATGTATGTATGATAGTCATATCTGCAGTTAGTCTGGTCATTTTGGAATTTAATTACGGGTTAACTATCACAGTCTTAACAAGGCAATACCGATATACCCTGATCGATAGAACAATGATAGATTAAAATGTCCGCATTTGTCAGTATGGAGAAGACATACGAGTAACCGCTGATGTATTCCATGACTAAATCATTTTGTATACATCATCTGTCAGACACAACCAATACCGCCAGACTGATGCTCAGTAGACTCTAGAGCATCCCTGAGCACTGTCTGTCGGTTTGGTCGGGTTTGCATTCCATTACAGTGTGTTCGTTAGTTTAAGTACCACTGAACTACTTTGTGTCAGTAAGTTTGACGTACGTGTATGTCAATGCAATACTCGTTGAAGGTTTGTCCGTTAGGTTAAGGTAGCATTAAGCTACCACATGTTTTTTAAAATCAATAATTATACTTATTTTGTCGTATTAGCGAGAGGTACTTCATTCTCAGTCTTGTTATATTTGCTGGTTCTTCGGGATCATTAGTTTTGATGGTATAAGTTATGAAAATTGAAAACTGCTTAAGCCGGGGCTAGGGGGGCATGAGAAGTGTTGCATTTTAATTACTACTCATGAACAGACTCAACAAAACCGAGTCTGCAATTTTCTCTTTTGGCATTGCTACTTTTGGTTTTGAAGGATCACCTATTTTCAGAATATATTTACTGAAATAATGAGGCTTGTTATATAAATGATACTTGTGTTGCCGAACGTGATGAAGAATGCTTAATTGGATATGCATTCTTTTTAGGGATAATTCTTTAAAAACGAACCAATACACTCTAAATAACAATTCAAACACTACGTTCGCGGTAAAGTAGCAATGACTGTGGAAAGGTGTTAGCTGGTTGTTGCATGTGATATAAAAGTATTCGTATTTTCATTTAGTTATTGTCAACCATGTAAAAAGAAATAGAACACTACACTGCAGCAGCAGTGAATTAGCACGGACTATTTGTTTGTTGCATGTCGTATACAGTGTAAGGAGTCTCATTTTTCTTATAAGGTCTCTCTAATGCGATTATTCAAAAGCTATTCAAGATATCTGTGTGAATTAATTATTTGGTTACATTGGCGACAATCTACTGTATGTGGGTTGCTGTAACAGGAGATTGAACAGTGGAATAAACTCATTAACCTAAAACATAGAAATGATGTAGTTTGTTTTTAATATGAATAATGCCGACTCCAATATATCGGTTTACTTTTAAATGTATAACGACAACTATAGTATATCGTTTTACTTTAAATGTATAACGACAATTCTAGTATATCGTGTTATGTTAAATATATAACGACAACTCTAGTATATCAGTTTACTTTTAAATCGCCAGCTCTAGTATATCGTTTTACTTTTAAATGTATAACAACTCTAGTATATCGTTTTACCTTTAAATATACACCGCCAACTCTTATATACTGTTTTACTTATAAATGTATAACACAAATTATAGTATATCGTTTTACTTTTAAATGTATAACGCCAACTCTAGAACAGTAAAACCTCTCTAAATCGAACATTAAATTTAGTAAAACTATCGGTATTAGAGAGATGGCAGCTTAATGCAGGTTGAAAGTCAAGCAGAAAGCCCTTCTGTGTGGCTTTCATCATACTTTCAACAGAGACCTGCCTAAAAGTATCTAAATTCTTCTATACTAGAATTCCGGTTTAGAGAGGTTTTTTACTGTATATCGGTTTACTTTTAAACGTATATCGCCAACTCAGGTATCCCGTTTTACTTTTAAATGTATAACACCAGCTCTAGTATATCGTTTTACTTTTAAATGCATAACATCAGCTCTAGTATATCGTTTTACTTTTAAAGGTATAACGCCAAATCTAGTATATCGTTTTACTTTTAAATGTATAAGGCAAACTCTAGTATATTGTTTAACTTTTAAATGTATAACACCAGATCTAGTATATTGTTTTACTTTTAAATGTATAACACCAGCTCTAGTATATTGTTTTACTTTTAAATGCATAACACCAGCTCTAGTATATCGTTTTACTTTTGAAAGTATAACGCCAACTCTAGTATATCGTGTTATTTTAAATGTATAGGGCAAACTCTGGTATTGTGTAATACTTTTAAATGTATAACACCAACTGTAATATATATATATATATACCCTACTGAGTCTTAAACAAAAACGTAATCTTTGAAACAGGTCTAGTATGGTCGACGTATTTGTATTAAAGCATGCTTGTGAAGTGTTCTTGATTCAAAGGTTGACGTTCTATTATCCGACAAAAAGCGTGCGCATAATTCGAGAGGCCTATAGACTATTGGCGAAGTTGATTTATTTATATCAAATAGCCACACGATTACACCTCTGTACAGCAAAACGTGCCTTAAGCTACCATTAGTAAGAAGGCTATGTCTGAGGTTTTAGGGTAAGTATTAACTTAATGCAGCGAAAGGTAACGAAAGTAGCTTTCTGTATTAGTTTTGTCCTGCCTTAAGCGACTGCCTGTTTTAATGGCATGTTTAATCAGCAAGTGGTTGGATTGGTGGAAATATTTGATTTTGCTCTTCAATAATGAGACATTAAAGGTTATTGTATGAGTGGAAATGTTATATTGATTCAAGTATTCAAATGCCACGTATATAAATGTTTCGTTCTTCTGTTTTATTGCAGCAAATACGAATCAAATTAAATCAAATAAATCTAACCCATTCTAAACATATTGTTCAATACACACCTTATATTAATGCAAGAGAATGATTCAAACAATGTATTCAGTTTTGTTATTACTTCTGCAAAGCTTAGACTTGCTCCCACAGGGAGGTAAGCCTTGAGCACAGTAAGCGAAGGTTACACTAGAGTTACCTCTCTTCCATTGTGGTTTCATGTAATAACCTAACGGTGCCTGCAGAGCTAAAATATTCTCATCTCACGTAAAACACACGTTTTACACACAGATAACGAACCTTCGCACAAGGTTTCCTTTTATATATTATTTGACTTGTTCTATGTATAACATGAGGCACAACAGGCCCGAGGAACTCGTTGCGTCCGTCTGAGATCGTTCTCAAGCATCTGATTGGTCAGATTTTGAGCTTGCGAAAAAGCTGATCAATCAGATACCCGAGAATGGAATCAGACTCAGACTCAGAAATCGTATATTCTGGAACCAGGAGCTTCTTTCCGATATCAACTTCTTGATGCATTTCAGCATTTTGTGTAGTTACCGTTGAACATAATAAGTGACCAGGGTAACGTGACTCGCATTTACTATCATTTGCAAACAGTGTAGACCCAGATCAGTTGGCTCGCTGATCAGTCTGTACTGCTTGTTATTCAAATATCTCTAGTATGTTTCTGCCATTCATACTGCGTGAACTCTATTAAATACTGGTTGGCTATACTACTTCGACAATTCCGGGTTGAAAATGCTAAGAGCACAATTTTAAAATGGCATTGTACTTCAGTATAAATATCCTTTATTTGAAGATAATATTTACAAATTTGAAATGCGAATAGTGTAACTCGTCTGCTGTGTTTGTTAAACGACTCTCACTTTTAATGAAATTAAAGTGTCTTATTCTGTTTGTTACTACGTTCAATCGAATAGCATTATCATCAATATCAGACACTGACTAAAATGAACTTAATCGTTATTTGCACACATCTAACATAGAACTACAGTAGAACCTGTCAAACGAAATTCAGGTCTAATTATGGGTCTGTAGGGCAGGTGATAGCTGAATGCAGGTCAAAAGTAATGCAGAGAGTTCTTGTAGGCGCTTTTTGCGTTACTTTTGCTCTGCATTAAGCAGCCACCTGCTTTTTCTCATGTCTGCCTTCAATCAATTCAAAGTCGCTTAAGACATGTTCTACTGTATAGTAAAATGATCGAGGATGCTACTGCCATGAAATGTGCTTTCGAACGTTAACGGTTTCGCTGCCAAACTCTGTCGTCTGCTAACTTTGTCGTCTGCTACACATTTTCATTCTTTTGATTTTCTTCATTTTTGTTTCAAAAACGTAGTAACAGTCACAAACAGTTTGGATCCTGATGAGACGCCGAGTTACTCGGCGTCTCATCTGGATCCAAACTGTTTGCATAGGTAATCACAGATCCGGCATTGGCAGCGAAAGGGTTAACGACTTTTAACCGAAACATAGGCCATATTTGTATTGGTTGAATACTCATGAAATACACTTGGATATATAAGTGCTTGTTTTATACGTGTTGTTTTAACACTTACCATGCTGTTGAAAATAGATTTGCTCAAATTTGGATATGATGCAAGTTTAACCTCTCTAAACCGGCCGTTAAATTTAGCATAAATATCTGTCTTAACCCATTCCCTCATATCGACGCCTTTTGACGCCTCCGCAGTAGTCACCTTTTGAAACCATTGTGATAAATAGAGCATTTGCTCCTAGGAGCAAATGCTCTATTTATCACAATGGTTTCAAACTACAAAATTCTAAAAGTTTCCTTTCCTCTAGTTAATGCTCCTTTTGAGTAGATTCATTCAAAGACGTTCGATCTAAAATAGCCTATTCGGTAATGGGTTAAGGACAGATTGTCGGCAGCTTAATGCAGGGTGTAATTCACACAGAAAGCTCCTCAGATGTCCTATATGCATTAACAGCCGCCATCCTAAAGGTATCTTAACTCTTCTCTAATAGAATTCCGGTCTACAGGGGTTTAACTGTACTTCGATTAAGAATTTAATGAACTATTGTCCTACAGGAGCTTTACTACATTACTTTTGCCCTTAATTAATCTGCCACCTGCCTTACAGACCCATAATGAGACATCTTTTTTATGACCGCTTAAGACGGGTTCTTCTGTTTGTGTACATATGAGACCTTACTATTTACTCAATAGATACACATTTTAACGCCTCTGTATACCGAGTAGACCCAGATCTGCTCTGTTTGCTTATGAAATGTTATATTTCCTATCCTATCGTTCTACCATGGCTAAAACGTCTTGTATCCATATGTCATTGTACAATTTCAGCTTACCAATACTAATACTGTGAATATTTTTTAAATATATATTCATTGAGTAAAGGCTTAACCCATTCCCTCATATTGACGACTTTTGACGACGCTGCAAAAGTCACTTTGTGAACCATTGTGATAAATAGAGCATTTGCTCCTATAGGAGCAAATGCTTTATTTATCACAATGGTTACAAACTACAAATTGTTTCCTTTTCTCTAGTTGATGCTCCTTTTCGATAGATTTATTCAAAGAGGTTGTATCTAAAAATAGCCTATGAGGTAAAGGGTTAAATAAAAACATGTACATGTATGTATGTTTCTGACGTATGCAGATAAAGCGGCTTCGCTATGCGTGACTCACCATATGCATTTTATCTTTAATAGTGGGGCAATCTTGAAAAAAACATCGGACCGACAACAGGGACGAAATGTCATCATTGAACAGATTCTGCAGAATATTTCACACTGATTAGGCAAATCTCATATATGCTGATAGATCTTGCTATGACCTGGCAATGACCTGGGTATATACTGTTAAAAAAGTCCTGACTACAATATTTCGCCTGGCAAGGCTAATGTAATTGTAGATTTGTCACACTGTAACAAGAGGAAGCATGTCCCACAGGGAATCGGTACCACTGAGGGAGGCTCACAAACAGTGTACAGATCTGATTTAGCCCTTATCATACTGTGAGTATTATACATGCTTCAAGCTCAATGCTTTGTAAATTAATCCAATTTTCGATCCAGTGTCACCCTTTACCTGTTTAGTATTCATACCAGAAATAATGACATCATCAATATTTATTAGCTGATTATTTCAGTACAATTTTCAGGGGAAGTTTTTGTTTTGACATAAACTGTTGAATCAGATCTGTATCATGTTATGAGCAAACAGAGCAGACCCTGATCAGACAGTTCCTATAGGATCCATCTTTTTTGCATCGTCTCTGTTCGCAATGGTATAAACAGGCGTTTATATGAGGGAATGTGTTAAAGAAACTACAGTTGAACTTCGATAGCTCGAACTTCAAGGGACCATACAAATTAGTTCGGGCTAACAGAGGTTCGAGTAATCCGATTTCTAATCTGAACAATTTCTCAAGTCCACAGTTTAATACAGGTATAAAGTAATACTGAAAGCTCCTGCAGGAGCTTTCAGCATTACTTTAGTCCTGTATTAAGCTGTCACGTGTGTTTCGAGATATCTGTAGCGATACATTAAAGAGCAATTCTGTATTGTAATTTTTGAAAGGACTGAACGTTTTGTTTCAGTTATCCCGCAGTTCGAGTTATCCGAGTTCGAGATATTGAAGTTCAACTGTAATAAACAACTTGGACCAATGTTAATAGCTGAAGAACCCGTCGTTTCATCTGGGTCGACGCTATTTACAAATGGCTGTCAAGTCATGGAAGGTTAAAAGCTGAGTCAATAACCTTTGTTGTTTCATTGATGCTGGGATGAATAAGAGACAAACACAGATGTACTGACAATGTAAAACGACACTATGCATTGTCCAAATTTAGTGGTCGGCCGATAAATGAATCTATAAACAGATGATGTCTTTCATCCCGAATGGTAGCATCATCTCACCAGCTGGTAGTATCATCTCACCAGCTGGTAGCGCCATGTCGACAGTTGGCAGTACTAAAGTATCAGTTGGTTAGGCCATGTCATCGGTTGGCAGCCATATCACCAGTTGGTAAGGCCTTATCACCAGTTGGTAATTCCATATCACCAGTTTGCAGCACCATATCACCATTTGGTAGCACCATAATTATTACAAGGTGGTAGGGTCATACCATTGGTTGGTATAACCACATCACCAGGTGATAGCACCAAATCACAGGTATTACACCTAATCATCAACTGAAAGCACCATATCACCTGGTGGTAGCGCCATATCACCAGTTTGTAGCACCATATCATTAGTTGGTAACACCATATCATTAATTGGTAGCACCATATCATTAGGTGGTAGCACCATATAATTAGTTGTTAGCATTATATCATTAGCTAGTAGCACCATATCATTTATTATTAGCACCGTATATATAAACTTTAACCATTAATGTACAGGAACCGATTATATGAGATTTTTGCAAACCATGTAGACCAAAATCAAGATTCCCTTTTGATTAGGGTAAAATATGCACTGTGTGACATAACAATAACTTTTCAATGATACATTTTGATACAATAATTTTGAATTTGTATGTTTGATAAATTGATATTCGAAAAAGTTCTTTTGAATTATTGAACAGATTAAGGACCACGTACGTTTGAATCCTACAGCTCTTTAGGAAAATGTTGACCGAGTGTCAAACGAGTCAAACTCTGCACCCTACCGGGATCAAAACTGTTTTACAAATTACCATCAGATCTCTCTTCGCACGAGAATCGCCAGATGGCTAGTTCTGTTTCATATTTTTATTTGACGTTTACTGTCTTTATGCTATATAAAAGAGCAATACATGAGATGTTAACATAACGGTGTATCGTTTGTTTCAGTGCTTCAATTGAAACCTTCATGATATAAAACCGTTATATGAACAGTCACAGTATGTGTCATCTCTGTATTTCAGCAGACCAAATAGTTCCGGATGTGTCATATATGCGTTTTCACTAAATCAGAAGTTCAATATAATGATTTTAAAGGTTTAAGCGAGGCGAATTGCCAGGTTGAGTAAACGCCAGGTACCATTGTTACAATGTTTAGTAGAACATATATTGATGTGTGTATATATTAATACATTGTTTTTCCATTCATTAATATACATTTATAGTAGTGATTGAAATAATAGTTTTGATTTTTTTCTAATTCTTCAGAGGAATATATTGATGTGTATTGTCAACATATCATTCTCATTTTACTTTTGTTCTGACTTTAATGCTGTACTGACATTTTCTGCAATTGTAAATGATATATCGGCCTGTCTATTGAGATAACAAATCATATATACCCTTATCAGAGTCTTCTTTCAATGGCCACCTAATCTATGTCGACACTGTTTGCAAACGACTACTATATTCCTTTATATGGTTGATCATGTATATTATCTACATATCTATAGCGTCTATCAATTATCTTTCTCTTTGATATCTTTGTCTGAGGGTCTCAAGTGAGATTAGTCACTGGACTAATCGTTTGATGTGTATTAAATAAATTATTTCATTTATTAACCCTTTCGCTGCCAATGCCGGATCTGGATTTTCTATGCAAACAGTTTGGATCCAGATGAGACACCGAGTAACTCGGCGTCTCATCAGGATCCAAACTGTTTGTTACTGTTACTATGTTTTTGAAACAAAAATGAAGAAAATCAAAATAATGAAAATTTGCAGCAGGCGAAAAGGTTAGCAGACGACAGACTTTGGCAACGAAAGGGTTAATTGTTATTATACAACATCATCCTATACTTTTGTATTGCTATGTTATTTAGGCGTGTGCCTGATACAGCCGTAAGAATAACAAACCTTTTAGACCCCGATGGAATCCATATTTAGATATACAGTAAAAACCCTATAATGCGACCACTTAATGAACAAACATAACTTTTTTCATAAGCAGGTGGTTGCTTAATGCAGGACGATAGTTATGCAGAAAGCTCCTATAGGAGCTTTCTGCATATCTTTCGTCCAGCATTAAGCTACCACCTGTCTTTGCCACTGTGAATTATGCCCATTTTTGGTGGTCGCATTAGAGAGGTTTTACTGTAATCATATATTAATATGGATCAACCTTGTTGAGCAATGGTCCTTTATACCCCCTTGTAAGAAAGGATTGAATATTATATCATACATATTGTATACATTGACATCACATGAAGCTTTCCCATATGTTACATTTCTCTAGTATATTTTTTTCAGCTGGGTCAATATAAAAAAACGGCCAAATGCTTATACAACTACCAATTATTTAGGAGCGCATTACTTAAAGTATACAACTTTCGTTTATGTTACAGCACAGCAGATATTTAATAATTAATCAGTACACGCATCACATTTTTAGCGTATATCATCGTCTGAAGACGATTCGTTTGGTTTGGTGTCACCTTCGTCACAACTGTTTGTCTGTCTGTCCGACTATACGTATGTGTGTTCTCTTTCGAAACCACTGATTGACTTTTCAGTACTACCTTAACATCACCATGTTAACCCCGTACTCTGTAAATACGCCTTTCTAAACCATTGCAAACAAATTAGATCCTGATCCTATTGGAGTCGTCTGGGTTAAACGAAATAAGTGTAAATACAGAATAGTACGTGTTTGCCTGAAACAACCAGCACCATGACAAACATTAATCAATAAATACTCCATTAATATCATACTATGCGATGTTATTACATACTATTTGTTTAATATATTTAGTATCATGTATGTAAAGCGACTCTTAACATTTGATCGGCTTTGCGCCGATCTATTACAGATGAGCTGCCTGTGTGTACAGATGTATACAAGTGAAAATTGTTTAACAGATGTATAAACATTGTCACATAACACGCTTACACACAAAAACACGCCTGACACATCATTGCAGTTGCATTTGCAAATTTAGAATAAAACTCAGCTTTTCTTTTCGAATATATCACTACAAATCATAAATCGTCTGTCTGTCCTTTTTGATATCGCCACATTTTATGGTTTACTGCATTAACATGCACATCTTCACTGCGCCGTTAGACATTCAGTTAAATGTGATAATTATTGACCCTTTAATGTGAGGACACCGGGCATATAAGACTTTTTCAAATAGTGTAGACCCATATCAAAACACTCCTGAGGGAACCCTTTGATTAGGGTCATTTTCTTCAGCGATAAATTATCTATAATTAATACCCAGCAAAAAAACCGAGCCAGTATGATTTAGTTAGCAGATTACGGGTTAATGGCTGTTTAAATATATAACAGTAAAGTAAGTTGACACATGCCAAAAGTACTAACACGCCGACGTATTCCTTGTTGCCTTTGGCATTTGCAGAAACGTATTACGTTGTCGTTTACGAGTAGTCTACTGCAGACATGGCAGGCTATTCACATGCAAGTTAATTATATGCCTCATCCATGCTTGCCTCTGATGTCAGTGTTTATTCCTTTTACAGAATCTTGTTTTTCTAACTACGTATATTTGCGTCGGGTTCATTCACCGTTCTTTGCACAAACGGGTGTGTATTTATTGTTTCAGTCACTCTCATCATGCAATGGTCTGTGACATTGTGTCGTGAAATGGTCTGGGACATTATGTCGAGCAATGGTCTGGGACATTGTGTCGTGCAATGGTCTTGGACATTTTGTCCGTCATATGGGAAAAACAGACATTTTAAGTTCAACCTAAACCCATTCTTTAGCATGCTTTAGCAACATTAGCCTGCACAAAGTTTAATAGTCCATCATTCTAAAAACAAATTAATTCGCTTTCATTCTGAGACACAAATAAACATATGGTAAGATGACAATGAACGTGCGTAGTCTCTATTTTAGTTGCTTATGATAAACATGCAATGTAAGCCCAAGTAGTTATCATGTGAAAACAAAGACAGTAAAACCATTGACAAATAATTTCTTCGGTATTTAAGATAAATGACAGTTTAATGCAATGTTAATATATTCTGAAAATGGGTGATCCTTCGAAAGCAAAAGTAGAAATGCAAAAAGAGAAAATTGCAGACTCGGTTTTATTGAGTCTGTTCATGAGTAGTAATTAAAAGTGCAACACTACTCACGCCCCCTAGCACCGGCTTAAGCAGTATTCAATTTGCAAAACTAATAACATCAAAACTAATGACCCCGAAGGACCAGAAAATATAACAACACTGAGAATGAAGTACGGGGCGACTTTTTACGGCCGCCACACAAGCACTTAACACCTGCTGTTGTGAAGTACATATATTCTGAAAATGGGTGATCATTCGAAAGCAAAAGTAGAAATGCAAAAAGAGAAAATTGCAGCCTCTGCTTTATTGAGTCTGTTCATGAGTAGTAATTAAAAATGCAACACTACTCACGCCCCCTAGCACCGGCTTAATGTCATGAAGGCTCCCGCAAGAGTTTTTAATATGATTTTCACCATGCATCGCACAGCCACCAGTCTAAAATGTTCTAAATATTCCAATACTAAAAGTTCTCAATTCTTCATTATTAGAACTTAGAACCAATCTAATAATTATTAACGATGCCATTATTTCTTATATAAATACCCGACTGGGAAATGGTTAAGCCCACCCTTATCATCTATCGCTGTATAATATACATCGTGTGAATGTTATTTCAGAACGGGTTGATCTAATTCTGGTAAAACGTCACATATGCCCTCAAATGTATACGTACGTACAATAAACTCTGTTATCAGCTCCAGTTGTCTGAAACGATGCGCTTATATTTGCAAGTCACATTCACATCGTCAATTAAATTGAGCCATTGGACTACCAGCTTGCATGTTGTGACGAATTTGGTGTTAATGATATCCCTTTTCCTCCTAACTGCGATCTGACTCTGACGTCTGCTCTGTTTGCTTATTGTGTAAATATATATTTGATTCTACAGCTTCTTCCTGAGACAAAATGTCATATGTTCATAAGCCATTATAAACAAATTCTTATTAATATGTTTGACGTCATTCTTTACTATATGAATATTCATCAGGGAAAAGGTTAAGATGAGACGCCATGTAATTAGACGTCTCAACAGGGTCCACGTCGTGTGGCACTGTATCAATAAAATCTAAAAACCTGATCGAATCGGAAGTAGTCATAATTGTATTTAATCCGTATTTCGGCAGATACAAATTCTTTGACAGTGTGTTACAGGTTAATCTACGGGCATAAGAGTATATGCCGTTTCAAGATATAGATTTATCAGTTAGTGAAGGGATTTTTGGAAAAACTTAACCTGTTCTATTAATTACCCCACGCCAAACCATTAGTATAAAGTAGTATCTTAAATGGGGTGTTGAAAAGATGTACCAGTGCGAAATCATATTCTAGATGTAATTGATCATAAAACAAGTAAAGATGTATGTTTCAATGAGTATTAAGTGGAGCAGACTTGATATACTGCTGACTCGATATATTAAGTGTCTATTTCTTCTAATTGGCTTGCAATCTGGAATCAGTCAACAATATCACACTATGTTGGTCAGTTTATCACTTATCAAGTTATAATGGTTTCTGCTCAAACGCAGGTCAGTTACAATTTTAGACTTTCCATGATACGATACGTTCAAACTGCCAAACAGCTTGGATCCTGGTGGGATGCTGACTTATTCGGCGTCTCAAATCAATCAAAGTTTTTTGCAAATGCATTTCACTTCACACTTTGCGAGACAGGGCTAGCGTGTTGGTGATATATAGTACCTGGTGTTTCGTATCAATCGTTAGTAATAGCGGGACTGGTGATAATAGTTCAGACCAGACTGAAGATAATATTGGTCCATATAATCCCGAGTATTTCAGAAAGTCCAATATATATCAACAACCGCTTTCTAAATAATTTAAGGTAAATGATAAAGATAATTGAATGTGTTATGGGACTCCTTTCGGAATTTCAGTAATTTACTCCAGAGATATGGCTGTTCACCGCGGTCCAGTCGGAGAAGACCCATACGCCACAGGAATGTCCACATCACTAAATACCAATCCATACAGTATGTCTTGAATTTAAGTTAAAATTCATGAAATAGATGGTTAATCTCTTCGACGATAACTAATTGTAATTACTTGATGGTCAACCTGAGACAATACAGTGCGCCAACTCATCCACATAACATTCACTAAACACACAACTAATGCTTATATGCGAAATTTGGTCGGACGCCGCGGTGGCTAAAGACGTCTCTTGTAGATATTGACAAGCGATTGTTGGTTTGATCTGTTACCCGCCATGTCAGCTTATCAAAGCAGATATTTTACACCATATAACCCGACATTTTATAAAAAAATTATGAATAAGGATCGACTAAGGAATGTAAACGAATTCGGTCTTTAACCCTTCGCTTGCTGAATTTTAAAATACATTTCTCCTTCTTTACCCATGTCCTGTTGTATAATTACATATATATTCACTGTGTACACGTATTTCTCTGTGCAATCACTGCTGTGGAGTGCTCTGGTTGCACAGTCAACTTGCAAACAGTGCAGACCCTGATAAGACAGCTCCTGCAGGAGCTGTCTCATCTGGGTCTTCACTATTTACAGGTAGGTATATTGACGTGAATAGCAAGCGAAGGGTTAAATTCAAGTGTTCCGAATCGTTGCACGTGTCGTCTACCTGTAATTACCTAGAAATATCAACATATTTATTCATGAGTTGTAAACCGATCCATTCTCTTTTCATTGATTGATACAAACTCAAGGCCCGAAGTTAAAACACGTCTGTGTCTGAATTTATTTTCAAGTATCTGATTGGTCAGATTTTGCCCAAGCTCGAAATCTGACCATTCAAACACTTATGAATTTTTTCAGACTCAAGAAAAACAAACGTTTTATAACCTCGGGAGTCGGGAGTCGGGACTCAGTGGTGTCGGTTTATATTTCGGACGAGTATGCAGTCTGCGCCATGTATTTTGTATTTCAAAAAAGGTATAAGACAATTACATTTGGTAGTGAAGGCTACTATTACAAGACGAGAGTATGCTTTCAAGTTGACCGTGTTTTGGAAACGAAGTTGGGTGGCCAATTATTTATGATTCTTAACTTCTTCGCGGCAAACAATGCTATTTACGTCTACGTCTAAGCATATACTACGCTGGTTTGCTACAGGGGATAGGATTACCCTTTATTCCTTTATGAATAGCTTAGATATGTAGAAGACTTTTGAACTTTTGAGAGCTTGATCCTGTGTGAAACAGTTTGGATTCTAATGAGACACAGACTTACTTTAATTTGGATACAAGCTATTTTAAAAGGCGAGTAAAAGTTCATGTACATGTATGAGTCATGCAGGAACACCGCATACAAAATACACAACCGCCCAAACAGCACCACGAATACAAACAGCAAATGTACATGTATATAAAAGAAACAAAGAGACGCAAAGACATAACAAACAAACAAACATTAGGGGGAAGATGGAAATATATAGTGCACTATCCGTCTTCATGGACAATAAGGCGCTGATACGCTGTACAAGATTGCTCAGTGGATGCGAGTAAGTGTTATTCAGATGATACCATACTAGAGTAAATGCTTTGGTGTACAAATGTTAAAAGTTGTGCCATCAAATCGTATTCTGTAGCCCTGAAGAAATGGCTTCAACAAAAATACGTGAACATGTGGCGTTCTTTAACTCTTTGAATGCGAGGAAGCGAGGTGACTGTCATGTCACTTGTAAACAGTGTAGACCAAGACCAGAGAGCTCCTAGATGAGCACTCTGATTAGGGCTTCTACTGTTTGTCATTCGATATAATTTCGTAAATTGCACTACAGTAAAATCTCGATTATTCGAATTTTCTGTACAATATAATTTAGACTCTTTTAGGCAGTTGGCTGCTGAATGCATGCTGAAAATCATGCAGAAAGCTCCTAGAGGAACTTTCTGCATGACTTTCACAATGCATTAAGCTGTCACATGTCTTAAAGATCGATAATAATGCGTATTGTTCGATGTTTAATGTTCGAATAATCGAGATTTTACTGTATGTCATACTGAATGAACACTACCTTTAAAACTTTGCAAACATCAGTATTGAAAGGATTAATGAAAGGGTTAGATGACTAAAGACGGCTGAGCCAATCTTTTCAACAAGTAAACAAAACCCGCAATCAAGAATCAATTTTACAAAAACCGGATAATTGTAAAAATTAACCATTTCAAAGTTGAATTGTAGATTGTATTGTAGATTGTATTGTAGATTGTATTGTACATTGTATTGTAGGTTGTATTGTATATTGTATTGTAGATTGTATTGTAGATTGTATTGTAGATTGTATTGTATATTGTATTGTAGGTTGTATTGTATATTGTATTGTAGATTGTATTGTAGATTGTATTGTAGATTGTATTGAAGATTGTATTGTAGATTGCATTTATATTGTATTGTATATTGTATTGTAGGTTGTATTGTATATTGTATTGTAGGTTGTATTGTATATTTTATTGTAGATTGTATTGTAGAGTGTATTGTAGATTGTATTGTATGTTGTATTGTATATTGTATTGTAGATTGTATTGTAGGTTGTATTGTATATTGTATTGTAGATTGTATTGTAGGTTGTATTGTATATTGTATTGTATATTGTATTGTAGGTTGTATTGTATATTGTATTGTATATTGTATTGTAGATTGTATTAGAGTTTGCATTGTATATTGTATTGTATATTGTATTGTAGATTGTATTGTATATTTATTGTAGATTGTATTGTAGATTGTATTGTATATTGTATTGAAGATTGTATTGTAGATTGTATTTATATTGTATTGTAGATTGTACAGTAGTTTGTATTGTAGATTGTATTGTATAATGTATTGTAGATTGTATTGTAGATTGTATTGTAGATTGTATTGTAGATTGTATTGTATATTGTATTGTAGATTGTAATAAGCCATCAGAGTTTCACTATGGAAGGCGCAAGCTATAGCAATTTGAATGACAACAGTGCAGAACCTGATTAGAAGCTTCCTCTAGAATCCATCTGATCTATGTCTACACTGTTTGCAACTATTTGTACAAATATGGTGTGTTTTTTCTTCATCCCACGCTTCTTTGTTCTATTTGTTTACTAACATAGCAATATTTACAAACTGATATTAATCAGCAGTGCTAGTTTTATTGAAGGCAAACAAGTATTCATATTCATTGTAAAATATCTCATTTAATTCCGATCATGCACTTTTACAATAACAAAGTTCATTCCAGAAACTTAAATTCCATGTGCTCTTTAAAGTACCCCGAGACACCTACACTCAACATTAAGAAAACGTCTTTGGTATACAATGTACATTCATCAACAAAACTGTTATATAACGCTTGGACATACTGACTTCCAGTATATGAATAATCTTTAGCGTTATGCGCCAAACTTCGTTCGCTCAACCATAAACCCATTTATCATTGTCTTGGCAAATATGTTCGTTCGAAACACAAAACTTTAATGCATGAATGGGAACTTTCTGTCCACTGATACAATTGCAGACTGACTAAAATACAAATTCATATAATTATAACATATCACATGATTTATAAGGAATGGTTTCATGAGAAACCGGTCCGAGTGTGACAAAAATACACCAGAGTACAAATATAAAACCTCAAACATTTAGAAAACCGCAGACCCTTTTAGGCAGGTGACTGCTTTATATATGGTGGAATTCTTTCAGAAAGCTCTCAGAGGAGCTTTCTACATGACTTTCACTCTGCAGTAAAATGCAACCTGTCTAAATTTTCGAATACCAACCAGTTCACGTTTTTATTATTGCGTACTAATTGGACTTCTGTGGTAGAATTAAGTTTTTAGAAGAGACACATATCCTCGAATATCAACTTGTGGACTGGTTTGCATTACAGTGATAAATCAAACTGAGATGTGTCATCTTAAGCGCATGTCAAATGTTTGATTTATATCTTTGAATCATGGCCTCTACTTTCAAGGGAACAGCAAAATCGGAAGCCATTGAATTTACGTTAAAAACCCATTGATCAAAATAGCTCATTGTAGCTGGAATTGATAAGGCGAGTAAGTACGGTCAATGTTTGAATCTTTGCAATATCAAGATAAGATCAGTAGAGATTCTTACTATCCTTGATTAAGATCGACAATCCTGAGCGTTGGTATAAATCATGTTTGTGCGGAATATTTTAATGTCAACCTTATAACAATGATATAAAACTATTTATATGTTATGTTATATTTACGTAACATCTTACATTTGGATAGTGGCATCGAATACAAGTCACTAGTTTGATACACGTGTGTCATGTTTGGGTATGCATCTCAGGTGCGACTAGACACTCTTGGGGTTCATTCAGCATGAAACAGTAGACGAGTTCCAAAACAAATTAGACGGGTTTTCCTTCAATAATATGGGAATAAATGCGTTAAAGCAAGCAGACATATTGCAATACAGTAAACTATCCCTAAACCAAATATTTAGTAAAGATGCATCGATGTGATTTTAGTCATTTGGCTGCTAAATGCAGGGTGCAAGTTAGCTGCTGCCACTCGTCGTAAACCTTTCAACGCTGAATTGTAAAATGAAATAGTGTTTAACACTAGAGCCCATTTAGTATGGAACGTTTAAAATAAACTTGCTAGAATATTGGAATGGCAAACAGTAGATACACTGATCCGAGGGCTTCTCTAGAAGTCCTCTGATCTGGGTCTACAATGTTTGCAAGCGCCGAATACCAACAGTGTAGGTACATACGAGTTTCGTTGACAGATGTTTCGGGATCATCAAATTCGGTGCTTTTAGTTATGAACATTGAATACCGCTTAAGCCGGTGCTGTGGGTAGTGTGGGGTGGAGGTGAGCAGCGTTGCACTTTTAGTTACTGTTGATGAACAGACTCAATAAAACCGAGTCTGCAATTTTCTCTTTCGCATTGCTGTTTTTGCTTTCGAAGGATCTGATGTATGTGATAGAGTTGCGGTTTAAAAACTATTGTATCTTAAGGGAAATGCATTCGACTACGATTTCACTATGAGTAGAACGAACTGTATTAAAGAAAACAAACAAGCAAATGTCAAGAAAAATAAAAATCCAAACACACAATAACTATGTATTTGAGTGAATTGAAATATTTATATTTTTAATAAATGACTTTAAAAACGTAAATTTGAAATATGATGTACCTGTAACGAAGTAAAGTGACCCCCATAGAATACTGACCCCCCGGTCACTATTCTTCAGAAAAAGCTACCCCCTTTCTGAAAAATATCGACTCCCCTCTGAAAAATAGTGACCCCCTCCGCGATATATCTATAAAATATTGACCCCCGCCCCAATTATTACTAACAAATTAGTAACCATTGCAAATACTTGAATACCTAATATTGTTGCGGCTGCAGTTTTGTTTTTGTTGTGTGTGTGTGTGTGTGTGTGTGTGTGGGGGGGGGGGGGTTAAACGAAATTTAACGGAAACACTTTATTATTAAAAAACTGTCAATATTTTGAAAAATGTTGACACTAGCAGATGAGTGACAGTGGGTGTGAAGTAGTAGTTGTATTAGTAGAAGTAGTGGTAATATAACTTATTTTAAGGGGACATTTACAATACATTTTGAGTATAACAACCTTTTCTGTGCGATCTAATAAATGGTTCTATACTTCTAACAGCGACCGACCTTACTTGTCAAATCATGTTTTTAAATCTTTACAGTAAGTAAACTGTTCTTTTTATAAAGGCAAATACTACTACTTGTGTATTTTATTTTGTACCCTTGAGTAATAATTCCCAATATAAACGAACACAAACGCAAATTAAGTTCAATTGAATATAAAAGGATAACAGTTGACGATTAATCTCAGTCTGATTGGCAAACTGTTTTGAAACTCCACAGGTGCTGATATTTTCGATGTCATACATTTGACTTACTAGGCAGCCACATATAGGTGACGAACACACAAGGAAAACTATCTTCTCTAGGTTATGTTATGTAATAGATACAGTACGAGTCTTACTACCAAAGTGTCTTCTTACAACCGTTATCAGGACAGTTTGTTCGCATAACCTCAGACAAGTGTCCGAGGCGTAGCCGAGGACACTTGTCTGAGGTCATGCGAACAAACTGTCCTGATAACGGTTGTAAGAAGACACTTTGGTAGTAAGACGAGTACATGTATCTTACTTGTACGACAGTACGTTGTAGACTTTTCATTTTGATTAAAAATGAATATTTCACAAATGAGTACAAAATGTTTTCCCCTTGGTTCACCCAATTCAAATCCTAGGTAGATAAGTTTTAACAACAAGAATCACGTGCGTACAAAAGTGTCCACTTACAACCGTTATCAGGACACTTTTTCAATAGCTTTGCTGGGGGTCTGTCGTACAAGAATAGAATATAAGATTCGTGTTCGTGATTTATTGGATCTATTAAACTCGTCCTTTTAGACAAAAATAAACACGTAACAAATCTTTGCTGTGTGGTTTCTACAGAGCTCGTTTAAAACAAAAGTGAAAATATTATGAACAACTAATCTAATGTTTATTTTCTGCAGAGGACAATGGCCTGTTACAAATGTACACACTATATTGCTATGGTATATGTCACACGTGCTTGACCTTTTATATAAGAAAATCGACAGCATCTCTTCGACAATAATTGACACAATTCTCTATAAATTAAATTGTATTCCGATGTTGTGTAGGGGTGTGTGGGTGCGTGCGGAAGGGTGTTTATATACTATAAGTGATTGTTACGTGCATGTGTGTGTACATGCGCGCGCGTGTGCGTGCCTGCTTGCGTGCGTGTGTGTGCTAGTCTGTACGAACAATGATTACAAGTCGTATTACTTGGCGTCCATTGTGCGCATTAGTCATGATATATTAAACGGGGCTCAAAATGATATTACTAGGGATCACACATCTGTAAGAATTATGACCAAGGTTAGATATATTTTTCGAAATACGTGAAACCCTTTCTTTAAAGTATACTTGAGGCAAATTAAAGTTGTTCGTGTTGTTCAAAATATCACGAAGGTGAGCCAAAGCATTATTACCGGGGATCATTATTGTTTAAAAAATACTGACCGGGGTTCGATATTTTTCAGAAAAAAATTACACCCATCCGTTCTACAACATACTTGAGTTCAATTAGCATTGGGCGCATTGGTCATTATATAATAAACATCTATGAAAGGGGGTCACTACATCTGTAAGAATTATAACCAAGGTTAAATATTTTTCGAGTAAAGTTAAACCTTTTTCTTAAATTATACTGGAGATAGATTTGAGTTTCAGGGAGTTGTTCAACATATCATGAATTTGTGTCAAAGCAATATGACCGGGTGTCGCTATTTTTTAAAAAATACTGACCGGGGGTCAGTATTCTTCAGAAAATGTGACCCCCTATATACAAAATGCTTGGGTTCAATTAACATTGTGCGTTGTTGCAACCTGAATTGTAATGACAACCGGAATTGTAATAAAATTTATTACAAAACTGGTTATGATGCGAAAACGTTATTATAATTGGTGGTCAACCTGAATTGTAATAACAACCTGAAGTGTAATAAAATTATATTTAGTCTGTATTTGTGTGTCTATGTGAGTATGAATGTGCGCACGTGCTAGTATGTTGATAGTATGTGTATGCGTGTAGTTTGTATGGGAGGGGCGCATGCGTGTGCGCGCATGTGTACATGTATGAAGTAATACATCAGATATTCTAGATGATAGTACAACGACTTAGAAATTTTTATTACAAAACTGGTTACATGTATGATGCGAAAACATTATTACAATTGGTGGTCAACCTGAATTGTAATAACAACCTGAAGTGTAATAAAATAATTTTTTGTCTGTATTTGTGTGTCTATGTGAGTATGAATATGCGCACGTGCTAGTATGTTGATAGTATGTGTATGCGTGTAGTTTGGTTTGGAGGGGCGCATGCATGTGCGCGCATGTGTACATGTATGAAGTAATACATCAGATATTCTAGATGATAGTACAACGACTTAGAAATTTTTATTACAAAACTGGTTATGATGCGAAAACATTATTACAATTGGTGGTCAACCTGAATTGTAATAACAACCTGAAGTGTAATAAAATAATTTTGTGTCTGTATTTGTGTGTCTATATGAGTATGAATGTGCGCACGTGCTAGTATGTTGATAGTATGTTTATGCGTGTAGTTTGTATGGGAGGGGCGCATGCGTTTGCGCGCATGTGTACATGTATGAAGTAATACATCAGATATTCTAGATGATAGTACAACGACTTAGAAATTTTTATTACAAAACTGGTTATGATGCGAAAACATTATTACAATTGGTGGTCAACCTGAATTGTAATAACAACCTGAAGTGTAATAAAATAATTTTGTGTCTGTATTTGTGTGTCTATGTGAGTATGAATGTGCGCACGTGCTAGTATGTTGATAGTATGTGTATGCGTGTAGTTTGTATGGGAGGGGCGCATGCGTTTGCGCGCATGTGTACATGTATGAAGTAATACATCAGATATTCTAGATGAAAGTGCAACGACTGAGAAATATTTATTACAAAACTGGTTATGATGCGAAAACATTATTACAATTGGTGGTCAACCTGAACTTTAATAACAACCTGAAGTGTTTAAAAATCCTTGTGTGTCTGTATTTGTGTGTGTATGTGAGTATGAATGTGCGCACGTGCTAGTATGTTGATAGTATGTGTATGCGTGTAGTTTGTATTGGAGGGGCGCATGCGTGTGCGCGCATGTGTACATGTATGAAGTAATACATCAGATATTCTAGATGATAGTACAACGACTTAGAATTTTTTATAACAGAACTGGTTATGATGCGAAAACATTATTACAATTGGTGGTCAACCTGAATTGTAGTGCGTATTAGTCTAGTATAATAAATACGGTCACTATATCTACAAGAATTATGACAAAGGAAAAGGTATATTTCGATTAACGTTAACCCCCCTTTTTAAAAAATAAATACGAGAGTTGTTTAACATATCATGAACATGAATCATAGAGTTATGACCGGGTTCGCTATTTTTGACAATATACAGGCCGGGGTCGATATTCTTCAGAAAATTTGACCCACTATGTACAAAATACTTATGGGTCACTACATCTGTAAGAATTATGACCAAGGTTAAATAAAAATCGAGTAAAGTTGAACCCTTTCTCAATTTATACTGGAGGTAGATTAAATGAAAAAGTAGTAAAGTCAAGCAGGAAAAGTCACACACATAAGTTCGCGGGAGCTGTTCAACATATCATGAACGTGTGTCAAAGCACAGTGACCAGGGGTCACTATTGGTTTTTAAAAAAATACTGACCGGGGGGTCGATATTCTTCAGAAAATGTGACCCCCTATGTACATAATACTTTGGTTCAATTCGCATGGCGCGCATTAGCCACGATATGATAAACACGGCTGACATTGCTATGACGGGGGTCACTAAATCTGCAAGAATTATGACACAGGTTAAATAAAATCGAGTAAAGTTAAGCTCTTTCTTAAATTATACGGGAGGTAGATTAAGTTCGCAGGGAGTTGTTCAACATATGAACGTATGTCAAAGCACTATAACCGGGGTCGCTATTTTTTAGAAAATACTGACTGGGGGTCGATATATTTCAGAAAATGAGACCCCCTATGAACAAAATACTTGGGTTCAATTAGTATTGCGTGCTTTAGTCAAGATTGGATAAACACGACTGAAATTGCTATGACCGGGTGTCACTACATCATTAAGAATTATGAAAAAGGTGAAATAAAATCGAGTAAAGTTAAACTCTTTCTTAAATCATACTAGCGGTAGAATAAGTTTTTGGGAACTATTCAACATATCATGAAATATTGAACGTGTGTCAAGCACTATGACCGGGGGTCGCTATTTTTTTAAAAATACTGACCGGGTCGATATTCCTAAAAATATGTGACCCCCTATGTACAAATACTTTGGTCAATAAGCATTGCGCGATTTAGTCATGATATAATAAGCAAGGCTGAAATTGTAATGACCAGGGGTCAC
This sequence comes from Azorinus chamasolen, assembly GCA_963576725.1. NCBI lineage: Eukaryota > Metazoa > Mollusca > Bivalvia > Cardiida > Solecurtidae > Azorinus > Azorinus chamasolen. The sequence continues at coordinate 46,884,189 of OY755242.1, read as the reverse complement.
TACAACTGTAAGAATTATGACCAAGGTTAAATATTCTTTTTTATATTTCTTTAAATCATACTGGAGGTAGATTAAGTTCGCAGGAGCTGTTCAATATATAATAAACGTGTGTCAAAGCACTATGACTGGAGGTCGCTATATTTTGAAAAATAATGACGGGTGTCGATATTCTTCAGAAAATGTGACCCCCTATTTACAAAAAACTTGGGTTCAATTAGCATGGTGCGCATTAGCCATGCTATAATAAACACGGCTGAAATTGCTATAACCGGAGGTCACTGCATCGTTTACCCCTGTATTTGCCATCGCGGTTGTTGTAGTTTAGCCGGAGAGGGGATACGTTTGTTTACACTGTTTATCTTTTAGGGTGGGGATGGAATAAGAGTGAGATTGGGCGCCCGTAAACCAGTTTATCCCCCAGTGGCATTTGTCAATGACCGTTCCAAGGTGGTACTTCCATCTTCCCCCTGTTGTTTGTTTGTTATGTCCGTGCGTCTCTTTGTGTCTTTTATATTCATGTACATTTGCTGTTTGTCGTTGTGGTGCTGTTTGGGCGGTCGTATATTTTGTATGTGCTGTGCCCTGCATGACTCGTACATATAATTATACCATGAACGTGTGTCAAAGCACTATGGCCGGGGTCACTATTTTAAAAAATACTGACCGGGTCGATATTCTTCAGGTAGTGTGACCCCCTACGTACAAGATATAAAATATAGTTTACGAGTAAAGTTAAACCCTTTCTTTAAATTACACAGGAGGTAGATTAAAGTCGCGGGAACTGTTCAACATATCATGAACGTGTGTCAAAGTACCATGACCGGGGGTCGCTATTTTTTAAAAATACTGACCGGGGGTCGATATTCTTCAGAAAATGTGACCCCCTATGCACAAAATACTTGGGTTCAATAAGTATTGCGCGCTTTAGTCATTACAGGATAAAAACGGCTGAAATTGCTATGACCGGGTCTCACTACATCTGTAAGAATTATGACACAGTTTAAATAAAATCGAGTAAAGTTAAATTCTGTCTTTAAATTATACCAGAGGTAGATTAAGTTGGCAGGAGTTGGTCAACATATCATGAACGTGTGTCAAAGTACTATGACCGGGGTCGCTATTTTCTAAAAAATACTGACCGGGGGTCGATATTCTTCAGAAAATGTGACCCCCTGTGTACAAAATACTTGGGTTCAGTTAGCAAGGCGCGCATTAGCCATGATATGACAAACAGGGCTGAAATGTCTCTGACCGGGGATCATAACATCTGTAATTATGACCAAAGTTAAATAGTTTACGAGTAAAGTTAAACCCTTTCTTTAAATTATACAGGAGGTAGATTAAAGTCTCGGGAACTGTTCAACATATCATGAACGTGTGTCAAAGTACTATGACCGGGGGTCGCTATTTTTTAAAAAATACTGACCGGGGGTCGATATTCTTCAGAAAATGTGACCCCCTATGCACAAAATACTTGGGTTCAATAAGTATTGCGCGCTTTAGTCATTACAGGATAAACACGGCTGAAATTGCTATGACCGGGTCTCACTACATCTGTAAGAATTATGACACAGTTTAAATAAAATCGAGTAAAGTTAAATTCTGTCTTTAAATTATACCAGAGGTAGATTAAGTTGGCAGGAGTTGGTCAACATATCATGAACGTGTGTCAAAGTACTATGACCGGGGTCGCTATTTTCTAAAAAAATACTGACCGGGGGTCGATATTCTTCAGAAAATGTGACCCCCTGTGTACAAAATACTTGGGTTCAGTTAGCAAGGCGCGCATTAGCCATGATATGACAAACAGGGCTGAAATTGCTCTGACCGGGGATCATGACATCTGTAATTATGACCAAAGTTAAATAGTTTACGAGTAAAGTTAAACCCTTTCTTTAAATTATACAGGAGGTAGATTAAAGTCTCGGGTACTGTTCAAAATATCATGAACGTGTGTCAAAGTACTATGACCGGGGTCGCTATTTTTTAAAAAATACTGACCGGGGGTCGATATTCTTCAGAAAATGTGACCCCCTATGCACAAAATACTTGGGTTCAATTAGGATTGCGCTTTAGTCTTTACAGTATAAACACGGCTGAAATTGCTATGACCGGAGGTCACTACATCTGTAAGAATTATGACCAACGTTAAATAAAATCGAGTAAAGTTAAACTCTTTCCTAAATTATACTGGCGGTAGATTAAGTTCGCGGGAGTTGTTCAACATATCACGAACGTGTGTCAAAGCACTATGACCGGGGGTCGATATTTTTTTTTATAAGATACTGACCGGGGGTCGATTTTCTTTCAGAAAATGTGATCCCTATGAACAAAATACTTGGGTTCAATTAGCAGTGGGCGCTTTAGTCATGATATAATAAATGCTGCTCTAATTGCTATGACCGGGGGTCACTTCATCTATAATAATAATGACCAAGGTTAATTTTTTTTCGAGTTAAGTTTAACTTTCTTTAATTATACTGGAGATAGATTAAAAAGCACTATGACCGGGGGTTGCCCTTTTTTAAGAATATTGACCAGGGTCGATATTCTTCAGTAAAAGTGCCCCCTTTCTAAATAATACCTTTGTTCTAATGAACGTTGTGCACATTGGTCAGTGATAAAAAGGGCTCAAAATGTTATGACCGTGCGGTCACTAGGTAGGTAGGTAGGGTAGGGTAGGGTAGGGTAGGGTAGGTAGGTAGGTAGGTAGGTAGGTAGATAGTAGTATTTAAAGTAGTAGTAGTATAGGTAGTAGTAGCAGTAGTGTAGGTAGTGGAAGTAGTATAGGTGGAATGTAGTAGGCAATAGCAGAAGTAGTACTAGGAAGTAGGAATAGTAGTAGTAGCAGGTGTAGCAGCAGCAGCGGCAGTAGTAGGTGGATGGGTTCGTGGGTGGTTGGTTTTGTGCTTGAGTGGGTGGCTGGGTTTTGGGTGGGTGGGTTTTTTATTGGGTATGTGTGAAGGTAGGTAGGTAATAGGAGGAGGTATAGGAGTAGTAGTAGGAGGAGTAGTATGTGTAGTCGTGGGATTAATAGTAGTAGTAGTAGTTGTAGTAGTGGTAATAGTAGTAGTAGCGGTAATTACAGTATTAGTATTAGTAGTAGTAGTAGTAGTAGTAGTAGTGACGGTGGTGGTGGTGGTAGACGAAGCAAACACAACAACAACAACAAAAATATTATTTCCCACTTCGCTAAAATAATTCAAAAGGCATGATGTCGAACACTTATGTTGCCTCACTTCGATGATACTTATTTCAATTAATTTCAATAGGTGATTAATTACAAATGTATTCAAAATATGGATATGATATAAAGCATTGCTCACAGCATTGACCATACAAAAATCCACTGCCAAATGAAGTTTTGTTTAGTTTTACAGTGACTGACACAATGTTCCATCCATGAAATTTTAAGTTAGAACTTGAATTATTGAAATTTTAACAGCTGTTTACGTTTTGTAAAGTGTCAGATAGAAGTCAATACAACATTTTACAATTCATTAAGTGATCTCTTCATATATACATGTGTTCCTACGTGCGTGTGAGTGTGTGCGTGAGTGTTTGTGTGCTTGCATGTATGAGAGTGTTTCGAAGTGTATGTGTAAGTATCGGTATATGGGTGTGTGCGTTCATATGTGTGTGTAATTGTTTATGCAGGTTGTGTGTGTGTGCGTGCGTGCGTGCGTGCGGGCGTATGTTTTGTTGAAACAAAGACAGGGAGTCACTATTCTATGGGGGGTCGCAATTCTTCGTAAGGGGTCAGTTTTCTTCGTGTGCAGGGGTCGTAATATTATGACCGGGGGGTCAAAATACTATGACCGGGGGGTCACTATTTTTTAAAAAATACTGACCGGGGGGTCAGTATTCTATGGGGGTCACTTTACTTCGTTACACCGGCCGAAAACATCTTTTCTCATGCATATTGATTTAAAGTGTTTACTTTCCTATATCTATAATTGGTGCTATTTATATAATTAATGCTAATATCAAACTTACCAAGTTGATACTCATTTTTATAGAATTTTACCCCTTGTATTTATAGAATTTTACCCCTTGTATTTAAGTTCTTACACATAAATGTATTAAATGCATTGTATAATGCGTTGACGAATTATTTGCGTTGAGCAATAATAGAAACAGAAAGTGTTTGTTATATAGTAGATGAACTTGTTGATTGCTATACTTACACCTGTATTACATTCGAGAAATATACCAGTATGTGAACAGTATGACATGTGCTATCCATCTGAGGAACCAATGCTCGGATCCAAAGCGTAAATGAAACTACTGAATTGAATTGAAATTCATGAGGGTATATAAGACTAACACTGTTGTTATACTTTCTGATCCTTCGAGATCATGAATTTCAGTACTTTCTGTTCTGAAAATTGAATAACGCTTAAGCCGGTGCTAGGGGGCGTGAGCAGTGTTGCACTTTCAATTACTGCTCATGAACAGTCTCAGTAAAACCGAGTCTGCAATTTTCTCCTTTTGTGTTGCAATTTTCGCTTTCAGGGGATCACCTCTCTTCAGAATTTATAACCCATAGAGTTCATTAACAGATTAACAAATGTTTTCATGTTTCATTTCTTCTCAACTTCTGCCTGACTTCTGTTTTATTGTTTACACATTAATTATGACACGGTCTTGTTTGTGAAGTCGCCTGATTCCAGTATAGTATATATAGTGTAAAACAAGCTTTGTGAAATTACGTCATTTAATCGTACAAGCGGTAATGGAATTGCACACACACAAACACAGAGCTAACGATAAAGGTGTAAATCCAAGACTTAAACCATACCCTCTCAAAGAGTCGATTTTAAAGAATGCCCTGTCACAACATTGGTTTTGGTGTAGAAACAAAGGTGTTTTATTTTAAAAAAAGTTTTAAATTCTTATCTAGTCCTATGCAGACACACCGTTTGGGTTTGACAAACACATATTGTGATTTTGTTCGGCGCATCAGATTGCATCTAAGTACATCCAGTTACGTCGTATTTAGCATGAATTAAGGACACGGTACCAAGATAGAAATGCATTCATTTGTATGTAAATATCCCTTACGCAAAACTATGCGTGACGTCTTACATTAGCGAAATGGTACATGTCTCCAGGGAAAAGTTGCTGTTGTATATAGTTTTGATACGTGATGAGAAAGTTACGAACCCACAAAATAATAAATCAAATGATCAATCGGCCAAATGGATCTATATAAATAGAAACATTTACCTTTTAACTTCTCAATCAGTGCTTACCACGTAAGTAGTGTTTCAAACAGTTTAGATCCCGTAGATATCTCGAGATAATCACCGTCCGTTCAGGATTGTTTACAAATGTAGTAATAGATTCGCACCTTGCAGCAATCCCTGTGACTCTCCTTCCAGAGCCTTTGGTGGTGGAAACGTAAATATTAAATTGCAGCAGGCTCAAAACTCACGTGTTGGTCCTTTGCCCTGTACTACTGGTATAGAAAGTCTCGCGAACACATACTTTATTTACATTAAATTAGGTTAAAGTGATCACACAATGCTGGCAAACTGTGAACACCGAAAACTCATATAGGAGCTTTCTTTATCACTTTTGTCCTGTATGAAGCTACCACCTGGTTTAAAAATCAAGAACCATACTTCTTTAGAGTGGTAGTTTTAGCATGCCTTTGTTTTACAATTTAACCCTTCGCTTGCTGAATTTTAAAATACATTTCTCCTTCTTTACCCATGCCCTGTTATATAATTACATATATCTTCACTGTGTACAAGTATTTCGCTGTGCAATCACTGCTGTGGAGTGCACTGGTTGCACAATCAACTTGTAAATAGTGCAGACCCTGATGAGACGGCTCCTGCAGGAGCTGTCTCATCTGGGTCTTCACTATTTACAGGTACGTATATTGACGTGAATAGCAAGCGAAGGGTTAATACATATCATGATGCCATATCTGATGTACATGGGTTTAGACGTAGAAACTAACAATAGACAGTGCCGACCCCCATACACGAGTATATGGTAGTTTGAACATATCCATTGTTTACCACGAGTGTAACACAATTTTCTTCTTCTATGTTTACTGTGAGTAATTGATGTACATTGGTGTTTTTGCTACTGACCGTGCCAAGGCGGTACTCTCTTTGTCACCCTTCCTTTTGTTTGCCTTGCGTCTTTGTGCTTGTGATTTTGTTCATGTGTGGAACGTTTGTCTCTGGTTCTTGTGTGTCTTTTGGTGTTTTCTGTGTTCATTTCGTGTGTGTGTGCGTTTGGGTGTGTGGTGGTGGTGGTGGTGTGTGTGTGTGTCATGCTGTCTATCGGTGTTTTGGTGTGTGTGTGTGTGTGTGTGTGTGTGTGTGTGTCATGCTGTCTATCGGTGTTTTGGTGGTGGTTGCGTCTTGTATGTGGCTTTGCCTGCTTGACTTTACTACTTTTCCATTACTGAATTAAACAGGTAGTAAAGAGGGAGAAAAATAATTTAATCCATTTTGGTTAAAAACAACGGAATATAGGAATTTCCTGTAGATTCAGATCATAGTCCTCCATGAAAGAGCTGGGCTTTTTGCTTTGGACAAAGATTTGTCCAAACGTCACATCGGCTAAAACATCAAGCAAAAAGCCAATATGCATCATACATACCAGCGAAATCATATTGAGAATAAGACAATATTCACAGGATATTTTCAGATGTGCGTACGTTTCTGTAGCTACTCTTATGTTTGAAAATGCTTTGTTATGATGTTCGCTTTAACTCTGTCACTACCAATGTCGCACCTGTGACAACCAATGCAAAGAGTTTGGCACACTTCCTTTGGCGTTATGTGGCCTATCAAAATTAGTGTCACCTTGCAACTCTAAACTATCCTATTTAGCGCGGCTGTGACCGGTAACGAATAAATACCCATTAGAAATTGCTTTGATATGTAACAAGGTGACATCACGTCAAAACAGCAATTGTGAAAAGCGAGCTTAACGGAGGGTAACATGAAAAGTAACGTTTCCTGATGATATATGCAACCAATAATAAATAGCCGTCAAGTGCTTTAAAGAGTATCTGAAAAAGTAATCGTATATATGATGCTCAACAAGATCAACCCATGCACCACATACGTAATCGATGCTTTGTGTTTGTCTTATTCTTCTTCGTCGTCGTCTTCTTCTATAATGGCTAGCATTCAAAACTGAATAGTGTGGTCATGCGTAGATTGTTAAAAAGGAAAGAAATGCCAGTAGTCTTAAGCTACTCAGTCAACTTTAGAACTACAGGCATGTGCTAGTGAAGGTGTAACCTAAAGTCCTAAGAAAAGACTTCAAAGTCTACACTATACTTATATGTTTAAGGTTTTGTTATGCAGAAAAAGCAGAGAGTTAGTGATTGTTAAAAGTAAAATGATATTTGTAAACCTATGGTCCGGTTCATGTAGCCAGTGCTGACCTGAATCCGTCTGCAGTGTCAGCACTGGCTATATGTCAGCACTGACGACGTTCGTGTTTTGTTTGCTGTTTAGCAAACATATGCCAACAGCGTATCCTTTCAAATTAACCTTATCTACTTAGGCTTGATGTAATGGTAAAACAAGTATTGCATTCGAGGTTCGGATGATATGAGGAATTATCGACATGGCAAATGTGATATTAGCTTTGCACTTACCCCTCTGTCGACATCACCTCTTTCATATCGATAAATCTTTATATCGACCTTACTAAAAGGCTATACACTATTATCATTATATTAGTATCATTTTTAGTTATTATTATGAAGTGGTAATAGTAGTAGTAGTAGTGGTAGTAGTAGTAGTAGTAGTAGTAGTAGTAGTAGTAGTAGTAGTAGTAGTTGTTGTTGTTGTTGTTGTTGTAGTAGTAGTAGGAGGAGGGAGGAGTAATGGTTGTAGTAGAATTAAAAATAGAAGAATTACTAGCAGTAGTAATTACAATAATAATAGTATCGCCACAATCATTATTATTTAATTATTATTATTATTATTATTATTATTATTATTATTATTATTATTATTGATGGTGTTGGTATTGCTTCATAAGAACTGTTCACACCATAACTTTTTGATATTTTTCTAAATAACGCCAGTTTTATTACTTTGGTAATTATTGTTATATTTAGCAATACTTGTATTAGTATTAGACATTACCTTTATTGTTACAGTTACATTATCCGTATTGTAATGATTGTTTTCACAAAGTTTATTAGAAGACAAAGGTAACATTAGTTGTACAAATGAAGTTTTGGTAAGGGTAATAATGCCCTGAACCGAACTCAGTTTGCGGGAGTGAACAAATATTAGAACGTATCGAAATATGTCGAAATATGTCTAAAGAGTCTGCAGCTTGGCATAACACACCTATAATTGGTCACCGACGAGAGCTAATCAATGCTGTTATAAACTATGCAAACTGTAAACATCAATCATTTTATAGCAGTATCTTAGTTCCCATATCAACCAGTTAATCAAGTGAGAGAGGTGGCCTCACTGACCTAATCGAGATGATGTTCACACTGGTCTTCTAAGGTCAATTAAATGCTGCTATATATCAGTTTGCAGACTGACGTTATCATCCTCGTCCAATATGCCGTAGGATTATAACCTTTTACTCCATGAAAAAGTGTGAAAAAATGACATCATGAATATTACGTTATCTGGGTTGTTTATAATGGCACTATGAATGGACAAGTAAGTTTTTATCATGCCAGAATCGGTAGAATTATATTCATTTTATTTTATGAGCAAACAGAGCAGATCCTGGTTATACGGCTCCTAAAGGAGTCATCTGCAAAGGCGTAGAAAGCCATATCTATAGAATAAAGAGATGCGAGTTACTATCTTCTTTAGATACAAATCTACATCAAACAGAAACTTTCGTCACTCACATTAGATTGCAATAATGATTAAGTTCATACACATCCTCTCTCTATTCAATGTCATGTACTCAGTAACGAAACAAAATGTTACTATTTAGACATACAAATGTATATATGTATACTTATTTATCATTCTGTTAAAACTCGGTATTCCACTTAATGTAATATTCACAGAGGGAGGTTCACGAACTTTGTATGCTTTTGTGATCAAGTCAATAGCATTTTTTCATGCTTTTATTCATTCTGCAGTCCAGCATCTGATACAAATACGATTTGTGTCCATTGTAAATAGATAAGCGTACTTTAGTGACAATATCAAAAGTATTGCGGGTGATCTATAGCATATTGTTATATCGTATATCAGTGATATGCAAATATACTAACTATATAACAATTGTCAATTACTTAATCAAGTACTAAACATTATATCATTCCGTGATGAGGGGAAAACGAACTGATAAACCTTAGTTATGTACGTATTATTGAATAGATGTATGTAGAGTCAACAGTGCTGATACCTCTGCCAGTTATTTCTGAATGTATGTGTGACAGGAAATCTGTGAAATCAGTCAACTCACGAAATGCCTGAAAATTCAATGCATTTCGTTAAATGACTAATTCACTCAGGCATTTCATGTAATGCCTGAAATGTTGATACAGGAAATATGTGACATCAGTCATATCACAAAATGCCTGAAAATGCCAGGCATTTCGTGAAATGACTGATTCACTCAGGCATTTCGTGTAATGCCTGACAATTTCAGGAATTTTGCGTAATTTCTGAAAACCTATGCAGTTAACATGAAGAATTAATTTACATGAAGAAATTTAATCTATTTAGTATAAACATGAAGAATTGTTTATTTCTACTTCTTACAGTCATAAATAACGTTCAACATAAATTAATACAACTGGCATGCTAAATAAGGTTCTGATACGAAGCGTAGCTTAAATGTAATGTTTAAAATGTAGACAACTTAAGTTTAAATAAATATTTTTTGAAAGTGGGAGATCCTTCGAAAGGAAAAGTTGCAATGCGAAAAGAGAAAATTGCAGATTTGGTTTTATTGAGTCTGTTCATGAGTAGCAGTTAAATTGCAACACTACTCACGCCCCCTAGCACCGGCTTAAGCGGTATTCAGTTTAAAAAACCCATCAGAACTAATGATCCCGAAGGATGTTTTACTGTACTTTTCACTGCAATTATAATGGGAATAAACACGAAGAATGGTTTGTGTAATCAGTTATGTAATCAGTTATCAATGAATAATTTATACTTCAAGAGTGTGTCTAAATGACGTGAACACTTAACTGATCGACAAGACATGACTACTGCTTATATTCGCGTGTCAAACTGCTATGACATATACTGTTACATAGCACTTGCAGTTTTTTGTCTGACACTGTTTGATGCTTTATCGAACAGTCACGATGGAAATATCCCTTTCAACCAGATTCATTATCCTGACAGTCTGGCAAAATGTTATAATACAGTCTTTGTTGATTTCTGAGTTGGTCAGGAGACGCTCTGGACATAAGTCAAACTGGTTTCTGGAGTATTTAATACTAAGGACACATAATTTCACAGCAATTCGGTACATGTCCTGGTCATGACGATCAATATTTATTTTAAGATACACGATTAGTGTGGTCAAGTAGCTTTGATCCTAATGATCAATACTAACTGTGTCTTATTTCGAACCACGCTTTGTATAGCAATATTTATAAAGTTTAACGGGGTAATAAAGCGTAAAAATACGGATGTTAACAAATAAAGCAAACTGATAATGCCAAGTTTGTAATAATTACAGCATAAATGTTTTGGTCATCCATGGGCGTGTGGTTATGACAATCACTTCTCGCTCATCGCTGTGGTTCGATTCCTGCCTGGGCATTTCCATTTTTATGTTGTGAAGAAGCCTTCTAGCTCACTTCAGGAAGATCCGTTGGTATACCCGGTTGCTCTCTGCACGAAACAATACAATTTGGTCCAGTCTGAGCTTTTCCTTTACCTGCAACCAGCTGGGCGCCGTGGTATGATTGGAATAATGTTTAAAGGACATAAGACTTATCGTACAGGTACAACCTAATTACAAACAAACACACTACACGTTGATCTTGTCTGTTTTTTCAGTCGTCCGCAAGAAGCAGGGACCTGATGTTCCACCAGTTGACATTATTGTTGGTATATGCGGAAATGTCGTTGCGCTGCTGGCCATTGTCGGATTGATATTTATAAGACGAAGATGCATCAATGTAATTTAAGTGTTTATACTTCTGGTAGGTGTCTAGTATTGAATAAAGGTACATGCATGAGTCATGCAGGAAACACTGCATACAAAAAACACAATCGCCCAAACAACACCACGACGATAAACAGCCAAAAAGTTCAACTTTGCCACGTGAGTTGAATTCCCGGGTTAGTATTGGTTTAACTACTCGTACAACTCCTTTGGTCTTCAGGCGCTCCATTTTCTCCGGACAAGTCTGGCAGTAAGTCTTAAATAGTAAATGGCTTATTTGGTAACGTTGGTAAAATTGTCTCCATTATCTTTTGTCATCACCTCCATGGCAAGTGGCTACATGGGCTCTTGTGGTGATGTCGTAGATGCCTTCTATAGTGGTAAAGTAGACTGGACGATCTACAGGTGACTTTTTGCTATTAATCATCTTTTCCACATCACCTCATATTTCTTTAAGATGTAATACTAGTGACGAGACTTGGATGTTGATGTTTTAAATGCTATTTTCAATTCGTCAATGGTCTTGTAATATACTTCTTTTAGGATGATGTGTTTGCTCGGGTAAAAACGGCATATCTTTAGGTAGCAGATAGCATGTGTAAGTTTAGTGAAATCAATGACTCTATTTGTATAAATGATGTTTATATGATAGTGTTAATTTAAAATAAGATTTTTTTTCACAATTACTTTCGGTTTGTGTATTGAAATTGAATATATTTTCAGGAAACAGATTAAAAAGTGTTACACCCAATATAAAGTTCGATGACTGATTTGATTGAAAATCATCATTAATCTTTGTAATCTATATTTAATTCGATAATGACACCGTCTTTGAAAATAAATCTTTTCGCGTAAATCCTGATTAGATAATTAAGCCGTGACAATCTTTAACAAATGGACATCTTATCATCGACAATGATTAAGCCTGGAAAGGGACAAGTTCAATCAATCACGAAAGTATGTACGAGTTAATCTTAAACACTAGTCATATGGCAAACTGTTAAAAAGACGGTGCATATTACTACAATGAACTATGTTTAACTCTTTCGGCGCCAAATCTCTTATTGTCGTCTGCAACCAAATTTTGTTAAATCATTCGGTAAAATAAGAAAATGAGAAATGAATACAGAATTCAAAGGAATAAATCAAAGATCAAGACATAGAGATTCAGACAACATGTAGCATTTTTCAGATAACTTACCTTTACGTATCGATATGCAATGTGTTAAACTTTTAATAAGGCATCGTAATGCTGTTTAGACAAATAGCCAACATATTGTAACATTTAATCACATAATCTGCCGTGTGGGAGTGCCGAAACAGAGTGCTGTAAATCACGGAAATGCACTAGTGCATTATTATGCAAATGGGCAGTTGGAATCCTCCTGTACCACGCTGTAAAAATGGCCGAAACAGCCGTAAGATAATTCTGTTTCACTTTCTTCTATGGCACTTTTAAAGGGTTATGCGATAAAAGGAATCTTACATTCGTGTTTATTAAAGATTGTTTCGTAAATACTCCTTTACTATAATGCATTTAACACTCGCTCGTGTCATATTATTATAATAAATTCGTTTCATAAAAACAATTTGTAATAAACACCCGTGCAAGATCCTCTATATATTATCTATATGTCACGGAATGTGAGAACTTAATTTGGAAGCAAACTTGTTTCACTCATGCTTTTAACAACAATAACATTGTATTCACTGCATAAATGTTTAAAATGCAATTTCCGGTTTGTACCATATCACATCGTATCACACTATGACAAAAGAAAGTCTGTTCAAATTTGGTTGTGTTACAAATTTGATTATTGACGCTTTTTGAACTATTGTCCGAGCACCAAACATTCGATCCAAATGCAACTGAAGTTGCGGATAGGGGGACGGGATCAGGGTTAAAAGCACATTTATGAGTCATGCAGAAAACACCACATACAAAACACAGTCGCCCGAACAGCACCACGCCCAAAAAGAACATCAACTGTATATGAATATCAAACGACACAAAGAGACGCACAGACAACAAACAAACAATAGGGGGATGGTGGAAGCACTAGCTTGGTCAGTGACAATTGTCATTCGGGGTTTAAACGGGTTAAGGGGCATACAACCTTATCAAACAGAGTAATCCCTACCCTAAAAGATAAACAGTGTAAATAAACGTATCCCCTCTCTAATCTACAACAACAGCGATGACAAATACAGTGGTAAATTGCATGTAAAACTAAAACATATTAAGTGAAACAAACTGGATCCACCAATCGCTAGTGTACTAGATGAATGAGCTGCAAACAGAGTAAGTGTAGAAAAGTAATAAAGGGTGCGACAAAAAACGAGATACAAGTACAAGATCCGACGGCTTCCTTCTGTTTGCGGATTTTTAAAAACCAAGAACCAAAACCTAAACTGAAACAAGAAGTAATGAAAAACAGTAAAATGATCGTTTGGATCAAAATGCGACACTGAACGAATATGGTTTATGAATAACAAGGATACAATATTGAAACACAAGAAACTTTAAGCTGGCGACAAAGTACATAGACGATGCGTCGTGGTTATTTGCTAATTATTGGAATTACCATTTGAAGATTTCTGTCGTTGCATACTTAGCCGTTCCACCGTTTGTCATAATAACAGACGTTTACATTTTAATTCATGAATAAATACTTAGTTTCCAAAAACCAAACATACCAAATTTAAGCCAGAACAAGGGCGGCGGACGGCTACATGATGAATAAATTGTCAAGTAGCTCGAAACAATTTAATTGTACGCATGTCCTGGGAAGTTTATTTTTAAAGCTGTGATTATCTAGTTTGCTAAAAGCTTTCGTCTGGTATGGGCTTTATGAAGAATAATAAACCATATCCAAGAGTATTGTTATAGTAAGCGTCTCTTCTTTATACCACAGTACATGAGTAACAGAATGGATGTGTTAGGGTTTACAGCACTTTGACACTTAACAGGGCATACATATAACGTCTATATATAACAGAGAGTCAACACGTCAGGTGCGGATCCAGGATTTCAGATTGTGGGGGGGGGGGGGGGGGGGGTAGAAATTGTTTTGGATGGGGGGGGGGCGTAGATTTTTATCTTTGATGACATACATAAATAGTGTGATTTTTAAATTACATCAATTATTTTGTGTTAAAGGCAGGTGGATGCTTAAAGCAAGGTGAAAGTAAAACAGAACGCTCCTATGGGAGCGTTCTGTTTTACTTTCACCCCTTGCTTCAAGCAGTCACCTGCTCTAAATACCAACTAATTAACACAGTTAAGTGGTCGTAATAGAGAGGTTTGACAGTATATAGATCTAAAATATTACTAAAACAATTGTTTTGGCAATTTTAGTGGGGCGTACGCCGCCTCCGCCCCTCTAAATCCGCGCCTGCAGGTAACACGGCGATTTCATTTTTATCATTTATCTTGTGTAAATTTTAAAATAGTTAATATTATCCATACTTAATAAACAACGGGTAATTCTACATGCCATATCAAAGCAAACGCAACTAATAACTAAATGAATTGATACATTAAAATGTTGTGGTGCTAAACTGGCGGTGTATTATTGTTATTAAATATTGTTGCATGATGATATCATTTTTAATACCACTGTCAATTACATACATCAATACTCCTATCCCAAGTATCGGAGCTAAAATGTTTTTTTTAACCCTTTCCCTCATACAAACGTGTGTTCACGCATTTGCAAACAGGGTAGACCCAGATCAGACGGCTCCTAGAGGAGCCGTCTGATCAGGATCTATTCTGTTTGCTAACAGAATTTGATAGAACTGTTTCTTTGCTTTCTAAAATGTCTACAATGGTCCACCTTCCATATTTCTTTATAACTATTTTGTTAATGAATATTCAGTAGGTATTGAAATTTGGGCTAAATATAGAACAGGGAAAGGGTTAAATACCAACAGGAATAAACACATCAATATCCTTATCTCAAGAATGAAGGATAGTACTCAGCTGTTAATTATCTCCCAACGCAGATAAACAAAATGGAACACCAAAAAGAAGTTGGATTGCTTTGTTATTTCTCTTGTATTTCAATGAAATTATTGTTGTTGTTAACTGATTTTATACTTTTAAACGGATTATTTTCCTTAAACTCTAAACATAAAACTTGTCAATAGAATTATAGCTAAAGAAAGTGTTCACAAAATGTTAGAGGTCACGGGCGAAATCAGAGGGACGTAAAGCTTTTGGTGGAGGTTGAGTTTTCAAGGGAGATTACTGAACAAGATAAATTGCATTTGCTAACATTGTCGTCTGCTTTAAGATTGAAGGAAACGTTTTCTTCGATTCCCACCCATGATATAATCAATGTCAAATATTTCGGACCACATGAGACCAAGGTTCTCGGCGTCTCATTTAGATCCAGTTGTATAGGTAGTCACACAGTCACCAATAGATTGCTTAGAGTTAAAGAATCCAACCGCAACATTTTGGTCAGTATGTTAACATGAGCACATCGATTTTCTGAACTCTTTTCGCTCGGAACATCCAGGTTCAGCGTCAATAAATATTTTAATACCGTGTTGACTGATTTGTCACTTGGTGATAGATGCTGTTATAGGTTTCCCATCCTTCACTGTTTACAGACCAACAGATAAAGGTGCGTACTCAAATAGTGAAATCGTCCTTTCTCCACCAACCCTATTCTAAAGAGTGGTCAGATATTCTGTATAGACGTACATGTATCTAAAGAACGGTCACAAAATAGGGTTGTGGAGAAAAGCATTTGCTGAAAATAAATCTGGACCTCCGTTCACAGCACTGTCCAGTCTGATGATTTCACAAACGTACAATGTAGCCACTGTGGCGAAATCTCGTTTTAGAAAGAATATACCATTGAGAAAACAACATTGCTAATCACATACACGACTTATTTGGAATGTTTAACTTTTTACTTTCTGAACCAACTTTTGTTGGTAGAAATATATCACCGACATCAATTGTCACAATTGATATGTCTTGCAATTCCTTCAACAACATGGTTAGGGTCTCAAACAGCTTGGATCCTGGTGTGATGTCGGGTTATTCGACGTCTCATCTAGCCCCAAACCGTTTATATAGGTTATCACTCACCCGTCCGAGGCAGGATAAAGGTGAATTAATCAATACATTACATAATTCGCTCTCAGGGAAAATCCTTGATTGATAGATGTATGAGTAGTTTGAAACCAAGCCCTTGGTATGTGCATACTGACGTTTTGCAAGATACACTTGGGATCTCGTCTTGTTAACAACCATAACACTTATGGGCAAGTCTGTTGAAATGTCCAGACATATTCAGGCATTTTATATAACAAAAATGGCGAGAAACAAAACAAATCAATCACACCAAACCGTCGGTGTTTATCAGTGTTGTGTTTGGTGTTCGCCAATGTGATGTTTTATTTTATATCATTTTATTCAATCACCGCCGACGATGGTTTATAGTCGCGCAAGAGCATTCGTGCATGTGTGCGTGTATACACGCATGCGTGGATTGGTAGTGGTGTGTGTGTGCGCGCGTGCGTGCGTGCGTGTGTGTATGAGTTAGGAGGCGTGTATTTGAGATTATATTGCTGTCGAAGTATATCATACTCGTAGTCGCATTTCGTAACGTAGCATCCGCGTGTACGTATGTGTCAGCTTGATCGTACGTAACATAACAACAATCAACGGTGATGGCTTACTAATTAATAAGTTATAAAACAAGAACCAGATCAGTTTATTATATGTATAGAAATTTGTCTGATAATATCTAATAAGGTATTGGAAGTCTCGAGTGATAAAATTGTTGTCAATTGGGCTCCTCTTCTCGTAAAGTATACCCTTTCATACTAAATGAACTGTGTTAACTAAAATTATAATGGATCATTCCTCTTCGAAAATTCCGCATTCGAAGAATTAATTATACCGTAGTACCTTTTCTGATGCCATATTCGAATGAACATGCATAACGCAATGAAAGCAGAAGCTACTGCCTATATAATATACAGTAAAATCTCGATTATTCGATTTTTTGTTTAGAAGAACTCAGAACCTTTGAGGCAGGCGACTGCTTAATGCATGGTGAAAGTCATGCAGAAATTTCCTAGGGGACCATGCATTAACCTGCCACCTGTCTTAAAGATCGATAATGATACGTATTTTAGTCTTCGAATAATCGAGATTTTACTGTACATAGATTTCGATTAACGCTTTCCTTCATATAAACGCTTTTAACGAATTTGCATAAAGAGTAGACCCAGATCAGATAGCTCCAATGGGATCTGTTCTGTTTGCTAATATAATTTGTTGAAAGATTTGTTTCTTTCTTTTTGTACTGAATTAACTACAATGTTCCACCTTTCATATCTTATTATAATTATTTTGTCCATGAATATTCAGTAGGTATTGCAATTTCGGAATAAATATAGAACAGGGAAAGGGCTTACTATGCGCGACCTTACTGGAATTAGCAATCAGCTTGGATCCAGATCAGACGCCGACTAACTCATGCGCAGTGAGGTAATACCGTATACAGGAAAACCTCTCTATAACGGCCACTAAATTGTGTTAATTAGTTGGTATTTAGGACAGGTGGTTGCTTAAAGCAAGATGATAGTAAAACAGAACGCTCCTATAGGAGCGTTCTGTTTTACTTTCACGGTGCTTTAAGCAACAACATGCCTTTAACACAAAATAATTGATGTAATTTAGTGGCCATTATAGAGAGGTTTAACTGAATGTGAATGGAATAAGCTAGAACAGTTAGATTACTATCCTGATGAATTTCTTTGTTTCAAATATTCCTATCTATTTTAAAACAAGACACATATTAAGCACCCCACCTACATCGAATTATGTGAAAGGCTTTTAGGTATATTGATATATACTAGGTAAGCATACAAAACATACATCTTAAATTTGATTTATAAGTTCCAGTCACGACCTCTAATTTAAAACATGCAGTGTAATTCGGAAACATTGAATTTTAAGCTAAAACCGCACTTATCAAGTGGATTCAATGTAGCGTGTATTGACAGGTGACTTTTACAGAGGCGTAGAAAGGCGTATTTATGGAGGAAAGGGTTAAACAATACCAGTGAATCTCAACCAGACATGCTCAGAATTGACCCAAACCATTACCTATCCATACCACATTCTTCAATTTGTCAAACGTAAAGTTGCACTAAAAAATGCCACTCAAGCTGCATCGCGGTTGGGTCTTCTTGCCATACTTCGCTTAAGAGAATTTAAGATTACGTATATGCTAATATTTATTACTATCCCTTATGCACGATTAAGCAATATATAAGACTGAATGCTTAATGGCTTTGATTGTGGCGATATACACACAATAACCCGTCAATCGTAACATGTTCAGCATTGCTGCGAGTCACTTACGACAGCCCAAATTGTTGCAATATATTTCTGACAAAGTGTCTGTATAGCGGAGTATCACCTGAATCACGTGAAGCCCGAATCAATTGTAAGATTATTACGTGGTCGCTTATAGGGATTCAGCGGAGATGAACATACTGATGAAAATAAAATGTCGCGATCTTTTCATACCTGTCTGAAGTATGTACTGTGTGCAAGGTTAACCCTTACAGCGAAGAATTTTTGAATAGACTATTCCAAACTTCAAACAGGTTAGGTCGGGCTTAGGGGGAATGTTTAGGGATTGTTACTAAAGAAAGGTGTAACATGACAAACAGTGCAGACCCCGACGAAAGTATTTGTCAAACTATTGTCTGCCTTCAAACGAAAACCAATTCATCAGTAATACATATTTTATCAAACCCAGCTTCTCAGTCACCTGTTTGATCATTTAACCCTTTCTGTCATAATTACGCCTTTCTACGCCTCTGTAAAGGTCACTTTATGAAATAATTTAGATAAATAGAGCATTTGCTCCTATAAGAGCAAATGCTATATTTATCAAAATAGTTTCAAACTACAAAATTCATAAACAAAAATCCTTTTCTCTATTTAATGCTCCTTTTTGGTAGATTTATTCAAAGCGGTTGGATCTAAAACAGCCCAAGAGGGAATGGGTTAAACCCATTACTTTCTACGCCTTTGCAAACAGAGTAGACCCAGATCAAACGGCTCCTATATAAGCCGTCTGATCAAGGTGTGTTCTGTTTGCATATGACTAAATATAGAAATGATTCCAGTTTCTGCCTTGGCCTAAAATTCCTGTTTTCTTGTGCTATTATAAGAAATTAATATAATTAATATTCATGACGTCATCATGTCTTACATAGACATTCATGCAGGAAAGGGATAAATATGTCTATTTAAACACGGATATTTTGCAAATGGTAACTACTCCTAATACTTAATGAGAAACTTACAATCGAGTTGTAAATAATTTGGATCCTGAACAGACATAGAGTCCATACGCGTCCCATCTGGATACGAACATTATTTTCCAAATGCCAATTACTTGGCAGAATAAGGGTTAAACTAATTTCGGATTCACAGAAGGCATATTAACGTCTCCATAACATTTGTGTTTGTAATTTTATAAATTGCCGAAACTGTTTCCTGAAATATGATTATAACATTTAGAATGCGACTTCTGTCTCCGAGCAAAGCATAAAGTGTTCACTAAATAGTCATATTATATTATGCAAAGAATTGATATAATGGCTCGAATTGTCAATTAAAACAAGGACTATTAACCGAAAATAGCTAATAAAATTTGATAAATGTTGATTATATCATTATACCTATTGTAGTTTGAAACCATTGTGATAAATATAGCATTTGCTCCTATAGGAGCGAATTCTCTATTTATCACAATTGTTTGACAAAGTGACCTTTACAGAGTCGTCAAAAGTCGTCATTATGCGGGAATGGGTTAAGCAAACGATATGTGCTGTGACAGGTGACTCAATGTTATTCTTAGCCTACAGAGGTTAAAGATGGAGGAGTGTGCCCTGATGATCAAAATGTGTCCTGTCGGAGTGTAGCATGTAATGATAATGAGCACGCTGTTTGGTATGAAAGTATATCTATTGACGTATGTTCCTCAATGGCCACGTCCAAAACGTGTTCTTAAGTCTAAGGAACACCCAAAAGACACGTTACCAACTTCCGAGATAGATAAAGCAGACTTGTTTGAGGAGTGTAACCTGTAAACATAACTCATGATTGCATTAAAACCTCTCTATAACGGTCACTTAATTGTGTTAATTAGTTGGTATATTAGGGTAGGTGGCTGCTTAAAGCAAGGTGAAAGTAAAACAGAACGCTCCTATAGGATCGTTCTGTTTTACTTTCATCTTGCTTTAAGCAACCGCCTGCATTTAACACGAAATACTTGATGTAATTTAGTGGCCGTTATAGAGAGATTTTACTGTATATATATTTTTTGCGCAATGTGTGCTAATATAGTAGCAGTTGGATGATGTTGAAAGTAGCGTATGTCCTACTGATATATTACGCAAATTATGTTCCTTATGGATACCTTACGAATGGTTTACGAAAGACGTTAAAATGATGCTTGTTAACGTTGTCTTGATACATATGAAACAAAAAAAAACAAAAAATGCAAACGGGCAAACAACTGAACTAACGATTCCTTGTGGTGTGGTAAGCAGCAAATAAATAACATTATATATAAGTGTTTCCGGTCCATTTTTAGGATATAATGTCTCTGGTAAGCACGATAAGCAACAAGTATCCAGCCTTTAAGTATCCAGAATACAACTGATCTGTTCATGTCAGCAATTCTAATTCCATAAGGAATAACGGTATCTAACGGGTCAAATTACTCATGGAAATGTGTACTTAGAATATTCAAATTTAACCCTTCGCTTGCTATTCACGTCAACATACCTACCTGTAAATAGTGAAGACCCAGATGAGACAGCTCCTGCAGGAGCTGTCTCATCAGGGTCTGCACTATTTACAAGTTGATTGTGCAACCAGTGCACTCCACAGCAGTGATTGCACAGCGAAATATTTGTACACAGTGAAGATATATGTAATTATACAACAGGGCATGAGTAAAGAAGGAGAAATGTATTTTAAAATTCAGCAAGCGAAGGGTTAATAATGATATTGGCCATTATAAGTATATAATCTTATTTTCATAGTACCACAACTGCGGCAAGTGAAATATCTATGTCTACTTAGGATAGCCGCCAATAATGTCGAGGTCAGTAGGTGAATGGTTATGGGGAATAATCTTCAAACTTAGCATGCAAACTCATCTCAAAGTCTGAAAAATTCCATGCCAAGCTCAATGTCAAACTTTCTTGTCAAATATGCAATTCCTTCAATTTAAACACTAACCATACTTTTGTCAGCTTCGAGATATATGGCATGTATACTCGTATCAAAATAGGCTTCAATGAGGAGCCATGACAAATGCACAACACACTTCAAGGACACACGTCAATATCAAAACTGTGTCATGCTTGAATAACCTTTCGACAGTGCTATATTAAATACAGTGCCACAATTTAAGGTCAAATGATATACTTACATGCCGGCTACCATCATCAGGGAGCATATATGTTTTGTAAACAACTCTTGTTTTAAATGATGTTTTTTTCATTGCGGAAACATTTAAGATGAAATGGTTGTGCACAGTTGTTATTTGAAAACAATGACTACCGTGCATTGTTAAAAGGATGTGCTAATTTGGAAACAACTTTCATTATGGAATTATGACTCGCGATTACATGAAACGTTTTGCAACAGGTATTGATTTGTGTTCTGTAAGACTTTGCGAAATAACGTGGTATGCATTGAAGTATATTACTGAATTAGACAGAATGTGTTATATATAAACATGTGAAGGACATTTAGATTTAGATTGTATCTAGAATTTAAGGCAATGCGACATGCTGTGGTCATATAGCAGAGATATGTGAACCTTGTATCTGTATGTATATGTGCGTGCACACTTCATTTGTGATTCTGGGCTTCCTGTGGACTTGTGGCTCTCTCACTTTCGTTCAAGTTTTGGATAATAATTCAACCTACCTAATACGAAATGCAAATGATGTAAGTCAATGTATGTATTTCTAGGAAATCGTTTTAGTTCATATTCTCAAAGGACTTTGGTCATACCCCAAACTCCATCTTAATTTTCTCTCCCCAGGCGTTAAAAGAGGTACTTGTGAAGTGAAGGCCACTAGCCGGTACAGTGGCTCCGTAATAGTACCATAGTGTAGTAGTACTCAATAGTTTAGGCGAATGGCTTAATGACCAGGGGAGTAAAATGTACAGTCGGCTAAGCGGTCATTCGGACAGAAAGTAGACAATAACTAGGTACTTTACTTTTTTATGTTGTCGCAGTTGTGGTATTTAATTTGTAATGTTCTAGACACAACTCAGTAAAGCTGAGTATGCAATGTTCTCTTTTGACATTGCTTCTTTTGCATTGGAAGGATATCCTACTTTCAGACTTTAGGTACTTCACAACAGCAAATGTTAACCCTTCGCTTGCTGAATTTTAAAACACATTTCTCCTTCTTTACCCATGCCCTGTTGTATAATTACATATATCTTCACTGTGTACAAGTATTTCGCTGTGCAATCACTGCTGTGGAGTGCACTGGTTGCACAATCAAATTGTAAACAGTGAAGACCCTGGTGAGACAGCTCCTGCAGGAGCTGTCTCATCTGGGTCTTCACTATTTTCAGGTAGGTATATTGACGTGAATAGCAAGCGAAGGGTTAAGTGATGTTGCACATTGGTTTCAAATTGAAAATTGAATACCGCTGAAGCCGTTGCTAGGGGTCGTAATTAGTGTCGCTCATGATCAGTCTCAATAAAAACGAGTCTGCAATTTTCTGTTTTGACATGACTACTTTTGATTTCGAAGGACCTCTTACTTTCAGAATTTATTTTCGTTTGTAATCAGAGCTCCAGATAAGATGCGTAAATTGATATATTTTCAAGTATAGCTTCTTTATTTCTCCACCAAAACCTATGTTGTAACCACTCTTTAGAATCGTCTCGAAGAGACGATTCTAAAGAGTGGTCACAACATAGGTTTTGGTGGAGAAATGACGATTTTAGTATTTAGTACGCACCGTTATCTGTAGCTCTGGTAATATTATCTTCTTTGGCATGATGCATTACGGTGAGTGTAATCGCACGTGACGGTTTTTTAACTTGCGAATAAGAATGATACTTTTCCTGATACATATAGATCAAGATTTTTGGTATGGAACGTAATATTATTTTAACAGAAACTGGAACTGTGTTCAGTTTATGTGGCACAATGTCCCTAGATGAGCTATTGGAATCACTCTATATCTACCGTGCGCCTTCAACACTAACTTGAATGACAGCTTCTCCTAAACCTTTGACTGGATTGTCATTACATTTCACAGAAACGATTTGCATGCGCCACTATCAGATTTATATATATTTCGATGCACTGCATAAGTAGACGACACGAGCTTAAATTGATTTTTACAAACAATTTCTACAAATGACATCTCCTAAACCGCTGATTGGAATATGACCAGTTCCACAGGAGTGATTCTTAGGTGATCCCCAAACAAATGTTTATAAATGGTTTCGGCACTCTGCATAAGTAAGACGCAAGAGCTAAAACCAGATTATAACTGTTTCTTTGAACAATATCCCCTGAACCGCTCAAACATCATCGAAACGATTCTCATGAGGTATTTTATGAAATTTAAATATATATATATATATATATATATATATATATATATATATATATATATATATATATATATATATATATGTCCTAGCCTGCTTCATAAGTAGGTCATATGAGCTTATAAACTAGATCTTAATGAATGTCTTTTCAACATCTTCCCAAAACGGACGATGGAATATGACACAAGGAATGATTATGTTCCGGTCCGGTACTTACTAAACTTCTGAATTGAAAGTGATAATACTTAAAAAATATCCTCAGGACAAAGTAGATCGTTTGGTTTATTAAGCAGGGTTATAGAGCAGTTACGACACACAGGTAAATCTCTTATTTGTAACACGTTTCATGGTAAAACTCACTAAGTGATAGAGTTAATATATTTGGTGATGCAACGTGTTTGCATTGCATATCAAAAGAACACGATAATTATGTTCTATATACTGTTATTTTCTATAAACCGCTGGAATACCAACACTACTTAATTTAACTCGTTCGCTGCTAATGTCGCATCTATGATTACCTATGCAAACAGTTTGAATCCAGATGAGACGCCGAGTACAGTAAAACCTCTCTATAACGGCCACTAAATTGTGTTAATTAGTTAATACTAATACTTGTAATTCGGCGTCTCATCAGGGTCCAAACTGTTTGTTACTGTGGCTATACGTTTTGAAACAAAAACAGAAATGTAAAAATTAAAAATTGCTGCAGACAACAAAGATTGCAGACGACACAATTTGTCAGCGAAAGTCTATTGCGTTAAGGTCAAACAGGGCTTCAGCAGAAAGTGTATTACATGTATCTAAAAGGGACTTTACGGAATGTAATATCCGTATTGATAAGCCATATAACTCACAGTATGTCTACGCATTAATTATTCTGTGCTATAATCACTTGCCCCAAGGGATCGAACGTTGTTTGTATAGTATCAAAATGGAAGTTATATGGCCTATGTGTATTTCTATACAGTAACATAAGATTCGCTGACATAATCATGGGAGATCTTAATACATGCTATTAATGGCAAATACCATTGTATTAATTGTGAAAAAGTATAACAAGTTCCGGTTCATGCGTTTCACATGTGCAATGCCCTTCATAGACGTATGAAACAGGTATGTAATAATATATTCTGAAAGTGGGTGATCCGTTGAACACAAAAGTATAACTGCCAAAAGAGAAAATTGCAGACTCGGTTTTATTGAGTCTGTTCATGAGTAGTAATTAAAAGTGCAACACTACTCACGCCCCCTAGCACGTTCCTAGTCATGGTTACATCATGTCATTGTTTTGTAGGTCACTACACAGTGTATAAGAAATAACGAAGTATACCACAGTTGGTAATAGCATACACGTATTAAAATTGAACAATTCTTATAGGCACCAGTGCTAAAATGTAAAAAGTTCTCCATTACAATAGTTCATATAATTAGTCAAATTGGTATGACTATTCTGATACGATACTCGTATATAATCCCGTAATGGCATACTGTGTACGTTGGTATGGTATACAAACTATAAGTGTGTCCATACGGTAGAAAAAACCATCTGGCAATATTGGATCTCAACCAAGCATCCGTTTTACAATAAATGAGCTGTACTAGGGTAGCCATTGCAACTTCACATGTATATTAAATATCTATAACATTAAGAGGCACTTTATTTAACCATAACATGAGTTTTCATGCGAGCAAAATTACATCGTGAATATAAATTAAGATTAATTGTTATATAATCCCATGGACACATGAATGTTGGTCATGGCCCAACTATATCTCTTTCACACGCCAACAGAATCTAGGTCTACTTTGAAAAGACATGAGTGCATTTATAGACAAAGGAATAAATATGGGAAAAAAGTCAAACAGGGAGAGCCATATACGAAATGACACCGCACCAAACACCATCAAACAAGAAACGGCACAGCCACAAGACAAAACACAACGGGACGCATATCAAGACGAAAACCATTTAACATTAAGCATATTAAAGAACAAGGCTGACCATAGGGTGAAAGCAGGAGTACCGCATTGGAACGGTCAGTAGCCAAAAATGGCTACTGGCGGGTTAAACCTGGTTTACGGGTACCCACTCTCGTACTTATCCCACCTTAACCCAAGTCAAAATGTTAAGGACACCCCCCCCCCTTCTAGACAACTACTAAACATGAGTAACGATGTCTAAACGTTCGAATCAAAATGTCCCTTCTTTATGACCATCTTATCACATAGAGCCTGTTCACCTGAACGCCTGAAGCAAGATTTACTCCCTATGATGTATCAGCGCTATAACTCAAATAGATGCACATGGTTTATGCAGAATTGAACACGCATGGTGTTTTAATTATAAGTGTAACAATATCGTTCATCTTTGAAGGTTTGTGTATGAGGAGTTATTTTAGGGACCCACGGAGATATCTGCGTACGTACCAACGATCGGGCGGATAAGAGTAAACCTATATGCCTTCCACCTTTTGTATGGTTTTGGTATGGATGCAAAGCAAAAAAAACAGTACACAATTATTTCTGATGTTGAAAGGCATCGCTGATATCACATTTATACCCTATAAACATTTCGGCGATGTTTGATTATGCGCTTGTACCATATTTTAGTACAGTCTGCAAGTGTAAGTAATACTTTTGTCTGGCGCTGTTTATCGCGCGGCATATGATGCAGTGTGAATATAAAGTGATCATTGTCATTCATTGGGTAATAATAGGTATATATCCAACTTGTTAACTATTCGTATGTGGCCAAACATTAAAAAGACAAGGAGAATATATTACCTTGAATCACCTACTATATTTTCTTTCAACACTATGGACCGATTGGTCATTAGTAAGTTGCATGCCAAACAAGTGGCGTTTAACATAATCATGGTTAAGTTACATCAAGATCTTGAAAGAAAACAACACTAACCAAACACTTTACATATACTATCCTACATTTATAATAAATCCTTAAAAGACAAATTAGAAACCACGTTTACATGCGATGGGTTAATTATCTGTAGTTGTAGGCTTTCTGTCATGTAACCATTCTCAGATTTTTTAACAAAGTTAATCTAAACCTGCATTAATAAAAAACAACAAATTCAAAAAACTTGCTTTTCATTCCCTGTATACTATATTCTGGTCCTCCGGGATAATCAAAGTACAAATATGTTTCATGCAGGAAACACCACATACAGAACAAACAACCGCCCGAACAGCAACACAAGGGAAAACAGCAAATGCACATAACTAGCAAAAAACATAAAAAGACGCACAAAGACAAAACAAACGAACAATAGGGAAAGATGAAAGTACCACCTTGGAACGGTTGGTGACAGAAGTCACCGGGGTTAAACCGGTTTAGCGGCGCCCAACCTCACACTTATTCCATCCCATCCTAAAAGACAAACATTATTATACAAAACATAATTTCAATTAAATACAGCTTAATCTGGTGTTAGAGGGTGTGGTGAATAGTGGTGTGCTATAAAAAAAAACTCATCAATTGACCCATTAAAACCGGGTCTACTATATTCTCTTTTTGCATTGCTGTGACTTTTCAAACTTTACACTCAGAGTGCAGTAAAACGCCTCTAATGCGACCACCAAACATATGTATAATTCTGGATCTTGAATGCAGGCAGTAACGTAATTCAGATCGAAAGTTATGCAGAAAGCTCCTGCAGGACCTTTCTGCATAACTTTCGACCTGCACTGAGCAACCACCTGCTTTTAAACACAATTATTTCCGTTCATAAAGTGGTCGCATTAGAGGGGTTTTACTGTAGATCATCTATATGTGCACAACGACTCAGAGAAGTATTTTAAATCAAGGCTTAATTCCAGGTCCCTTCATACGTACGAGCGTATTGCCATCCGTAAACCGGTTTCACCTCGAGTGGTGGTTTTGCCACTGATCATTCCAAGGCGGTATCCTCTTTTTCATTCTTACTTTAATGTTTGTATTGTGTGTCTGTCTTTTCATACTTGTGCATTTGTTGATGTTTGAAATGTTCATCTCGTGTGTGTGCGTGTGTGTATGGTTATGTATGTAGTTGTGCGTGTGTCACTTATTTTCTATCGACATTTTGATGGTGATTGCGTCTTGTTTGTGATTTTTCCTGCTTGATTTTACTACGTTTTGATTAATAAACAAGGTAATGCCTTTACTTTTACCAATATCCCACTGATTCACACACATACATGCGGCTGTTTCACACAAACACATGTTTGATCTATATAATGTGATAGGTAACAAGGCATTTCGTTATTTCGACGATATTTAAAACAAATAAGCACATCGGTTAATATGTGTAATACAGTGCTCCCTCCATACAACGAAACCCATTGGGATACAAAGATTGTGTGCGTTGTTCGGAGGGAGTCGTTATATGGAGGTAAAATCAATCATAAGTATCTTGCTCGTGTATTTCGAAAACTAAGCTGTTATGTCTCCATCAAACTCTATGTTGTCACCACTCATTGGAATTGTCGCAAAGCGACGATTTGAATGAGTGGTGACAACATAGGGTTTGATGAAGGCATATAAACACATTGGAAAATAATTTGTTTACGCATTCTTATCTGTAGACCTGTTGTTTGGAAGACAGTGGCAAGCGTCTTTGTAAGGAGGGAGTCGTTGTTGAGAGGGCCGTTGTAGAGAGGGAGCACTGTACACATGGTCATTTTATAGCGGAGTTAAAATTAAGTATATTTAGTTAATATATTCTCCTCATTATTCAAATAAAACAGCATTGTCCGATCAGCGTTTTTTACATTGACATATGTGGAAGACGTAATATTAATTGAAAATACATGATGTTGTTAGATTCGTAATATGCTACCTATAACTTCGTTGTTATACCTTCTGATCCTTCGAGATCATGAATTTCAGTACTTCTTGTTCTGAAAATTGAATACCGCTTAAGTCGGTGCTATGGGGCGTGAGCAGTGTTGCACTTTCAATTACTGTTCATGAACAGACTCAATAAAACCGAGTCTGCAATTTTCTCTTTTTGTGTTGCAATTATTGCTCTCGGGGGATCACCTCCATTCAGAATTCATGTAAACTAGCCCATTCACTATCTAATATTAAACACAAAAAAACTTCAGGAAATACATAGTTACGTTCGGGTTGAATCCATATTTGAATAATATAGTTAAATTATGTTTCTACTCAGTCATGTCAAACCTTTTGGGTATATCTTAAAACACAAGGAAATTCCCTTATAAGCCAGTGTAACTTTTATTAAGCAGCGGGTAAAACAATAATGAGATTTGCAAACAGCTTCGACCTAGTTTGATGTCGGTAACTCAGCTTCCTATCTGGATCTCTAAACAGTCTGACATGCCAGTAACTTACATCTCTGAACGAAATGGAGTAACACCTGCTTTGTAATCTAGAAGGTGTAGTAAATACATGCTAAAACTTAAAGTATCGACATGCAAGAAAGTACGTTTTCTTTGGAGCGGATTTCATTTGGATACACAGGTTGCATTGTATCTTGCATGTGCACCAACATTAAGGTGGAATCAAATGAAAGTTACTGAATTAAGAATGTCTTCTATTTTGTTTATCGATAAACCCTGACGCAAGATGTGCGTGACGGTGTACATTAGTGAGTTGGTGAAAGTCTCAGGGGAAAGACAACTGCATCAAGTGCAAAGATTGATGTCTACTAGAGCAACTTCAAAACAATGAAGAGAAATTAAATTGAATAATTAGCCGACTCCACTTTTTGTTTATATTTACAAAGAGGCTATAACGACGCATAAACGTAATAGTAATAATAGTAAATAATTCAATGGCTAAAGAAGCATAATGGCATAAGAAGTCATATTACGGACGGTCCAGAAAAAGGATTTATCGAAGTCGAAGACACGAAACCTTTAAAGAAATGTTACAGTGTGAGATAGTATATTTTAAACTTTCAAGCATTTCACAGGTTTTAATTTCAGTATCTTTGCTCGTGTTCTCAAACTCCTCTATAACTAATAATGGCTTGTTCAGTTTATAGAACGTATCAGGGTTCACATAGAGGAATCATTTCAAATACACAAACTATATTGGTAAAGCATGTATGTCATACTAAAAGCAAATGTTGTTAATTGCTATTTACTGGTATTAAATGCTGTGCATTTATTTTCAATTGGGGTGAAGTGTAAAATCCTACACGCCCTAACGTATGGTATTCAATTACGGCACAGCTGAAATATATATTATAATACCAATAGATATACACCAGATGAATATAATGAATTGATAAACAAAATTCTTTCACATATGATCCAATTTACATTTGTCATTTCTGTCCCTATTACCTCAATAACGTCAGCTTCAGTCAGACAATATTTTTCGGCATTACATAGCTTTTTCACCGACGACGACGTGTAAATCAACCAAACGTTACACTCGCTTACTGAATTTAAAATTTAGAATTTAAAGGTAAACTAATTATTTATACATTACAGTACACATGATGACATTACATGAATATTTGAACATAAAGCTATGTGTTCTTCTATTTATATTGCGACAAGATCTATTCAACACAATACTGAGTTATTTTTGAACATTTAAGATCAAGGCAAATGAGTGAAATTAATAGGACGCGAGCAAAAATATAATGATCGTTAAACGAAATTCAGACACAACTAGTGTTAATGTATAGTGACTACATGCGGTGAATGTGTCCATTTATGTCACGTTGTAATAATATTTAGTCAAGCTTATAGAAATGCTTAATGTTAAATGGTTTGCTTAAAGAATGTACGTTTAATTATTTATATTGCTGTGAATATTATAGACACAGTGCAATAATCAAGTACATTCAATTTTCACTCGCAATCAGTATTAGTTATTACAACCAATAAATGATTCACAATTTATAACAAGAGTGTTTACCCGCTGGAAGACGGTGGTACTTACCTAAATTACTTACTTCATTACATCTAATACCCCATTGTTGATATGCACCAGCCTCGTTCCTTTAGTTATGTTCAATTCGCATATGTGCACTTTAATTGACATAGGAATAATGCTCCATATGTTCTTGTTCGCTCATTGCTTTGGATAGAGACATATACATGCATGTATATATGTCTCTGGTTTAATAAATCGGTATTATAAAATATATATTTAGGTTTCTATTTTAGTACTTTATGTACTTCTGCATTACGAGGCTTGTTTTGCTTTTCCGTATTTTAAAGGTTGTTTTAACAAGTTCCATAAAGTTGATAATTTGCACTAAAACACGTGCAATTAGTCTACACACAGGATTGTGGCATTCTAAGAATACTGAACGACAACTTGTACTTTGTTTAAAATTGCAGTAGTTCTATCTATTATACCCCTCGCAAAAAGTTATTCGGGGTATATAGTTTTTGACCCGTCCGTCTGTCAGTCAGTCAGTCCGTCCGTGTGTAATAATACACGGTCGCGCATCTAGAACTTCGATTTTCAGAGGAATCTGTCATGGGGAACCACTGTTTTCTCTGACAATGTGGCGGTGTAGGATATGTGAACTTGCTCACTAAAGTTGATATCCATAATGTAAAATTGCTTATGTTTCACCTGCTGACGTATGAATAAAGGGAACTGGGAAAAGTGTGCCAATAACAGGTCTAAGTTAAACCAGAAATGACAATGGGTTAAACAGAATACATAGACACATTGTGCAAACACATTAGTGCATGGTGACACACCTGTATAATTATGGATTGTTTGAAAGGAGTTATCAAAACATATAAACAGTTATACGATGCGTCAGGTCTGATATGTTATAAAACGAGGCTGATTATTATGATATTTATGCATAAATCTAATGACACAGACGCAGTTGAAAACGAATATTCAATTCATGATTTTGGATTCGAATATACGGATATTCATTCCCATCTCTAGTATGTAGAGCAGTGTGTTTGTAACGGGAACATGCCTAGTAAAATGCATTATAATAATGTTGATACGATAAACGGTTTGGATTTCGTTTATTTCTTTACAAATGTAGGAAAGTATCGACAGTGAATTCATTTTCGTATATGAAGTTTCGTACAAACACTGGAACTACACACTGGCATATCATACAAATAAAGAAAGCATTGACTATTCGACACCCTGGTTAGTGTCCATTTTACCATTAAATAAAATAGGAGTCCGCGTAAAACACTTGATACCCTAGTTAGTGTGCACTCATTCTAGTTTACTCTTAAATACAAATGAATAGTTTATATAGAAAATTGATACCAAAGTTTACAAATTAAAGAACTTTTAAACAGAGAGTCCACTTACATACTTGATACCCTAGTTGTTAGTATGCAATCCTTGCGTTTTTTTAGTTGAATACAAAAAAGATTCCGCATAGTAACACTAGTTAGCCTGCATACCCTGAATTTTACTATTGAATCAATAAGAGAGACACGATACACTACTTAAGAAATAAATGAAAGGAAATTCAATATAGAAAAATGAGACCTGAATAATTGTCCAAAACCTTCCTTTGCAATAAAAAGAGGGAGTCCACATTGTAACCGCTTGTCTGATATGTCTTTTTTATGATTTATACATAATCCCATGTTCCTGCATTTTAATCCTTTAATATACGAATTAAGTGTAATCCATCTTCGTATGATATTCTTGGAATACGGCTAAACGGTTGTGTAAATTATAGTGTATATTATATGACTTTTTGAAATCGTAACATGGTGCAAAGGAATGGTCCGGGTTTAATGTCTGTATATCGATAATCATTAACTTAACACATTCCCTTATATTGACGATTTTTGACGACTCTGTAAAAATGAATTTGTGAAACCATTGTAATAAATAGAGCATTTGCTCCTATAGGAGCAAATACTGTATTTATCACAATGGTTTTAAACTACGGAATATTCTAAAGTTTTCCTTTCCTCTAGATAATGCTCCTTTTCGGTAGATTTATTCAAAGAGGTTGTATCTAAGAATAGCCTATGATGGAATGGGTTAAAGAAACATAGTATTGATCAATATCATCAGCTGTAGCAAAACATAGAATGCATGTTAAGCCAATTTACCAATAATATACAAAATATTAAGGAGTGCTAGAATAATTAGAAGTATTACGTTGCTTCGTCAGCTACGCTTCCCTCTTTGCTTGCGATGACAGGCCGAAGGTAGTACTCTATGATGGAATACTCTTAAACTCAGATACGGGATGAGCTTACCAGACTCATGTATTACTTTTTCCCTGTCGTGCCCTTAACGACTTACCTGCAGGTACTCTGACTTCAGCAAAGTCATTGAGTACATATTTGGCGGATTGTCACAGTTATTATGCTATGTTTTACATGTTGTCCCGTGTTCACCGTCGTCTATGTTGTGTGTAAGTCCGGCGGGGATACCTTTATTTACACTATTTGTAAAGCTAGGGTAACTTTGAGAGAAGTGTGAGGTTTAAACCCCCAGTGGTGTTTTTGCTACTGACCGTGCCAAGGCGGTACTCTCTTTGTCACCCTTCCTTTTGTTTACCTTGCGTCTTTGTGCTTGTGATTTTGTTCATGTGTGGAGCGTTTGTCTCTGGTTCTTGTGTGTCTGTTGGTGTGTTCTGTGTTCATCTCGTATGTGAGTATGCGTTTGG
The DNA here is from genome assembly GCA_963576725.1 of Azorinus chamasolen. NCBI lineage: Eukaryota > Metazoa > Mollusca > Bivalvia > Cardiida > Solecurtidae > Azorinus > Azorinus chamasolen. The sequence goes on along the minus strand of OY755242.1, from coordinate 46,850,825 downwards.
GTGTGTGGTTGTGTGTGTATGTGTGTCATGCTGTCTATCGGTGTTTTGGTGGTGGTTGCGTCTTTTATGTGGCATTGCCTGCTTGACTTTACTACTTTTCCATTGACCTTCACATCACGTATCACTGCGTCAATAGACAAGTGATAACTTTGAGTCACGCCAGAAGGGTAAGGTCTGCAGAATTTGATTAAATCAGAAGAATAAACAACAACACAAGTCATTCATCTCTACTTCTATCAATCAAACCGATATCAGGTCTTACCCCAGCTCTTTCATATTTAAATACCGGTCATTTCAGATTCACTTGAAGGGTCTTATACTGACTTGGTTACCGTTACCCTTTTTAAGTTTTTTATTTGTTAATAAATAATTTATTAATGCATTTATTCGTTTGTTAATTCAAAATGAAACCGAAATTCACAACATACATTTAGTTATATATAAGCACTTGCGATTTTGGACAGACTGCATTTCTTTAAATGAATGTCCCGATAACACAAACAGATAAAACATCCCAGCATTTGTAAACCATACAAAACGATCACTTTTATCCAATGTATTTGAACTCATATACAGTAGAACATGTTCTGAGCTACTATTGCAAAGAAGTATAATTCTGAGTTTTAAGACTGGTGGTAGCTTAATGTAGGTCGAGCGTGATGCAAAATTGTTATGCTCTGTTTGCACCCTCCATTAAACAACAATCTGCTGTTTTTCATCATCAATAATATTGTACAATGTTAGTAGCAAGACTTATCTGAAACTGAGCACGGCATACCATGGTCATTGATATTTCAAATGCTGGATTTTTAAGTGGAATGTCAAATCAGTATTAGATATTGATTTTATTCAGTTAATATAAAAACAAACTTAAGACACTACTTTTCAATACATCTGTATATTGCTGGAAAAACAGTTTACCACGTTTTGCTTTCACTTTACTTGTGAATCATTTAACAGATATTGCTATATTTCAGAGCCGATTTTCACAATCGGTGATCCGTCGCAACTGAATCAATAAGATAAATTATTTCTTGAACCGAGGTTTAGGAAGGACTTCCCAAAATGATTATATGTGTTAAAATAATACAATCCACATTTGGCCTGTTTGTTGTTAGATTTGTCTTGTTGGCATTTAGTAATGAACGTTTGATAATAAAAGCTATAAATGCAACTAATGTAGAACGTAGTATTAACGCGTCTGCTATATGTTTACTCTGGAAATAAATTAAACTATATGTTTCCTAATTCATATCGTACACACCATGCTAATGTAGGATTTGAAGAAACATACAATCATAAAAATGAAATAGTCATCGTCTGCATTGGGTTATATATCATGAACCGTCGCTCATATCCAGCTAATGTTTGCTATAGATCTCTGATAAGGTATCGGTATTAGGTGACGCGGCATGGTCAAACAAAATAGCATAGATCACATAATTATCCGAAGTTGATTGAAATACAAACAAAGACATTAATTACTCTGAGGATGTACCAACATTGCTATCTAAATAGTGTCTTTACATTGCCGCTTGCAAATTATCTCTGATGGGTTGGATCAAGTGAGATCAATATTTGACTCACCGACAGTCACATGCAAATGTATAGTATTTCACAACGGGTCGTTTAGATATTTGATACTCATCGAACTGTCTTAGATATGTAGATGAAGTTAATTTCTTTGATAATGTTTATTCTGAACCGTTATTCCGCTGTGAAAATTGGGTTGTTTGTCTACATCTCGATTATACTTTACAAAAACTATTGACCGAGTTTCAAACAGTCTGGGCCCTGATGAGACACCGAGTCACTTAACCCTTATCGAATGAAAAGAAGCATTTCTTTTACTGTATGATGAGTATCTATTTACAGTCCGTAACAAAATATATTTCTTAAGAGGATATTTTTCGGTTATGTTACATTGTAAGACAACTATAATAAGATGCGTATGTCTACTACAAGATGTGTTCATAATAAATTTACGACCCTGGCAACGGCTATTTTATAAAATAAATTATGTCAAACTTGAAGTTCAGTGGTAGACTATATGGATTTAAGAATGCATTGGATACAGACAAGACATATTTGACCAGTTCCCTCACAAATGATTATGTAAGGAATAATGACATCAAGAATATGTATTTTCTGATTTTATAATGGCGTATGAATAAAGAAATACCATTCCAAAAGCAGACCGGGCTGACCCTGATCAAACGGTTCCTACAGTAGCTGTAGATATAGAACTCCTATGAGAGCCGTCTGATCTGATATATATCAGGTATAGAGATAGTATAGGTATGCGTCGTAACAATTGCTATCTGCATTAGATGACCACATTTGCTTATGTAGATAGTTATGATGTTGTAACTGTCACCCTCTGCCTTGGATCAAGTTTTAGATATACTTGTGGTGCAATGGTCATTATTTCATATGGGAATCCAATTCTCATTTACGAACATGGCATACGCATATGGTTTCAGCAATTCGTTATAAGTTGTTTATTGAATTTATATTTTACAAAGAGTCTTTATGTTTCTGGTGTTACATTAATACTGACATCGTAGACATTATGTGCAATAAATGCATAATAACTTTCTATAGTCCCATTTTAAAACCCATTGATGTCACTGAAATCGGTAGGAGTATCTGTCAACATAATTCGGTAAGCAAAGCCAGACGTTCGTGGTAATGAATAATTATTGTATAATGCGCCTTTCCAGTTCTCTTTGTAGTACTTCTACATTACTACGGTCCATTTGAATTATGTGACCGATATTGATTTAAAACAAACATTCCCATCTAAACCGGTATTTAGTAAAGAAGAATTTTCTTTTCAGGCAGATGGCTGCTTAAAACAGGAAAAGAGAAAGACACAAAGAAAGCTCCTTTGGGGGATTTCTGTGTGACTGTCACTCTTCATTAATCTGTCACCTGTCTTAAAGACCGATATTGATACAAATTAGAGTGTCTACTTTAGAGAGTGTTTACTGTGCAGCGTTTTTATTTCCTCGCACAGAGACTCGTTGATTACAACACAAGTGCCTGTATGTATTACTCTGTATATACACTGTCACTGCAAAACAGTCACATATGTAAAAGTTACATTTATATAGCGCAAAAACTATTATACAATATTCACTTGCGCTTTACATACTCCTGTTTTCAAAGCTCTCAATATGTGTTAATTGAGGAAAACACTGAAAAGATGAGTTTTAAGTTTGGCTCTGAATTGGTGTTCACTTTGTAAGCACTTAATGTCTTTTGGGAGACCTTAATAATCTAATAAAAGTATTGTTTCAATTTTGAATTAAACCGATTTCATGCTCGATTGTGTTGTATAAAAGCTTTATTTGGTCAATGAAATTGGTAGTTTATGGATTAAAGACTTTAAATCGCTAGGATTGCGATGGAAGAAACCTACATACATCTAAACGTATCTACAGATCTGAATGAAATCGAACATCACCCTACTGTAACACTTTGCCGCTTACAATGTGCTCTAACCGGAACTTGAATACAAGTATGCTGTTTTAACGATGTCCCACAAACTTGACTTGCAAACACTTTTGATCCAAATGTATGAACATTGTATAGTGTGTAGAAGTGTATATCATATTAAATATGGATGTATTGAAATAAAACATTTAAACCACCGCCAACTAACAAAATATATTTCTTAACATTGTCACTGACCATTCCATCCCCCCTATTGTTTGTTTGGTATGTACTTGTGTGTCTCTTTGTGCCCTTTATATACATGCACATTTGCTATTTTCCTCATGGTGTTGTTTGTGCGGTTGTGTGTTTTGTAAGCGATGTTTCCTGCATAATTCATACATGTACTTTTGGTGTATCGTCAGAATAAATTACGCCAAGCCAATAGTTACAAAACAAAAGGTAATCAAATTGGAAAACATGTAGAAGACAAAAGATACTTTGCGGGTCTGAATAACAAATATAACATGCACAAATATCAGTCATATGTCGTTGATGTTCCTCAACTGAAATATGTGTATGTACTGTACACAATGGATTTACAGAGTAATACAGTTCATCGTGTAATGACTTCGTGTTGCTGTGCACCAGTTTAACATGTTATTATGATTATAATAACTTGTCTGGCTGACCAGTTGCCAGGAATATTCGACTGAGTATTGATTAAAAGTCCTCCCGAATATTGGCGTTTAACACTGCATGCATGTACGACTCGGGTATGTCAAGTTGGTGGTAAAGAGAAGATTCGTTATAATAAAGTTAGGGGTGTATTTTAGATAAAACGAAAACGAAATCCGTTGAACAATTTCAACAGCGTGTTTCTTATCATGTATTGTTTGTAGAAACGATCTGGTCATATTGATATATACTGTTTAAACCAAAACCCAGTCAAGCCAGGATGTTTTTTTAAATGGCGACATCCCATATTCCCATATTATATTGTTAGAAACATATGATAAAATGTGAGCAAAGGTATGTAATACGGTACAACCCCGCTAATGTGCCCACCTTACAGAGGTAGAATTTTGGGTGCTAGATGCAGTTGGTAGCTTAATGCAGGACAAAGTAATGCAGAAAGCTCCTAGAGGAGCTTTCTGCATTACCTTTGTCCTGCATTAAGCAACCACCTGATTATAGGCAACCATGTTTATTCATTAAGTGGTCGCATTAGAGGGTTTCTACTGTAATAATGATACTTGTAACAAGAGAAACAAAAATACTGTATAATCAGTCATCTTTATGTATCCATAGTCTTATTTTGTAAAACGTCATATATTCATATGATATATTATGTAGTCTAAGTACTGGCCCAGTACATCGTTTATAGTTTAGCCAGCAGGGGTCGATACTACGTATATATGTTATCAATTTATTACACTGTCAGCAGCTGTTTTATAGGATAAATATCTGTCTAACCTGACTTTAACTAGTAGACTACATATATTTATGACTGTCTTTCACACAAACCAGACATTCTTAACATAGTTATGACGTCGTAACCATTTTGCCTTGCCTATGATGGATAAATTGTTCTTGTTCACGATTATGTATGTTATAATTGGTTATCTGTCTCTTGCCTCAGTGCACTAAGAGTTTAAGATATTTATGACACCATGACATTGATTTTTGTTTATATGAGCGAGGTAGTAAGTTGGGAAAAAGAAATGTTTACCAGTTTATAATGAAACTGCATCGGGGAAAAAATGTAATGGAACGCATAAAGTAAATGAAAAACTTGGCTTTCCATAATTCTGTAATATTTAAACTTAATAATATTGGACAAGGTATCGACACAGAGAAAAGACTGCATGAAAGCAGAAACTATTTAGTTTTGATATAAAACACCATTCAAAGTTAATATGTGAAAAAAATCATATTGAGTACCTCCGAATCGATCAACCGTTTGAGAAAGTATTGATCACGTGTCATGACATACGCTTCTGAAAAATTATTGACCAAGTGTCAAAAAGATAGGATCCTGATAAGAGTTACTCGTGTTTCATCTGGATCCAAACTGTTTACATATTAAGTATTCAATGAAAGTACAAAAATGAGTCATGCATGAAACACCACATACAGAACAAACAGCCGCCCGAACAGCAACACAAGGAAACAGCAAATGTACATAACTATAACAACATCACGAGACGCACAAAGACAAAACAAATATACAATAGGGGAAGATGGAAGTACCGCCTTGGAACGGTCAGTGACAAAGGTCACTGGGTTGTTGATACTTACCATCGCCTCGACAGCGAATCATCCTTTCTGCATGTATAATTCCCGAAACTTAAAGTTAATGAACAATAAATACAACTCAAAAATGCCATTCTAAGAGCTGTTATGGTGCATTTGCAGGTACATGTTATTAACATGTATCAACATATTTAACATATTTATTTCCAGCATACTGCTTTAAGCTGTGTATGTCATAATCCACCAACTATTACAGGACAGTAGGGGTTATTTGCATATAACCTATTGCTACATGTAAAACCTCTCTATAACGGCCACTAAATTGTGTTAATTAGTTGGTATATTAGGGCAGGTGGCTTCTTAAAGCAAAGTGAAAGTAAAACAGAACGCTCATATTGGAGCGTTCTGTTTGACTTTCACGTTGCTTTAAGCAACCACCTGCCTTTAACACAAAATAATTGATGTAATTTGTATATCCATTATACACGCATGGCTATCTAGCTTAACTAAACCAACAATACGCTCGTATTAACATATAATCATAACTCCAAAGTAACATAGTTAACCCTTTAATTAATAATTATTCATGTCTAATTGCACCCATTAGGAATGCTGATAATTTCAATTCCACAGATACAACTATAATACAGGGGAAATTGTTTCCATACAAGCAAAGGTGGTTGTATTATATAAACAAATACACCAGGTCCTGGTCAAATAGCACATGTAGGATGTGCCTGGTCTAGGTCTACTGGGTTTGAAAAAGCGAAACATGCGGTAATATCGAGAAAAGAAATAATAATGCAACTATGTAGTCTCTAATGTGTAATTTGCCAAGCGAAAAGCTTTTTCAGGTATATGATATGTGACTGTACAAGTACAGATTGAATTATTTAGTTTATTGATTTTACTTTAAAATGGCATATCATCTATCTAAATTTATAAGTTTATTCAATGTATTTTATGTATTGCTTATATTTCAAATTATATTGAACTACATTCCAACATCAGTGATATCAGATTGATGTTCTTGTCAAATGTAATAAACATAAACATTCATCTTAACTACCGTTATGCCTTCATCCCAAATGATCAACAATATGATTTGCTCGGCACGTGGTCTGTTTAAATCATGTTATCAAATGGTGTTTGTTGTTGAATATTGTATTGTTTGTTATCGGTAATCACGTTTATTGATAGTAGGAATCATCATATAGTGTTATCCTGAAGGTAATGGCATTGCTTTGTAGTAAAACAAACGAGGATACTGTTTTCGTGGTCCAATTTAGAATATGGCCATGCATGTGTTTATGTTTTGTTTTGAGTATCCAATTAACTGCAAAACCAAACAAGACAAACTGAGGCCTCAAATTTCATTAACTACAATTAAATATTAAATTAGAGACTAGATTATGAATGAGCATTTGACTCCCGTTAAAGAGCTTTGTACAAAGTTTACAAAGCAATAAAAGACACGAAAAGTGAAGCGTGGCAGGAAAAAGCACTCAAATCCGAGAGCAAATGGCAGCCATCACTTTGCTGTCACCCGCAACAAAGCGATTTTGAACCGTAACAATGTGGTTCATCTGAGCGGGCTGCATTACGCAGAACATATAAAAAATGTCCGATTGCACCATGCCTCCATACAGAATATGCAAATGTCCTAACCAGTGTTCAGTACAAGGAAAATGTTGTCTAGACATTATTATACCTCACGTAAACTCTCCTTGTTAAATTCCATAAACCAACAGGTATTTCTTTTTAATTTTACAGCTTCAAACATTATTCACACAATATTCGCTGAGACACGAGAATATTATTTTCTGACGAATAACATTCGGCAAATGCAAGCGTATGCAGGATTAGCATGCAAACATCCGAATAACTTAAAAACTGTATCGGTTTTGAGTATGCAGTGTAACAAAACACAGTTTTAAATGTTTGTAAACACTCTTTAGCATTGTATATAGCAGCTACGTCTCCTTAGTAAGAAGCTGGTACATCTTTAGCATGCCTAATGTAGATGTATGCATGTAGCATCCACATACCATTTTAGCTCACATGAGCACAAAGTGTCCATATTTTAGGTCAAAGGTCATGTACATAAAATCAAAATGACAATCGGGGAACAACGTGTTTCACGCACGCACGCACGCGCACAAACACATATCGGTGTTTTATCTTGTACTTTGATCTTAGTGTTTAAACGCATCTTCAATCTTGAGGAAAATATAATTCAGTTCATTAGAGCATCATACATAACCGTATGCTCCATACCCTACAGACCTTGTAGAGCTTTTTCTATCCCCATGAGAGTCCTGTGGCCTAGGAATATATCCTATGTGGCATTGAATCCGCATTGAATAGTCTTTTATACTCAGATGAGTACTTTAGACCCATTGGTGGCCTGTTGTTATGACAAGGTAAACATTGATAAGACAGACCCAAACTTATTTGGTACTGAGGTTTACACAAACTGAAAATAACTACTCATGTGCTAAACAGCCTAAACCACCTCCCTTCAGAATTTATAATCTTCACAACAGCAGGTGTCAAGTGCTTGTGTGGCGGCCGTAAAACGTCGCCCCGTACTTCATTCTCAGTGTTGTTATACCTTCTGATCCTTCGAGATCATGAATTTCAGTACTTTCTGTTCTGAAAATTGAATACCGCTTAAGCCGGTGCTAGGGGGCGTGAGCAATGTTGCACTTTCAATTACTGTTCATGAACAGATTCAATAAAACCGAGTCTGCAATTTTCTCTTTTTGTGTTGCAATTTTTGCTCTCGGGGGGATCACCTCCCTTCAGAATTTACCTACATTCAATTAGACTGCAAATATATTACGACAACGCCAGTGTTGGTATACCATTTGGTCGACTTTATTTCGTCTTATACTTGTCTAATCAGGATATGTTTGCTTATGGAATAAAGTATGGTTCTGATCCTTCACTTTCTGCCACAGTAAAAAAACCACTATTTTTTGTCATTAGTGGCATGAAATTATTCATTTTAACAATATACAGTAAGTTCTCGATTATTCGAACACTAAAGTACGTACTGGTGTCGATCTTGAAGACAGGTGGCAGCTTAATGCATGGTAAAAGTAGTGCAGAAAGCTCCTCTACATGCATTAAGTAGCCACCTGCCTAAAAGTATCTAAATGCTTTTATACAGAAATTTCGAATAATCTAAGTTTTACTGTATATCAACATTAGCTCTCACTCACTTCCCCTGTCCACATACTGTGTTTCCTCCTTTAAAGGAGACTTTGTTTGGGTCGATATTAAATGGTTCCATCTAGTTCGGCGTTCATGTCTTCGTATCACACTTTTATACCGTGTGTGCGCCTAGGTTTATGATGAACGGTTTAACGAATTATGACAACTTTTGTGGTTTTGCATCAATTACTTGTGATAAATATGTCAGTAGTATTATTGGCCCGCTCGTATATTCTTGAATTATTGTTAAATACTGTGATGAGAACAGTGGCCAGTATATCTGCTCCTAGAGGAGCCGTCTGATCATGGTTTGATAGATATGTTTCTTCACTCTCTAAATTGTCTACAATGTTCCACCTTCCGTATTTCTTTATACCTATATTGTTAATGAATATTCAGTAGGTATTGAAATTTGGCCTAAATACAGAACAAGGAAAGGGTTAAGAGGAGATGTTGTTTGTAGTTATTCGTTGTGTAAACTATATGTTTAACCTTGTTACCTACTTATGCAGGGTACCTTAACAAATTGTTATAGACGATCAGCACATGATCATTTTTGTGACATATCATAAAAACATCGGCTAAAGAAACAATGCCGTTAAAATAAATGCGTGTTTATACTATATTTAGGCCATGTGACCTACTTATCACAAAAATGCGATTATTCCTGAGAACATTAAACGCGCGGTCGTATTTTCACATGTTAATAACATGCACTGTCATTCTCAAGGAAACCAATATCTATATACCATCTCTAAAGACTGTCAACAGGTTTTCAAGGTAAGTAACTTCGATCTATTCAGGTTTATCGCTAAAGCTCTTTTCAGTTTTGTTCTCACATTCACCCGTTGAACCCGAATAGTCCGAAGCTACAAACATAATAATACTTATTCAACTTCGTGTTCACTATTAACCCTTTCCTTTGAATATTTATGTAAGAAATAATTACATCATGAATGTTTGTCATATTAATTTTTAAAATGATAGGTAAATACATGTATTTGTGATCATGTTAGAAACTGTAGAATCCGGTCTTCATCACACCACTTTACAATGCAAATATTATTTGTATTACAGTTGAATTTCGATATCTCGAAGTCGGATAACTCGAACTTCGGGATAACTCGAACAAAAACTCCAGTCCCTGCAAAACTTACAATACAGAATTGCTCTAAAATGTATCGCTACAGGTATCTAGAAACACATATGATAGCTTAATACAGGTCTAAAGTAATGCTGAAAGCTCCTACATGAGCTTCCAGCATTACTTTAGACCTGTTTTAAGCTGTGGCCTTGAGAAAACGTTCAGATTAGAAATCGGATAACTCGAACTCCTCTTATCTCGAACTAATTTGTACGGTCCCTTGAAGTTCGAGTTATCGAAGTTCAACTGTATATATAAAACAACATAAGTGGGATAAAATCATATCTCAAAGATAATGCGTATTCTTTAGAGTCATTTATATCATATATGCAATATACAGGTGTCAATGCCTTTTATACCTATTACTATAAGCACACATTGCCGCCTTGATATGACATTCTACAGAGGTGGATAGATGAACAAATTGATACATGAGTTCCACTTCCAAATATTGCCGTCTGCATAACGTGTCGTCTGCTACAGTTTACGTTTGTTAAAGTGACTCTCCGTTTCTGTCAAAACATTACAAAAGTAACAAATATAGTTTGGAACCTGATGATACGCGGAGACATTCGGCGTCTAATCTGGACGCAATCTGTTTGAATAGATAATCACAGATACGACACTGGTAGTGGGAGAGGCAAAGCCAGACTTACGTCGGTGTCATCGTCTATAACCTCTTTTGTCGACATCTGTCATAAAAGATGTTTCAGGTGCGTCCTATATCAACCATGTTGTATAGTGCTATGGAAAACTGACTTGGAACTGTACTATATTGTTGAACATCTACTCGATGTTTCATAAATACAGTTAAACTTCGATATCTCGAACTCGGATAACTCGAACTTCGGGATAACTCGAACAAAAAGTTCAGTCCCTTCAAAACTTACAATACAGAATTGCTCTAATAATTATCTCTACAGATATCTAGAAACACATGTGACAGCTTAATACAGGTCTAAAGTAATGGTTGTAATCTGACCTCAATATTCGTCTGAATATGAAACAGCCAGCCTTATTATATACACAAAAGGCATATCAGCAAACCCACGGACCAACCGCGAGTATGCTGGAACACTTCTTCACCTGACAACTACGAGGTGCGTATCCTAGATTTGAGACACCAGCGATGGAGGGCTATGTTTTTGTAAGTCATCAACTGTAGGAACACCTCCTCAGATTTTGTAACGTGTTTTAAAATTGACTACTTTTTGCCTACTTTCAATAAAACCTGCCTACGCTGTTTGCCTTTTCATTCAGTATGCCACTCTCAAGTGGTAGGAGAACCTTACACCTTCGTGATGGACTAGTTAATTTGCAAACGTTTTCGATTTGTTTTCAGTACTCACTACACACGATATAATTATTAATGTTCCATCTTGTCTGAGACAATATGGGTAATATGCTGTTTTTATTACATTATTGAATCTTTCTTCCCAATTACCAATTCTTTATAGGGGTATTAATCAAGTGTATTTCAGCACAGTCAGTTATATTTGTGCTACCAAATGTTGAACTGTTTACTTTCCTAAGCCGCTAATAACTCATTTAAATTGGGCCATTGCTCGGATATCGTTAAGTGTTCTATCAATGACAGTAAATGCAAATAAATGAACCATTAACAAAGAACACATAAGCGTCAACCCTAATTAAATTACTCTTAACGACATGTTATTTTAGTTTGAGTCATTATCGCGTATTTTGTTTAATCACCTTGTACGATTATAAGACATGCTTGGTCGGCGCCATATTATCCCACACTTAATTGATACCACTATACTGATGGTTTAATGGTTGAAAATGAAATGGTGGAAATTGAAATATGGGACTTTCCAATACTGAACCCGCTTAAATTAATCATTCCAAATACATTTACTCAGTTTATTCTGTAGCATGTTACACGTGTTTACATTAAAATAAACTGTGAGTGAATTCCATATGTATTCTATATGTTCCAATTCAATATGAAACGAATGGAACATCGCAATTTGTTTATTAAATGAAGTGTAGGATTGATCAAACATCATTTGGTATAACTCATCTAGAGAGTGACATACGTTTTTAGGACAATCTAAACTTAATTTCACGTACAAGTGATGTTCGGGACGTTTTAAGACTACTCGTTTATTTGCTGTCATCAGTAATAACATCACTCCGGACATCACTCGTATAATATCACCTCATGTCAGTTGACTCCCCGCGAAATGCTGGATACTAATTATGATTTAATTACATTCATAAAACGCATGTTTTAAAACGCACCTTCATGTAAAATTTTAATATTTCAAAACTGATGTTTTAAATGTTTAGTGTTTTTATACACGCACCTTCATGTAACAAACGGATTACTACAGGTCCTACGACGTCGCTATAAGTGTTCATGTTGTGCTGCTAGAATCGATAGCACGCTCGCTAATTCCAAATCTATAGAGTGACAAATAAGCATTTTAAATTGGACTACTCAGAATCGATACGAAACGAAACGGTTACATATGATGTTTCTTCCTGGGGCCAATCGGACGGTTCCGTTACAACTACCCCCGAAAGTTCCCAATGCATTGCTTTATGTCTAGCTGGACACGGTCGTAATCATATTGTCATAGTGTAAACGTTTACAATAAATTTACTGGTAGATTATTGGTAATTAATTGTACGTTATTGGTACTTGTTTGGTAGTTTATTGAGCAAAAATACCCAAATATGCCTATTAGTATCATGCAATATTTTTCTCATATAAATTAATTTAAAACATAAGGTTCATATTTATAGCAATGGCGGTGTAATTTATGAAACAACAGTCAAACAGGGAGAGCCATACACAAAAGGGCATGACACTAAACAGCATCAATTAAGAAAAAACACAATTTCAAGCCAAAACGTGACGGGATGCAAAACATGACATCTTCACAACAGCAGGTGTTAAGTGCTTGTGTGCTGAGAATGAAGTACGGGCGACTTTTAACGGCCGCCACATAAGCACTTAACACCTGCTGTTCTGAAGTACATATATTCTGAAAATTGGTGATCCTTCGAAAGCAAAAGTAGAAATGCAAAAAGAGAAAATAGCAGACTCGGTTTTATTGAGTCTGTTCATGAGTAGTAATCAAAAGTGCAACACTGCTCACGCCCCCTAGCACTGGCTTAAGCAGTATTCAATTTTCAAAACTAATAACATCAAAACTAATGATCCCGAAGGACCAGAAAATATAACAACACTGAGAATTACGGGCGACCTTTTACGGCCGCCTAAGGAGCAATGCTTTATTAATTACAATGGTTTCAAAACTACAAAATTTGAAATTTTCCTTTTCTCCAATTAATGCCCTTTTCGGTAGATTTATTCAAAGAGGTTGGGTCTAAAAATAGCCTATGATTATCCATGTATATGTACTCAAGGCAACATTTGCTTATCCTTTACCTGGTGGCTATTACTGACATCATGAATAGTCATTGGTTGAATCTTGAGAATGCATATATCATTTTGGGTATGGGTAGAAACTGTAGAGGCAGGTCTAAACAAACAGATCAGACCCTGATACGACTGCTCTTACAGTATGTATGTTCTGATTAACCTTTAGCATGCTATGGCCAGATGAGTGGATAGCTATGCAAACAGTTTGGATCCAGATGAGACGCCGAGTAACTCGGCGTCTCATCAGGATCCAAACTGTTTAACACATTGATTGTATTTTAGTAGACACATTGATTATAGCTTAAATTTTGAAAATGTAGTAGGTGAAAATTTCGGTAAAAATAATTTCTAAAGGTTAAAACAAGATGTACATGGCGTTACCCTTCTGAAGGAAGGTGGAGTGCACTGTTTGATTGTATAATGTCGGTAGTCATTCGGTCAGTGGGTCTGTTTGATGTTCTTCAGCTGATACAACCTTTATTATTATTTCTTGCAGCAATAAACATATGAATCAATTTCGTTTTATGGTGTCTTAGATCAACAAATAGTTTGACTCCGAAATAATTTCTGATCAACATCTACAGAATAATTTTGCATTCTTACATTCAATGAAACGTGGCTGTTATGGATGAATAAAACTCACATGTGTGCAGTTCATATACAATTTAGTCTGCTAATATATACTTAGATAAAAATCTAGTCCTCATAAATATTCACAAAACAATGAAAACTGTCCGTATTCTGTCTGATTACATCTTTGCAATGGACCGTTTAGATAACACATTTCTATCGCTAATTTTATAGAGGCGTATTTATTGACGCTTGAATATTTCAATGAGTATATAAAAATTATTAGTTCCATAGTTACGATAAAGGTTAGAAAAAGTGACATTTTAAAGTCGTGAAATTCATTGAAGTCCTTAATTCCCTTGGTTGAAATAGTGAAATGTTGACTCTTTAGAGAGTGAAATAATTACGTATAAATTGCAACGCCGGTCTTACGTATCTGCGTTATGAATTTCAGATTCTCCTTACAAATTTGCTGTCAGACTGGCTGTGTGTGATTGCTCCTTGACGAATACTGGTAGCCTAGTAAGATACATAAGGTACTATAGTGCATCATATTTGTCTGCGTACATTGCTATTTAGGAATGATGCATCAGTGTGGCATATGTACAGTAAAATCTTGCTAACTTGTTTTTTTTAGTAAAACTAAAACGGAAATCAGGCAGGAGATGCCGCACAAATGTCCACATCAACCCCAGAAGCACAAATGAAATACGCGCCCTGCCGAACACCGAAAGCATATATGCGCTATAGGACCAAAATATTTGCAGTGCCGTTAAATCAAACCTCAACCAAAATAATCAAAACAAAATGCAAAATGCGACGGCATGACGTCTACAAGAACAGATAAAGACATAACGTAACAGAAGAAAAAACACAAGGCAGGTGTCATTTCAATGCAGAGCGGACGCCACGGAAACAAAATCCCACATGAGTATTCTGCATGACTTTCACCTCGCGATAAACTGCAATATGTGTTAAACCCTTACATTGACAGCTATTTGAGTGTTCGAACTTACTGTAGTTGAAGTCAGGTCAACGCGTGGGTGAATAAAACTAAACCTCACCAGTTGACGTAATGAACATAGTTCCTCTCCAGTTGATTAACAGTATCTGATTACTGTTCTTTCATCTTTATGACCAGTAATTATATTATCGTAATAGACTGACGACTGGCATCAAACGTCATCAATGGTCTTATATCCAAATATCTGTTGACATACATCTAATACATACTCTCAAGTTTGTAATACACATAGCAATTACTGTACGTAACTAAAAAGCCCATTTATTTAATGTTGTAATGCAATTACCGAGAGTATTTTTATGCATAAATGTTGCCAAAGTGCCTGTCTAAACTAATATAAATAGTGTTAGCGCAGAGTAAACAGTTGTTGACTGATAATGTGTCAAATGATAAAATCACCGTTATATTGAAATACTGCATGAAACTCTATCAGAACTGTATAAAAGGTTGATTGATGTAACCCTTTTCTCCATGGATATTGATCTAATAACTAATGACATCATGCATATCAATTAGATTGTGGCCTACGTGTTTCGAAATATGCGTATGACAATTCTGTATTGTGAGTATTGGCAGGAACGAACTTTTTACTTCTAGGTATCGTGTTTCAACGCAGTTCCAACTGTAATGATGTTTAGACAATGATGTCTTCATCTTTTTGGCACCGATTGCATTTGGTCTGGTTAAGGTTTCAAAGTGATGTTTTCCTTTTTACAAAATATAATCAGGCACAAACAGATAGATAGGAAGCTGTTTGCAAAGTTTATCGCGGATGAGCCTATGGCGGCGAAAGAATTAAGCATGATCGCTGTTAAAAAACAAGGATGACAAACCCACATTACTGCATATGGAACTACTCAGTGGACGTATTCGTGCTGTTAGCTTAGTTCGTAGCACGTCCGCGTCGGAAGTGAGACACATCGAAGACAATAGAAATTGTATTACAAAAGAAGCCCGCTAAAGCAACGGCGTGATGCAATAACACATGGGACTGTAAAAGCAGGTTGTTGCTTAATGCTGGTGAAAGGGATTCCGAAACTCAATTTGAGCTGTCACTTCATTGTGTCCTGATTTAACGTACCACCTGCTTCAAATATCCATGGGCAAACTTTTTCAGTGGTTGTCTTAGCTAGATATGTCTGTAGTAACTACATTAAAACCTCTCTATAACGGCCACTAAATTGTGTAAATTAGTTGGTATGTAGGGCAGGTGGTTGTTTAAAGCAAGGTGAAAGTAAAACAGAATGCCCCTATAGGATCATTCTGTTTTATATTCACCTTGCTTTTAGCAGCCACCTGCCTTTATCACATAATACTTGATGTAATTTTAGTGGCCGTTAACGAGAGGTTTTACTGTATTTGCTTAATGCGCAGTATTTGAGCGTATTGTTAGAACGTGTTACATTTGTAGTCAAGTCCCGCTTCCGGGTGTTTAATTGGCATTCGATGGAAAATACGCGGACGTGAAACAAACAACAAAAACAAGCTGCTTTTTATATTTCTATATTCGTCTTGATATCGATTTGATTTTATACATGATTTATTGATTTGTTTAGAATTTTTCGGAGGCATGTTGACTTTAAATGCTATCTGACTAGGACCCGTTTAATTTTTCTCTCATATTACCATTAGTTATCGAGCTTGACAAGTTTTATGAATTGTAATTGATTTGTCAAACATTTAACTGAAATTTACTATTCCGATGGCTTTGCCGATAAGGGCCACCTGAGGCTGCATTATTTACTTTCCAATAACATTTCATTAAATTGATTATCTCTGTTGGAAGTTCTCACTGCTTGGCTTCCCCTATCAGCTCAGTCATTGATAGTATCTGTAAAAACAGATGTACACATCGCGTCATAATGAAATGGGTGTCTTTATCATGTAAAAATTGAATTTAAATGCACCCACCCTTCCCCTGACAAGTTACTATTAACATTAAGAAAGTCTAAAGCTTTGTTTTGTTACAAATAAGTCAGTAACACTTTCATAGTTGGTTTTATGGTAACGTTTGGTTATCATAGTAGTAGACTTGTTGATAGGCATCTCGCTTTGATTTAAATCTGGTTTCAGAGTTTTATAAATGTTCTATGGTGACTAATGCAATGAACGACATAACCAAATAAGTTATCCTACATACTATTTGCATGCCATTATTTTCAAAATGCCAACCGTTTTATTAAAACATGTATTGAAGTTTAAGTGTGCTGAACATTTAAGTGAATTCAGTGATATATTCATTGGGTGATTACTAACTGTGCCACGATTTAACCCTTACAACGCTTAATTTCCAGAAAGGAATAGTTCAGCATTGTTTATTGGCACAGTCCATACAGTGTCAATGGGTAAAATTTGGCAAATGATTTTGAAACGTAAACAGCGCAGACCACGCTCAGAGGGCTCCTCTAGGAACCCTCTGATCTGGATCTACACTGTTTGCAAATGACAGTGCATTCGTTTTCCGAATTCACAGGTCTTATGAAATACATTTGTTGTCATCGTCTCGTTATAATCTATACAATCATATCTCTTCATGAGACTGCGCCATAGCCTCGTTCCAATTATATAATTGTCTCCCTAAGGCGCTCGGAAATATACTTGAGTGTCATTTGCGCAAAATATAAATAGACGATTTAGATAACGAATCCCTAACCCTTTACCTCATGAATAATCATGTAAGAAATAATGGCACAATGTATATTAATTAGTTGAGCTTTTATAATATCACATGAACACAGAGGGAATAGTCACGATATTTATTGTAGTTCATGAGCCAATCAGGCATACTCTGATAGGACGTCTCCTGTTTGTTAACCCTTTCCCTGTTCTGTATTCAGGCCAATTTTCAGTACCTACTTAATATTCATTAACAAAATAGTTATAAAGGAATATGGAAGGTGGAACAATGTAGACATTTTAGAAAGTAAAGAAACAGATCTATCAAATTATATTAGCAAACAGAATAGACCCTAATCAGACGGCTCCTCGAGGAGCCGTCTGATCTGGGTCTACTCTGTTTGCAAATGCGTGAAAACACGTCTATATGAGGGAAAGGGTTAAATCATTAAAAACCGCCTCTATGAATTAAAGGATTGAAATTTAAATCATTTCGGTAAATTTCAAATAGAACAAAATATCAGGTGAATGTATTTTGGAACGTACACATACATCAAACCAGTACTCTTTAATTAAAGTGTAAGAATTTGAAAACAGTTGATAGGTGGGTGAATGAGTCGCGTATTACCGCGCTTTGATATAATTTACTGCGTCATGCATAACTAATAAGGGATACACATATGATGATAATAATGACGATACTTTATGACTAGATGTTTAATGAGGATGACTGTAAGCATAACACATGATTACGCAGTCCACCACGCTATGTTAGTATGATTTTGAATGCCACCAGTACCCATTATATACTATTTCCACTATATACATACGTATTCAAACATATTTGATCCAGATGAAACGCCAAGTAGCTCGGCGTCCCACCAGGATCAAACTGTCTGATACTCTAACCGAGTTGTTGAAGAAGAAATGAAAAATACAATAACTGTAAGGAGAGACAATTAATAAGCTTCTAGCTTTCATTCCAATCCACCTTAGAAACTATATGAATACATGATTGTTGTAAATTACAGAAATAAAATACGTTTAACCCATTTGCGCCTGGTGGATTCTTCCATGTTTATATATTGGATTAGTCCATGTTTGATCTAAGAGGTGCCTGGTCTCAATTTTCAATTTCGTTTTTTTATTGAAATTCCTATAAGCCAACAGTGTAGACTCTGGTCAGACGCCGCATTATGCGGCGTCTGATCAGAGTCTACATTATTTGCCTATGTCCCATATATGGGATCGTGGGCACAAATTGGGTTAAAATAAGAGAAACTAGCTGTGGCAACTGAAGTCGATGACATTTTATACCAGCAAAAGTTTGCTCAATCGGCTAAAGGTTAACCCAAACAAGATTTGCCTCAACAATATTTGATATCACCAGATATTGATGGAGCTAGTCAATGTTGCGCAGTACCCTGGACTATAATTATATTAATAATACAAGGCATCAGGTACAAAATCAATAACAATTTTGGTAAACAGCTGGCGGTTGACTAACATTGAAATGAAAAAGAGGATAGCATTACTGTGAGAATTAATAGAAAGAATATATACCAACAGCACAAACACTGTAGCTTAGTGTTTGCACAAATCACAGAAATGTGGCATGTTGACAGATACATCTCATAAATCGACTGTGAACGGTCAGTTCCGCAGTTATTTATGGCTCTTATTGGAAGTAATAAAACTTTCTATTCCACATCAGTTCATATGTACACTGTCCCATGAGAGTTCCTAATTCATGCATAGTATTAATACATTGAGAAACAGTACCTACATGTTGGTTCTGTTATTATACAGGCGTATAATACGCGTAGTGACATAAGCCATGTACAGTAGAATCCCTCTAATGTGACCAGTTAATGCATAAACATGGGTGTCTTTATAACCAGGTGGTTGCTTAATGCAGGACGAAAGTAATGCTGAAAACTCCTAGGAGCTTTCTGCATTACTTTTGTCCTGCATTAAGCTATCACCTGCATCTAGCACCCATAATTATACCTCTTTCAGGTGGTCGCATTAGTGGGGTTCTTCCGTACTTTATGCAAACTTATGTTGTTAGCAAATATCATTGACAATAGTTGTCACAGTTCATTTTTCTTGCATTTCTTTTCAACACCGCCAGAGTGTCAAACAGATTGGACTCTGATGATACGCCGACTTAGTTGGCGTCTCATCTTAAACCAAACAGTTTGCATAGGCCATCACTCGTCCACTCGCGTCCAGCTAAACGTTAAAACATGCAGTTAGTTTATAGAGTCATATATGAAATTCCAAAAATATTGAGGTAGTTGGATGGGCCACGCAATATTTTGTTATATTTACCATTATCCTTATTACACCCTCTGCTGATCAACTATCATCGTTATCATCATCATCTGTTCCTCCATCATATAGCTGCATATTCCAAGGGATACGTAATGTCCAGGAAGTGCCAATAGGTGGTACTTTGACATACGGTGACCGATGTTTTGTTACTGCTTTTCAAAATCTTTAGACTGCACTCCTGGCAATCAGAGTCCGTAACACTCTTCGTTCAACAATTCGCTGAAAACACATTTCTTATGACAATTAATGTGTTAAAGTAACTTTTAATCAGATTATAGATAATTATATCACTGCATTTGAGCATTAATCATTTGTTCTGGTACATGTATGTTGAACTGATAAGCCAAACTGTTTCCTGTTTAGCGTTTCACTTTTTATTCAGCATTCAGATAATGACTATGTCTTATGGTGTATTCAGATGATAGTTGTAAATGCCGTCATGTATTAAGTTTTAAATAAGCATATATACTAAATCCTTCTATGTTGCGTCGTTTAAGGTGAGTTTACACGTAAAATGTATTTACAGTTTAATAATTGTTTTAAATATAATGTTTGTAAGGTACTGTTGAAAGTTATATATAAAGGGGCTATATAATATGGCATATAACAATATTTAAACCACTACTACTATTACCACTACTACCACTTCTACTATACTACTACTAATACTACTAGTACTACTACTACTACTACTACTACTGCTAATACTACTACTACTATTACTACTACAACTGCTGCTGCTGCTACTACTACTACTACTACTACTACTACTACTACTACTTCTATATCAACTACAGCTACTACTACTACATCTTGTCAGGGTCAAATCTGTTCTATACAGTGTTTTTGTTGTTTGAAACGACACTGCATAACAACGAAAACTTTGACCCCAGTGTCTTCTTGTGCGTTTCTTCATGCTTTGTCTTGTAATTATGTTTCATCTTTGATGATATTTGACGCCGTGTCCTTTTGTGTGTGGCGTTCCCTTGTATGACTGATCAGAATAAGTCGAAATCATGAAATAAACAAAAAATGTACAACATGAAATACAATAATATATTATTCTGAATTACACGTCTTCTTCCTTTGTGTTCTGACATGAGAAGAAAATTATGCATTTTTATTCAGCTATGAATACAGTCAAACCCTTCTCTTAATCGGAAGTTAAAATTAGTATCACTGACGCTATGTAAGATATGTAGCAACTTAATGCAGGGTGAAAGTCACACAGAAAGCTCCCAAAGGAGCTTTCTGCTTGACTTTCATCCTGCATTAAGCAGCCACCTGCAAATAATTTTTCTGTACTAAAATTCCTGTTTAGAGGGATTTTGCTCTATTTTGATCTTTGATCTGGGACTGCACTATTTGTCGTGGTGCATTTATGCGTCTGCGGCGGTGAAAGGGTTAAATAAAAAAAGTTAATTACTGTTATCAGAATGGCAGTTGCGTTCATAATGGTGCGTGATTGTGACCTTGTGTACATCTGGATCTCTGGATCAAATAAATGCTGTTGATGCATTTGATGTCGATGGGCAATAATGGCGTACAACTCGCGTTGGATGTTCATGTAATTCACAGGGTAACTGCTAAAAGGACGACAACGGAGTCCCGTCTCGTTGTTAAATGGTTCATTTGAAATAGAATGGTCGATTTATCTATGTGCGATTTATATAAATACGATTGTTGTAGGTCTGATCCATGTAACGTGGAGCTGCCTGATATGGGTAATCTCTGTTTGCAATCGTCATAAAATGTGTATATATGGAGTAAATGGTTAAATTTGTACAGTTCAACTTCGATATTTCGAACTTTGATAACTTGAACTTCGGGGTAACTTGAAGTAAAAGTTCGGTGTACCACTGCGTATATTTAGAAACACATGTGACAGCTTAATGCAGGTCGTGGGTAATGCTGGGAGTTCCTACAGGAGTTTTCAGCAGTACTTTATAGTACAGCTGCTAAGGCAGATTTTATGCCAAAATCGTTCAGTTTTTGAAGAAAGCATGAAACTTTGTGTATGAAGTCTTTGATACCTATAGTTTATGAAAAAAAATAGACCCCAAAAAATAACGCATTCTTGTGGCCGCCATTTTGAATTCCAATATGGCTGCCAAAATTTAGGCGTAAAAAATGTAGTAGGTACTCTAGCTTGACCATTTCTGGACTAAACTTTATCAAACTTGGCACAAGTATTAAATGACATCAAATCTAAACCAGGTTCAATAATCAGTAAGATTGCATGAAACAGTCGAGAGTTATTGCCCTTGAATTAGTGAAAATATAGCAAAATATAACAATGTCCACTTTAAACCTTGACTCTGGCTTAACAATACACATCAAACGAAATAAAAAATGTTTTTGGAATTAAACTTAGGCCATGTTCTTCTTCACCTAAGACTTTGGTAAAAATAGACCCCAAAATTACCCCCACCTCACCCTCTTCCCTTAGCGGCCACCATATTGCATTTAAATATGGCCGCCAAAAGTGCACACTTTTAGCCATTTACATATTGTACTAGCATTAATAGTGACATTGTTGAGTATATGAAAGAGTTGTATTTTCAAAGCAAAATATAAATTTAAAGAATAAAGTATCGGTTAAGAACATTTACGCAAAGGCTGACTTTACCTTTAGCCTGCTGAGCCAAAATTTATTTGTAGAAAATTTCATCGCTTTCAGTTGTCACTGTTCATTTATCTTGCATTTCTTATCAATATCACAGTCAGAGTATCAAATAGTTTGGATCCTGATGAGACGCCGAGTTACTCGGCGTCTCATCTGGATCCAAACTGTTTACAAAGGTAATTACTCATCAGTACGCAGCAAGCTAAAGGTTAATATGTACACAGGATAGGTAACCAATATCACGCTGCTAGAGGAAACAATGTCTGCCGATACTGTTGTTCTCATTAGATGTACATTTAAATAATACTAGCATAAAATGCCGAAAACGGACGATGTCCGTGTAGAAAAAAGCCTAACACGCCTAACAAATCAAACTGCAAGGGCGCAGAAGGCTAATCAAGCATATAATTTTTGCTAAATAATGCCAAAGGAGTTCAGATTTGTGAAACCAGACGAGGGTGCTGATGTTCAGAGGTCTCTAATCGACTGGAACTTATGCATTCTTTGTCAAAACGTTTCACCAAAGCCTATTGCACACACATGGAAGGGTTAAGGGCGAGGTACAAGTGAAGCTACAGGAACATATTACCAATCTTTTGCTAATTTCAAGGAACTTGGAAATATTCCTCTGAGCATATCAGTGGACAAACTTAATGGTGGGTTTGGTGTTGTTGAGACTTTACAAAAGAACAAGGCCAGCTGGCATTAGACTTGCCGAAATTTATTTAGTGACTTGAAGCTCCACCAGCTATCAAAACGTGCACAAGAACCAGATTACCAGGAGAGCAGTGTGGCGAGCCATTTTAACATCAAGCTGTTGGCAAAACTGGCATCATGTTATAGGGTAGCATTGGAAACCAAGTACCATAAGAATTGTTTATGTCAGTTATATAACAGGTACAAGCGGGATGTGTCTGAAACTGCTCCTGTCTTTCGCCTTGTTGATCCTGTATCTGCTTAAACTTTAAACGCTTGTTCGAACTGAATCCAGAACATACAGAGAAAGTCAATTCTACACGCTTAAATGAACCTCTTTTATTGCATTGACCATGCCTTAAAACGGTGAAGCAAGGAAGGGATGTTCTTCTGACACGGCAGTAGGTGAGGCAATCTTAAAGTCATGCTCTGATGAGGACCTGGAAGCGCTGCAACTTGCAAGAGATGCCTTTATTATAAGAGAACAGCTTTTCTCTCACGGACATATCTTCAATGGATCCTTGTGTAATGATTCAGTGGGATATACCGTTCCAAATACTCTGTTAGCACTTGTTAATATGATTCTGGAGGGTACTTGTATCGAATCATACGAATCATAGACAACTATCTATCTAGGTCTGAAAGTCAACACCAAAACACGGAATCGTGATCTGATTGTTTTCATCAACATGGTATTTCCATATCATATGATCGAGGACTTAGGATATATTCTCAATTGCTCACAGCATAATCGAGCGTTTTGAAAATAGTGGCGAAGACTGTCAACCTCAGCTGAAAAAAGGGGCTGTTCACAACAGGGCAAGTTGGTAACATTTGTCACAATCCAAACTCGGTAACTGCAGCTGATTCTTTCCATGGAACTGCTCAATATTTGTGTCAACATCCAGTAACACACAACCAAGGAACAGATCATGATCCAATAACGCTTGCCGAAATGGAGTCAGGAAAACAAATTGTCCCCTTTCTTTGGCTTACACAAACATTCTGCCAGCTCTATCCATGCTAAAGGAATTCAAAGCAGTCCATGAACCTTTGCAGACTATAAGATGGAGCACATGACTTGCAAAACAGGTATCTTTGATGAAAAGCGAAGACATTGCTGAAGGTGATTTTATATATTGGACTGCTTGTCATGCAAATTGTCAAGTACTACCTTGTAAGCCTGCAACAACTTTTGCTTTGATGCCAATGTTTAGAGAAGACCCTCACTCTTTGTCTACATAAATAACCAGCAGCGCAGTTTCTTATTCCAGGACAGACCCCTGTCTTGACCATGTACCAACCAATGTATGCCTTGGGAAAGCAAATCCAATGGAGATTCCCTGATCGTTTCGGAACGAACAAGGATGTCAGGGTTGCCACAAACAGAGGAAACAAAATTCCCTGACAATTCCTTGACATTTCCCTGACATCATTTCAAATTTCCCTGACACATTTCGTCGCGAAATTTTGGTTTTTCTGTCATAAATTATTTAATATGTTATGGATTTTTAAAAACATATAACATTCATTCTCATGTTTTCAGAATTCCCTGACAATTCCCTGACATTTGCCTATAATTTGAAATTTCCCTGACAGTTCTCAAAATTCCCTGATCTTGATTTTTTTTTTAAATTTCCCTGACTTTTCCCTGACGCGTGGCAACCCTGGATGTGGTTTTGTTGGGTCCATTTCATATCAAAATGGCTGGCTTGAAAGTGATTGGTGATTTGCTTGATAGAACCGGCTGATCTAACGCTATAGTCCAGACAGTGGTTGCTACAAAAGGAACTGCTGATAGTTTCATACACATGTCTCACGTAACAAAGACAAGAAAAGCTTATCAAGTCACTGCAGCTGCACTCTATATAATCAAGAGAGACAGATACGTGGATTTTTGTTCACGTCCAAGACACCATGCTGGTTTCAAATCGATGATTATAAGGACAGTCGATACTGATGTCGTTGTGCTAGCTGCTGCTTATTTCCACATTTTAGCAAACATCGAACATAGCATTTTGAACGGGAAAGGATTTCCGATTCATTCCTATACATGAGATTTTATCTACATTGACTACCCAGTTGTCTCAAGGCTTGCTGTTTTTCAATTGCATTCACCGGCTGGGACCTGGCCTCCTTCTTTGTCAACTATCGGAAGAAGTCTGCATGGAAGACATGCGGCCCTGTTAACGCCATGCTTTCACAGAACATTGAGAACAAACCCCAACCAGAGCTGCACTGGAGCAGCATGTCAAAAGATCTATATACCAAGCAGGGCATGTATGGGGCCAGTCACTGACATTGCAGCCATTGATTCCAGATGCAACTGACTGGGGAGGGGAGCTCTCACAGAATATCGGGTACATGCCAAAATGCACCACTTTGCCTATTCCTGAAGAAATATGCAT
Source organism: Azorinus chamasolen (assembly GCA_963576725.1). Lineage (NCBI taxonomy): Eukaryota > Metazoa > Mollusca > Bivalvia > Cardiida > Solecurtidae > Azorinus > Azorinus chamasolen. The sequence goes on along the minus strand of OY755242.1, from coordinate 46,825,079 downwards.
TGAACTCATAGTATGCAAGTGTAGCAAAGCATTCAGGGGTTACTGTAAATGCTTCAAGGCAAATATGGAGTGCATCACACTTTGTAGATGTAGATGCGGTGGGAACTGTCGACTGGGTTAAGCACTGTTCAATCCCATGTTGAGATGAACAAACAAAAACAACTGCATGACTTATCCGGCAGAATATTATAAAGTTTTGCAACAGTCACCATGCCCTCCATTATGATCAGTCTTGATTCAGAATGGAAAGGCAAAGGTCAAGACTGAGAGCAGAAAGCTAATTTTCTAAACTTCATCTATTCAAGGGACAGTATTATATCAAATCTGGGGCAACTAACTAATAACTATATTTTGCCAAGAATCTATGCCAATAAATATTGTCCTTCAGTTTGATCAAAATTGAAAACAAAGTGGTAATGATAGGGAGCAGACAGTGCCGAAAATGATCAAAATCATACAATCAAGGGCAATAACTCTAAAATCTCTGGAAAAATCTGGCTCTTAATCTAATTTACCTGAGATTATTTTCCAATAAACATTTTCATAAAGTTTTATGCTGATTGATACAAGATTTGTTCCGATAGAGAGCAAAACTGCTGAATTTGCTTATTTTCGCTAGTTCAAGGGCAATAACTCTGGTTCGTCAAAGGCAATCAGACTGATTATCGAACTTAATTGAGATTTTATATCCCTGGACTCTTTCATGAAGTCTGATTAAGATTGAAAAAGAAATGGTCAAGTTAGAGAGCGGACAATATTCTGGGCCACGCCATTTCGGCGGCCATTTTGGATTTCAATATGGCGGCCGCCAGGGGGCGTAATTTTTTGGGGTCTATTTTTTTTCATAAACTTTAGGTATCAAAGACTTCATACACAAAGTTTCATGCTTTCTTCAAAAACTGAACGATTCTGACGCTTAGCAGTTGTACTATTAGACCTGCATTAAGCTGTGAACTTGAGCAATTGTTCCAATTAGAAATCGGTTGACTCGAACTTAGTAATTGTACAACGGCTCGCCTTGTTGACATGGATTTTCAAAATATAAAGTCAGTAATAATTTTGTGTGTAGATCATGGTTTCGTTCACACATGATACCTATGCAGTATATTTTCTAATCAGCAATTACAGTACAATAAAACCTCTTCAAAACGGCCACTAAACCTCTCTATAACGGCCACTAAATATCCCTATAACGGCCACTAAATTATGTTAATTAGTTGGTATTTAGGGCAGGTGACAACCTTGCTTTAGGCAGCCACCTGCCTTTTTACACAACATACTTGATTTAATTTACCTGCCGTTATAGAGAGGTTTTACTGTATACATTTGTATAAGTAAAAGACGTTTGATATGCCTCGTACATAGCAACAGATAAACATACGTATTCACATACTTAACCCTTTCGCTGCCGAACTGTGTCGTCTGCTAACTTTGTCGTCTGCTACAAATTTTCATTCTTTTGATTTTCTTCATTTTTGTTTCAAAAACATAGTAACAGTAACAAACAGTTTGGATCCTGATGAGACGCCGAGTTACTCGGTGTCTCATCTGGATCCAAACTGTTTGCATAGGTAATCACAGATCCGGCTTTGGCAGCGAAAGGGTTAAGTCGCCATTTTACCACCAAACCCTATGTTGTGACCACAATCTTTGATACGATTCTAAATAGTGGTCACAAAATAGGGTTTGGAAGAGAAATAAAGGCGTTATTCTTGAAAATGTTTTAATTTACGCATCTTATGTGGACCTCTGTGCTTATCATTAGAAAACAAATATAACATACAGCCCTAGTCCGTCATGTATTTATACTTTACAGGAATAAGACACAGATATTTATTATATGTATTTCATCATCTCTTATATTTTGTTTAATCATCGGGAATTGTACACTAGACTTTCATAACATCCGGGAGCAAAATGTGCGTAAATAACGAATATATTTGGATGTCTTGCTTCAAAGCTGAAGCGTCAACTGTAGATCTATATGGGCAATCGTGACTTCTAAGCGATCGATAGGCGCCAGAGCTACAGTATTAACACTGTACCGAATAAAAAAAACAACATCGGAAAAGAATGTTGGAATGGGAAAATTGTCACTTTTAATACCGCCACACTATGCTGAAAAAATGGATTTACTTTGCTAGTGCTTGTGTGTAACCGGGCAACAAACTGGATATTTGATAGAAGCTGAAACTATCAGAGTATTGTTAAATACCGACTCGTCCCTAGGAAATTGCTTGAAGGGATTGAAGGAAGACTATAACTTCAGAATGGATGTAGATAACGTTGTAAGTTTGGAAATACATTGAAAATGATTTGAGTGTCGCGTTTATGCCTCGTTGTGAACCTGGCTTTTATCTGAGAAATGTAAAGATGTTTAACTGTGTTCGCTGTTACGTGTAAATTATACAAACGGTAAGTGTAGTGATGTTTTCCTTACTTCGTATGCTCGGTATTAATACAAAATATGAAATTACCTAACAAGTTCGTTATCAAATAAATAGCACAGATAATCGGTCTCTACAATATTATGAGCAAGCCCTGGAAGCGCAGGCCGTTTATTTTTCTTTCTCGCCTACATATATTTGATATTTCTCGGTGTTATCAATTTAGTTAAGTCCGTCGGCAAAGTGAATCGTTATTCGGGAAATAAAGCTAGCCAATCGATAGTATGCATGAAATGCGTTTGTTTTTGTGAATGACTGGGTTATATCATACTTGTATAGCACATGTCATGGCTGCGCCGAAAACACGTTAATCATGTGGATAATATCGGGTAAACAAATAACCGGTTGTAAAGATTATAAAGATACTCGACACCTCTAACAGATGTTTTGTAGTGCTTTTGGATTTTGCTCTTATTTCAATTTTATGTCAATCAGGTAGGCGTTAGAAGGCTGTGGAAAAGCGTGAGCTATCAGCGGATTCCAGTTTTCGTCTATGATGAGTGTTCTATGATACCGTTACGATAAACTAACAACGTTTTGGCTTCGTCAATAAAGAAAGGCATTCAGTTAATTTCGATGCTTTCATGACTTAAAATTGTAGACATATGTAAGTTGAAGGAAAAGGAAAGAGTGACGCTGAAACATAGGATGGGGTTTCGTCTCAGTCAGACAGAGTATTGTAACGCTGGATAAACATTTGGTGCACGCAAGGAGCAAAGCTAAATGAAGGAATGCGGAGGCTTATGTTGTTTCACAGCGCCATTCTTATATGGAGCAGTTACTCTCTTCTAGTACACTGCAGTACAATCAACGTTGGTAAGTTGTTTCGCATTGATTCAAGCAATTATTTTCATCTTTCTAATATGTTGTTACATGATAAGCAGTTCTCATTCAAGTATATCAACTACTATAGGTCTCTGTTTCAGTTCATAATTCATATATTTACTAAATAACATTTTTGTCGCGAGGCTGTATCAACTAAACTCCCCACATGTCCTGTATATTAACCATTTCCCGATTGAATACATATTAACACTAAACATAATGACCTCGTAAATATTTATAAACTGATTTTTATAATGACATATGTACATATGAGAGTTTGCTTATGGTAGAAACCGTAGAGTCAGATATGTTATAAGATTCCTGATTGGCCGGGATATACAGTAGCCTTCTTATCTTGGTCTACGCTATCGGCAAAGGAATGAAAATGCGCTTCAATGAGTGAAATTGTCAAAGGTACCGTGCAGCAGAATATTGGTGTTAACATATAAAACAACTCGGCAGTGGAAGCACCATTTCTCCATATTAATTATTCATTAAAAAACGACGCCGTCATAGGGAAAGCAGCTTTTATCTGTTTTAGTACATCCGTTGAAATTTCAATTTTCCTTTGGGCTTTGATGCTAAAAAAACAAACCAACATGTTCAATATTGTGCGGTCAGGCAGACTATTAAATGTCAAGAGTCGATCAAGTTCTATAGCTTTCCATTTTCCACCACGAGCTCAACATTAAACAACAAGACGAATAATACATTGTTAACCCTTTCGCTGCCAATGCCGGATCTGTGATTACCTATGCAAACAGTTTGGATCCAGATGAGACGCCGAGTAACTCGGCGTCTCATCAGGATCCAAACTGTTTGTTACTATGTTTTTGAAACAAAAATGAAGAAAATCAAAAGAATGAAAATTTGTAGCAGACGACAAAGTTAGCAGACGACAGAGTTTGGCAGCGAAAGGGTTAAACAACAAGACGAATAATATATTGTTAAATGAGTAGTGACTTGTATCCAAAGGTCGACAAATGAACATACAGAAATGCTACATCAAATAAAACATTGATACGCTGTAGGCATACCGTTTCTGTAACGTCTGTCCATGGTTTTCTTCAACAGGAAAGAAAATCGATCGACGTATCAAGGAATCCTTTATGTATTAATGAACGGAGGCTTCAAGTGCTGTGTTTTGGGACATTTGCATGTTTCTCTGGAGCACATCAATATTTTCAATCGACACCATATTGGTTTCCTCTACAGTATTCCCACTGTATCATCTCTAAACGTAAGAAAAAAGCTTGAAATTGGGAAAATGTACCATATATCAACTGCACCGTAAATCAAACCTCATACAAAGTGAATTTGATTCAATTGAGAGAACTGGTGGTATTTTAAAAGTTGTCAATTCATTGCTTAGGGCAAAGTTTTGCTGCCTATATACAGCCTCCTGGTAGCTTTTACTGTGTTGAACATGTTAACTGCCAATAGCAAGTCTGAGTCTACATATATATGCAAACAGTTTGAATCAGAGAAACGCTGCGTCCAATCAGGATCCAAACTGTTTGATGCCTTGATTATGTTTCGTGAACAGAAATAGAAGAAAATCGAAACTGAAAATTGTAGCAAACGACACATTTTTCAGACGACATTGCGTGGCAGCCAAATGGCTAACGGCACCGTATATGTAGGCGTTTGTCTGAGAAACAAACACTACTGGTAGGCGTATGTCTGAGAAACAAACAATAGTGGTAGGTGTATACATAGTCAGTAGACTGCTTTATTGTTGTCAAGTTTACACCTTTTGCACATTAACACTTTCAACCCTAATTTTTTATGGATCCGTGTTGTGCTACAGTAGAACCCCTCTAATACGACCACTTAATGAATAAATTTATAAGCAGGTGGTTGCTTAATGCAGGGAAAAAGTAATGCAGAAAGCTCTGCATTACTTTTGTCCCGCATTAAGCTACCACCTGCATCTAGCACCCAACATTATACCTATTTTAGGTGGTCGCATTAGTGGGGTTTTACTGTATAGAGTCAATTCAGTATGACTGACTTAAACTTGCTAGAGGATTTTGAATGACAAACAGTGCAGACCCTGATCAGTAGACCCCTCTCAAAACCCTCTGATCTGGGGCCACACTTATTTTCAAATGGCAGTACATATGTATTCCGGGCTGAAAAGGTCAATGATCCGATCGGCCAGACAGCGGATGTGATTGGAATAAACTTTTATTGGACAGTGAATAGTTCAGTATTTAACATTTAATTAATATCTTCAGTGGACATGCTGGTTCAGTGCTATTTATTTATAACCCTTTCTTTGTTCAATATTCATGCAAGAAATAATGACATCATGAATATTTATACCTTGATTGTTATGCACGTGCACAGGGTGTTTTTGGTATTTGTAGAAACTGAAATATCAGGTATATTATAATTTCATAAGCAAACAGCAGACCCTGATCAGAGGGCTCCTGCAGGAGCCGTCTGATCTGGGTCTGCTCTGTTTGCAATGACGTGCAAAAGTGTGTGTATGAGAGAAGGGGATAAATGATAGAAACCGGATAAGTCAGTACTTTCGTTTTAACCCGTTCGTCCATAGGCTATTATTAGACCCAACCTCTTTGAATGAATCTACCCAACTGGAGCATTTACATGTACTAGAGAAAAGTTAATTTTTAGAATTTTGTAGTTTGAAACCATTGTGATAAATAGAGCATTTGCTCCTATAGGAGCAAATGCTCTATTTATCACAATGGTTTCAAGAAGTGGTTATTACAGAGGCGTAGAAAGGCGTATTTATGGAGGAAAGGGTTAATGCTTATCCTGTAACAATTGATGTATGTTCAAGCTCTGTAAGACGTGGTTGCAGTAGAAAAGCTCTGTCTCTCATATATCAGGCTAAATATACTTTTCTATTTGTCATTAAAGCAAGTTTTATCTAATATGAGAGCAGTATTGATATTTATATAGACTCGCTTCTCTAATGATGTTGTGGGTCTGTAGGTACACTTCTTGCAGCAGGAAAGGACTCACAGTAGCAGTAGTAATAACAGTAGTTATATCAGCAGCAGCAGAAACGGCAGCAGTAGTAGTAGTAATAGCAGCAAAAGCAGTAGTAGTTGTATCCGTAGTAGAAGTAGTAGAAATATATGAAGTAGCATTAGCAGTAGTAATAGTAGTAGTAGTAATAGTAGTAGAAATATATGTAGTAGCATTAGCAGTAGTAGTAGTAGTAGTAGTAGTAGTAGTGGTGTCATTAGTAGTAGTGGTATCAGTAGTATGAGAAGTGGCAGTTGTACTAGCAATAGTAGTAACAGAAGATATTGGAGTACTGGTAGTGGTAGTGATAGTGACAGTGGTGGTGGTAGCAATAGTAGTAGTAGTAGTAGTAGAAGTAGTAATAGTAGTAGTAGTTGTTGTAGTAGTAGTAGTAGTAGTAGTAGTAGTAGTAGTAGTAGTAGTAGTAGTAGTAGTAGTAGTAGTAGTAGTAGTAGTAGTAGTAGTAATAGTAGTAGTAGTAGTAGTAGTAGTAGTTGTAGTAGTAGTAGTAAAAGTACCAGCAGTAATAAGAGTTGTTGTGGTAGCAGTATTAGTAGTATTAGTAGAAGTAGTAGTAGTAATAGTAGAAGTAGTAGTAGTAATAGTAAAACTAATGATAATAATATTAAGATAATAATAACAATAGTAGTAGTGGTAGTAGTAGTAGTAGGAGGAGGAGGAGTACTAGTAGAAGTAGTAATAATAATAGTAAAAGTAACATCAGTAATAGTAGTTGTTGTAGAAGTAGTAGTAGTTATTGTAGTAGTAGTAATAGTAGTAAAAAAAGTAGTAGCAGTAATGGTGGTAATTTTTAGTTTAGTAACAGTAACACCAGTGAGATGGTAGTAGTAGTAGTAGTAGTAGTAGTAGTAGTAGTAGTAGTAGTAGTAGTAGTTGTAGTAGTAGTAGTAGTAGTAGTAGTAGTAGTAGTAGTAGTAGTAGTAGTAGTAGTAATAGTAGTAGTAGTAGTAGTAGTAGTAGTAGTAGTAGTAGTAGTAGTCGTGGTAGTAATAATAGTAGTAGTAGTAGTATTTGTAGTAGTAGCAGAAGAAGAAACACTAGTAGTAGACTTAGTAGTAATAGAGGTATACTACTATTTGCAGCAGTAGTTGTAGTAGTAACAGCAGCAGCAGCAGTGGTGGTGGTGGTAGTAGAAGTAGTAGTAGCAGTAACAGTAGTAGTAGTTTTAGTATAGTAGTGGTAGTAGTAGTAGCAATGGTGGTAGTAGAAGTAGTAGTAGTAGTAGTTGTTAGTTGTAGTAGGGGTGGCAGTAGCAATAACAGTAGTAATAGTAGTAGTAGTAACAGCATCAACAGCAGCATCAGCCGCAACAGTAGTAATAGTAGTAGTAATATTTTAGTAATAGTAATGGTAGTACTAGTTGCATCAGCAGTGGTAGTAGTAAAAGTAATAGTAGTAGCAGTAGTACTGTAGTAGTAGTAGTAGTAATAGTAGCGGTAGTAGTGGTAGTAGCGGTGGTAGTAGCAGCAATAGAAGTATTTGTGGTAGTAATAGTAGTATTATTAGAAGTAACAGCGGCAACAGCAGCATCAGCATCAGCAGCAGCAGTAGTAATAGTAGTAATGTTAAAGGCATTGTTAGTAGCAGAAGTAGTGGTGGTGGTACAATGTAGTAGTTATAACATTAGTGGTGGTAGTAGTAGTAGTAGTAGTAGTAATAGTAGTAGTAGTAGTAGTAGTAACAGTAGTAGTAGTAGTGGTAGTAATAGTAGTAGTAGTAGTAGTAGTAGTAGTAGTAGTAGTAGTAGTAGTTGTAGTAGTAGTAGTAGTAGTAGTAGTAGTTGCAGTAGTAATAGTAATAGTATTAGTAGTAACATCAGCAACAGCAGCATCAGCAGACGCAGCAGCAGCAGTAGTAGTAATGTTAGTAGCAGTGTTAGTAGCAGAAGTATTAGTGGTAGTAGTAGTTATAGCAGTAATTGTAGAGTATTAGTAGTATTTTATTATTAGTAGTATTTTCTTGTGTTGCTGTTCGGGTGGCTGTTTGTTCTGTAAGTGGCATTTCCGGCATGACTCATATGTGTACCTTTAGGAGTAGTAATAGTAGTAGTAGTAGCAGTGATAGTTGTTGTACCAGTAGTACATGTAGTAATAGTACAACATGTAGTAGTTGTAGTAGTATGGTCATGATTGTTGTAGTAATAGCAGCAGCACCGACTGAAATAATAGAAGTAGAGAGGGCAGTAGCAGCGTGATATGAAGAGTTGTAATAGAAGTAATAGTAGCAGTTATGGTACTTGAGAAGTAGAACTAGTAGTAGTATTATTAGTAGTAGGTAGCAGTAATATCAGTAGTAATAATAGTAGTAGAAGAAGAAGTGGTAGTATAAGTAGTAATAATAATAATAGTAGTAGTAATAGAAGAAGAAGAACAACAACAACAACAACAACAAAAACAACAACAACAGAATGAAAAGAAAAGAACAGAAAGAAGTAGTAGTGGTATAAGATATGGTTCTAATGAGACTGGAAGAACAATAATAGTAATGGTGTAGTACACGCAATAAATGCAGTAATAGTAGACGTGTTACAGCAACAGTAAAATTAATAAATGAGGTAGCAATTAACAAGTAGTTTCATGACCTTAATATAAATACTAATGATGAAATAGCATTAATGATAAAATAAGTAGTAGTAGTAGTAGTAATAGAAGTAGTAGTAGTAGTAGTAGTAGTAGTAGTAGTAGTAGTAGTAGTAGTAGTAGTAGTAGTAGTAGTAGTAGTAGTAGTAGTAGTAGTAGTAGTAGTAGTAGTAGTAGTAGTAGTAGTAGTAGTAGTAGTAGTAGTAGTTGTAGTAGTAGTAGTAGTAGCAGAAGAAGTAGTAGTAGTAGTAGTAGTAGTAGTAGACTACTACTAGTTAGTAGTAGTAGTAGTAGTAATAGTAGAAGAAGTATTAGTAGTATAAGTATAAGTAGTAGTAGTAATGGTAGTAGTAGTTGTTGTAGTAGTAGTAGTAGTAGTAGTAGTAGTAGTAGTAGTAGTAGATGTAGTTTGTAGTTGTAGTAGTAGTGGTAGTAGAAGTAGTAATTATAGCAGTATTAGCAGTAGTAGTAGTAGTAGTAGTGGTAGTAGAAGTAGTAATTATAGCAGTATTAGCAGTAGTAGTAGTAGTAGTAGTGGTAGTAGAAGTAGTAATTATAGCAGTAGTAGTGGAAGAGTAGTAGAACTAGTAGTAACAGCAGCAGCAGACGAAGTAGTAATAGTAGTCGTAGAAGTTGTAGTAGTTGTAGTAGTAGTAGTGGTGGTAGTAGTAGTAATAGTAGTAGTAGTAGTAGTTGTAGTAGCAGTAATAGTAGTAGTAGTAGTAGTAGTAGTAGTAGTAGTAGTAGTAGTAGTAGTAGTAGTAGTAGTAGTAGTAGTAGTAGTAGTTGTTGTAGTAGCAGTAATAGTAGTAGTAGTAGTAGTAGTAGTAGTAGTAGTAGTAGTAGTAGTAGTAGTAGTAGTAGTAGTAGTAGTAGTAGTAGTAGTAGTAGTAGTAGTCGTAGAAGTTGTAGTAGTTGTAGTAGTAGTAGTGGTGGTAGTAGTAGTAATAGTAGTAGTAGTAGTAGTAGTAGTAGTAGTAGTTGTAGTAGCAGTAATAGTAGTAGTAGTAGTAGTAGTAGTAGTAGTAGTAGTAGTAGTAGTAGTAGTAGTAGTAGTAGTAGTAGTAGTAGTAGTAGTAGTAGTAGTAGTAGTAGTAGTAGTAGTAGTAGTAGTAGTAGTAGTAGTAGTAGTAGTAGTAGTTGTAGTAGCAGTAATAGTAGTAGTAGTAGTAGTAGTAGTAGTAGTAGTAGTAGTAGTAGTAGTAGTAGTAGTAGTAGTAGTAGTAGTAGTAGTAGTAGTAGTAGTAGTAGTAGTAGTAGTAGTAGTAGTAGTAGTAGTAGTAGTTGTAGTAGTAGTAGTGTAGTAGTAGTAGTAATAGTAGTAGTAGTAGTAGTAGTAGTAGTAGTAGTAGTAGTAGTAGTAGTAGTAGCAGTAATAGTAGTAGTAGTACAGGGTGTCCCAAAACACGGAACCCTGGATCAAATGTGTATTTTAACCAATGTAACCGGACACTTTAAAGTATAAATATGTACCGTTGTAGATAGGTCATTTATTCATCTGTCTGCCAAATTTCTCTTAAAAATATTCATTGGTTTTAAAGATATGAGTGTTTTAATGAATCCACCTAAAATCTGTTTGAACATGATATTCGTACATTGCATAGTCCATGCTTATATCACGTTTAAAACGGAGTTTTTTGAGTGCTTTCATTTAAATGCTGATCTCTTATAAAACAATGAATATGTTTAGACAAACTTTAGACAATATATGGCAAAATGCTGTCTCTACTAAGCTACATTCATACACTTTCCAATTTAATTTAGCAATATTGACAGAAATGGGATAACTTGCAGGTCTAAATCCCGGGTTCCTTTTCTTTTCTTTTTTTTTTTTTTTTGGGGGGGGGGGACCCTGTAGTAGTAGAAGTAGAAGATAGAAGGCGGTAGTCATGTTAGTAATAGTGATACTAATGTGTGTCACAGGAGTCCCATTATCTCTTATTTCCATTGTGCTTTTCGAGTAACACGTTTTTATTGTCTCATTTAATCTAGGATAGTTTCTAGAAAGGTGATTGTCCTAGAACTGGGTTTCTTCTCCAATTAATCCAGTTCATAAGCAATTATAAAAAATAATCTTATTAATATTCTTGACGTCATTATTTCATATGTATGAATATTCATCAGAGAAAGGGTTAATTAACTAAAGTGGAAGCTTTCTATAACCACCACTTACTAAAAGCAATAAATGCGGATTTAAAGGAGCATGTGGTTGTTTAAGCATTTCCTTCATATAAACATACTTTCACGCCTTTGCACTCAGAGTAGATCCAGATCAGATGGCTCCTTTAGGAAGCATCTAACCAGAGTATGGTCTCTGGTATGTTTGCTTATGGAATTATGAGATATCCGAATCTACAGTTTTTTACAAATATAAAAAAATCAAGTGTACAAGATGACATCATAAACATCCAGCTTATAAATATTCATGATGTAATTAGTTGACATGCAGTAAAATCTCTCTATAACGGCCATTAAATTATTACTTAGTTGGTATTTAGGGCAGGTGGCTGCTTAAAGCAAGGTGAAAGTAAAACAGAACGCTCCTATAGGAGCGTTCTGTTTTACTTTCACCTTGCTTAAAGCAACCACATGTCTTTAACACAAAATACTTGATGTAATTTAGTGGCCGTTATAGAGAGGTTTTACTGTACACATTCAATAGGGTACGGGTTAATACGAAATTAAAGCAGTCAATCATTTTTTTAAGTTTAATCCTGCGTTATGTCACATGTCTGAACATCTACCCTGGCTTAATACATGGAGTGTTTGGGTTACATTTGTACCAACAGTAGAAAGTGTACATGTATAAAGCATCGACTGTAAGATTAAAGTCATATTGTTCTCAGACAGCCATCTGCAGAAAGTCGAGTAATGAAATATCGATTGCTTTGACTGAAAGCGTTGTTTAAATTGAGCTGTACATCGCGTCTTATATTTTTATGGAAAATTGTCTAGAATTGGTATGGCTTGAAAACATACACTACAGCGGCTGATCTAAGGGCGCGATCCCAATAGGCCTTACGACCACTGAATACCTATTTACGATTGCTAGCGACCTCTGACCGCCAATATACGTACGGAAGTCGCACGACAATTCACTGATAATCGCGGGTGGTCTTCAGTAATCTTTGGTAATCGTTTCTAGTCGTGCGACCAATTTCAGTCGTAGACAAGTTGTTGATCATGCACAACAACCTCCCTACGAACGATGTTCTTTAAGAGGTAACGTTAGAGGTTTTAGGTAAACGTGCGATCGTCGTACGAAGGTCTCTAACAATTTTTAAACTGGTCGTTGGTGATCTTCCCTACAATCGCACGACTGTCAGCGACCTTTCTACAATTACCTACAACTGTCGTGCGATTACCAGTGACTGCCTAAAGATTACCCGTGACTAGGCATAGACCACGTGACACAACAACAGGCCGGAAACGATTGTGGAACCTCCGTACGACTACCAGTGACTTGTTGCATGATCGGCTACAACCTGTCGTACGATGGCCGCGGAAGCATCTCCTATGTGTCTGCGAAGCATGGTTTTGGATTTAGTCGCCGACATTCGCAGACGATTGCCGGTTTCAGAGGTCGCCAATGGTCTTTACGATCGCAAGCGCTAGTGGGACTGTACTCACGACTGACACCATCGTAAATGATACTTTACGACAATGTCCCCCACTTACATAACTGACATTACCATTTTTTCTATCGTGTAACAGTAAACCCTTTCCCTCATACAAACGTGTTTTCACGCATCTGCAAACAGAGTAGACCCAGGAGCCTACAGGAGCCGTCTGATCAGGGCCTGCTCTGTTTGCTAATGGATTTTGATTGATACATGTATGTCTATATACTTTCTAAAATGGCTACAATGTTGTACCTTCCATATTTCATTATAACTATTTTGTCCATGAATATTCAGTAGATATTGAAATTTGTAATAAACTTAGAACAGGGAAAGGGTTAATGCTTGCTCCATACAACAGGAACTACAGTAAACCCTCTCTATAACGGCCACTAAATTATATCAAATATTTTGTGGCTGCTTAAAGCAAGGTGAAAGTAAAACAGAACGCTCGTATAGGAGCGTTCTGTTATACTTTCACCTTGCTTTATGCAGCCACCTGCCCTAAATACCAATACACTAAAATAATTTAGTGGCCGTTATAGAGGGGTTTTACTGTATCGCTAGTTCCAGCTTACGATGATTTCATCTGGAATTGATTTACGTACGAGATTTAGTAAGGTGAACTTATGGTCTTTATTTCGAGAGCAAGACAGGTTCTATCAATTCGATATCGAAATGCATTTTGTTTTATCTAACCCCAAGTTGTTTAGAAAGCAGCTTAAAAATTAATACACTTTCGTTCAATGTGTGCGAATTATAATTAAATTAATATGTCAATGATAACACTAGAGTTCCTCTAAAGGGGGTCGATGGCTTCATTTCAGAGGATTTGATCTGGAACATCGTTTTTATACTTGCTTGTACAAGGCGTTGGAAAGTAATCTCCAATTTAAATTAACTTCCGAACGTTGGAATGGGAACTTGTGTCAGTACAGTTTTGAAACCATTGTTATAAATAGAGCATTTATTCTGTAGCAATGCTCTATTTATCACAATGGTTTTAAAAGGTTGACTTTTAAAGAGTCGTCAAAAGGCGACAATATAAAGGGGTTGATTAACATCATTGCCAGTAGTTTGGGGGCAAATTTGACAGCAAACTGTCGCCTTATACGACCACTCAAAAGACATACAATTCTTTAATTTTAAAACAAATGTTAGCTTAATGCAGGGCAAGAGTTATCCAGAAAGCTCCTCCATTGAGCAACCACATGCTTGTACAGAAACTATGTAATAACGAGACTTTACTGTACTTTAATCGTTCTGATATATGGTCGACTATTTCAAATAAATCTGCAGGGCCGTGTACCATCCATATTTTATTGAAGAGAATGTAAATAAAAGCGCATTACAGGAGGGTATGTAAACAGAGGCAGCTCATTTACTAATGATTTTATGATTTGTACTTCACTTAAATTAATTAGACTGACATGATATGTGTATTATAGCAGAGCTGTCATCATTGGATAAGGATCAACTCGCCGTGAACAAAGCCATCTGGACAGTTAACATTAATTTGACTGCTGTCGTTCAGAAAATCAAACAATTCATTTTATTCATTCCATTAGTGAATGTAGAATAAAGAATAAAATTTCTCCTACGAACCATTACAAAGTGGTGTTTCTGGACCACAGATACAAGTGGTAGCTTAATGCAGTACAAAAATATGCAGAAAGCTCATACGGGACCTTTCTGCATTAGTTTCGTCTTGCATTAACCCATTACCTCATATTGACGACTTTTGACGACTCTGTAAAAGTCACTTTGTGAAACCATTGTGATAAATAGAGCATTTGTTCCTACAGGAGCAAATGCTCTATTTATCACAATGGTTTCAAACTGCAAAATTCTAAAAAAATTCCTTTTCTCTAGTTAATGGTCCTTTTTGGTAGATTTATTCAAAGAGGTTGTATCTAAAAATAGCATATGAGGTAATGGGTTAAGCAGGTGTCTGTGTTTAATCCCATTCTTTATTTATCAAGTGATGCCTTGAGATAGGTTTACTGAATATGTAACAGGGGATTCTAGAAGCCTGACTATCAATGTAGGGGATCTAACGTAAATGTACAATGTCAAAATTGAAAGTCGAACCAAACCGCCATCCTAGCTGTCTTAACCCTTTCCTCCATAGTCTATTTTAGACCCAACCTCTTTGAGTGAATCCACCGAAAAGGAGCATAAAATTTTACTAGAGAAAAGGAAAATGTTACAATTTTGTAGTTTGAAACCATTGTAGTAAATAGAGCATTTGTTCCTATAGGAGCAAATGCTCTATTTATCACAATGGTTTCAAGAAGTGGTTTTTACAAAGGCGTAGAAAGGCGTATTTATGGAGGAAAGGGTTAAAAGAAGCAATTACTACTAGCAAATAGTAGAGATACAATTGCACCTGAAGGAGGGGGTAATTTGGATAAAATCTATGCATACCTCATACCTTTACTTCAAAGTTATGGCCACAATGCAGAGTTGATTCATTCATCTTTACAAACCGTTGGAGAGCGGAGATAGGCTGTCCTTATATATGTAATTCTATGGGTTTCCCAGTGCAGGCGCGTGGTAGAAGTCGTCTTATTGTCGATAGAGCTAGTTCTAGAAGAAGACACTTATCCACTTACAGGAACTAATGTGAAGTCAATTTGCCAGCACGGTGGAAGAAAATTACAGTTCATTTCCCGGAGATAAAGAACTGTTTCGTTGAACAAGAAGCCACCTAGTTATAACCTATCATTTATACTTACAAGAGAAGTCCACTGAGCGGAAACTAAAACTGATACAAACTATTCAGATAAAAGTGAATACTACTTTATCTTAGATAAATTCAATTGACTTTTCGGTCAATGCCATCCTTTCATGTAATGTGTTAGACCCCAAATGGCTGAAGCAATAGAAAGAAAGATAGATAGGGAGAGAGAGAGAAATACTGTGTAAACAGACAGAGACATACAGAGACAAACAGATACAGAGAGACAAAGACACAAATACAGACAGACAGAAAGACAGACAGAGACAGAGACATACAGACAGAGACCGACAGACAGAGATTGACAGACAGACAGCGATAGACAAACAGGCAGACAGACACACTCACAAACAGACAGACAAACTGACAGACAAACAGACAGAGAGAGAGGAGAGAGAGAAAGAGAGAAATAGAGAGACAGACAGAAAGAGAAATAAGAGAAACACAGACAGATAATAAAATTAGATATAGAGAGACAACAATGGAAATAAATATATAGACAGATAGATAGATAGATAGATAGATAGATAGATAGATAGATAGATAGATAGATAGATAGATAGATAGATAGATATAGATAGATAGATAGATAGATAGATAGATAGATAGATAGATAGATAGATAGATAGATAGATAGATAGATAGATAGATAGATAGATAGATAGATAGATAGATAGATAGATAGATAGATAGATAGATAGAAAGATAGATAGATAGATAGATAGATAGATAGATAGATAGATAGATAGATAGATAGATAGATAGAAACAAAGCAAACGACAGATGATGAAATAGAATATCCGACAGCAAATATAAACCGAAATAATGGTATTTAATTGGCATTTTCTTTATTAAACTTTCGCTGTCAATGCCGGATCTGTGATTACCTATGCAAACAGTTTGGATCCAGATGAGACGCCGAGTAACTCGGCGTCTCATCAGGATCCAAACTGTTTGTTACTGTTACTATGTTTTTGAAACAAAAATGAAGAAAATCAAAAGAATGAAAATTTGTAGCAGACGACAAAGTTAGCAGACGACAGAGTTTGGCAGCGAAAGGGTTAAACCGTTCAATATAGGAAATGAGTCATTGATGCCATTTGCACACAGCGTAGACCCAAATAAGATAGCTCCGAGAGGAGCACTCTCACCAGAGTCTGCACTGTGTGTCACTGTTGTCAAAACGTATCACAGAATGTTCACGGTAAGCTTGAACTTTTCGAGCTTTGGAACAGTCCATTGGGAGATTCAGCGTTGAGAGGGGTTATATTATAATTCAATACAGCATTTTACTTGATGCAGGTAGGCGTGCAGAGAATTAGCCACACTCGATGAAGGTTTCTGATTTCTTTTTCTCTCAGCTAATAATCCATACATCATTCCAGCTATTGGCGTTTACCCGTCACATATATTTGTTTTCTAATTTTATATCGGCTATACAGTAAAACCTCGTGATAGTTCAAAATATTTAGAATTTAGACAGGCTGGTGGCTGCTTAATGCAGGGTGGAAGTTATACAGAAAGCTCCTAGAGGAACTGCCACCTGTCTTAAATCATTCCTCATATTGACGACTTTTGACGACTCCGTAAAAGTGACGTTGTGAAACCATTGTGATAAATAGAGCATTTGCTCCTATAGGAGCAAATGCTCTATTTATCACAACGGTTTTAAACTACAAAGTTCTAAAAAAATCCTTTTCTCTAATTAATGCTCCTTTTCGATAGATTAATTCAAAGAGGTTGTATCTAAATATAGCCTATGAGATAATGGGTTAAAGATCAATAATTATACCCCCACAACGAAGTTTGGGGGTATACTGGAATCAGGTTGTCCGTCTGTTTGTCCGTCCGTCCGTCCGTTCGTCCGTCCGTCTGTCCGTCCGTGGACACAATTTTGTCCGGCCTTCTTCTTCTACAGTTTTGCTTCAATTTTGTTGAAACTTCATGTATAGCCATATGACCATATAAATCTGTGCACCGCATATTTTCATTATGATCGGACCATTACTTCAGGAGTTATCTCCCCCTTTTAGTCCCCTACCAATGTTTTTTCGGTTTTCTGGACTTTAAATGGATGAGACTGCAGATATCAACTCTATATTTAATACAAAGCTAAATCTAGATAAGTTACAACTTATATTCTAATCTCAGTCCGGTTGAATAATTATTTCCAGAGTTATTGCCCTTGAACTTCAATTTTTTCTTCAAATTTTGAATTTTCAAGACTTTTTTGGAAGTGGTTGGAGATTTTAACTTTATTTTTGGCATAAAGCTAAATCTAGATGATTTACAGCTTAATTCCCAATCTCAGTCTGGTTGAATAATTTTTGCCAGAGTTATAGCCCTTGAACTTATTTTTTTTATCAAATTTTCAATTTTCCGGTCTTTCTTTGGAAGTGCTTGGGGGTATAAACTTTATATTTGACATAAATCTAAATCTAGATGAGTTGCAGCTTAAGTTCAAATATCGTTCTGGTTGAATAATGTTTCCAGAGTTATGGTCCTTGAACTTAAGGTTTTTCTGAAAAGGTACCTATTTGTTTAGAACTTTGGAGTTGACACTCCACAAAAATAAACAAAGCTGCTTGAACTTATTGGATGACATTGTCTGGCAGCAGCCGTAACACTTCTTTGAATTTTAACAACAGACTTATCTCCCTTTTTGGACTTGACAATATTTGGTAAAAGTTGCTTTATTTATGTTTGTGATTGATCTTGGATTGAATATTACATTTTTCTTTATTGCTGAACATCTTGTCATTTTTATTACATAAATTGGGTTTTATAAATCTCTTCATGTTTCTGTATGTACATATGTTCAGATTGATGATAGGTGTTCTGACAAGCAGCCAGGTGTGTGTGTGTGTGTGTGTGGGGGGGGGGGGTATTCGTTAGCCTGTGGCTTACAGTTCTAGTGATACCTGTCTTAACCAATTACCTCATAGGCTATTTTTAGATACAACCTCTTTGAACAAATCTACCGAAAGGAGCATTAACTAGAGAAAAGGAAATTTTTAGACTTTTGTAGTTTGAATTTTGTAGTTTGAAACCACTGTGAAGCAAATGCTCTATTTATCACAATGGTTTCACAAAGTAACTTTTACAGAGTCGTCAAAAGTTGTCAATTTGAGGGAATGAGTAAAAGATCAATAATGATACAATTTTGAGTGTTTGGAATACTCGAATCTTTACTATATTGTATTTGACTACAAACATCCAATCTGAGTGTCAAACAGATTTGACACATATCAGAGGCTCAAATAGTCGGCGTTGCATTAGAATCTCTAAGTTGTCTGCAAAATTTCCCGTAGCATGCAAAACTGTTGCAATGCACGCTACTCTCGGATTTTATCATGTCATTTTTCATATTGAATCCGTTCTGTGTTTGATTCGAATTCCGGGAATCTGAAAAGTAGGTTTCACACATAAAGTATGCTTTTCCAGAGCTCTTAATAAAAATAGATTTACGGAAGATGTATAAAGATGTATAGATTAGAAAGATGTATAACGAAAACCGAAGCATCCTTATGGAGTACAGTAGATGCGACCACGCCAAGGAAGTTCATGTATAATACTGGATTTATAAAACAGATGGTAGCTTAATTCAGGACAACATTTAAACAAAAACTATAACAGCTTTCTTGTTAACCCATTCCCTCATATAAACCTGTTTCACGCATTTGCAAACACAGTAGACCCAGATCAGACGGCTCCTAGAGGAGCCGTCTGATCAGGGTCTACTCTGTTTGCTTATTGACTTTGAAAGGTATGCTTCTTTACTTTCTAAAATGGCTACATTGTTCCACCTTCCATATTTCATTATAACTATTTTGCCCATGAGTATTCAGTAGGTATTGAGATTTGGAATAAACATAGAACAGGGAAAGGGTTAATGCTGTACATTAAGCAAACCACTGTTTTTTACAGATTTCATGTTAATGAATGGTGTGATCGCATGACGAGACTTCAATGACACCAATGTTCTACATGACGTATATGTACTTTTTGTACTACTATTGTTTTCAGCTTAATTTCTAAAAGTAAATTTTCGTTTTCATGTCTGTCCACAAAATATCATGCGTGTGTCAAATGTAAATTAGGTGTATCTTTAAATTTAAAATGTTATATTTATTCTAGAGAAACCAATAATTATTCCAATTTCCCTTGACAGATGGTATGATAATTATACATTTGTCAAATGATGAATGCTTATTAAGCTGTTTTAGATAGGATTTGTCGTTTCCCAAATAGTTCCTTAGTCCCTAACCTTTTTTATGCCACGTGTCCATAAGAGGGGCATATACAAGCTGTGTAGAATATAGAGAGCTGTCTCATGGGCATATACAAGCTGTGTAGATCATAGAGAGATGTATCATGGGCATATACAAGTTGTGTAGAACATAGACAGATGCATCATGGGCATAAACAAGCTGTGTAGAACATAGAGAGCTGTCTCATGGGCATATACAAGCTGTGTAGAACATATAGAGCTGTCTCATGGGCATATATAAGCTGTGTAGAACATAGAGAACTGTCTCATGGGCATATACAAGCTGTGTAGAACATATAGAGCTGTCTCATGGGCATATATAAGCTGTGTAGAACATAGAGAACTGTCTCATGGGCATATATAAGCTGTGTAGAACATAGAGAGCTGTCTCATGGGCATATACAAGCTGTGTAGATTATAGAGAGATGTTTCATGGGCATATACAAATTGTGTAGAACATAGACAGATGTATCATGGGCATAAACAAGCTGTGTAGAACATAGAGAGCTGTCTCATGGGCATATATAAGCTGTGTAGAACTTATAGAGAACTGTTTCACGGGCATATATAAGCTATGTAGAACATAGAGAACTGTCATGCCATGATAATGAAGAGGCTACATTTGGGGCACATGTAGAAGGATTCGGCCAATTAATATGCATTGGCGATGGATTTGCATTTGATTTATTTAACATGAGAAAGGTGACAAGGCTGATATTTAAAGCGTCAATCCCTTATTCTTACACTGGTACAGGTGATTTCACCATCTTCTAGTCTAGTTTCCTTCATTTTTCGGTGCTCTCATTAATATTCATGATTATGCAAATGAGGTAATTAACAATAAACCTATTATTGATTTAGGACTAATGTTCTACCTTTAATTTGGCACCAGTTTCAAACACTCAGTTCCCCAAAAAGCATAGATATACTACATTATAGCCTTTACCCACCGTCGTTGTCCAGACCAATGGTTGCCATGGAAACGGTAGAAAACACCATAGCAGGAATTAGTTTTTTCATGGGTACTTTTTTTATTTCCATTCAGCAAACCCTACAAAATACCCTTGTACCCATGAAAAAGGTCAGACGGGGGACGGGGTGCACAGTAACCCTATCTGGCCCCGGGTTATGGGTTGATCAAAATGCATTGCCCATTATCCCATTCCCGTATAGGCTATTTTTAGATCCAATCCCTTTGAACAAATCTGCCGAAAAGGAACATTTACTACTAAAAATGGAAAGTTTTAGAATTGTGTAGTGTTGAAACCAGTGATAAATAGAGCATTAAATTTTGCTCCTATAGGAGCAAATGCTCTATTTATCACAATGGTTTCATAAAGTGACTTTTACAGAAGCGTCAAAAGGCGTCTATATGCGGGAAATGATTATCTAAGGCTTGCATCAGTTGGAGGGTGTACAATGATGATTAACCCTTTACCTGTTTAATAACCATGTACGAAATAATGACATCATGAATATTTATTTGCTGATTTGTTTTATATATATAATTCATTTACCTTGGCAGAAATTATATACAGTTGAAGTTCGATATATCGAACTGGGATAACTCGAACTTCGGAATAACTCGAACTAAAAGTTCGGTCCTTCCAAAGCTTACAATATAGAACTGCTCTTAAATGTATCATAGAAGCACATGTGACAGCTTCATGCAGGTGTAAAATAATGCTGAAAGCTCCCACAGGAGCTTTCAGCATTACTATACACCTGCATTAAGCTGTCAACTCGAGAAATTGTCCAGATTAGAAATCCGATAACTCGAACTCCTGTTATCTCGAACAAATTTGTATGGTCCCATGGAGTTCGAGATATCGAAGTTCAACTGTATATCCAAAAGCAAACAGAGCAGATCCTGATAGGACGGCCACAATAGGAACCGCCTGCTCTTGGTCAACTCGGTTTGCAAATGCGTGAAAAGGTGTTTATATAAGGGGTGTGTTAAATATTGGGCTACATGCAGTACAATTAAATACTAACGATAATATTTGGAAAGTTTGTAGTCCGATTATCGATTTTTTTTATTATTAGAACATTGGCCGTTTGCAGCTGAATTTGATCAATATAAACACATCACATGCTGCTTTAATAGTGCCAACTTGTAGCTAGCGTATGCCTCGTCAATACATATATATGACAGGATAGCTTGCGTATTTGCTTTAAACACACATCATCTTTTGATCTTTGTCACTAGCAAAGTGAAATCAACCCAATCCGCCTTTATTATACATGATATCGACTGTTAGAAATGTGATGGATGCGTCAGCAAATGGCCATCTGAAACTTTAACAGGTAATTCAAGTATACAGTGTCTGACGATTGTCACCGTGAACAGATTGAGAATGACCACAAAGTATGTCCCTTTGTTTTGCGTTTCATCGCGGGACATGTCAACACTGCTAGATGTACCAGCTATTAATTAAATCAATTCAACACTATGTACATAGTCATATACATCACCGATGCATTTCCCGTGGCTTTGTCTGATGGAGAGCTTAATGGAAAAAATGTACTTATTTTTTAACTATTCGCAAAAAAAAATCATTGTTGTTTTGTAAAACTGCTGCTGATTGTGAAATTTATCCCCGGTGACAAGCTGCCGCAAGGTATCCGGTCCACACCATACAAGTGGCGTATCAACTGGTACCATCCGAGCTGCTACCGACTATTCACATTAAGCGCGTATTGACTGGCATCTCTGCAAGCAATTTGGATCCAGATGAGACGCCGAGTAACTCAGCGTCTCATCAAGATTGAAGCTGTTTGACACTCGGTCAAAAATTCTCAACAATTTTATGGAATCGGAAGTCAGAAAAGTTCAGAAAATCAGAGACTATGCAGACATTATTTGTTTAACACAAGAAGAGACAATGCCCCAAAAGCGCGAACTATCAATCGATATGACATGTTGTTTTTTACAATAACAATGCGAGTGTTATTAACCTGGCAAATCATTGATATGTAGGAAGCGTTTATAATATATTGTTTTACTTTGTAATGCATCGAAATAGGCAGAATCTTATTGTTGCAAAACACTTTGAACTTTAATATCATATACTGTATGTACATATACATGTACCATGGGTATAATTTATAAGGAAAAAAACTGTTCTGTCTAAGCTGATGAATAATCTGATGAATAATTAAAACTAGTTTCTCCCTTACTGAATACATGTACATGTAAAACAAATATTATAGCAAACTTTATCACAGAGGAGAAATGATGTTATGACAAACAGTGCAGACAGTGTAGACCTTAAACATTGGGCTCACTCAGGAGATCGTTGATCAGGGTCTATATTGCAAATTTCTTATAAACTTGGATCCTGCACTTCAAGGATTAACCATAACAAGAGATGTACTTAATGTTATAGCAATATTGTGCAAAAAAAACCCTTTCCCTCATATAAGCGAATTTTAACGCATTCGCCAACAGACTAGACTCAGGCCAGAAGACTTCCGTAGAAGCCGTCTGATCAGGCCTGCTTTGTTTGTTTAGGGAAGTATATAAATATCACTCTACTGCTATTGCCATAACATTAGAGATATTCACACTTGCATTTGTTTTAATCCTTTCCTCCATAAATACGCCTTCCTATGCCCCTGTAAAAGTCACTTTTTGAAACCATTTGCAAATGCTCTCTATTTATCACAATGGTTTCAGAACTACAAAATTCTAACAATGTTCCTTTTCTCTATTTATTGCTCCTTTTTGGTAGATTTATTCAAAGTGGTTTGATCTAAAAATAGCCTATGTGGGAATGGGTTAAATATTGATTGAGTAAAGGTTATAGACTTTAAGGATTTTAAGTATGTTGTACATATCAATAATTATTTTAGTTGCAGTTAACTGACAAGAACGTCACCTTATATTAGAAATCGGATAGGCTTATGTCTAAAGATAAAAGCTTTCACGAAGTTCAGATGAAGAAGAGACATTCTATTTCAAGCAACTCTGAATCTTTTCAGCACATCATCCGAACTGGTCGGCGCCCACTTTATATAATATATGGAAGAATGTTATTTTCAGAAAATTGAAATTGAACATATTTTGGAAGAGTTTGTAAAAGAAACTTCACAAAGGACGTTAAGAAAGAGTAAGAGTGTCGACTGTAGAACCTTGAATGGTGATGTATTTAGCTTTACAATAAAGTAATAGTATTGCATCCTGACAAATTATTGAGATAAATCAGGTGAATCAGTAAAAATAGTGAAATTTAAATGCACCTCTGTGCTTTCCCTTCAATTAATTGGAGAATTAAACATTGCTACACCAATAGTTAATCGGACGGAGGTTTTCTAAATCGGTCTATATGGATTTTCTGCACTTCAGCAGGGTCCCGGTATGGTTTTGTATTCTTTGCGTAAGCAAGAGAGTACGATTTCTCGTTCATATGTGTATTCATTACAACGCCATTTCGATAACGCGTACTGTGGCCGGATACAATGCTTATATGGCAAACGTTACCATCTGTTAGTCCATTCGTCTAAATCATGTTGAACCTGTCATCAAAAACAAGTCTGATTATGGGTATGTAGGGCATGTGGTAGCTCAATGCAGGTTATATAGGAGCTTTCTGTATTACTTTTGTTCTGCATTAAGCAACAACCTGCATTTTAAGAATATTATGTTCAATAAATGAAAGACCGCCTAAAACAAGTTCTACTGTACAGTAAAGCCCCTATAAAACGGACGTTCAAATACAGTGCTCCCTCCCTACAACGACCCTCTCAATAACGATTCACTCCTTACAACAACGCATGTCACTGTTTCCGAAACAACAAGGCTCCAGAAACAACTTTTTTCCATCGTATTTTCTTTAAGCCTCCATCAAACCCTATGTTGTGACCACTCTTTAGAGTCGTCACAAAGTGACGATTCTAAAGAGTGGTCACAACATAGGGTTTGATGGAGGCATAACGGTTTTAGTTCTCGAAATACACCTTATCTGGGGATCTGCAAATAAGCTAATTATGTTTGATTTTCCCTCCCTATAACAACTCCCTCTGAACAATACATACAATCTTCGTATCCCAAAGGGTGTCGTTGTAGAGAGGGAGCTCTGTATGTATCAGTGCGTGTCTGTACTACAGGCGGCTGCTAAACGCAGGGTGAAAGTCATTCGGAAAGCCACCAAAGGAGCTTTCTGCATGACTTTCATCCTGCATTAATCAGTCACCTAACATAAATTATTCTTTACTCTAATTCCGGTTTAGAGGGAGTTTTGCAGTATTATTTATTTATTTATTTCTGAACTTTTTTATAAAGTATAAAAATGTCATTCATGATAACATTTGCGAACATCATTATATTCGGATTAGATGTAGTATTAGTCCACGGTCAATCCAGAATCTGAAATGATTACTACTCTCTGATCAAGCTTATAAAGGGGTCATCCGGGACGGGGTGGTATGGTCTTATATCTTCTACTGACAATCATTCAGCCACTCGCCGCTCTGGTTGAATACCGACCGGGCATTTGGATTGATCCTTTGAGGAAGCTTCAGCTGACACGCAGTAGGACGGCGTTTCTATCCGGGTGGTCTGTAGAACGATGCAATCTCTGGGGTCTTTCTACACATGTAATTATCTGGAGACTTATCGAGATAAAGCGATATCAAACCGATTTGGTTTTGGAAACCGTCCTTATTTAATGTTCAACACAATTACTTCAAGTAGGAAATACGTAATTACTACAGGTAGGAACTACGTAAAATCGTTAAAACCCTTTACTCCTTGAATAATTTCATTAAGTATGCATACTGATGACTATTTATCTTATATTGTTATATAATATAATCGAATACATTGCTGTGACAAATACTGTAGAATCGGTCATACAGGAACCTCTGCTCCGGGTCTACTCTGTTTGCCAAGCTGCCAAAAGGCATCTCTGTTAGGTAAAGGTTGAGCGTTCTATGTGCCAGTGCAACATTTTGTTGAATATAGCGTATAGAGAATATTTGCCTAGTATTTCAGACCAACGGATGCTAGTATGTGCACGTCTAAATATGATCGATATATTTTCTGGAATCTGAAGATCCCCTCTGTTGAAAATTAAATAACACTTTTGAGGAGTTGTCTGTTGAACCCATTCCCCCATATTGTCGATTTTTGACGCCTCTGTAAAAGTCATTTTGTGAAACCATTGTGATAAAATGAGTATTTGCTCCTATAGGAGCAAATGTTCTACATCTATTTATCACAATGGATTTAAACTATAAAATTTCTAAAAAAAAATAAAAAATTCTCTAGTTAATGCTTCTTTTTGGTAAATTTATTCAAAGAGGTTGTATCTAAAAATAGCCTATGAGGTAATGGGTTAATACGGAACGAAAATAACGCAAATATCCTTGAAGTGGAGCTTTCTACATCACTTCGTCTTGCTTTAAGCTGTCACCTACCTTAAAACGTCATAATCAGACATTTAGTTTGCAGATATATTTTACCATGAGGCTGTGTATTAATCCTTAATCTGCTATTCGCGACTTAGCTTGTACTTGCTAACCGCCAGCATCAATATGAGATGCCGAGTAACTGGACGTCTCGTCAGGATCATGGCACTTTGACACTCGTCTCGTCAGGATCATGGCTGTTTGACACTTGGTCCATATTTTCTAACAAATGATCGTATTGCAAGTAGTCAGACTTTTACTAGATCTAGAAGACATTACATTTTAAGTAAGAGCTAACAAGTACACTCCTGTAAGATGCTGGAAGCAGTGATGCCGTATTGATTCCGTCATCTGTAATGTAATTTGGATTAATTTGCTCACTTGACATCCCTTTCCAAATTGATATCAGAAAATCTCTGTCCATTGTCTACAAATTGACCCATTTGTGGTGTGTCTGTATTCAATTACCTCTTATCGAAGCCTTATCGATCTTGTACAAACCCTGCGTCGCTGTCAGAAAATAAGCTACTTTTGGCACAGTTGTGGAATGTTCTTAGACAAGAAAAGTATAAAGCAGATCGATCAGATTACTCCACAGTGAAGTCTCTCTAATACGAATACTCCAATTCTAGATTTTTACAACAGGTGGTAGCTTAGTACAGGATAAACGTTATGCAGAAAGCTCTTAGAGGAGCTTTCTGCATTGTTTTTGTCCTGCATTAAGCGACATGCTACTCTTGTAGACTCCTATGTTAATAAAGTACGTGGTAACTTTGGTGCTACTCTACTGTGATGATGTTGACCTGAATACAGGTATTTGGTGTACATGGCAACTGACCTAATTGTACATGCAAAACAACAATGATGCAGTACAGTCTCGCTAATGCGACCTCACAATTTGTTAACACGGTAGTCTGCAAAAGCAGGTGATTGCTTAATGCCGGGCAGCAATAATACAGCAAACTCCCATAGGGGCTTTCTGCGTAACCTTTGTTCTGTATTTAGCTACAGTAAAACCTCTCTATAACGACCACTAAATCACACCAAGTAGTTTGTGTTGAAGGCAGGTGGCTGCTTAAAACAAGGTGAAAGTAAAACAGAACGCTCCTATGGGAGCGTTCTGTTTTACTTTCACCTTGATTTAAGCGGCCACCTGCCCTAAATACCAAATAATTAACACAAGTTAGTGTCCGTTATAGAGAGCTTTTACTGTACCACCTGTATTAATACTCAAGAATTATACTTCTTTTGAGAGATCATATTGGCGAGACTTCATTGTATATGGCTCACTCTCTCCAGGGAGCCAAACAATGAGTATGGTCTAGTATGTACACACATACTGTAAACTAGATGTACAGGTGTTTCTAATGACCGAACAATAACCGATATCAGGACTATGAGGAGGTTAACACGTTGATGTCGCGACTTGATGGCGTTTAAATTGCGATATGACATATAGAACGTGTTAACGCATTCCCTCCTACTGACGTCTTTGGACGCCTCTGTAAAGGTCATTTTTTGAAACCATTGCGATGAATAAAGCATTTGCTCCATAGGAGCAACTGCTCTATTTATCACATTGGTTTCAAAACTACACCATTCTAAAAGCTTCCTTTTCTCTAGAAAACGGTCCTTTTCGGTAGATTTATTCTAAGAGGTTGGGTATAAAAATAGTATAGGATGGAATGGTCTTTCGCAAAGTACTGATTGCTGTATGTATCTACGTTTAAATACACGTATTCCTAATGAAACACTCATAAAATTATATAAATATATTATGCAATTTATATGTTGCAAAATACGCTTGAAATAGATAACAATATCACACACACACACAATAGGGGTTTGTAGTAACATATTTACAATGCCATGCCGAGCCATTGGCATGGTCCAGTATGTGTTATGCTAAAACACCATATTAGTTCATGCTAAAGCACAGTTGGTCTTATCCTAAACAAAATGTGTGTTAACACTAAAGCTCCACGTCTGTTCATGCTAAATCACTTTGCGTGTTCATACTAAAGTACTATGTATGTTCATACTAAACCACCACGTACATTCATGCTAAAACTCCACACGTGTTCATGCTAACGCTCCACTTGTATTCATACTAAATCACATTGTGTGTTCATGCTAACGCTCCACTTGTGTTTATACTAAAGCACTGTGTTTGTTCATACTAAAGCACTATATATGCTCTTACTAACATACCATGTAAATTCATGCTTAAACTCCACGTGTGTTCATGCTAAAGCACCACGTCATATACATCACTGCATCCAATGACTGGCAATCCATTCTTACACTAGCATCTTTTTTCTAAGATATGTCGAAATTGCACGTCCCGTATATTAACCTTTCTCACTATAAGCCTGGTCTTGACTGGCGTGGAATCCGACATCTCGTCAGGAGCTAAGCTCTTTGACTCTAGGTCGGTAGTTTCTCTAACGTTTGACAGAATCTCGATAGTTAGTTGAACATTCAACAAATCAGAGATTAAGCAGTCATTAATTTTTCAGAATGAAAAAAGAATAATCCGAACGAGACTTTACAAAGATTTACAGAGGTCAGTCTGTATATAGATGACGAGTGTTGTTGCAGGAAAGGTCATCAGTATGTTAAGCCATAGTGAACTTGACATTGTACATAATACAGTAAAACCTCTCTATAACGGCCACTAAATTACATCAAGTATTTTGTGTTAAAGGCAGGTGGGTGCTTAAAACAAGGTGAAAGTAAACCAGAACGCTCCTATAGGACCGTTCTGGTTTACTTTCACCTTGCTTTAAGCACCCACCTGCCCTAATATGCCAACTGATTAACACAATTTAGTGGCCGTTATAGAGAGGTTATACTGTA
Organism: Azorinus chamasolen; assembly: GCA_963576725.1. Taxonomy (NCBI): domain Eukaryota; kingdom Metazoa; phylum Mollusca; class Bivalvia; order Cardiida; family Solecurtidae; genus Azorinus; species Azorinus chamasolen. The sequence continues at coordinate 46,796,304 of OY755242.1, read as the reverse complement.
ACATAATACTGTAGAGCCTATCCCAAGCGGACATTCATGTATTGGATATAGGAGTCTTAACCCATTCCCTCATAGGCTATTTTTAGATCCAACCTCTTTGAATAAATCTAACAAAAAGGAGCATTAACTAGAGAAAAGGAATATTTTAGAATTTTGTAGTTTGAAACCATTCTGATAAATAGAGCATTTGCTCCTATAGGAGCAAATGCTCTGTTTATCACAATGGTTCCAACAGGTGACTTTTACAGAGGCGTAGAAAGGCGTATTTATGGAGGAAAGTGTTAAAAAACAGGTAGTTGCTTAATGCAGGACAAAAGTAATGCAGAATGCTCCTATAGGAGTTTTATGCATTACGTTTCACCTGTATTAAGCTGCCACCTGCCTTACAGATCCATAATTATACCTGTTTTGATGGCCGTCTAAGACCGGGCCTACTGTACAAACAAAACCCAGCTGATACTGTCTGTAACCCCTGACCCGTCTGTGATATAATAATGTCTCCTCAGACCTGAACCGGGTGTGATGTTAAGTACCTCAGTTTCAATCAAACAGCTTCGATCCCGATGAAATATTCAATTTGGGACCATTTGTTATTTCTAACCCTTTCCTCCATTCATATGCCTTTCTACGCCTGTACAAAAGTCACTTTATGAAACCATTGTGATAAACAGAGCATTTGCTCCAATAGGAGCAAATGCTCTATTTATCACAATGCTTTTAAGCTACAAAAATCTAGTTAATGCTCCTTTTCGGTAGATTTATTCAAAGTGGATGGATCTGAAAATAGCCTAATATGGAGGAAAGAGTTATATCAGACAGATATGCAAATACATGTACTGTTGACCTTTATCAGTTTGATATAGGTCAAACTTTAGATTCTTATGAGACGCTGAGTTACTCTAGATCAAACTTTTTACAGTTGCCATGGTAACAGTCCTTTGTCCATAATGCCATTATACAAATTTAGCTTAATAATATGTATGTTGACATTATTTCTTACATGCATAGTCACGAGGCACAGTGCTAAGCTACTCCTCGAAGATGCTAGCTATTTAGCGACGTGGATTAAGTGCTGGGATATGGTAGAGGGTGGGATGGATGATAATTACCGGGCTATAATTGCCTTACCATAGATTATTTCCCCAGACCAAAACTCAGATCGAAATGTCTCGCAGGGGAAAGTATTATAACAGCAATCGTGTTAGGAATATCAGCACTAAACATTTGTCATTCGCTACACAGCTAGCTATTTTCCATGGTAGAGCTAACTACGTGGAGGTGTCGTGAAGTGAAGCCTTCATATATTATACAGTGAACCCTCGTTATACCGGCATTCGTTACAATGACACCCTCGTTATACCGGCAGTATGCATTGAAACAAAATTACCGTTAATTCTTTGAAACAACCACTGAACAGATACATGTAGGTGCAATGCTAATAACACAAGTGATCGCTTAATGCAGAACACAAGAATTGCAAAAAGCTCCCTAAGGGAGCTTTTTGCACTTCTTGTGTTCTGCATTAAGCGGTCACCTGTTGGTACTAGTTTAAAACTGGCCATATGATAAAGTTTATATTTAACGGCAACCTCGTTATACCAGCATGTCTGGAAACAAACACCTCCGTTGTAATCCAAGCTGTTTTCCACTCGGCCAATAGTGTCTCTAAAATCCAGGCAACTAGATAACTTAAACAATATTGCCATGGAATTTTCAACGAACATCATTTTTGACAGCATGGAAAAGGTTAAGGAGTTACTGTCGGAGTTGGATTCGGCTAGGTTTTAATATGGTGCACTAAATAATGTTATGAGTGCTCTATAACAGTTTTCGTTAACCCTTTCCCTGTTCTATGTTTACTCTAAATGTCAATACTTACCGAATATCCATGAGCAAAAGAGTTTTAATGAAAAATGGAAGGCTGGACATTGTAGCCATTTTAGAAACTAAAGAAACATATCTGTCAAAATCCATTTGCAAACAGAGCATACCCTGATCAGACGGCTCCTATAGGAGCCGTCTGATCTGGGTCTACTCTGTTTGCCAATGCGTGAAAAGGCATTACATGAAGGAAAGGGTTACTAATATATATAAATGTAAAATTGTGAGTGAGCGAGAATGATCACTTTTCAAATGCTAGTAATTGTGAGCTTATGCGGTTATTTTTGAAAAGATACGTTTGTAATTAGCAAATGTTTCACTTAACCATTTACTATATGAATATAAACAATATTATCCAAGCTGTTTGACACCCGATCAATACTTCGAACATCATGATCCAAGCTGTTTGACACCCGATCAATACTTTGAACATCAGGATCCAAGCTGTTTGACACCTGATCAATACTTCGAACATCAGGATCCAAGCTGTTTGACACCCGATCAATACTTTCCGAAAACCCTATACGTATCGGGCATAGTCTAAATTAACGGCATAATGCTGAACCAAATATCTTTGCTGCTATAATGTGACATTGTTTCCGCGGAACAGCCGCCGTACACGATACAACTAGGTAGTGTTCTCTGTCAGAACTCTACATTAACATTTAAGCTGCGGGCTTTTGTTTCTACAGAAGTGTCAATTTCTCCAGGAGTATACGATGTGTCAAACAGTTTAGAACCTAATGACGATTGAACTGGCATATAATCTGGATACTAACTGTGCGGTGGTCTAGTGGTTACGCGCTTGACTATCAATCCGGAGGTCCGGGGTTCAAATTCCGGTCCCTCCCAGAAATTTCAGTGAAGCTTTTCCGTGTCTCCCACCCGCACCTCCTCTCCGCCCAGGGGTTAAAACGGGTACCTGTGAGGGTCACTAGTCGGCACTGCGGCTGCGTGGTTGTGCCATATGTTAGCAGTGCTCAACATTGGAGTCGAATGACTCAATGACCAGGGGAGTAAATGTACAGTCGGCTGAGCGATCATTCGGATTGAAAGTAGACTATAACTAGGTACTTTACTTTTTTTTTACTAACCGTCTGTATAGGTTATCGCATATTAACCGTTGGTTTGTTGATGGCTAATGATTAACCTTTCAGTGCGGGACGTATGTCATTTCCAAAAAGTGTAGACCCATATTAGAGGATTCCCAGAGGAGGCATCTCATCAGGGTCTGTACTGTTGATCAAGTTATAGTTTTGTCTTAAATATGTCCCTGATTATTCAGTTAAGTATGATTCTTTGAAATTTGGAGTAGTCCATTTGAAACACAGAGTTGAACAAAAGTTCAAAGGGGCCATCAGTACCATTGTGTCAATGGCCAATAAACAGTGAACAGTCAATAAACTTACATGTACATGTAGCTGTGGAAAAAATACGGTCTGCTCCAATTGGGATCTGGCGCAATTTTGACTATTTCGACCGAGTGTTAAACAACATGGATACTGTCGAGATGCCAAGTTTCACCGCGTCTTGCCTGGATTCCAAGTTGTACGTAAATGCGAACTCAGGTCGCGAATAACTGGATAAGAGTTAATATTCCCGTGGATTTCAAGAACTTAACTCATTCCCTGCTAGTCTATTTTTAGAAACAACCTCCTTGAATGAATCTACCGAAAAGGGGCAGTTACTGGAGAAAGGGAATTATCTTAGCTATGAAACCATTGTGATAAACAGAGCATTTGCTCCAATGGAGCAAATGCTCTGTTTATTACAATGGTTTCAAAAGTGAGTTTTACAGAGGCGCCAAAAGGCGTCATTAGGAGAGAGAGAGAGAGAATGTGTGTTAAAGCATACACTGCAGTGGTTCGTGGAGCTATACATTATGATATTAAAGTTGATAGTCTTGTATAGTTCGTTATTAATGGCGTTGTAAAAAGTTAATGCGTGCGTACACATTGTATCGCTGTGTAGTGAAGAGGCTTATATGAATTACATGTATATATATGCATGTACATACTTCTAATATAACAAATAAGACAGAGTACAACCTCGCTGTGTAACAAATACAAAATGGTTTGAAGCATATGGAAGCACTATGGCAAATAGCACATTATACAATAAAGTCTTGCTTATACGACCAGTCGAAAGAAGTTTTTTGGAAACAGGTGGTAGCTTAATGCGGGAAAAAAGTTATACAGAACACTCCCATGGAGAAGCGCTCTGCATTGGTTTTGCAATTATTAACCCATTCCCTCATAGTCTTGTTTTAGATCAAACCTCTTTGAATGAATCTACCAAAATGGAAAAAAAATCAGAATTTTGTAGTTTTGAAACCATTGTGATAAATAGAGCATTTGCTCCTAAGGAAAAATGCTCTATTTATCACAATGGTTTCAAAACGTGACTTTTACAGAGGCGTAGAAAGGCGTATTGATGAAGGAAGGGGTTAAGCAACCGTATGTTTTTAAGACTCCTTTCTTAATAAATTATCTGGTAACATTTGAGAGAATGTACTTTATTATCTACCCAAATGTTATTAACAGATACACATCACCCTGCGGGAGCTTTAATTGTTAACCCTTTCCCTGTTCTTTGTTTACTCCAAAGTTCAACACCTACTGAATATTAGATAAGATTAGATAATATTATATAAGAGTTATAATGAAATATGGAAGGTGGAACATTGTAGCCATTTTAGATAGTAAAGAAACAAATATATAAAAGTTTATAGGCAAACAGAGTAGACCCTGATCAGACGGCTTCTTCAGGAGCCGTCTGATCTGGGTCTACTCTGTTTGCAAAAGGCGTGACAACACATTTATATGAGGGAAAGGGTTAAGTGTATGAGTTAGTTTTGATGTTGAACACTGTACCTCATATGTTTGTATAAGAAATAATGACAACTTGATCATTATTTACAATAATGTTTTATAACAGCATATGCAAACATTATGTTGTGGCACTGACAAAAACTGTAACATCAGAAATATGAAATTCCATTAGCAAGCAGCTGTTTGATCTAGGTTTACTCTATTTTAAGAGGACTGTATTTGGTGTTAAGTATAAACACCTTTGCATACATTTGCAAGCAGAGTAGATCCAGATCAGGTGGCTCCTGTAGGAGCTGTCTGGTCAGGATCTGCTATATTTGCTCATGTAACAATATAGATCGTATTCTACGAATTTTGTCTTGAGTCAAAATGCCATGTACAGTAAAAACCTCTCTATAACGGTAGCTAAATTGTGTTAATTAGTTGGTATTTAGGACAGGTGACTGCTTAAAGCAAGGTGAAAGTAAAACGGAACGCTCCTATATAGGAGCGTTCTGTTTTACTTTCACCTTGCTTTAAGCAGTCACCTGCCTTTAACACCAAATAATTGATGTAATTTAGTGGTCGTTATAGAGAGGTTTTACTGTACTCATATGCATATATTATAAAAAAAAGAATCTGCAATATTAATCATGTCATTATTTCATACATGAATATTCAACATAGAAAGGATTAAGTTATTAGTGTAGATTACGGTAATCGGAAAACATAATTATATTACTGTAGGAGGTGAATACGTTCATGATATTTAATCAATATTTTCTTAACCCTTTCCCTTATGTAAGCGGATTTGGACGCATCTACAAAAGAGTATACCCAGATCAGACGGCTCCTATTGGCTCCTCCGTTTGCTTATTATGTAATATAGATCTGATAATGCAGCTTCTTCCTGGGTCAAATTGTCCTGTGTTCACGTGCCATTGTAAAAAATCATCTTGTTAATATTCATAACGTCACTATTTCCTACATGAATATTCATCAAGGAAAGGGTTAAGATGAACCCTCATGTTGTGTTTATACTATTACAAAGAGGTTGGATCATTTAGTGACGCCGAAATACCACGTGACTGATGAGGATCAATAAGATTGTACACTGATATCTAGTTTGGAAGCGACATATCCTTTAGATCTAGTCCTGGCAGGCACTCACCAACATGTGGATCTAGAGCTATTCAGCGTCTCATGAGAATCCAAGATATGTTTTTGACACTCAATAATTTCTCAAAACTATCTGAAACAGATTTGTCCAAAGCCTGGACGGAAAACAGTATTACCATAAATAATTTAACCCTTTCCCTCATATAGACACGTTTGGTACCATTTCAGAGTAGACCCGGTTCTCCTGTAGGAGGTGTCTTTTCAGAATCTACCCTGTTTTAGACCTATTTCCACAGTTTCAGCCATGGCCAAACTTTCCTGTGTCCACATGCATGTAAAATATTTTATTATTATTCATAATGTGAATAGTTCTTACATGAATATTCGTGATGGAAATGATTAAACAAACATTGCGCATTTAGCAGGATAAAATGTTTAATGAGGTCTGGATCCGACCTGTTACAGTTTCCATTTGCCTTCAATTCGTTCAAACGTTTTAGACACTGCTGACTGATATGTTTACTGTTTACAATATTAACCCTTTCCCGGATGAATATTCATGTAGGAAATAATGACGTCATGAATATTAATTAGATTAGTTTTTATAATGGCATTTGAACACAGGACATTTTGGCTCAGGCAGAAGTTGCAGTATCATATCTATATTACACCAAAGCACACAGAGCAGACCCTGATCAGACGACTCCTATAGGAGCCGTCTGATCTGGGTCTACTCTGTTTGCAGATGCGTCAAAATGCGCTTACATGAGTTAACGAGTTAAAGGCACAGGATTATCGTAATCGTTATATTAACTGACCTCATCTATTTACAATAAACAAATACACAAGTATTTTTTAAGGGTTTCACAGTGTCAGTCCTTACAATAAACGCATATTTTCAATCACATCATAACACTTTGTAGTTGCTATGTTCAATCTTTATCATGAAGATTGTAGAACTTATATAGAAAATGGTCCTGTGATAATAAACCGTTTTCATTGATAGTTATTATGTTTTGTTGTACAACAAAATATTAGCGATATATGTCTGAACAGTTACGAAACTAAAACGCCACCCGAATAAATACCTGGTCTACTACATTGGCGAATAACATCAGGGGTTCTGATATCAAACACATGAACTTTTATTTTCCGCAGCGTATATCGTACTTATTTCCTTGCAATATACATATTTCAGCATATAAAGAAATGATTTATGTATTTTATTAATTTGTCAAATGCGTTGCAAGTAGAGGCTATCTCTTTAAATACACACTAGATAAGTAATACAGCAGACCACTCGACATTGTAAAGGCTGTTACAGAGATGCGTATACGATGTATATTACAGAGGTCCAGATAAGATGTGTACCTTGAAATATTTTTAAGAATAACTCCTTTAATTTCCTACCAAACCCTATACCGAAAAGCTTTCACATGGGCAGTTCTATTGATGTTGTGTCGTAGGCGACTTACGTACTTGTTATAGCAATAAAACAGAGGTTCAGATAAGAATGATGTGTAAATTAAAACATTTTTTTCAAGAATAACCCCGGAAGTTCTCCACCAAACCCTATACAGTGATCACTATTTAGAATCGTCTCGAAGAGAAGGGTTTTATGGCGAAACCATGAGTTAAGTGTTCGGGTACGCACCTTTATCTGTAACTCTGAATTACTGGTATATCTAAATGTCACAGCCAATCCCTACCTTGTTGGTACTTAACCCTTTCACCGCCAATGTCGCAATAATGCACCACGACAAATAGTGCAGTCCCAGATCGGACGCCGCCTTGTAAAGGCGGTGTCTTATCAAGGACTTCACTTTTTGTCTCAAACGCTATTTCTATATCTGAACTTTATTCCTTTGAAATTTGCATCTATTTATATCATTTCCTTATTTCCTTTTATTAGTGGTTTGCAGACGACAATTAGAAATTTGGCGCCGAAATTGTTAATACTGAAGGTAATAGCCATCGGCTCTTCGGTGTGATTCTAATTTGTTCGAAAACGATAGGGATTGGCAGAGATACGTGGAAAATATACAGCATGTTTTACTGAACTCTGTGCACGCTAAATTATTTCGAACCTGTATCAGATGTCGTCTTTTTCAATTCTTTAATAAAATCTATCGCATTTCTTTACAAAAAAATATAGTCTAAGTGTCAAACAGATTGGATCCTGGTGAGACAGCGAGTTATCCAAGCTATTTGCATATATGTAATCACGGTTTCACCGCTAGCGTGAAAAGCCTTAACCCTTTCCGTCATATAAACGTGTTTCTGCAAACAGATTAGACCCAGATCAGACGGCTCCTAGAGGAGCCGTCTGATCAGGTACTATTCTGTTCGCTAATAGAAGTTCATTCAAAGAGCTTTGTATCTTTACTTTCTAAAATGGCTACAATGCTCCACCTTCCATATTTCATAAAAACCTTTTTGTCCATGAATATTAAGAAGGTTTTGAAATTTGTAATAAACATAGAACAGGCAAAGGGTTAAACTTCCAAGATATCCATTTTATCTAGATCTTAGCGGTAGCTGTAATTCAATAGTAGCATATACTAGAACATCATTTAGCCCTTGACTACACGAGCTAAATGGCATTGAAAACATTACGTAGACTTCTGATATAGCGTATATCAAAGTAAAGCTTAACCCTTTCAGCGAACTAGTCACTAGTATCCTTTGCAAGAAGTGTAGACCCAGATAGAGGAGTCATCTGGCCAGGGTCTGCAGCGTTTTTCATTACAATTTTTTCTTTTAAAATTCCTGAATATTCACGGTAAGTTTGAGCTGTTTGGAGTTTGTAACACATGCAGTCCGTTTGAAGTGTTACCCTTCAAAGGGTTAAATACATAAAATAAATAGAGTTACATTCGGGTGTGTCACGTCTTCAGGCGGCATTGTACATGTACTGCTGCCGTAGGGTTTTTCATCCTGATGGTACCTTAACAATAATTGTTTTCATCAATAGGTGGCTTTCGTGTGAGGTAAAAGTTGGCTACTTCAGTTGTTAAAGATCATTTTCCCTCCATATTCATTTAGTGTGCCTCTTACAACACTACTATCGTCATTTAAATCTAAATCCCGCTATCCAAAACACTGAAAACAGGATACTCATTTGAAAATAACTTGGATGAGACGTCGAGTAACTGGGCCAAAAGTTTATCAAAACCTTAATCCAATCAGAATTGATCGAAATTGCACCAGATCAACATTTAAGCAGATATACTTTCGTTCAGCTTGGTAAGGTGAGCTCTTGATTGATTTTAGGAGACGTGAATCGTTATCGTCTAAATACAGATAATAATTATGATATAATAATAACAACTACAATAATAATACATGTATAATAAGAGTAAAAAATAACAACAATCAAAACAATAATAAAAAAACCAGTAAAACCTCTCTATAACGGCCACTAAGTTACATCGAGTATTTTGTGTTAAAGGCAGGTGACTGCTTAAAGCAAGGTGAAAGTAAAATAGAACGCTCCTACAGGAGGGTGCTGTTTTACTTTCACCTTGCTTTAAGCAGCCACCTGCTCTAAATACCAACTAATTAACACAATTTAGTGGCCGTTAAAGAGAGGTTTTACTGTAATCATAATAATGATAATAATAACGATAATGGTAATAATAAGAAGAAGTAGAACAACAACAACAACAACAAAAACAACAACAACAAGATCAAGTTGTTAAGAATAATGATATGAAGAAGTTAATTAAAGAGATTTTTTTTTTTAAAAAAAAACTAGCACCATCAAGGGAACTCTACATAGATTGAATGGGTTTAGTTTATGCTCTGAGGCAAATAAAGCACAATAGTGCATGCATTTGATCCTATCTAAACACATAACATCCGAGTCATGTTTAACGGGATATTTTCAAATTGTTTGTTTCAGGAGTTTTACACGGATGTTACAACAGCTGGGTGCAGGTGCTCAATGAACACAACAACGTTAATGGGTCTTCACTGATTGAAACATCCGTAATTAATGAAACGAGTCTGGTTGACTTTCAAGATATAGAGACTGGTAAGTAATACAGATAACTACTCCGAGCTTTGAAGTGGTTATAAATTTGACCACTGACTATTATGATGTAGATAATTTGGAGAGAATGTCGACATAATAGCATAAATATCAAATTGAAATGCTTCTTTAACGTGTAAGAAACTGCTGAGTGGTCCGAGTGTCAAACAGCTTGTATCCCGATGAGACGCCGAGTTACTCGGCGTCTGATTTGTGTTCCAGCTGTTTGTAAATGTGTATCTAGACGCAGATAGTGAAATAAGGCTAACAACCAGTTTTCAACATCCTTATGTATCAGTCTACGTGCTTCCGTGGTATGTATGCACTTTGTATTTCACCCTACCCCACTATACGAAAGTATTAGTTGGATCACATTTGGTTCTGATGTCATTATGACCTGATGTCATTTTTTCGATCAAGGTTATAAGAAACCATTGACTAGGTGTCAAATAGCTTACAGCCTGATGAGACGTCGAGTTTGTTTACTCAACGTCTCATCTGAATCCAAGCCGTTTGCAAATGCAAGACTTGTCACGGATAAGGTTTAGAATATTATTTGTGCTGGCATACTACTAATACACGTTTATGAAGTGCAAACATCTGTATACATATTTCCAAGAATAGTGCAAGTTCTATTAATTAAGTATGCGTATGTACTTTATCTGCCTAGCTGTACAAAAGTGCTGTAATGTAAACCGTTATATTGAAAACCTTATGTCCATACAGAAAGAAGACCCAGCCGTTGTCTGCCATACGACATGTTGTTTATACAGTGCACACATAATCTGTTATCAAGTAACCCTTTATTTCATGAATATTCATGTTTAAAATAATGTTATTATATAAATTAGTATAATATTCATATTTGGCACATCAACAAGAAGAGTTTTGACTCTGGCATAAACTATACAATCAGAATTATAGAATTCCATAAGCAAACCGTGCAGACCCTGATCGGACGGCTCTTGCAGGATTCATCTGGTCTGGGTCTACTCTTCTTGCAACACTTATTTATGCAGTAAAACCTCTCTATAACGGCCACTAAATTACATTGCTTTAAGCAGCCACCTGCGCTAAATACCAACTAATTTACACAATTTAGTGGCCGTTATAGAGAGGTTTTACTGTGCTGGTTTGTATTGTATTTCCGTTATTTACCCTTGTCCCGCTTTGAATAAATAAAATGTCCTCAAGTTTGAGCTGTGTGCAGTTGTGACAACACCGATTCGAATATTCATTTTAGAAACTATTAGTCCTGTGTCGTTCATCTTGGATTCTGACGAGACGCCAATGTATTCTGTGTCTCATTCGGACCCAGGCTGTTTGCAGGAATATACACCGACCGATGATTTCTATTTGTAATACATATTGCATATATCCACAATACAACCATAGACACATATTGAACCCGGTTCAGCATGGCTAATCTATTTGCATAATATATACATTTAAATATTGTTTATCTACCTGTAATACTTTAACCCTTTCGCTGCCAATGTCGGATCTGTGATTACCTATGCAAACAGTTTGGATGCAGATGAGTAGCCGAGTAACTCGGCGTCTCATCAGGATCCAAACTGTTTGTTACTGTTACTATGTTTTTGAAACAAAAATGAAGAAAATCTAACGAATAAAAATTTGTAGCAGACGACAGAGGTTGGCAGCGAAAGGGTTATAATCAGTATCATTCGAGCTCTAAGATAATGCCTATTTATTGGGCTTGTAGGCAGGTGGTTGCTTAATGCAGCACAAACGTAATGCAATTGATCATCCTGCATTACAAATACCATGCATTAAGACTCTACTTGCTTTCTTAAGAATTGTATATTTAATCAATAAGTAGTCGCTTGAATTAGGTTTTACTGTGTGCCCAATATACTGTAAAACCTGCCTATAGCGGTCATATAATGAAACAAACATTGGATCTATAAGATCAGGTGTTCGCTTAATACACAATGGAAACGTAGGGTTGCTTTCTGCATACTATTCAACCTGCATGAATTCGGGACACGAGTCATTATATAATGGCCTTTGCAAACAGCATAGACCCAGATGAGAGGGCTCCTAGAGGAGCCCTCTCATCAGGGTCTGCACTGTTTGTCATGTTACACTTTTGTTATTCACCATATGCTTGACCTATTTCAATTTTGGAATAGTCCATTTAAAAATTCAGCGCTGTAAGGGTTAAGCTACCACTTATGATATAATTTTCAAAACACTTATTTCATTGTAGACAGGTAGACAGGCTTTTCTGTACCATCCTAACACATACAGTAAAACCCCTCCAATTCGACTACCAAAAAAGGGCATAATTCACAGTGACAAAGGCAGGTGGTAGCTTAATGCAGGACGAAAGTTATGCAGAAAGCTCCTATAGGAGCTTTCTGCATAACTCTCGTCCTGAATTAAGCAACCACCTTCTTAAAAAGACAGTCATAATTGTTCATTAAGTGGTCGCAATAGAGGGGTTTACTGTATAGAGAAAAAAGAGAGGAATGATCGGTAATGTCTGCCAACTCTATTTTTATTTTGTTTGCAGCCTTAAACCAAGTTAAAGAGTCTAGCATCGTAGCCCTTGTTGGACACTACAATGAACTGCTTGCTTCAGTCACAAATTATCTGCGACTTCCATACTTCATTACATCAATGGTGCCACCTGACAAGGAACCTTCATCTTTCCACATCCAAATGGTTCCAGATATACACACCTTCACTGCGGCGATACGAGACCTGTTCCAACACTATCAATGGGACACTGCTGGAGTACTTTTTGATACCAGTATCGGTAAGCCACTATGCCATTATGCGGTATTGTATACTCCCCTTTTGACTGCAGCATTGGAAGTGAAACTGAACTTCAGTTATAAAAATTGAATACAGCTTCATCCGGTGCTAGGGCCGTGAGTAAAATCGCACTTTAAATAACTGCCCATGAAGACATTCAATCAAACCGAGTCTGCAATTTCTCTTTCCGTATTGCTACTTTTGCTTTCGAACAATCTCCTATTTTCAGAATTTATGTACTTCACAATTGTAAGTGCTTGTGTGGCGGCCGTAACATGTCGTCCCGTACTTCATCCTCAGTGTTGTTATATTTTCTGGTCCGTCGGGATAATAAATTTCA